>CM053573.1:31289796-31556113 GCA_028646485.1 Cryptoprocta ferox
AGCAAAGTCGCAGGGTACAAAATCAACGTACAGAAATCGGTTGCATTTTTATACACCAATAATGAAGCAACAGCCATTTTCATATTTGATTCAGATTAATTTTTTGCCCTTCTCTACCATGCTCTGCAAATCAGGTAATTACACCATCAGGGCTTCCTTAATCTCAGAGTTCCAGGTAAGTTTTTCCAATGGGAAGCATTTATGGAATACTGCAGACTGTGAGGAGAGGAAAAGACGGTATTTCGTACATCTTTCCACTTTTGGGGGATTCTCTCACAGCAGCTGTGTCTTCTACTGCCTCCAAATCTGTAGCTCCTGTTTGACAGCCCCTCAGAGAAATGCAAATTAAATGTAAATTAAAGGCATAATGAGACACCATTTCACATTCAGATTGACAAAAATTTAATAACCGGACAAAACCAAATGCTATCATGGATGAGAAACCATGAGGTGATTTATGCACTTTTGGTGGGGGTTAAACTTGGTGAAAACATTCTGAAAAACAAATCTGAATTTTATAGACAAGTTGAAGATAAACAAATCCTACTACGCATCAGTTCTAATTATACACTCTAAAGATACATTTGCACATGTGATCCAAGAGAAATATACAGGCATGTCCCTAGCAGTACTGATTTCTTATAATAGAAAAACAGTTGCAAATCACCCTAATAAGCATTGAAAAAAGAATAAATGCATGAATAAATGAATTTTGTTCATATACATTCAATGGAATATTCTATTAAGGTATAAATTAATGAATCAAAGATTCTTACATTAACATGGATAAAATTTTTAAGTGCACTTTGAATGAGGGAAAGCAATCAAAATATATCACAGAATACATACATACACATACATACAGTATAATTCCATGTATAGAGTGTTCAATAAGTGAATAACAAAATATGTTACAGAATTAAATAATAAAACAGAAATGTAAATTACATATTAAAAAAATGCAAGGCAATGGTGAAAAGAAAACACATGGTAGAATTTGGCTTGAGAGGGATGAGGAAAGAAGATGAATTTGAGGATGGACTCTTGTATTTACAAAGTAATTGGTGATCTTCTCTCTCTAAAATGATTGGTGGGTGCCTGAATGTGTATTTTTTGTTATTCTTTCTCTCTTACTTATATCTTATCTAAATACTATTTTATATTTTTATATTCTTCATAATTAACTAAAGCAGAGCTTTATTATTATTACCACTGTGATATTATAATCACTACTCATGATAATGGTTACAAGTAATACTATAGGGTGCATGAAACACATTTCAGAAATATAAAAAATATATAGAGAACATATAGGTAATACACAAGTCAGATATACCAGAGGCTGATGAACCATGGAAGCCACCTAGTAGAGCAAACACTAAGTATCATGGGCATTTCTAGCTCTGTTCTGTAATTTTCATGGAAAGTGGTTATAATTGGCTAAATAAGCTCCACTTGTCCATTTAATTTTATGTAGACCCATATATACACAGAAGTACTTTGGATAAGAATGAATATCACAATCACAAGTTATTTTCCTGAAAGGATTCATTTTTTGCCAAAGAGAAGTACAAATAAATCATTTTTGTAATGGTTTGAATCCCCAGGGAATACATCAAAAAGATGGATCCACTTGTCATCACATATGTCTGCTTCTACAATGTAATGTATTCCTGTAAACCACACCTTAAGCTACATTTCCATTGGCATAAAATGGCAGCCCAGTAATATTAACTTACATGTTTCAAGACATTTTGGCATTACTGACAAAATAATAAAAAATATATATGTCAACTTTGACTTACTTGACCTTTGCTACATGTTGGTTTCTTTGCTATGAAACATGCATTTAGAGAAAATAGCAACTCTTTGAAGGAAAAATCTTCCCCAACCCTGGAGAAGATGAAATTTCTCTATTCTACACCATTCCCCCAATCAAAGTAGTTGTTGTTAGAATCTAGAACTTACCCACGTGTGCACAGAGGATGCCAACACCATAGCATAGCCAAGTCAAGGCAGGGTAAAATGTCTGACTTGGTAGAGTCATTAACGTTAGCTCTCTAGCAAACTTAATTATGGATGGGGACATAATGGTCTGGCGCAGGCAGCAATATGTATCACAGTGAAAGTCAAGGAGGACAAGCTTAACACAGGAAGGGAAACACAGGTGGAAAAAAAGAAAGCTTCACATAAAAGGTGACAAAATGAAATTAGGTGAGTACCTGGGAATGCTCAGCTTTACCTTGGTGGAACTTAAAAATGTTCTGCTGAGGCTTTCTTGTTTTACATTCTCTAGGTGTAGAATTAGTTCTCTTTTCTTGTGTACTCAATGTTTGTCTTTTTAAAAACTTTCATTTGGAAACAGTCTCAAACTGAAGAGGAAGTTTTAAGTGTGTCACAAAAACTTGCCCCATCTCTAAAATATTTGAGAGGAACTCTCAGATAGCACCTGGTTTTGACTTGTCCCTTTACTGATGTTCATCTTGATTGCTTAATTAAGGTTGTGCCTGCTGGGCTTCTCACCTGTAAAGTTTCTCCTTTCCCTTTTGTAAATAATAGGATGTTGTAGGGAGTACTTTGACATTATGTAAATAATTACAGATGTCAATGTCAATGTGTACAAGCATGTCTCCATCATTCTTTGAGTATTTCCTTGCATCTGGGAAATAAGATCTGTTAGTCTGATCTTACATGTTCCTTGTCCCAGCCATAAAAATCAATCTTTTCTTCAGAGAGGCTCCCATTCTCACATAATGCATGCATAAAGGTAGAGAGATGTTTGTGTGTTCTTTTGTGTGTAAATATATGTATAGAGAGAAACGAATATTCTTGTATGTAACAAATCTCCCTTAATTTCTGCTTCCCCACCCCCCCCATCTCTGCAGATGCTGTCCTCACCCTGCTAGTTTTCTGACACCCCAGTGCCATGCACAAGTCCTGACGGACCCCAATACCCTGTGTCCAAATAATCATGTTAATTCCTTCAGAAGTCTTCACATTTTATAATAGATATAAAAGATGTTTCTCACTTGAATTGATTGCCTAGGGGGTGGTAATAAAACCCTGAGGAGGTATTTTCGGACTATCATCTAGGTATCATTATCTTCCTGACAGGTTTTTCATATTCTTAGAAGGACTGAACTTCCTGTGCAAGATTATGATCTCTGTCTAGTTTAGGGAACATGTGCTTTCTTTTATTGGTTGCAGATGACTGACTTCATAAGGAAGTATTGAGAAAGGGCTTGCAAACTTCCAATGACCAGATATGAAAATTCTTATGAATATAAGTTTTCATAGTTTCTTTTAAAATATGGAGTCTTATTCATTTCACTCACTGAATGGATTAGTACACGCTGTGGGAATCTTATAGTCAGGTCGGCAAGAAAGAAAATGGAATAAGGGAAGCCTAATTGCACCTTCTGTGATTAAGGTATTTAATGTTTAAAGGTTTTTTTCCTTGTATCTGAAAAATGGAAAGGAAATAAAGAAATGGAAATAAGAAAATTAGCAATTTGAACATTTTAGGCTCAGGGATATTTGGGGGCTGTTAGAAGCCAATATGTTTATTTTGTAAAATTATATATTGACTCGTTAATTGTTGAAACTCATCGTGGAAGTTAGCAGCCCATGCACAAGGAAATTATGGGAGAAGGGAGTACAAATCATTATTAAGTCCATAAATTAAGAGAGTGTATTCATTGAGAGGCTGTGTGGAATATCAGTCCATGGAAATACAAAATCTCTTTAAGAGACAGAACAGAAATCATATTTTATTTTGGCATCTCCAAGACCTCATTTGACTGACACATAATAGGCATAATGTGATAGTAACTGACTGTACTAGGCATACTATCACTAATAGGAATCTCTGGCACGTTGTGAAATGGGCAAGATTCGTCCACATATGTACCACAGTGAATATATGAGTGGAAGTATTTTCAGTCATAGAATTCAGTGACATGGCCCACAATGACCATGGACCTTGCAGCATGCGATAATGTTAATTAAGTGCTCTACATTGTGATGGGCCCTTAACTTCCTGTGTGTGTGTGTGTGTGTGTGCGCGCGCACATGTGTTTATGACACTTAGCTACCTAGCACACATCCTCCTAGAATCATAACCATTAATGGCAAGGATATTCCAATGGGCATATCTGGCATAAGCCACGGGGGTTGGAAAGAAGTATGTCATAGCATTGCTTCAGAAAAAATTTCAATTTTTACATAGGCAAAGCCACATATCCCTTAGATAAGTGTTATCTTTCTGGGTCTGGGTATAGCATTAAACTTTTAGTATAAAAATACTCATAGGTTTAATTATCAGAGTTTAAATGATGTAAAGTTAAAAATAAAGTCACTCTTAACCTCCTACTTAATCTTTGCTGCGCACTATTCCCACATCTTCTAGTCTCAGTGTCCAGAGGTAGCAGAAACATGTTTCAATTTGCTCTATATGGTAGAATTTCTTTCTTTCTTTCTTTTTTTTTTTTTTTATTGTCAAGGTAACTAATATACAGTGTAGTCTTGGTTTCTGGGGTAGAATAGGATTCCTAATGATGAGGATGTATGTCAGTGTCCTTTTTCAAGTGACTTTCACTTTCTAAACAAGCCTGGTTATCAGAAGACACTGAATAAAAAAGAAACACTACAAAACTAAATCCCACTAATACTAAGAATCTTATTTTAGATACCCCATCCTGATATGGTAGAGTATATTTCCTCAGTGTTAATGATAAAAAGAGAGAGATGAACAGAGCATCTAGTAAATCTTGCTTTACTAGAAAATAAATATGTTATCTCATTTAATTGATAAGCAGGCAAAATAAAAAGAATACAATTATACCATTGGTAAAATTTTCTATTGAGCTTCTTTCTAATGAGTTATTTAGAATCTTTAAGATACTTTTGACTTTTCACCCCTATTTAGTCTGAATAATTGCATTAGGTGATGATCCTTAGGTAAGCGTTCCATTCACTCATCCATTCATCCATTTACTCAACAATTATTCATTAAGTTATTCTTTGAATTTTCCCTATTTAGTTTCTTCTCATCCTATATTATAGCCCATTCAGAAAGATTGAAAAAAGTTAGGAATTTGTATGTCTTACAGACCATGGGTTTTAGTTCAAACATTTCCTTACTTAAGAATGAATAGTTCCAAAAAAGAAATAGTAGTTTTATTACAATCGATCTCCTAAGCTGTCTTTGGGTCTGGGCCCATTGCTCTCCTGGGACAGAATTTTGGCCTGTGGTTCTGCTGAGTTACCAGAAACTGTGATTATAGATGTGAGGCTGTCATTCTATTCTAGAAGCTGACTTTAGAGCCAAGAAGATTAACTGGTGCCAAAATCAGAAATAAAATTCAAGAACCTTAAAGAAACTCTGTAGAGTTACCTGGGATTAAAAAAAAAGTTATTAAATCTCTTCTTTAGATTCAAGATACAATCGAATCTGCCTTCTCATGCCAGCATCTCCTCTTTTTTATTTACATTAAATGCTTTTTAAAAAAATTTAATGTTTATTTTTGAGAGAGAGAGACAGAGCATGAGAAGGGGAGGGGCAGAGAGAGAGGGAGACACAAAATCTGAAGCAGGATCCAGGCTCCAAGCTATCAGGACAGAACCCAATGAGGGGCTCAAACTTACCAACTGTGAGATCATGACCTGAGCTGAAGTCGGATGTTCAACCAACTGAGCCACCTAGGCACACCTACATAGGATGATTCTTAAAAGGAAATGAAATAAGGACAAAAAAAGAAAAGAAAATAGATGAATGGCAAGAACAATCTTCCATGCAGAATTACAAATGCAAAAAAGAAACCCTCAAAAGGATCCAGCTAAACTTTTCACATAAATGAAATCATCTTAATAACATGACTAGCAGAAGCCCTGTGTCTCTGTGTTAAACAGCCTCCGACCATTTTTCTGGGAAAGCACAGGAGACAGGATGAGGGTTTTATATTCCTATTAGTATTCTGAGATTTTTAAGCCACAGGCAAGAATTTTTATCTTACCATTAATTCATTCGGTCTGTATGTTCATACAGTGGTTTACCCCTATGGGTGATGAAAATCTGTGCCAAAATTTATTCTGTGGGAGACTTTAGAATCAATAGTTAAATAAAATGAAATGGAATTACAGTAGTCCCCCCTAATCCATGAAGGATATGTTCCAAGACTCTGGGTGGATGCCCAAAACTTCAGATACTACCAAACCCTATGTATACTATGTTTTCTTCCTATACGTACCTACCTATGATGAAGTTTAATTTATAAATTAGGCACAGAAAGATATTAACAGCTATATTTAATTATGAAATTAATTAAAACAGTGTACTATAATGCAAGTTATATGAATGTGATGTCTCAAAATATCAAGTTATACTATACTCACCCTTCTTATGATTATGATGTGAGTTGATAAAATGTCTAGTGATGAGATGAAGTGAGGTGAATGACACAGGCATTGTGACCTAGCATTAGGCCACTATTGACGTCTGATAAGTCAAAAGAAAAATCATCTGCTTCCAGACCATGAATGAGCACGAATGACTGAAACTGTGGAAAGCAAAACTACGGATAAAGGAGGGAACATTGTAACTGTCACAGACTTTCAAAGAGCAGATTCATGAAAATAGCACACTGTTTTTTTAGGTCTTGAAAGATGATGTTTGTTTTAATAATTTTGGAATGTGAACATATTGGAGATATTGATAAATGTACGGCAAGGTTCAGATGAGAAAAATAAATCATGGTGTTTGAGAGAAGCTCTCTTTTAGTTATAAAGTCCTCTAGTCTCAGAATCCTGGTTTTCCTTCCACACAACTCATAAATTTCTATTTGCATGTATATACCTCTGTATGATCCAAAGTTTCATTCTAGTTGTCCACTTTCAGCTATGTCCCAACTCTCAATTCTTTTCTTCTCTTTGGCTTTCTTGTTTGAGCTTACATTCTTCTATTCATTTCCTTCTTACCGTCCAGCTTTCTTCATCCTGGTTTGGAGGTCTGTCTCCATAATCTGCATTAATGTTTTATCCGTGAAGGATATGGACATATTTATCTTGTGGATTAATAAAAAAAATGTAAGAATTGAGACCTATATAGTTTACACTCTGAAATGATGACCCAGGCTACTTATAATTAAGGAAACTTACTATTTACATACTAGTTATGTGGACTATATAAACTAATCTCAATATATATACTCATTATATTCTTTATAGTTAAGTTACAATTGAAAATCAAGGTTTAAAAAATAATAGCTCTGAACTCAGACATTTTTCAGGGAATTCCAAAATTGGTGTTAAGAGAAATGAATGGCGTTAAATGTTGATGGTTTTTCATGATAGACCTACATTTATCAAGTATCCCAAATAATTCATTATTAGATGAGGCATAGCTTGTTTTAAAAGTTAATCACTCTTACAAATAATACAACTATTATTAATTATTCTTAGATGTTAAAAATTTATTTCTGAAAATGTCTTAATGATCTGGATATGTAAACAAAATTACAATTATTCTGTAATTCTACAACTATTTGCTTTACCTCTTCAGTAACAGTTGGTATTTTCCAGGAAATCTAAAGGACACATGCTTTTCTGGATTTCTTCCAAAGCAGTACATTAAATGACCTTGATTGCGCTTAGAATTTCAATTTGAAACCCCTAAGCTTGGATGTGAATTCCAGTTTGAGGATTTGTGGAATTTCTACTGAGGCAATATGTGTTAAAAACACAAAACAAATTGTGGCAAAACAAGCCTCTAAATGACATTTGAGGATAATTGAAAAAATAATAAAATAAAAAATTAGACATCAGTAATATGATTGAACATTATATATATATATATGTGTGTGTGTATGCGTACATATATGTTCATGATTCTTTCTAACTATAGCATTCAATAAAAATTCCCCTTTAATATTTGATTACATGTAAAGAGATGTTGGACTGACATTTTGGGTTTATTTTCTGTGTACTAGTAATGCTGTTGGTGATAACTAAAGAGGAGATTATCAATAGCTTTTTTCTTATTTCAATTTCTTTACTTTCTACATGTTACCAAAATACTATTCCTAACAAATCACCTGCATTTTCCACGTTGATCCCTTGCAGCTTGCCAGCAAACACTATATAGAAATTAATTTTAAAAATATTTCACTGGGAGTCTCTGCAATTATTGCTGAAATAGTCAAGAGACATGAACTTCTCAGAATATTTATGCCTCCTGAAATTTCAGTGATGAATGAAATTAGAAGATACACATCCATGGAAAGAAAGTCTACAAGTATAACAAACTGTCTTAGAAAAGAATCCGAATAAATGACTTTAAAGAGTCTATCTTGGTAAATACATGGTGGATAAATAAAGTAACGACTTTGAAAATAACTTTCATAATATTGCAAGGATTAAGCAGTTACCTTATAAAAACATTAATTTAAAAATGTTTAAAAAGCGCTTGAGTAGAAGAAACCTTTTCATATTGTGAGGTATGCAAAGAAAGTATAAACCCTTGTCCTTGAAATGCTCACTCACAATCTTACTAGGAAAAAATTAAAAACATTAATTAGATTAGAATGAAGTAGTACTCTATTATGATATGTTAAATTCATATACTCTGTACAATGGTGATAGTTAATTTTTATTGAGTGCTTTACCTTCTTTATCACAGAAACCCTATGAAATAGGCTCTCTTCTCATTCCTCATTATGTCTATGAAAACAGAATCAAAACATACTTATCAGTTTCCCCGGATCCCAGAGGCCTGAACACAGACTTACTACAGCATCTAAACTTTCATGAGCTGAGCTACAGCCATAAAAGTCTGCAGAGAAAACATCAGTAGATGATAGAATAGCCAGGAAATGTTTCAAGCAATATGGGGCACTTGATTCTGGTCTTGAAGAAGAGTTTGAATATGAAAGTATTACGAGCCTAGAAAACCCATGACAAAGACAAATTTTTTTAACCAGATGAGTGTGGTAAAATTGGGAGCAGAGATGAGTTTAGATTGAGTGGAATAAATTGGGTCAGAATTTTATCGATTTGCAAGGTAGTAAAAAATTATAGATTTTACACTCTAAAAGGTGGAAAATATGGACTCTTTGGGAGATTTATACAAATTATCCATAAACATTTCTTGCACAGACCTTGAAGTCAATGTTAAAGGGTCGTCTAGAAAAAAATATTGCAACATAGCCTATAAAGGTACAATTATTGATATGTGTGAATATGCACAGCTAAACAAGAGGAGGTACAATAAGGTCTCTAGAAGAGGTGACACCTGGGCTTTGTCTAGAAGGTAAAATGGTGTTTTAGAAAGATTCATCTGATACTAATGTGTGCAAGAGACTTGATGCCAGGTAGAAAAGATAACAAGCATTATGTAAAAGAGGTATTATGTGGAGCTAGCATGTTCAGGTTCCCAATTTATTGTAAGCATGATCAATTACTGGTCAGAAAGATAATTCATTCTAAAGAATTCCACTTTCAGACTAACATTATATGTAAATAAGATGACTCTGTGACAGCTAATTTACTTATACTGACCATGATGTGGATAAGACCAGGGTTATGAGCCTATTTGCTCTGTCTGTGATCTTGGAGTACAAGCCCGTGATGAATTTTAGAAGGCTCTCACAGAATGACAAACAGAAATAATGTGAAAACCTCCAGAGAGTCCATACCTATGATGGTCAACGTCAAAAAAATAAAACCCTTGAAAACATTTATTCAATTAGGTATGGGACAAGAGCATCATCACATAGAATTATATATAATACCTTTATCAATAGGTTTACTCAGAGCTTTCCAGATAGAGGTGAAAGTTGGATCATATCCACATAAGATTTTATTTACTCATGCGTAGTCTCTCCAGCACTATCATCTATGTAATAATCTTCACTGCTTTTGCCTAATAAGGACAGTGATAACAGAAACAGTAAAGACAATAATATCTATTACTCCTCAAGTGATTTTGGAATTAGGTACAGTATAAACAAATAGCAACAAGTTATTTAGTGTCAAACACATTGGCATTATATGAATTAATCTTCACATCTTATGAACTAGGATTTTTTATAAACCCATATTACAGATGAATAAACTGAGTTTCATACAGCTAGTGGGTGCCTGAGCTAGGATTAAAACCTGGGAATGATCACGAAGCCCAGTGAATTGTCTACTATTCTATACTTCCTCTTATGTAAATATAATTTATGACTCAGAGGAACATTTTGATTTTTGATGCTTTCCTGCTCCAGCTGCCTAAAATAAGTTTTCTAGTAATTGCAAAATGTAAAAATGTAGATAGAGAAAATATACAAAGACATGCCCATAAATGTAATTATATTCTGAAGACTTTGCAGTCCGATGCATTGTGGCAGCCCTGAAATTTAAATTTTAAATCATAAAGCCAAACTTCAAAGTAGGAAAAATAGGAGTATCTGTTCTCAAATCCAATCCCTTGAACAGCATAAGAGGCATCCATGATCTTGTCTTCTGGGCTTTCCTACTACAGACTCTCAGCCTCCCTTTTTTTCCCCCTGGGTGTAACTCTTTACATCACAGTGGGAAGAGAGGGTGGAGTAAGACTTCTGTCCTAGTCATCTCTGCTGTCATCAAGACCAGTGTCTATCGTTGTCCCAACTGCAGTTACTCTCTCCTTGTGCATGCTCTTGAGGCATCATGCCAATGCAGGCAGAGGATCCTGGGAAAAAATGGTACTTTCCTTTTGGTTGAACTATATGGACTCCAAGGTCCAATCCATCTCTAAAGATTCTACAGTTTTAAGGAAGTTAATAAAAGTGACCCAATACTATTAATGTTCAGGGAATTGAAAGAATCTGGAATTTCTCTTTCCTTAGCTTCTTGTTTTTTCCAGAAATTATTTTGCTGTCTGAAATTCTTGTCAATGACTTCAAACATTTACTATTAATTCATTTAAACAAAGGATACACATCTAATATATGTCAGGTCCAGTATTAGGCAATGAAGATACACGAGCTGGAGGAATTTGCTGCCTCAGGATTCCAGAGGGTATTTTCAGTGTCTGTGGCTTAGGACCTAAATGTTTTAGGAAGCTAAGGAAAGCAATCTGAAATTGTACAACATGTTTTCTTTGACATTTTTCCCCTAATAGAACAGCTTCTGATGATGGGCAAGGCACCAAGGGAATGATGGATAACCAGGCATCAAAGTTTGCATCATCACCACAATAATACAAGTTTTCTGTTACGTTCAGTAGCAATTTTCTAGGAGGTAAGACTTGACTTGTGCAAATGTAAATTTAGATAAAAACACACCAAGAAAGTCTCTCATCAGTACTGCCCTGTTGAAAGGAGTCACATGGTTTAGTTTTTTCAGGTAGAGCTCTTAGAGATCATGGTCATCCTGAATTTTCCAGCAGTACTCAGAAGAATAAAACCAATTTTAACTTTGTTATAAAGGTATTGTTTTGGTTGGGCTTCCAGCTATTTACCCCCCAAAAAGTTTATTGCTTCAATTTTCTGACTGATAATAAAGAGATTCTAGTATCATCTGCTTGGTTGGAATGCTTATTCGTGTTGGCAGGACCAGTAGAAATTTTCTTCAGCCTGTAACAACTTTGGACCCAAAGATATAACTTGATGTGTTTCTTCTTTTCATGGTTTTTATTTAAGTCAAACCAGGCTGACATAAAGAATAATGCAATCTTGAGAGGAGAAAATAAGTTGTGGAATGGCTGGTGGCTGGGTTAAGTGGTGGGGAAGATGTAACGGCTTTCTGTGCATGAGTGTTTGGAGTGTGGGCAGCATCTAAGACTTCTTGCTTTATCATGTTAGCTATTAGCACTGATATTAACATTAGTCCCCTGCCCCTCCCCCATTCCTCATCAGCTGCCTCCCTGAGGTCCCTCCCAAAGTCGGCAGACAGCATACTTCCACAATGGGAGGTGTTGAGGAGTATTGCTGTGGTCTAGAGAGAAAATATGCTGTGAAATCTTGACAGCAAAGAACTGGCTGCCACACCAGCAGCAGCTGCAGCCATAGCCCATGTTTCTCCTCCTCTTTCCAATGTGATGCTCCTCCTAATATCAATAACGTGCATTTATGAATCACCTGCCACATTTTAGACATGGTAAGATGCCTTTGAATTATACGTTACTGCATTTAATATCCACAACATATGTTTGAGGTAATTGTTGACAATCTCCTTTTATCAGATGTGGAAAAAGCCTTAGGTAAAGTAATCGGCCACATTCAATCACCTAGAAAGTGAGAGAAGTGTGATTCAAACTCAGGCATATCTGTGTCCAAGTCCACGTTTTCCCCACTGTATTCTATTGCTTCAAATCTGCACAGCCCAGCATAAGAAAATATTAATAGTATAATTATTTGTCTGTATTTGCACTGAGTTAATAGGTATGCAAATATCTAGTTCTGTTTCTAAAAGGAATAGCTTATCTCAGACTTGGTCTTAATGTGCATTGGTTAATTGAAGAGATTTTTATATCTGTTAGCAGTGTTTATGAAACAAAACTGGAACACAAGAGTATTGACTGATTATTTGAATGATAAAAGAATATTTTATCTGGCTATATAGAGGTAACTTTTATCTTTTTAAAATTACTGATCACTTCAGATCACTAAAAAATTTAATCTTGGGGCACTTCAGTGGCTTATTTAGTTAAGTGTCCGACTCTTGATTTCTGCTCAGGTCATGATCTCATTCATAAGTTCGAGCCCAGCATCAGGCTCCATGCTAATAGTGCAGGTCCTGCTTGGGATTCTCTCTCTCTCCCTCTCTCTCTGCCCCTCACTCCCCCCCCCCTTCTCTCTCTCTCTCAAAATAAATAAATTTATAAAAATTTAATCTTTTCTAATGGTAGGGCAAAATACATTGGCACCCCATGTAGTTTTATAATAACTTACAGCTGTAAGCAGAGAGCGTCTCTCGAAAGCTCCTCCAATTGGGTGTAGAGTATTTAAGCACTTTTTGGGTAATGACCTGAAAAAGGGCCTTTTATGTTTACACAACACCGTAACTGGTGTTATGTCTCATAACTGGTAATACTTCCCTGATCCAGAGCCCCAGAGCCCCAGAGTGTTTATGTTCTTTAGATGGACCAGCAGCAGAAAAGGCCCCAGTCCCCGCCTAACTCTCATTTCCTGGCTGAGCTTGGGGGCGGCATACCAAACTAGGTCTCATTTTCGTCAATTGGTCAATAACTCTAGCAGGATTGCTGCCAGAATTAAATAGTTAATGCATAGAAAGTACTAAATATACTCTCTTATATATAAAGGAATTTGAATTGCCTATAAATTTCCACCTAAATGTCAATTGCTTTTTCAATTATATCTAATAGACTCAAATTGTCCATATTTAATTTTTTTGAGTGTAAGGGAGGTAAGTACTTTTAAATAAAATGAAAAATACTAAATTGGGTCCTAAAATATGAAATGTGGCATATTCATACAAAACTAAATTATTGTGATTTTTTTTTTGGAAGTTGAGGAATTAAATATTTCAGCTAGGTCTTTTTTCTGTTTCTCTGTGGTTGTTTTTCAATCTGATTTTGCCTGAATAACCACAGAAGCCCCATGCTACATGGTGACTCAGATGCACTTTGCAATAATAGCTATGTTAACTGACTTTTAATGCTATTTTACTTTCCAGTTCCTCTCCACATGTCCCCGAAGTTTAATAAAGCTGAAAACATTTTATTTTATTGTCTCAAACTATTGATTATCTGTTTAATGTAATGTTGAAAACTCTGTGATATGTTTCCTTTCCCATACTGATTAAATGAATTATCTTAAAGAAATAAGAGTTCTGCTTTAAAGCAAAGAACCCTAATACAGAATAAAATTGTTTCTTTCCTACATTACGTGTGACTCCATTAGCAAGCACACAAATCTTGTTCTCAGGCTTGCAGATAAAGAAATTTGATTGTTTCACAACTGATTTAGATATTCCTAGGGGCATCACATGACAATTTAGATTTCTACTTCTTGATTTTATTGCCAACATAAGCTTACTTAAAGAAATGAATAACAAAGTCACTGACTTCAGAGAAATAGAAACATAAGAAAAAGAAAAATTGTTCGAATTTGGGCCTCATTAAAAAAAACAACTATTTGGGACAAAAAGAAGTACTGAATAAGAGATAAAGGATATGCCACTATTTAAAGCACTCCTAAAATTGTCTAATATTAATATAGACATAGGTAGATATGGGTGAAATAGATATGGGTGAAGGAAATAAATATGGGTGAATTGCTGTTATAGTTTGCAAAGGCTACTGTAACAACATACCACAGACTGGGTGGCTTAAATAATAGAAATTTATTTTTCACAGACTAGAAGTCCAAGGTCAAGATGATAGCAATGTTATTATTCTTGAGGCCTTTCCTTGACTTGTTGACAACTATCTTCTCCATGTCTTCACATGGCCCCCCATTCTGTGTATTATGCCCTAAACTCCTCTCCTTATAAAGACATCAGCCATATTGGACTAAGGCCCACCTTACCAACCCCTTTATAACTTAATTACCTTTTTAAAGTCTCTATCCTCAAATACAGTCACATTCCAAGATATTGGGTGTTAGAGTTTCAACTTATCAATTTTGGAAGGCACAATTCAATCCAAATAACTACCTAATGTCAGGATGACATATGTGAGTCCCTTCTTTCTCTGAAAATGTAGTATTGAGACATGGTATTTGCTAACAGACTTAATTCACTTACGAGGATGTACTCACACTGCAGAAACACCTTTGCTGGCCACATTGCCCTGACCTTAAACATTGTTTTTTTCTCCCAATACCTCCTTCTTAGGAATAGTATGTACCTTCTTTCAGGGAACAGTGCATCGTCTTTCACCCTAGCATCCAAACATGTCCAACTGAGATTACCATCTTCTTAAATATACTTATATGCCCTAACCACAATGATTGGTCAAGGGGAAAGCATTTGAACTAAACAATCCCATTAAATTTTTTAGCTTCAGAGATAAAAGAGACTACTTCTCTCTGGAGGAAAACTTGAGAATAGGTAAACCCAGGGGTACCAAGGTGTGTTAGTTCTAGTCTTCTGAAAAAAGCCAGTCTGCAGTGGCGGTCGATGAAATTGACATGGAAAGATTACAGAGACAAGGGGCAGAGAAGAGTTTGGAAAATTTTAAATTCTTGACAATCTCTACCTCATTGATTATATGGGTCAAAATTCTCCTGTTTTTCAAAGCTAGCTCAAATTTAGATTTTGTAACTTCCCCCAAAAGATTACTGTTTTCGGGGTGCCTGGATGGCTCCATTGGTTGAATGTCCGACTCTTGATTTTGGCTCAGGTGATGACCCCAGGGTTATGGGATTGAGCCCCACAGCTTTCTCTCTCTCTTCTCCTCTTCCCCTGGTCAGGTTTTCTCTCTCTCTTAAAAAATATTATTGGTTTTGTCTCAATGAGTCAAAGACAGAGATCATAATACAGCAGTAGAAATATGATATCATACTACTTTATTTTAGAAGAAATTTTTGAAAATACTGTGATAAGTATTTTATTATAAGTCTTGCTATAGGAAAATATTTCTGTCTTTAAACAAGCCTCCAGAGGTACCTTTTTTTTATTGTTACTCTTTTGAAGAGTGAAAAGAAGCACCCTCATCATGAAAATGTAAATTTTAAAGAAATGCATTAAGAGAATGAGTCAGTTTATGGTTCCCCATCAGGCCTCCTGGTGTTCAGACCTGACAACTTGCATGGTTTGACTTAAAGTTATATATTCAACAAATATTTTACTAAAAACCTGAGACAGTTGCTAAACATGTATGCAAAATACTACACAAAACTCTTTTACTTAATTAATGTTGAAACTTTCTCTTCTGTTCTTAACCTTAGTAAAAAGTACCCTCAGATCAGTGGTCCTAGAAAGAGTTGCATGAATACATCCCATTGGGTAAGAAAGATATGTATCATTATATTTTATTGAATAAAATGAATATCAAGATTCTTAATATATAATAAATGGATTGATATTGGCTTCCCCATTTAGTTTGTGTTGTAAGCACCATGTGTCTCCTATGCTAGATGATTCATCATGAAAAGGGTATGTGATTCTGGAAGGATGAGAATTGATAGTAGTGTCCTGATTCATTCATTCACTTTCAGCATAGTATAACACATTGTATTTTTCTTATAATATTTTAATGTTTACAAATAATACTATCTAATTTTAAATAATTTAGAACTAAAATGGATATTTAGCTTTAAAAAATGCTATATAGGGGCACTTGGATGGCTCAGTTGGTTGAGCGCCTAACTTCAGCTCAGGTCATGATTTCGCAGTTCATGAGTTCAAGCACCACGTCTGACATGCTGTCTCAGCGCAGAGTCTGTTTTGGATCCTTTGTCCCCCTCACTCTTCCCCTGACCTGCTTGCATTCTCTCTTTCTCCAAAATAAAAATAAACATAAATAAACAAACAAACAACAAACAACTAAAATGCTATACAGAAAATGCAGGTTAATACCAATTATAAGAGTACCAGGATAATAGCAAAACTGACACTTCTACTAATGTAAGTCATTGTTCAGAATAGTACAAAGGTAAAAATGAAATCTTAATATGAAAAAAACATACTGGCAAATAATTTGGAGAAAGGAAAATTTTCAAGAAGACAATTTGAAATGGAAGTTCTGTGCCTTATGGCAAATGATCAATCTCATCCTAATATGAACTGATGAATCTTCATTTGAATGAATCTCATTTATTCTCATTTATGACTAAAAGATATTTTTAAAATATTGCTTATGGTATTTTAATCTCATCCTTTAAAAACCTAATCTTCATGTACGTTCTGTAACATAACTAACATAATAATATAATAGTACCTGTAGATAATGTATAAATAAATATGCATTTTTGTGCATGTTCAATAATATTTATTAATGTGGTACACAGCTGAAGAAGCATAGATTCCTAGTAATGTTGACTTATGGGTAGCATATATACAGAGATTGCCAATAAATTCATCTTACTTAATATAAAAAATAAACATATATCTAGGTATGGCCCTTTTTGATAAACTAATTTAAAACTTAATTAATAAGCAAAAGATGCAGAAGACAAGAACAAGACTCAAGAAAAGCTATCTATATTAATAGTTTTTATCTAGGAGTTTATAATAGTCATACCTGGAAAATCCATTAAATATACAGATGCCAAGTCCTCACCAGAAATTTTGAATTTAAACAAAAAAATTTTTAATGCTTATTATTTTTAAGACAGAGAGAAACCATGAGCAGGGGAGGGGCAGAGTGAGAGGGAGACACAGAATCCTAAGCAGGCTCCAGTCTCTGAGCTGTCAGCCCAGAGCCCGAGGCGGGGCTCAAATTCACAAACTTCAAGATCATGACCTGAGTCGAAGTTGGACACTTAACCGACTTAGCCTCCAAGGCGCCCCAAAATTTTGATCTTAAATGGGACCCAACAAATGTAGTTTCAAAAAACTTCCTTGGGATTTCAAATCAATAATTCCCATTTATAACATCATAAAATATTTACTCAGGTATTTTTATGTATTGATGTATAAGTCATTTTTCTCCTCTTTTCTCTTTGTTTCTGGAAATACATCAGGGACAGATCTAATATGGCTTTGCAATCTTTAGATTATAATGAGTTTTCTGTAGGATGCAGTGCTATGTATATATTTTCTTATTCTAAATTGTTTTTTTTTTCAATCTTTTAATAGGTCTTTGGATGATTGTAAGTTATCAATCTAATGCAGTGTAGTTTATCAATTCTTTATCTTTATGATAAGTGGTTTTTATGTCCTGTTTGGAAATCTTTGCTTACTACAACATGAAGTTCTATGTTTCTTCTGAAAGCTTGTTTTTTTTTTTTTTTACCTTATTCATCTAGATCTGCAGTTCATCTGAAATTGATTATTGTATATGATGTGAGACACAGGTCAAGGTGTAATTGATAATTAAGTTTTAAAAATGAGTTAAAAAGTTATGGAAAAGGTAGTGCTGATGATTATTAATCCATTTTGGTACCAATCTAAGACTAAACAACTAAGAGACTCAAGGCCAAAGAAGATAGATGAAATATTCCATAAGTAACTAATAGTAGGTGATGGAGGATAAAAATAACAATGATAATAATAATAAAACTGTACATAACTGTACATAACATTATAAGTAATAAATATCAGAAACAATATATATAACGCATATCAAGAAGTCAGAGAAATAAAAATTTGAAAAATGTCAGTGTGCTATTTTATCTTTCAAAACAAAGAATCAGTCAATTAAAAAGTATGCAATGATTCCAAGCTTCCAATGAATTTTATAAACTTTTCTTAATCTTAGGAACCAATATCTCTGATAGTGAAGAGAAATGTATATCTGAGTTTTGGAAACATTTCAGCTTAATATGAAAAACATTTTATATTAAAATTTTTCTTTCTTTTTTTCTATTAAATACAGATACCATTAAAACTGATGAGAGATATGTAAATATGATTTGTCTTAATGAAATTATTTCCCCAACTATACAAATGTGTGTGTCTGTCTATCTGTCTCTGTGTAAGAAGTTACTTATGGGTGTGTAGGAAGAATTTTAAACATTTTATTTCTTTCTTTCTTTTTACTTTTCATCACTGCATGATTTTTTTGAAAGTAAATGTATCATTTTTACAGAAGGAATAAAGCTGTTACTCAATAAATGGGTTTATTTAATCAATGTATTTGTATGCTTTTGATATCCAAACTTAACTTCACATTTAAAAAATAAGCTTAAATTTTCTTAAGTTAACAAAAATCTACTTTATTTTATTTTGTTAATTACTAGTTATAAGTCATAATTTTATTATAAAATTATAGATATAAATATTGTTATATATTTTCTTATTTCTACAGTAAAATTACTTATGATATTGACATGTCTTATTAGAATTGTTCTTTCATTATTTATAAGTTTAATTTTCAATTTTCAAATAGTTCTTTTACTGTTTTTAAGCTTATAGCACAATCATCAGGCAGATACTGATGTTTTTGACATTGATAATAAGACCATTCTTTGGGTAAAAATAACTGAATTTATCTGCTTTCTTCAACTAAAAAGAATGTTATAGTAGGAAGAACTTGATGCATATTCAAGTCACTCTAATAGAAGGCCCATAATGATGGATCAGGGGGAAAATAGTAAAAATAAGTCATTTGGTATATACTCAGAGGACTGAGTTACATTTCAGGAAGTGAAAATAGAAGGATTAGACAGAATCTCATGGAAAATAATGGGATCAAGATGGGAAAATATGCCAAAGTCGTTAAGGAGTTACGCATTTTCCTTAAGCAAAAGATAGAAAAAGGGTAGACATGGTCAAGAATGTTGGAAAAATAAGTTTATCTAAATTGTTTAAGGCCTTTATTATTCATTTTTTTTCTATTTTGGAGAGAGAGAGTGCAAGCAGGGGAGAAGGGAAGAGGAGCAGAGAGAGAGAGAGGGAGAATCTCAAGCATGCTCCACACTCAGCACAGAGCCCAAGGTGGGGGTCAATCCTACAACCCAGTGATTGACCTAGGCTGAAATCAAGAGTCAGATGCTCAACTGACTGAATCACCCAGATGCCCCAGTATTGATTTCTAAGTAAGGACCCTATCGATGGGTGTTCATGCTTATTGGGAATTTACCAAAGATTTTAAATACATAACTACCATAATTGAAATCTATCTAACCATGAATTAGAATAGGGAGAGATTAAATTGAGGGATACTGGTAGCATGAATTAGAATAGGGAGAGATTAAATTGAGGGATACTGGTAAGAAGGTTATTTCAGCACAGGTAAGGAATAATTAGTCATGCACTAATTTGATAGCAGTGGAATGGGAAGGATATAATCAATCTTAATATGTGGGGATGAGCAACCAGTGGAATAGGGTGATGGTTGCATGTAGACGGTAGAAAGAAGGAAATCAATTAAAATTAATTCCTTGTTTTCAACTTTGGGCATGCACAAAACAGTGCAAGAATCCAAGAAGAAACAGGTAAAGATGAGGGAACAGAATGTTCTGTTTAAAGGTGAGTGAAACAAAGAACTGTTTTTTATTCTTTATTGATCCTTTGTAGGTTTATTTTTTTCATCTAGTCATTTGTTTTAAAGAATTTCTCACATCTGGATTTGTAAAAATACCTCCAGGTAATAAACCATGATTCTTTTTTTTTTATCCCTAAATTTACTATAGAAAGTAGTTAGATCTAGAAGATTAAAGGTCCCCTCCTCCTCCATCATTCTCTTTTCCTTTTGCAAGAATAATACTTTATAGATGAGATTCACACTTTATAATTCTTCACAATAAGAGCTATATAATTTTTGGATGTTCTGCTTTTACATCTAAACGTTTCATTAAACTTGATGTGAAACTGGTCAGAAATCCAGTTCTCATCTGGCAGTTCTATCCATTATAAGATTCTCCATCAGTTTTCCACCTAATGGTTTTATTTTTCTTTGATTATATTGCCTTTATTTCACAGTAGTGTTTTTTATTTGCTTGTTTGTTTTTAGTCCTACCATTATTTCCATATTTACTTGGAATTCTCGAAAGAAAGACTTCTTCTCATCAAATATTTGGGCACTGTAAAATATAGGACAAACAGAAGATCATGATAAATTTTTTATTCTTTCCTTTTCTTTATTAACTTTCAGAATAGAGCTCACCTATAAAAGACTTCAAAATTGAAGGCTGTTCAATTTTGAATGATTGAAAATGAAATATATATTTTTAGAATATTAACTCATGGGTTTTTATGTATTTGATGATATGTATAAATTCAATGAACTCATTCTTTTTGGTACTCAAATTATTACATCTTTGGCCAAAGATACCTTCTCCCAGTTGACTTCTGGGTCTTTTAACTCATCTTCCATCATATTTGACACCTTCCCTAGGTTCTGGAATGAATTTTTTTTTTCATGGAGCCCTGGTTCATTTTAGTGGGAATTTTATTTAGAGTCCATGGCCTTAGTGCTAGAAATTCTCATTGGCTTAAATATTTTCTTTATTCTAGCCCTTTTCTGTGTATAATGGGAAAAATGTTTTTGTTTCAAAAAGAAAAGTAAATAAATTTGTGTTGCTACTTAGTAGTCAAATTAAAGCTTACAAGATAACTCCATCTAACTCTTTATCTATTTATCTATTCATCCATCCATCCAAGTTCATTTATTTCAATTACTTTTGAGCTTCAAAGGATTTTTTAATTTTATATTCAATTTAATTTTTAAATTAAATACTAAAACAAAACCCAAAGAATAAGGTAAAACCAGAGAAAGCTATAGTAATGTGGACCGCAAAGTCAGAAACCATAGAAAAATGTATTCTACTAATAATAACATGATTATTATATTTAATTAAATATTAGTATTATATATTTATTGGAGGCTGTGGTTTTGGTAAGACCTTCCTTTAGGGAGCAGGGTAAACGAGAACCCAGGAAACAGTTAAGAAGAGAATTTTCAGAGAGATGGAAAGGGACCAAGGAGGTGTGATTTCAATATATTACAAGATGAAAGAAGAAACACCTTTCTTCAGAGAAGGCAATCAGCAGTATTAAATACTTCAGGAGAGGAGACCAAAAAATGTGATTGGTTGATTTTGGAGTAATCATTTTAATATAATAGTATAGCGAGTAGAATCAGAACTTAGCATATTGCTGTCCATTGTTCTGCTGAATAACATTGAACACTAACATGCAGTGTTTGTCTATTTCACAAATTTATTTATATTCTATTCATTATTTAATAGTGTTTAATGCAAAGTCAGAAGACAAAAATTGAGTGTCTTATAAGAAATGGCATTTTTATTGAAGTTTCATTCTGAGGTTGAATTGAATTATAAACCATGTCTAAACACATTAAACTCAAACCTTAACTAGGTGTGACTTATATAAACTGAGAAGATTCAGAAGTCATTTTTAAGCAGAGCTTTAAAGCAAACACATTAACATGCTAAATTTGATTAAATATTCTCTATCCAGATTCATTTTGGAAATCTTTATTTTCAAAATGAACTATTGTAACATGGTGTGTTAACTATACTTAATTTTTTAAAAAGTAAAAAAATATAAAATAAACATCTATACCACTATTCATTATCCTTAGAAGCATTAAATGAATACCTCTTTTCAAAAAGTGCTGACAAAAATTTCCAATTAACCTTGGATTAGAAATATGATGGAAGATCCAGTATAACCTACATATGTATAAAATTTAGATTAAAAATTTTTTTAATTATATCCTATAATTAGTAGAAAAACAAATTTACTATATATTTGAAATGTCACATATCTGGGTAGCATTAAAAAGTTATTTCTACTACCACCACACCATTCTTTTAATGTAAAAATATTAAACAATTAACTTCTTTGTAAATTAGGAGCATATATGCCTCTTCAAGTTATCTCTCAGAAGCACATTATACATACTTCTTTATTATAATTATCAGTAAATTATAAAATCTCATACTGAATATATATTTTTTCAAATAAAAGAATCATGTTTGTTTTGGAAAGAAAAAGAGAAAATGCAGATAACTACTTATAATATTTTGCAATAACCAATTCTGAATTCTTCCATCACTTTTATGTTGAACATGCAATTTTATACTTTGATTTTAAATGAAACATTTTTAATCATATTTCCATATTTGGAAATAATCTTTAGAGCATTTTTCTCAATTGACTTTATGGTTTTCCACTGGGAAGCTTACAGAATAATTATTTTAGCGAAGAGTTACAAAATGGTGTTTGTAGTTACGACAAATAAATATTAAAAATGTCAGTGTATGCCATGGTAACTATTTCTCTGTCTATATAATAATTTCTTTAGAAAAATATTTAGGAGATAATTTCAACACCAAAGGGTAATTATATCTTCATGATTTGTGTAGTGTAATAACAATATTCTTTGTGTGATTTTTTTCTCACATTAATGATTTGACTGTGGGTGGATAAGGCTGGCTGCATGCTTCAGACTGATCTCAGCTAGGTCTGCTTCAAATGACTCTTTATTTTTCTTGGGTCAGATGTTACCTGAGTGTGTTCTCTTGGTGACCACCGGAAGGCACGTAGATAAACAAAATTAGATGATGCCCTGAGGCTTGGCTCTGAAGTGATTGACACTATTGTTTCCATTGGGCACAAGGAGCCAAGCCACAAGGTCCACCATCAGTGGGAAAGGAAAATCACCCTGCCCGAGAAGGAAGGGTGGCATTTGTTGAATTATCTGAACTGTGACTTCTGGTAATTTGTTATTGGTTCCATTTGCATTATTTTATTGTTAAGGGTCGATATTTGGGGACATTTAATTTTTGATGTGAATAGTGCAGCAACGACTTAGAAGTTTAAAAGTATATGCATTAAAAGTTTATAAAACATTATTCTTGGGGCACCTGGGTGGCTCAGTCAGTTAAGCGACCGACTTCGGCTCAGGTCATGATCTCAATTACGTGAGTTCGAGCCCCGTGTCTGGCTCTGTGCTGACAGCTCAGAGCCTGGATCATGCTTTGGACTCTGTCTCCCCCTCTCTCTGCCCCCCCCCCACCCCGCTCACACTCTCTCTCACTCTCTCTCTCTCTCTCTCTCAAAAATAAATAAACATTAAATTAAAAAAAAAATATTATTCTTTAGGGTTTCTGACACTGGTGTAATGTTTATCAGATATTTCTCCATTAATATGCTATGTAAATATTCACTTACTATTTTTCTGGTTTCATAATTATATATTGTTGGTGTTATAGAATACATTAATTTTTTTTAATGTTTATTTATTTTTGAAGGAGAGAGAGAGAGACAGAGCGTGGGTTGGGGGAAGGGCAGAGAGCGAGGGAGACTCAGAATCTGAAGCAGACTCTAGGCTCTGAGCAGTCAGCACATGATATGAGCTGACTTCCGTAGCTAACTAACTGAGCCACTCAGGCGCCCCTATTTTTAAACATTTCCTTAATCTGATTTTACTTTGGTACATGTTGTGAAGTAGGAATCTGGTTTAAAAAATGTTGCCAGTCATATTAATTTATTCAATATTTATTTAGTTTATTAATTTTAATCAATTATTCATTTGTTGAATTTATTTATTACATAATTCAAACCTTACGCTCTACATTTTGACCAGTTTAAATTTATTAAAAACAATATCATGCATATTATTGCTGTCTGCTTTTTTGTTTCTTATGGTCCTTGATCACCTTAAGCCAGAAGTTTAATTGGTGCACTGATCAATTCAACTAATTCACTAGTTCTTGTGTAAATTCATAAATTCTATCTTTTTTCTTCTTCTTTTCTTATTAATGAATTGATTCTAATTCCCCTATACAATAAATATTTTCTATATTTGTTATTTCAACATATGTTTCTTATTTATTTTTCTAGCTTTTTGAACACAGTGTTTAGGTTTAATTTTTTATTGATTTTAAATAAGACTTTATATTTTGAATTTTTTATTATCATGTTGGTTATTTACAATAATTATTGGAAATAGTACACTTGTCCTTAATATCTAAGTATTTTTTGTATAGTTTGGTTTCCTTTTTAATTCAGAAATTATTTAGACCAAGCTATCATTTGTGTGTAAACTTTATTTTAATAATTATAATTCGTATTTCCATGATGTAGAATTATGTTTGCATTTGTTTTCATAAATTCATTCTTGCCATTTTACTTTGATTTCTTATGTAACTCAAAAGATATTTAGAAAAGTGTTCACTCTTATTTTTGCATCTCTAAGTTGTTAAAATTTTGGTTTTGACTGTTTATTTTTAATATTTTGGTGGTACAATCAGAGAACATGGGTTGTAATATTTCTATTAAAATTGCTTGAATTTTCTTCATGGTACATTATCTTATCAGATTTTATAAAAGTGTAATAGACTTTCTACAAACATGCATTTTCTTAATTTTATGCAAATTGGTCTACAGATTTAACTACATTTTGTTGTTCTATTCCAATCCTTGTGTCCTTATTTATATTTTATTTTATAGGTTATTTTGCATTCTGATAGAAAGTACATGATGGCTACTGGATTACCCTTATTTTGCACATATGTTGAGGTTGCTCTTTCCTATCTAGTTGTAATTAGACATGCCCGGGTGACTTGCTTTGGACAATAAAACATTAGAGAATGTGATATGCGTCACTCACTTTGGGGTGAGAAATTTAATTGCTAAAACTTGACTCCTATATTTCTTTTGAGTATGGTGATCTTGGAAGCATGAGAAAAGATTGAACCTCCTTCAGCCCAATCCTTGAGTGACTACAATGAGCAGAGGCTCTTGCCAACCCTTGTTGGATAAGGGGTATAGGAAAGAAAGAAATCTGTGTTGTTTTAAGCTGTTACATTTTTGAGGTTATCAGTTCCCACAGTAATGTTCATTGTTGTCCATTGAAATTTTGCCCCTGTTTAACAATATTAGAATCCAATTAAATTTAAAATAAAACAAAACAGTCTGAAAGGTAATGTAAGGCAGCTATAGCAAAGATGATTGTTGGTCAAATTTGAGTCATGTGCCACCATATAAATAACTCTATATCATCTTTTCCTACTATCATTGATTTTTTTTGGCCAACTTCTCTTTGAATTTCTAAAAGGTTTGGATTTATGTATTTTTATGCCAATATTTTTGTAGGTTAATTTCTCAATGTATATTTATTGAAATGTACTGATTCTTTGGCTAAGAAGTCCACAAAACATATAGTGTTTTGGTAAAAGAAATGTATACACAGGGCACCTGGGTGGCTCATTCAGTTAAGCATCCAACTCTTGATCTCAGCCCAGGCCATGATTTCACAGTTAGTGGGTTTGATCCTCAGACCAGGTGTCTGTGCTGACAGTGTAGAGCCTTCTTGGGATTCTCTCTCTCTGTCTCTGTACCTCTCTCTAAAAATAAATAAATAAATGTATACACAGTGCATAATGGAAGACACACACATATATATGTGAGTATGCATTATATATGTGTGTATATATATATATGTATACATATATATTCTATCTATGTGTGCATGTTACAGAATCTTTCCAGTCAATCAATTCTGTAATACCCAGTTTTCTCTTCTGTGTGTGAAATATCCACTTAAATAATCACTGAAAACATTCATTTAAAGAATAATGTAGGGGCACCTGGGTGGCTCAGTCAGTTGGGCGTCTGACTTTGGCTCAGGTCATGATCTCACCATCTGTGGGTTCAAACCCCACATCTGGCTCTGTGCTAACAGCTTAGAGCCTGGAGCCTACTTCTGATTCTGTGTCTCCCTCTCTCTGCCCCTTTCCTACTCATGCTTTGTCTCTGTCTCTCTCTGTCTCTTGCTCTCTCTCAATAATAAATAAACATTTAAACACATTAAAAAATAAAATAAAAAGAATTCTCATCTTAAAAAAAGAATAATGTAAAAAATAATAATGTAAATAAACCAGAAAATAATAAATAGCATTAATTAGATACCTACCTACAGTAGGTAGGTACTGTTGTGCATTACACATGCAAGAGTCAATTTGATACTCCTAAAATTCCAGTGAAAGATGTCCTATTATCATCCTCATTTAAAAAATGGGGGAAAATGGGGAAAAAAAAGAGCTGAAGATCAGAGATATAAAGGTCGTAAGATTGATAAGGAAGTGGGCCCTGAAACAGGTGTGCCTAAATCTGAAGTCTGTGCTTACTTATACTCTGTTTAATCCTGGACCTCATTCTACAAAGGCCTGAAGACAGAGTAGAGGGCTTGAAGACCACTAAGCATGGGAATGACAGTCCATTGGAATCTTGGGTAGAAAATCTGTAGCTCACTCACTTGTTGCACTACGTGCCCAGTTCCTGGTCACTTTCTCAGTTCATCAATCTCCTCTGCTGGTTGACTCATAGTTGTCACCCCCTGGTTATCAACCCTTGGCAGCCTTTCTGCTTGTTTTGTTTTCTCCAAATCTGTCAAATGAAAAGAAGTACTTTATTTCCCTAGACCAAGATCATCAGTTGTCAACTAAAAAGTTGAGGCTCAAGTTTTATATAATAATGTTCAGTACTTAATAAGAATAAAACATTTGTGGGGCTCTTGGGTGGCTCAGTTGGTTAAACGTCTGACTCTTGATTTCTGTTCAGGTCATGATCTCATGATTGTTGGGTTCAAGCCCCACGTCAGGTTCTGCATTGATAGTGTGGAACCTGCTTGGGATTCTCTCTTTTCTTCTCTGGCCTTCCCCACTCACATACACTTTCTCTCTCTCTCTCTCTGTCTCAAAATAGATAAATAAATAAACATAAAAAAAAAAAAAACATTTGTAGTAACCATAAGCGAGATGTGAATTTTCATGGTTTAGCAGATACACTGCTGATTTTAACAAATTATTGTACTTAATTATTGCATTTTTTATTTTTTATAGGAGATACTATTATTAATCCCATTTGTTCAAATGAAGAAGTGAGTCTTCAAGAACCTTTGCATTTGGCACATACTCTGTGAGGACGCTGATTCTCAGAGTCAGAACTGCAATTGAAATATTTATTTTCCCACTGAACTATGCTTTGAAGAGTAGAAGGGAGGGAAAATCCAGAGCAGTAAATACCATTGGCTTCTCTGTTTCATGTCTTAACTTTTTCTCATTTATTTTCATATTCATTTTCAAAACCACAGAACATTTATTACCTACAAGCCTGTTTAGCACTCAGATGGTTCTTATTCTCCCTCTTGCCTCTCCCTTCTGTTTTCAAAACCTAATTCCATTTTTTGCAGTTACCTCATCAATTTCTTCATGTCTTTTTTTCCTTTTCCTATGATCTATCCTTCCCTCTCTTTTTTTACCTGGACTTTTCTCCCCCCTACTTTTGTTTTATATCTTTTCCACTGAAGTTCAACCAGTATTACAGCCACAAGCTAATTATAGGTTGTATGATTAGCTGTCATGGTGAAAAAATAATTTTTAAAAAATTTTTAATATTTATTTATTTACTGTAAAAGAAAGAGAGAGCAAGAATTCACACACTAGTGGGGGAGGGACAGAGAAAAGGAGAAACAGAATCTCAAGCAGACTCCTCACTATCAGAACAGAGCCCAATGCGGGGCTAGAAGAACTGTGAGATCACGACCTGAGCTGAGATCAAGAGACTGACGCTTAACTGACTGCGCCACCCAGGCGCCCCTCAATTACTTTTTCTTGAGAAAAGTGCAGGGAATTAGTGTTAAATATGGTGGTTTCTTTAGTGCAGGCTTCAGAAGCTTCCTTATTTTGATATTTAAATGAACTTACTATTTTTGTGGTCACATAATACCCATTCACATTTTGGGAGATGCTGGTATTCACAGGACACAGTTTGAGACATACTATGCTGTAATCATAAATGATTCCCTAGCATTACAGTTGTTGAAAATCAAAGAAAATGTTGTCTTCAGTGTATGCAGATAAAAAGTTACCTATTGTGGTAGAATTTGATTCAAGGAACTGAGAATCTTTTATGTGTTGCCTACTGTGTTTGCCGCACTGTGTTGAAGAAACTGGAGACCAAAACAGAAATTAAACACATTTTTAGAAGTTCACAATAGGAGTCTTATTTTCAAGAAGCTTACCCATTAAATCTGTATGGATCCTGGTCATGATGAAATGTAATAATTGTTTTAAGATTACAATAAAACAATTATTTGGTCCAAAATGTTCTGATATTAGTATTGCTTGGTTTTCTGTGCCTCAGAACATGCCCATTTTTTATGACCATTAAATAGGTCTTGCTTAGTACATTGATTTTTTTTGTTTGATTCATGCTTCAGTTTGTGAATACATGGTCACTAGTGTCTCATGGTAATTTAATAAAAATGTCTACCAAAGTATTTAAATTTTAAAAAGCTAACATGGATGATAAGAAACTACTAGTTGCTTTAGAAGGGAAAATGAGGGAAGTGAAAATAATGACATTATTTAAAGAGCATTTGCAAATTTAAATATATATTTTTTTATCCTATTCCATCTGAGTTTCCAGGATGGGACTGCTCTTTAAAATAATTGCTAGTTCAATATCCCTGGTGATTTTTCTATAGGAGAGATGAAAATTCATGCCATTATAAAGATATAATAACTACCAGGTACAAATAAATGTCTGAATGATTTTATGACAGGCATTAATGTTCTTAATACCTAAGTGAAATGAGACTGTAAGTAACTTACTGATTAATAAAATGTTAAAGGGTCCAGTTGCTGTGATGGGTGTTGGAGAAATTTGTTGTGGCTTAATTGGATTTGTATCCATTTCCTGAAGAATAAAGACAGAATATAAACCAATGGTAAGAAAACATTGTTAAATAATAAATCTTATATTTACTCCATTTCTTTATTTTCTTTTTACTCCATTTTCAAGAAAGGGATAGTACAGAGGCAAAGTGAATAAAGTCATTTGATAACTTTTTTCTCAGCCAATATAAAATATATATTTATTTATTTTGTGAGAAAGAGAGAGAGAGAGTGAAAGAGAGAGCATGCACATATATGAGAGGGGCAGAGAGAGAAGGAAAGAGAGAATCCCAAGTGGGGCTCATTCTCAGGAACTGTGAGATCATGACTTGAGCTGAAATCAAGAGTCAGATACTTAAACAACTGAGCCACTCAGGTACCCCTCTCAGTCAATTTTTAAGAATAATTTTGGGTCCTTAAAATCAAAAAGGTATTTAATATTGATGTAGTTAATGTACTAAACAGAAAGAAGAGTCACAATGATTTTAAAATACCTTATAACCTGAAGCCAATACTACACTATATGTAGTATTGTATTCAACTACCTTGAATTTAAATAAAATCTTCGAAGAAAAAAAACCCCTGATAAGATCTTCTAGGTAAGAGTGGACAAGGAAGAAAAGCTAACTGGTATTCCCTTCAAGACCTGGGATGAAAGAGTTAATACTTCTCACCTCCAGGACCTGTGCTGCGACTTCCTGGTGCTTCCAGTGCAGATATTGAGAGAAATATCGTGGCTGAAAGCCCTTGTGACCGCCCCAATACAGGAAAACAAGCAAAACGAGTTAGAACCTGCTTGCTCTAAAGCTGTACGTGCTCACACCTTTTGATACTGTACCCAGCATCTCTGGGCTGAATCTGAGTGACATGTACCTCTCTTCTCTTAGACCTCGCTCTGTCGGATACTGCATAGAATGCTGCTGTAGATGAAGAGGAGACTTCTGCCTGGGTCAACAGTGAAGCACACCACCTAAGACTCACCCGGAAGAGCAGCCTCTTGTGTATTTTGCAGAGCAATACCTTGATGCCCAACGTTCACAGGCCAACGAGACATCTTTGGCCTGAAGAAGCGGGTCTGACCAATGCGAAGCCAAACTGATGAGCTGCCGGATGAGCAGAGCCACCTCCGTAGCCAGCCTGCTAAGGAGATAAGCTGAGTTCAAAGGTTTCCTCTCCCTTATTTTGGGTCCTATTTTTACTCTGCAATTTTATTACAAGCAACACCATGGAAGGGATCTACATTGTGGTGTCTGGACTTCTGCCAGATTCCTTCTTTTCATAGGTCAGCCCTGCTGAGCTGTGCAGACATGATGGGTATCCTAAAGGATGTCAAAAAATGAACAGGGTCAAGGTCCAAAGTGAAGTGTACTGAAAGAAGAAAAAGACCCTACTATCCTCATCATAGAGGTCTTAGTGTCCTTGAAATGCTAGATTCTTTATCATATAGCTTCTTGCATCTCAATTAGAGATTTTTTTTTCCTGTCAGAGACTTGCTGATAGACTAGAGCTTGAGCTATAACAAAAGACCTAACCTATGCCTCCCCCATGTCATAACTTAGCACAAGGCTGAAGCCAGTGTCTTAAGCTGAGACTCTTTTTTGAAGGTAATTGTGTGACTTGAAGTATTTCAGCTTAAAGGACAGGAACAAGGTTTCTGGTTTTTCCTTGCCCCTGCCTGCAAATAGGTCTTAAATGAGTATCTTGTGACACAGTGTTAGACCCCGTAACCATTTGTACCAAGCTACTTATCACTCAACTGCCTGCTTGTAGCTTAGTGGACGGGAGAAGAGTGCTAAACGTACGTATGTGAGCATATGCACATATCCATGGGCTGGGCAAACATTGGGCTGCTGCATCATAATCCTGCACCAGTGCTGGCAATCCTGGTTCTGCTCCCTGACCAACACCAATGTCAGGTTCAGGCTACTGTACCACACAGATTCCTGGACTGCTGTTGAGAGGAAAGGGCTGTTTTTCCTAAATATATACCCTAAAACCAAATCTACTTTCCATTGGCTTGGGGCTCTATCAGTGCTACTGCACTTGAAAGTCTTTTTCATGAATTTAGTACAATGCCCAAATAAACATCCAAGAGTAGCTAGAAAGACACTGAGCAACAAAGTCTACCAGGAGAGATTAAGCTTACAAAATATCAGAACATAACATAAAGCCTGTGTTATGAAAAAAGCATGCTATTAGCACAGATATGGACACATAGACTAATGGAATGCAAATGAAAGTTCAGAAATACAGTCACACATGTATGGAGATTTGGTATATAATAAAAATGGCATTTTTACGATGAAGGCCAAAGTGAACATTTTAAGAAATGGAGCTGAGACAACTGAGCAATTTAGGAAAAAATAAAGTTAGATTCATAGCCAACACTATACTTAAAAACAAACTTCAAAATGATCAGAGAACTACATGCAAGGAATAACACTGTACAAACATGAGAAGAAAAATGAGTAAATTAGCTTTATAACCTGTGTGTTGTAAATGTTTTCTAGCAATGACTTAAATTCAGATGCAATACAAGTGAGGATTGATATTTTAACTATCTGAAAATAATATTAACAGTGATAATAATATTGTGTTACTTACCAACCAAGCACCATAAACAAAAGCAAAAAGAAAAAGACAGAAAATACTTGCATATATGCTTAGATAAAAAGCAAATACATTAAGTATTCTTAAAATTATATGACTCAAGAAATAAAAAGCCAACAACTGTAGGTTTAAAAATGAAATGATTTCTAAACAGAAATACATAACTTTATTTTTAATAAATCATCACTACATGGATGGGGACAAACCAGAACTAATCTAAGTAAATTATGAGGACAATTATTTTATTTGCAGTGGTGAGGGTTAGCAATTCTCATAATTTTCCTGTATTCTATAATTGAGTATGTAATTTCATAAGTAAAATATATTGACAATAATGGAAGCCGAGTTTCTCCTTGTTGAAGACTCTTACGAAGAGGCTAGAATGAATCTACTGCCATTGGATTGGAATTGGAGGTATCAAGATGAATTTATGAATTCAGTACATATTTATCCATATCTATATAATCAATATCTGTATCTAATACTGATGTTCGTGAATAATTTTAAAGTTCTGCTCACTTAAAAGGCCTAAAAACAATGACATCCTAACAGCACTGAGTGTACCTAATGTTCACTTAATGCAGTGAGGGCTTCTTAGGGAAATGGGTGAATCCTGGACTAGAGCAGGAAGAAAATAAAGTGAGCCTGAAACATTGTATGCTGCAAAGTATGCCAGAGAATAAAAAGTGCTCAAAAAGTGCTGGCAACATGTCAAAGGACATAGAATCTGCTTGAAAGAGCTCTCACTAGCCAAATGTGGGTCAACTTGAACAATCAAATCATGATAGCATGTTCTAAACCATTGAATAAAATAAAAATCTATTAATCTGTGCTGATAGAAGTAAAGAAATGGATATATAAATGAATGGGGGAAATGAGTAAAACATTACACTAATATTATAATCAATACATTTAAGGCAAATGATGGAGTTAGAAATCATCTTTGATTATCATCTCAGTACTAATTGATACTGGCAAGAATAAGCAACAGATGCTAATATTAATGAGTGAAAATATGGTGAGGAACAGAATATTTTCATGGTCTCAAAGTATCTCCCCACAAATTATTTATTAATTACAGAGAAGAAACAGACATTTTAATGTGGAGAAACCTAGGAGACACTACCTTGTCCAAGTGATTAATGTTGACATTATCAATACTGGAACAAGCCAAAATTATGTATCTCCTGATATGCTTGATGCACAGATAAGATGCAACATCACTTTTGTGATGTTTCCTTTAAAATTGATAACCTGAGCCTAATTATGATGAAACAAAAGACGAACTTAAATTGAGGAACTATTTCACAAAATCTGGTTGTACTCTTTTTAAAATGTCAATATGAAAAAAAAACACACACACACGCGCACACACACACATATATGCACATACAACAATCCAAATTAAAGGAGACTAAAGCAACATGGTTCTTAAATGGGATGTTATCTTGAATTGCATCCTGGACTAGGGCAAAATAGCTATTAAATACAACTGAAAAAAAAATCTACCTTGACCTCTGGATTAGGTAATATTAGGTAATAAATTAGGTAATGTTATGGCTAAATTTTCAAATTTTGATAATGGGAGTGGGGAGAGGAGAGGATAGGCAAGAAAGGGAGAGAGACAGACAGACAGACAAACAGACACTTAAGAGGATGAAAATGTTAACAAGTGGTGAATCTCCATAAGGAATATACCAGTGTTCTTTGTGCTAGTCTTGCAAATTTCTTTGAAATTATATGAAAATAAAAATTTTAAAAACTACAGGTATAGCTACTATGAGTTAAAAATAGAAATTGTCAGTGATTCTAATTAAAGGCATATTGTATGAATACTCATATAATTTTACATTTGAATAATTTGTTGCAGATTTAGTGTTGTATCTGTAAGATCTTACTTGTACCTTGAAATAAGTAGTTTCTCTGTAACTTGAAATTCGTACTGAAAAAGATGGTATTTTCTTAAAATAATTTTTGAACTTTATTTTTTATTTATTTTGAGATAGAGATTGAGAGTGAGTGGAGGAGGGGCAGAGAGAGGAGACAGAATCTTAAGCAGGCTTTATGCTGTTAGTGCAGAGCCTGATGTGAGGCTCGAACTCAGAATTCATGAACCATGAGATCATGACCTGAGCTGCAATCAAGAGTTGGAGGCTTAGCAGTCTAAGCCACGCAGGCACCCCCAAAAGATGGTATTTTTCTTACGTGTGAAATGAGTAACCTGAGACTTATGGATATTTTAAAGCCAGCTTAAGTTCACACTAAATAATCATATGATATAATACTAAATATCCTGACTCCAAATGCAGGTTTTTGTTTTATTTTGTTTTTAATTTTCTCCATGGACATAGTTCTTTATTTTTTAATGTTTATTTATTTATTTTTGAGAGAGAGAAAGAGAGAGAGAGAGAGCTAGAGAGCGCACACATGAGTGAGGGAAGGGCAGAGAGAGAGAGGGAGACACAGAAGCCGAAGCAGGCTCTAGGGTCTGAGCTGTCAGCGCAGAGCTCCACACTAGGCTTGAACCCAGGAGCCATGAGATCATGACATGAGCTGAAGTCTGACACTTAACCGACTGAGCCACCCATGTGCCCCATCCATGGACATCATTCTTTGGATGAGAATTTTCAAGGAAGACCTTTTCCCCCTACCATCCAGAGCTAAGAGTCAGTTAAACAAGTTTTCTTCTCCCTTGACGAGGCAGATTCTCTCTGTCTTTTTTTTTACTTTTCATGTCAATTTTAGAGTTCATTTTTACTCAAGAGCTCTCTGACTTATGTTCCCCAACTTTTGGGTTCCTCAGTCTTTGTCTTGTTCCCCAAAAGTGTTCCATTACATTCTAAAGTTTAGGTTACTGGGAAGTGACAGCTACTTGCCTGAACACTCATCTCTCTGGACTCTGGCTTTCTTATTGTGTTAGCTCTTTGAGAATTTATCTTCTTCCTTGTCAGTTCAGAAATGAATTTTAATTTTTTTTTTAAATTGCTCTATCCATGTATCTTTTGGAATTAGTGTTTTCATCTTCTTTGGGTAAATACCTAGTAGTGCAATTATTGAATCGTGATATTTTTGCATTTGATTTCCATTCAAAAAGATGTATGTACCCCCATGTTTACTGCAGCATTATTTACAGTAGCCAGGATATGGAAGTAACCTAAGCGTCCATCAATAGATGCATAATAAATATGTATATATACGGAGAAAGAGATATAGAGACAGACAAATATTAGCCATAAAAAAAAAAAAGAATGAGATCTTGCCATTTGTAACATGATGGACCTAGAATATATTATGCTAAGTGAAACAAAGCGTACTGAGAAAGACAAATACATATAATTTAATTAATGTGTGGAACCTAAAAAGCAAAGCAAATGAATAAGCAAACAAGCAAGTAGAATCAGACTTACACATACAGAGAACAACATGATGGTTGCCGGAGGGAAGGGAGCAAGGGGATGGGCAAAATGGAAGAAGGCTAGTGGGAGATACAGGCTTCCAGTTATGGAATGAGTAACTCACAGGGATGAAAGGCACAGGATGGGGAACGTAGTCAGTGGTGTTGTAACAGCATTCTATGGTGACAGATGGTAGCTATACTTGGGTGAACACAGCATAATGTATTGAGATGTTGAATCACTTGTACCCCTGTACAATGTAACTAATGTAACATTTTGTATCAACTCTACTCAAATAAAAAATAATAATAAAATAAAATGAGAAACAGAAAAAAATGTTTTATCCAAGAATTTTAGAAGCTTGAGAATAGTAGTTTCCAGAATTAATTTGACACACTACCTGAAGTAAAATATTCTGTTTATTCTTGTTTTTTTCTCTATGAAGGAAAAAAGGGAAGAAGATTCATGCATTAATGGCCAGTAATGGCTCAGTTTATCTGACAATTTGGTACATTTATTGGAAGGACAAAAGCAAACACATTACATGCTTTTCTTAAATATTGCTTACCTATAATAAAATCTAACTAGATTGATTGTACCTATCAGAAAACATGCCAATTTTTTTCATTTAATGTATTAAAATATTTCAGGTTATGTATTATAAATATAATACTATAAAATGCAATATGTATATATTTTTAATTTTAATAATCTACAGAAATATTGTCAGAAGTTCATACTTTTAATGAGCAATGACCTCATAAATTGATAAGAGAAGCACAATCTAATAGAAAAATGCTCAATGCTTATGAAGAAGTTTTTCACAGAAAATTAAATCATAACACAATAAATACATGTAAAACTATGCAAACTTCATTAGTAATTATGTTACATATTTCTTTCCCGAAAATACAAGAAGATCCAGTATATCCTAGTTCTACCAGAGCATTTGGAAAACAATACTCTTGCATACCACTGGTGCTAGTAGCAATAGTTTCTGAGAATCAATTTGTCATGATTCATAAAATTAAAATTACAAATATCTTTCAACAAAGCAAGCCCTTTTCTAGTAAACCCAACACTCTCAGAAAAATAAACATAGGAGGGAACATGTTTACTGCAGAATTGCTTTTGTTGGCAAAAAAAAAAAAAAGAAGAAAAGAAAAAGAAAAACAAACAAACAAACAAAAGAACAAATTGGACTGTCCAAAGCATGTAATTGAAAAAATTATGGTGGTAGAGCTACAAGTTGCCATTATGAAACCATTTCATTTATTTTTTAATGGTTTTTTTATTTTGTATGTGTGTGTGAGAGAGAGAGAATGAGCAGGGGAAGGGCAGAGAGAGGGAGAGAGAAGAATCCCAAACAGACTCCACAGTGTCAGTGCAGAACCCTATGCGGGGGTCAAACTCAGGAACCATGAGAACATGACACGAGGAGTGGGACTCTCAACTGACTGAGCCACCCAGGTGCCCTGGAACAATTTTATTTATTTATTTTTTTAATGTTTTTTATTTATTTTTGAGGGAGAGAGAGACAGTTGAGCAGGGGAGGGTCAGAGAGAGAGGGAGACACAGAATCCGAAGACAGGCTCCAGGCTCTGAGCTAGCTGTCAGCACAGAGCTAGACGCGGGGCTTGAACCCACGAACCGAACCGTGAGATCATGACCTGAGCCGAAGTCGGACGCTTAACTGACTGAGCCACCCAGGCTCCCCTGGAACGATTTTAAAAATAATAATTTTGAGGGGTGTCTGGGTGGCTCAGTCAGTTGAGCACCTGACTCTTGATTTCCACCCAGGTGATGGAATCAAGCCCCATGTGGGGCTCTGGGCTGAGTTTGCAGTTTGCCTAGGATTCTCTCTCTCTCTCCCTCTGCCCCTCTTCTTAGCTCATGTGCTCTCTCTCTCTCAAATAAAAAATTAAAAAATTAAACATGTTAAAAATAATTCTGAAACCTTCGTTTAATCAAAGACATAGCCATAAGGATCGTTAAGTAGAAAAAAGTAATTTTAATAAAGCTTGTATAAGTGTGTTCCTATCTTTAAAGAAAAAAAATCAAGATTTTTATATATGGAATCTTATATATTCTTGATATTCACACACACATACATGATATGTATATATAGTATGTAAACATATGCCTATATATTTGTGTGTAATTATATAGATTTGGAGAAAAACTATACGAAAACACACCTAAGTGGTAGTTTAAAAAGTTTATGTGGATTGAAGATCGGGCGGGGGGGGGGGTCACGTGTAAAAGGGTTAAGCAAAGAAGTAAAAAAAAAAAAATTGGTGTTCTTTAAAAAGAGAATTACCTGAGCATTTATATAACATATTATTCAAAATATATTTAGAATGTCCCTAGTACACATTAAACATTGTTTTAAATTATCTTTAAATTATCAATACTCAATCTAAAATGCATTTATATTAAAATTTTATTGTCATTTCTCCAGCGAGTGTCAGCTATTGAATCTTAGAGGTGGGGGAGAACTTAGTCTACAAGTAAATTGATTTGACTGCAATTTTAAAGTCCAAAGGAATAAAAAAAGTGAGTGTCTAGATGAGCTCTTTATCTAATAACCTTGAAAGATGTTATAAATGTCAATCAACTATACATTTTTAAGGGACAAATTAAGAACACTGTAGAATTAAATTTAATTCAGACATTATTAGAAGTAATGTGAGCATAAGTGAATTAATCCTCACATATTGGAACTTCTCATCTCATAACTCCATGGCTTCAGGGACTCTTTCCTCACCTCTTAGCAGCCTTTGAGAAGGGAAGTGTGTCAACTGCACTCAAGAATGAGTTTACACTTTCTCCTGCCCTTAATATCCACTAAGTTTTGTTGTTTACAGCATACGGGGCAGAGTGGAGACTAGCCTGTACCTGGGCTGGCAGAGCCCTAGACAAAAAGAGCATTGCTTCTCTGCCTGTGCTCCTAGCTCCCATGACCCCACTGTGCTACAAGCCTCAGTGTCAGATGTCCTCTACTGTTTCAGTCTTCTGTGCCCTGGAGTCAAGCTATGATCCATTCCAGAAATAAAATTAGGATCCTTTTTCCCAAATGCATTCTTTTTTTTTTTAATGTTTACTTATTTATTTAGAGAGAAAGAGAGCATGAGCAAGGGAGGGGCAGAGAGAGAAAGGGGAGAGAGAGAATTCCAAGCAGACTCCACATTGTCAGTGCCGAGCCTGACACAGGGCTTGATCTCATGAACCATGAGATCATGACCTGAGCTGAAATCAAGAGTTGGAGGCTTAACCAACTGAGCGACCCTGGTGCCTTGCAGTCTTTGTTACTATCTTAACTCAGGTTGCTATAACAAAAATATTATAGACTAAGTAGATTGACAGAAAATTACATCTCTCAGTTCTGGAGCTGGGAAGTCTAAGATCAAGGTGTCACTGATTCAGTTCATGATGAAAGCCTGCTTCGTGGGTTGCAGAAGACCAGCCACCTTCTTTCTGTGCTCCCACCTAGTGTAAAGAGAGAGAGCAAGCAAGCTTTCTGGTATATGAACATGGATCTTATCACATTAGGGTCCATCCTTATGACCTCATTAACCGTAATTACCTCTACAAAGGCCCACTCTCCAAATATAATTACATGGGGGTTGAAATGTCAAAATATGAATTTGGTGGGGTTGGGGGGAGACACAAAAATTCAGTCCAGGGTAGTTACCTGAAGCTGAAAGCAGATTACTCCAACTTTTAATCTCATGAAAGCTCTCATGAAAACAACTTTTTGCCATCAGTATTCAAAATCAAAGCTTTGAGTCTGGCAGAACTAAGGTGCTATGCTTTTTTTCTTTTTCTTTTCTTTCTTTCTTTCTTTTTTTTTTTTTTGATTGTCCTCTTCTCTCATTGTCTTTTCCCGTGGAGCTTATGAACCACCCTTTCACCTTCAGGTACTTACATACATAATACACGCATAGATAAATACATTCATATGTATGTAGATATATACACTTCTATACAATATGAAAGTATAGATGGGGATGGAGTGAGTTTAGGAATTCTTTTTGTCCCTAGAACATTCTATCTTGATTATACATCATTCAGAATAGCCTTTACATACTAGCTAAAATTATTTTAAAAGTGTGTATATAAACTTTAAAAACCTTAATTAGCTTGACCCTAACCTTAACCCTAATCCTAATCCTAACCTTCCCAGGGGAAAGCTGAATAATCCTACTACTAGATCTTTAGATGACTAAAATGGAAAGTTGAATAAAACCATGAGTTTATAAAACATAATATTGTAATCAGGATAAATATAATTATTGTTTTCTTTAAATTAAGAAGAAGGGACATATGCAATAAATACTAGTGATAAGTGGAAAAGTATTAAGAAAAATCACAACTATGGTTCTTAGGGCAAACATTATTTTGTTCTTGATTTGGTACATTTCAAAGAGTTAAAATTCTTTTTTTTAATATTAAAAAATTATATTTATTTATTTTTTAGAGAGAGAGAGACAGAGCATGAGGGGGGGAGGGGCAGTAAAAGAGAGGGAGACACAGAATCTGAAGTAGGCTCCAGGCTTCAAGCTGTCAGCATAGAGCCCAATGCAGGGCTCGAACTCATGAGCCATGAGATCATGACCTGAGCTGAAGTGGAACACTTAACAGACTGAGCCACCAAAGCGCCCCAAAGAATTGAAATTCTTAACATTATAGTATAAAATAATAACACACAAAAGAGGCAGCATAAATTGAATGACAAAGCCTATTCAAATAAAATCTCAATAGCATGAAGCATTATCCATTTAGAAACATAATGAAAATTACCAGATAAGATATGGACCAAATGGATCCAATACTAGCAGTGACCTTGGGGAAAGTGACATGTATGTTTTATATCATAGCATTTCAGAATTAGCAATAAGTAATGGAGTTGGCAGAGATAACCATCAAATAAAAAACATAAGTAATTAACTGCAGCAATGTAGAGAGGATACATGAGCCTGGGAAATGAGCCAGAATAAAGATTGTAGTAACTGTGTTTTTTAAAATGACAGGTAGGACCTAGAGGGTAAAACAAGCTTTTGGTACCAAAAAACTATGGTGGTACTAACTCTTAACTCATGACTTTAGATAAAACAGGGAATGTCCAGTGAAAAATGAAAACAATTTATAGTCGGCTTATAATCAAATTAAAAAATTCCCAAATTAATTTTACTTTCCTAATAAATATATGACTTTTCCCCTTATTTTGTAAACTTAATTACAATCTAATGAATTTCAAAACAAACATATTTAAGAAACATGCTTCAAGCAATTTCATTTAATGTGTTACTTCAAGTCTTATGCATAATAACTTTAAATTTACATTTTAACATGTAAGTTGATACTACAGACATCTAGAGCAACATGAGATGCTTCATGATAGATGAGGAAGAGGGCACTTAGGTTAGCAAAGAATCTATGGACACGTTAGGGTACTGGAGAACTGTGAGTGAATCCAAAACTACGAGGTAAATGACATGTTGATACTTCAAAGGATCAGGAAACTGAAAAGAGAAGGTCAAGAGGGCAAAAGCATGTCCAGAAAAAACCGGCCAAAAAGACCTTCGAAAAAGATGCAATTTGGGGAAATTATAGGACTTATCCAAGATAGCAAAAGTTTGGGCAGAACTATCCACCAGGATTTAAGTGGAATGGAGCACTCACCATACATCTCTCAAATTACATGTACATGCGGACGCGCACACACACACACACACACACACACACACACACATGAGCAAGCTACCATGATAAAAATGTCAGAACTATCTTGAATTAACTAAATATTCAATAGTTGGAGTTGAGGAAAATGCCAGAAGAAAGGATGTAAGATGTAGATTTTGAAGAATCACGTTAACAAGAAACCCCAAAGAAAAATATTTCTTTGGCTTTTAGCCAAATCTGACTTCAGTTTTCCATAAGCTTTCCTTTAGGTGACCTGAGCACTCTACTACTCAGCTATTACTAGAGCTCGAAGTAGGTTTCAAAGTGAGTTTCTGCCAGTCTTCTTCCAGCTGACTGAGATGAGGCAAAGGAGAATATTAGGTGCCACATCTTGTGAATTTATAATTCTAATCTTCATCTCTGAACATACATAGGTCATTCAGGCTTTGTTGAGTCATCTTAGTTAAATGAAAGAAATGGTTATTATTTTCAATTACATTATTTTATCAGTTTATATTTAGTCACACTTTTGGCAGTAAAATGTCTCAGTTTTACATACTTTTATTTATTGAATTAGCACTTAAAACGAGGAATGTTATAATTAAATAGACAATGACCTTGAATCGATAGAGCTATAATTTGGAAATTGCACTTTCTAATATAGTTATTAAATGGACTCAGCATATATCTAAATCTTATTTAATAATTACAGTTAGCTCCTTATTATCCAAGATTTGCATAACCAACTTGCAAATCAGATCTTTTACTCCACAACTGGCTTTATTATTTTGGTCATTTAGCTACGGCATTATTCATTTTGAAGACTTTACTGCTGTTGCAACAGTTATGACAAAGTTGTAGGCAAAAGTACAGCAAGTATTTTATGCCCTAGTATTTCCATTATAGTTTGGCTACACCTGTTGAAAATTTTTATAATAAACTAATGAATACAAATTAATTTTCATTTGGCTTCACGCATTCTTCAAGTATAAAATCTGATTTTATTTTGAATTAGGAAATTGCATTTTTTTCATATTCCTATGAATTATTCATCATTATAAGTATAAAGTAAGATATCAAAATGGTAATGTAGAGAGTTCTGTTACTTCTCAGGATGGAGAAAGCATTGTTTAAAAGACAGCTAGAAATTAAAATGTAGGGTTTTAAAGGATTTTTTTCTCAGTACCACAGACCTTTATAAATTACCATGTTCTTTGAGAAGAAAAGCTTTGTATGTCCTATACATCCTGTATAACCAAGTTACAACAGAAAGAGTTCTTGCCATTAGGTCAATTACACGATAGTGTTTTACTCATCCAAAAAAAAGGAGAATGCTGGTCTACTATTGTCAGACTGTACTATCCCTGGGGTAGGGTCAGTGTTAAGATCACAAATAAGGACAGAGATTGAAAAACTTTTGTATCTTTGAAAGAGATGATTAAAAGGCTATGTATAAGAAAATGGATACTTTTCAATTCTTGGGACTTAAATATTTAGGCAACTAAGAGATTTGAATAAAAACACTAATCAAGAAAAATGATTAAATGATTATTTTAAAGTCTTGTTTCATTAGAAAAAAATACGACTGCTGGTATTTTCTTGGGAGAAATCATGATGGTTTAGATACGATAATTCTAATCCTCTGCAACATAGGGCACATGGAGAGAAGGCACCTGGGGCCTGATCTGGGCTGTGGGCTGTTTATGGCTGCCAAGAAATCCAACTACAGTGGTATTCCCTGCTCTGGGAGGAGACCAACAAAATCAGCCAACATCTGGGTTTTTAATTAGCTGGCTAGAGGATTCTTTTCTCAGAAGTCATGTGGGAGGGGCCAACATTTTCTGAGATTCTTCAGAGGTAGTAGGCGAACCAAGGGCTACATTAGGAGATCTGCTGTAATCACTGAGGAGAATGTGGATGTGTCCAAGTAGAAATGAAGGCTTCTGGATTAACAAGTACAGTAAATGAGAGTAGTGTAGGAAAGCCGCAATGCAGGATTTAAAGAAGGGTTCCTAAAGCCATGTCAAGAGCACCAGCTCCTTATCGATGTTAAAGGAGATCTGAAACTTAATATGGGAGCCAATAGTTAATGTTAGTCTGTCAGTCATTGGACCTTAAAATATTTGTGAATGTTCGAAGACAGTAAAAACCAGCACAAATGAGCAGTGAACGTTAAGGCAAACTCAGTAAGAACAGAAGATCTTTGCCCTTTGTCTTCTTTCCTACTTTAATTTGTGCATAAAACATTCAACACCCACAGGTCTCAATCACAGACAGATCCATTTCAGTTAATGAGGGGATATCAGGAAACCTCCTGTTTGCTCTTTCTTTTTCTTTTTTTCTTTTTCTTTTACTTTCTTTTCTTTCAGTTATCCTGATAGAGTTTGTGTGTTATCAACCGGCCTTGAAGGAGAAACAAAACAAAACAAAATCTAAGCAAAACACATCCTGATAGCATTTTCAAAACATAATCTCTTTGGTAAACAAACAAAAAAATAATTTCCCAGGATGTTAGAGTTTTGGACCTCAATTCTGAAAGAGCTTAGCAGTGTTTTTTATTCATTTGTTTATTTCTTAATGGAAGCGCTAGTTTTCCTATTGATTTTTCAACCTCCCTTGACTGTATTCTCAAATGTCTACATAGTCTGCCACATAATCTATAGGTCCATGCTGATAGAGTCATCTAAACCTGTCAATCAGAAAGGATTTATTAAACACAGTCTATGTACCTGGTATTCTAGGGAATAGGAGAGAAGTCAAGGACACACCGCTTTTTCAAAAAGGATGAACCAATTTTTTTGTCATAATCGATGATAAGACTGTGTGAGTGTAAATAGGAAGTATATTATCTGGTAAAGAATATGATTTCTCTAGGTACTTGAACAGTGTGGAAAAGGTAATGATAAATTTGACATATTGAGTGTTTGGAAAATACCATTTTGCTGCCTCATGCATTTTCTTGCCTTTAATTTTATCAATTAAAATTTCTAAAATGTATTTCACTCTGTTTATTTTTCCAACTACCTTTTGGCTGACACTGATTTTTATTCTCTCTTTGGTCTAATTTTTAAGAGGTAATCTTTTGTATATTTGTTCCTGGATTGGGGACCAATGTGACGTTAGCTCACATGAAAGACTGAATGATCATATTTCCTGACATTAGCATGATTGCTTGTTTCTCTGTTCTTTAGTGTCTTTGGGAAATTAGAGAATGTGAATATATTTTATTGTAAGCACTGGCAGTTTACAAATTCAAACAAGATCTTTAACTAAATAGACTTACTTCCATTTCAGGGTGTGTTTCGCTATGTGCATTGGAAACATGATGTGAAGTGGCATCCTGTACGTGTTACACTGTGAGTTGGATGGAATCCATAACCACTACTAACTCCTAACCATTTCTCAAGGTTTTAGTTTATTCTCAAACCTAGTTGGGTCATTATCTCCCCATTGTTCCAAATGGGATAATCATATCCTCATTTTGCTTGCTGCAAATGCTACTCTTATACTACTGTGTATTCTGGTGGAATGAAAAATTTCCTTCATTCTCCATGATTTATTCAGTTTTCACAAGTTCTTTGTTATGAAAATAGAAAGAAAAATAAAACCCACAGGCAAGAAAGTACTACCAAGTAGGAACACAGAGTATTTTCATCATATAGAGTCAAGCCACAGTGTGGCATATCTTCCACAAATATATAACCAGGTGTGTGTGTGGTATCCTAATCCCATAGAATGCTGGCCAGAAGCACATTCCATAGTTGTGTAGTTGGGTAGTTGTGGGTGTGTCTGCTTCTTCGCAATTTTCTAGTCACCAAATAATACGAGTGAACATGTGGGCCTAATTACTTGTTCTCTCTCTCTTTCCATATCTTTCTCATTAGGTGGAAAAAGCTTGCAAACTACCTAACTTATGTCTGATTTAGAAGACATCTTCTAAAAGGAGATGTCTTCATCAGACTATCCCACTAACTTCTTTATAATAAAGTTTTCTTGGATATTTCCTGACTTTTCTCTTTTTTCTTTTCTTTTCTTTTTTCCTTTCTTTTCTCTTCTCTTCTCTTCTCTTCTCTTCTCTTCTCTTCTCTTCTCTTCCCTTCCCTTCCCTTCCCTTCCCTTCCCTTCCCTTCTCTTCTCTTCTCTTCCCTTCCCTTCCCTTCTCTTTTCTTCTCTTCTCTTTTCTTTTCTTTTCTTGTACCTATCCCTCACAAAGTGATAGATCTTCCTAACTAGTTTCAAGGCAAAGAGTGGTGTACTTGAAAATAAATAGATACATAAGTAATTAACAGCGAAATTGATAGACTCAGAAGTCTCTTCCTTGGAAAAGAATTTGGGACAAAGCTGAGAGATAGGAAGGGGAGGGGAGAACAAGATCTGTAGCAAGGAAACTATATATATATAGTTATACATATATATATATGTATATATACATATATATATAATATTTTTAACATGTGTCAGAAACACAGAGACATTGTATCATTGTGATGGGTAGAACAAGCACAGACATTAGAAAAAAATAGTTCTGGGTTTCATAGCAGCTACATGAGTTACTTAATCTTTCTGTGTTTCAGATTCCTCATTTGTGAAATACATTTCATAATGTTTGTGGGAATTACATAAAATCAACTGCTTAGATATATATGTATATGTGTATCAAATCTCTAGGGTCTTACACGTTATTAAACATTTAGAGGGTCACCTGGGTTGCTCAGTTGGTTAAATGTCCAACTCTTGATTTTGGCTAAGGTCATGACCTCATGGTTCGTGGGTTTGAGCCTTGTGCTGATAGCATGGAGCCTGCTTGGGATTCTCTCTCTCCATCTCTCTCTCAGCCCCTCCCCCCTCTCAAAAATAAATAAATGAAACTTAAAATAAATTGTTGTCACAGAATAAGTGTTTTCATCTACAATTTCTTATCATTTGCTTAACATGCACAGTTTCACAGTTCTTTAGACCTACGAGTTGATAAGTTGATGAATCTTAAGTACTATTGGTAGGGTATTCCAGAGTAGGCTATGGCTTCTGGAATAGCTAGATATAACTCCTTAAGCACCATCATCTATTTAGTATAAGAGCAACATTTCATGATGCAATCAATAGAATTTTGCAATTTATTCATAGTTGATGCTTGAAAGATCTTTCTCTCTAGTAGTTTTCTCACTGGATTAGAATGATCAGGATGATCTTTAATAAACCAGGTGCCATGCAGTTTATTATCATTGCCCTGGGGACACTCTATTATTTTTATTTTATTTTTCATTTTTGCCAGTTTTATTCGACATTGGATTGAAGGACCTAGTCTGGGAAATCAGACAAGAAAAAAAAATGGGTATAATGATTGGAAAGAAACAAAACATATTATTTGTTGACAAAATTATATGCATAGAAGATAAAAATGTATAGGTTAACTTTTAGAAGTTGGAAGTAGCAAGGTTTCTGTATATAACATTTGTTAATGTTTATTTATTTTTGAGAGAGAGAGAAAGAGACAGAGTGTGAGTGGGGGAGGGGCAGAGAGAGGCAGAGACACAGAATCAGAAGCAGGCTCCAGTCTCTGATCTGTCACCACAGAGTCTGATGCGAGGCTTGAACTCATGAACCATGAGATCATGACCTGAGCTGAAGTCAGATGCTCAACCGACTGAGCCACCCAGATGCCCATGTATATAACATTTTTAAAATAAAGTTTTTGCAATAAATATAAAATTAAAAATTAAAAATAACAATTATAGTGGCATGAAAAATACAATATGTCTAGAAATATGTGCATTTCGAGTACTATGTTGAATAGAAGTGGTAAGAATGGGCATCCTTGTATTGTTATTGATCTTAGAGGAAAAGCTTTCTTCACCATTGATTATGACATTAGCCATGCATATGTCATATATTGCCTTCATTATGTGGAGGCACATTCTTTCTGTGACTAATTTGTTGAGACTTTTTATCATGAAAAGATAAAATTTTTGAATTTTTGTCGGTTTCTCTGCATGTGTTAAGATTATTTTTATCCTTCATTCTGTTAATGTGGTGAATCACATATGTTAATTTTTATATGTTGGAATAGCCTTGCATCCCAGGTATAAATCCCAGGTGATCATGGTGTATGACCCTTTTAATGTGATGTTTAATTCTCTTTGATTATATTTGGTTAAAGATTTTGCCTTTATATTCATCAGGAATATTAGGTCATATGGCTTTAGTGTCAGAATAATTCTGACTTAGTAAAATGAGTGTGGGAGTATTCACTTCTTTAGTTTTTTTGGAAGAGTTTAAGTAGATTATTGTTAATTTTTTTAATGTTTGGTAGAATTCACCAGTGAAACCATCTTGTCCTGGGCTTTTCTTTGTTGAGATGCTTTTGATTACTGATTCAGTCTCCTATCCACTATTGGTCTGTTAAGCTCCTCTATGAATTATTCAGTCTCTATGAATGATTTATTATATGTTTCTATCAATTTATTCCTTCTCAGTTATCCAATTTGTTGGCACAATTATTCTTTTTTTAATTTAAATTTAAATTTAGTTAACTAAAGTGTAGTATTGGTATCAGAAGTAGAATTTGGTGATTCATCACTTACATATAATACCAGTGTTCACCCCAACAAGTGCCCTCCTTAATATCTATCTATCTATATATATATAATTATATATGTTTTGGGAAATAAAAGTAAAAATGAACTTTTGGGATCTTATCAAGATAAAAAAACTTCTGAACAGAGACGTTAATAATCATCAAAACTAAAAGGCAATCAATGCAATGGGAGGAGACATTTGCAAGTGACATACATCATAAAGGGTTAGTTTCCCAAATCTATAAAGAACTTATCAAACTGAATTCCCAAAAAAACAAATAATCCAGTGATGAAATGGGCAGAAGACATGAAAAGATATTTTTTCCAAAGAAGATATAAAGATGGCTAACAGACGTGAAAAGATGCTCAGTATCACTCATCATTAGGGAAATACAAATCAAAACCACAATGAAATATCACCTCACACTTGTCAAAATGGCTAAAATTAACAACACAGGAAACAATGGTTGTTGAGGAAGATGCAGAGAAAGGGGAACCCTCTTACACCGTTGGTGGGAATGAAAACTGATACAATCACCCTGGAGACAGTATGGAGGGTCCTTAAGAAGTTAAAAATAGAACTACTCCATGAATCAGCTATTGTACTATTAAATATTTATCCAGGGGATGAAAACATACTGATTTAAAGAAGCACATGCACCCCGATGTTTATAGCAGTGCTATCAATAATAGCCAAATTATGGAAAGAGCCCAAATGTCCATCGACTGATCAATGGATAATGAAGGTGTGGTGTGTGTATATATACAATGGACTATTACTCAGTGTTCAAAAACAATGAAATCTTGCTATTTTCAGTGACATGGATGGAGTTAAAGTGTATTATGTTAAGTGAAATGAGTCAGTCAGTGAAAAGACAAATACCATACAATTTTACTCATATGTGGAATTTAAGAGACAATGCAGATGAAGATAGGGGAAGGGGAAAAAAGAGATGGATACAAACCATAAAAGGCTCTTAACTTTTGGGGTGCCTGGGTGGCTCAGTCTGTTAAATGTCAAACTCTTGGTTTTAGCTCAGGTCATGATCTCACAGTTCATGTGATTGAGCCCCACAACAGGCTCTGTGCTACTTGCTTGGTCTTCTCTCTCTCCATCTCTCTCTGCCCTCCCCTACTCACTCTCTCTCTCTCTCTCTCTCAAAATAAATCAATAAACCAAAAAAAAAAAAAAGAACTTAAAAGACTCTTAACTATAGAGAACAAACTGAGGGTTGCTGGAGGGGAGGTGGATGGGGGATGGGCTAAATGGGTGAAGCGTATTAAGGAGGGCACTTGTGATGAGCACTGGGCGTTATATATAACAGTTTTAGTCATGAATCACTAAACTCTACTCTTGAAATCAATATTACACTATATTTTAACTAATTAGAAATTAAATAAAACCTAGAAACAAGAAATAAGCCATAATTGGTCATAATAAAAAAACATTATACTTTCAAGTCCAGATATGACACTAGTGATAGTTTAGATAGGTGATCAGCAAAGGAGATAGATAGACAGATAGATAATAGATAGATGACTAATTAGATATATTGATAAGAAAATACTCCAAGGAACATCCCAAGCAGCTTTGATTCTGAGAAACTATTTATAGGACAGACTGTCTCCTACCTATTGGAGCTTTCCAGTCCATCTATGTGTGCAACACATAGCAGGATGGACACCTGGAAGGCTTCTCCCATGGGTCTCTCAGTTCTAGGAGGGTTACAAACACTGAGATAATACAAATTGGCTCTGGGGCTTACAGTTATAGGAAGAATAAGTCATGGCAATTAAAAGTACAGCATAGAGAATATAGTCAATGGTATTATAATAGTGCTTTGTGGTGACAGGTGGAGCTACACTTGTGGTGAGTGTAACATAACATATAGAGATGTTCAATCACTATGTTATACACACAAAATTAAGGTAACATTATGTGTCAACTATACTTAAATTAATTTTTTTAAGTTGGGGGGAAATTATACCTAAATAACCTAAGGATATACTCAATTATAGCAAAGCTACCATACCTAGGAAAGTGATCTGTTTTTGCCACCACAAAGAATGAACTGGTTATGCCATTTCATCACGTAAAGCAGGTGATGCCACTGTAACATTTCATCTGTCATAAGTTAATGATTCAGAGATTTCAACAGTCACAAAATAAAAAGTTATATTATTTTTTTAAAGGAGGAAATAAAGGATTTAATTTTATATGCATACATGTGTGGGTGGATGGTATATGGCACAGTTATCTTTGTAGTTGGAAATAAAACCACTCCAGCTGAATTGTGAAAGCAAGAATCAACTGAAAGAGAGAAATAGACCCGCTAGTGGACTACGAGCTTAAGGCCAGATTATATAGAAGATTAAAAAGGATTTATAAAAAAGATACAGCAGAAGTAGAAACATGGGAAAGACTTTAATGAAGGAAAACCTGCTCCTAAAGTAAAGCTTATCAATGCTGTTGATAAACTATACTGGGGAGAGGTAGACACAAAAGGACAATGTCAAAGACGATTTGCAGGTTTTTAGCTCGTGTACTTGGTTTCCTGGCCGTGTAATTTCCTCCATATAGAAAATGCTGGAAGGATTTTAAGGGTTCAGAGTGTGAGTTCTGTTTTGGAAATATTACATTTCTGGTTCTTATGCAATATTCATTTGGTAATTTGGGTATACAGTTGGATATTTATGGTTTGAAACTCAGAGAAAAGAATAGGCTGAAAATGTGGGTATAGAGTAATAGTGATTGAATCCATGAATGTGGTTGATATTGCCTAGAGAAAGAATACACCAACAAGGAAGCATGATCCAGATCAAATATTAAAGAACTTCAAGCTGTATTTACTGGTTTGAGAAAGATAAATGAACAGAGTACACTGATAACAATGGCCAGTCATGGAGGGAAAACATCAGGAGTGTTTCTAGAAGAAGGCCAACGTCAAAAGTATTAACTGCAACAGAAAGTTCAAGTAAATGAGAACTATTAAATGTCTATTGACTTTAGTGACACAGAAACCATTTTTGGCCTCAGCAGGAGACATTTCACTGGAGAAACAAGAGCAAGAGACTGATTAGAGTAGGTTGAGAAGTTCCTGGGAAGCAAGGACAAGGAGTCTGTGATGTAAGACAGCTGGTTAAAGAAGTGTTTGGTGGTGAAGAGAACATTCACCCTTAAAACCCTCCAGCATTTTCTATATGGAGGAAATTACACGGCCAGGAAACCAAGTACATGAGCTAAAAACCTGCAAATCATCTTTGACATTGTCCTTTTGTGTCTACCTCTCAGAGAGCTAGAGCATTAGTTAGAAGAGGAGTTGAAGCCCAACTACCACATTCTTGTATAACAAAGTGGCAGATAGAGGCAAGTTGGTTTGGGGGGTAAATAAAAAATCCTTTGGAGTTACTTTATGACAGCACAGAAAACAACGTAGTTACTCTGTTTTTCATGAAGTTCAAGGGAAATAATATATGTAAACAGGAATAGATGTAGGCAAGATGTTAGAAGATGTCCTTAAAGGGACACCTGGCTGGCTCAGGCAGTAGAACATGCAACTCTTGATCTGGGGTTGTAAGTTTGAGCCCCAAATGGGTGTTGAGATTACTTAAAAATAAAAATCTTAAGAAAAAGATGTCCTTAAATATAAACAGTGATTTTTAGAAGGGTTTAGTCTGTTTCTTCATAATTTCTAAACAAAGCTCTTTCTTCTCTTGGTTTTGTTTAGATATCGTTTCACACAGGGGAAAGGAAAGGGAACAGAGAATTATCTTCATACCTTTCCTTCCATTCTCTAAAATGACTATTGTTTGTCCTGAATTTATACAGATTTTGGGTAACTTCTGCTTCAGACCATAAAGGACAATTCAGTGACAATAACATGTTGAAAATTTTAAACACATTCTCACCAGGATATTATGCAAGAGTGTCTCTAGACAGAATGTTTTACAGGCAATGATTAATACGCCTGCATTCTAAAAGAGGTCTATAGTGACACACACATATTTGAAACGGAGAAATATACTTTCCAAATGTGAGATTTCTCAGTATCTCACATCCAAAAACACTGAGATAAATTGTGCTCTGTGTTATTTCAGAGTGAGGTTTCACCTAAGCCAATTTAAAAATATATTCATGGAATACAGAAAACATCATAATAATCTTCATATAGAACTAATCATATAATCCTAGGCAACATAGTTTAAATCTTTAGTAGTGGTCCAACTTGTCTGCCTGAACAACCTTATAACAAACTGCAAAACTTATACCAGATATATATTTTTTCACATAAAAATAAAAGCTTAGGAGAAAACCACAAAGTGCAATTAAAAATTTTCTAGCTTAAATATGATAATTACAGAATGAGACATATGATAGGTAGAGGTGGCAATAATCATGTTAAAATTATAAATAATATTTTCTTTAAGAATTATTAAGTGGCATTTTCTAGGACATGAAAATTTTTCCCACACAAAGGAAGACTTAAAATGAAGTCACTAATTTCAACTTGTTATATAGTTGAAGGTGAACCTAATAAGAAAGTTATTAAACTTCCTGAGACTACTCATTTAAGTCATGACATTTTTCCCAATTTAGGATTAGTTCTCTGTTCTTAAATCTAAATAAGTATGCTTGCATTTAGTATTAAATGCATGCTGTATTAATAGGTAATAAATATTTTCTTGGGTTATTGTAAAGCTAATTTACATAATTGATCATGTAATTTTTAACTCTCACCTTTTTAAAAAAAGGAAGTGAAACTTTATGAAAAGCTAATAGCCAGCAGACAAATAAGTGATTCTCGATGTTGGGTAAGTACAGACATAATATATAAATGAGTTACCCTCAGGCACCTTTAAATTATGCAATAGTCCTTTTTTCTTAGGAAATTCAAGGATTTAATGACCTTGGCAACATAGTAATTGTACTATACGCCTATTGTAATATGTTATAATTTGGCATCATAAAAATATTTTGATATTTGGAGGAATAAATATCTTCTTAAGAATCAACCATATCACAATTCTTTATATACCTTGTGAGATGTCTACTTAACTGACAAGGTTCAGCTATGCCCGAGGAAAATATATAAGTTGGTTAAAAATCAATAGATCTTTTTGAACTTAAAATACTTTGCATTGAAATATCAAAAAGAGTGAGTTAAGATTTTTGTTACCCTTTTTCTTTATCATCTGAGTAATTACTGTATTCTAATTTTTGAATTTCTGAGTAAATGCTATTAAGACATTTAGATTTCTGATTCTCTTTTCTTGTGATACATATTCAACTCAAACTATTACATTGAGTGCTGAATAGGTATGTATTTCTAAGCATTTGAAAAACTTTTGTTATAATTTCTTTTTATTCCAGTAAACAAAAACGTCTGTGGGGAGCGGGGGGAATGTTTCTACAAAACTATAATGAATATATATTCTTTCTAAAAGTGTTTTCATAGTAATACATTACAACATTTCTTCCACTTTCAATATTTCAGAATTTCCCCTGCCCTAGTATTTAGTTCATATATTTGAATCTGTTAATCTATCTGGGAGACCAGGTTCACATAGAACTCTTTTCTTCCTTTGTCAATCCCAGTGTAATTTCTTTTGATAAATGTAAGAAACTGCTTCATTAATGTGCCTGTATTTTGTTCCAAATCAATTCAATTCATTTACCATGATTTCATAGTGTTAAAAATTTGAAGGTCATGTGTAAATGAGGTTAAGTGCCACGTGTCAGAGCTTCACTGTTCATCTATCTATCCCTTGATTCATTTCTTAAAATCTATTTGTGACATTAAGATATATAAGAATAAATATAAATTTGATTCTTATCCCTGTTTCTGGCACAGAACTCCTAAAACTCTTGGAGTTTCCTAAGTGATGGTGAAGTTGTTTTTGTTATGTTAATGAAGCGACTTTTGGAAAATACCTAAGGACTGAGGCTGGTTGTCTGGAGAACCAATGATATCATCAGATGGTTGGAATTTTCAGCCTTTCCTCTACCTCGGGAGAAGACAGGGCCTGGAGTTTGAATCAATCACCAATGGTCAATGATTTAATCTATCATACCTAAGTAATTAAGCCTGTATAAAAACCAAAAAAGGATGGGGTTTAGAGAGCTTCTGGGTTGGTGGACACATGGAGATTTGGGAAGAGGGGTATACTCAGAGAGAGATCTTGGAAGCCCGGTCCCCTTTCCTCATACCTTACCTGGGGCATTGCCTCCTTCTGGCTGTTCCTGAGCTATATCCTCTTGTAGTAAGCTGGTAATCTAGTAAGTGAAATATTTCTCTGAGTTCTGTGAGCTGCTCTAGAAAATTAATCAAACCCAAGGAGAGGGTTGTTGGAACCTCCAATCTGTAGGTGGTCAGAAGCATAAGAGCCTGGACTTGCCATTGGTGTCTGAAGTGGTGGGGACAGGATGGCAATCTTGTGGGACTGAACCCTTAACCTGTAGGATCTGATGTTATTTCTGGGTAAATAGTGTCAGAATTGAGTAGAATTCTAGGGCACCCAATTGGTGTCTGAAAAATTGCTCGGTGGCTTGGCCACCCACCCCCACCAAACCTTGACACACACATCAGAGATGTGATCAGGACCTTTAATATTCACAATTAATCTTAGTCCCCCTCTCAGATTCCAAGACAATTAAGAACAATAAGCCATCTGTATTCTGAATGGAGTATCAAAGACGATATATATGACATTGAATGTTAGGGAATAAATGTAAAAATTATTGTTTAATATCAGGGCAGTCCAAATATTAATTAAAAGTTTGAAAAATCTCTTTTATCTCAAAGCAAGTAAAATTATAAGAATTTAAATTACTTTTTACTGATTTTTCACTTCATTACCCAATTGTGTCGAGAATTGTTGCAATAATGGATTTAAAAGTTTTCAACAAGACAAGAGCCCATTTGTATTAACCTGAACCTTCATCTGTGGGATGAGGATATCTGATTAAAATTTAAAATTCCCAGACTTCTCTGAAACTTCTCAGGCTACAGTAGTGGCCCATCCTTTCTCAGTAAGAACTTATCCCCCTCCAGTCTAGAAGACACTTAGAGGTCTTTCTTTCACAAGGAAATAGGTACTCCAGTCTTCAGCAGGCCCTACAACTTTCCTTGCTGGATGTCAGGCTGAATATAATCAGATTAAGACACATGCAATCCATCTAGATATGTGCTGGACCTCATTAGGGAAGAAAGAGACCACAATCTCAAAGGAAGGAAATCTAGCTAATAAGTGCTTGCAGGGATATGGAACCATCCATGCAACTGGGTTGATACTGAGGGAGTGCTCTACTAAGGAAGCCAGAAAATAAGACACATCTAGGGAGAGTTTACTGACTTAGGAAAGCTCTTTGGGGATATAGGGACTGCACTCCTTGGCCTAGACCCAACATAAATATAAATTCGAAATTAGGATGATCCCTAGAAATGTTGAAAAAGGGCTTCCTCACACTAAACGATGTGGAAATGCCTGACTGAGAAAGAATAAGAGGTTAAAAGTCGGTGGAAATGGGCAAGCTGGGACAGATATGTTATGAGAAACACAAAATTCTGCCAGAGAATTATATTCCATGGGAAAGTGCAGAGTATACCACATTTTCTAAGACCATTAGGAAGGAGCTAGTGAAGAGACACCCGCATCATTAAGAAATTCAGTAATGGTTCTCCTCTGAACAGAATTGCACTCGCTGATAATGGATATTTTCAAGCCCCTGAAAGAGTGAAGGCCAGGTAGCAGCACTTAGTCATTAGAGACCAGGCATGTAAGATAATTATTTAATGCCTGAGAAAATTCAGATTTGTAGCTAAGGGGATCTAATTCAGAAAGAGCTATAGAGATGGTTAATAAAGCATGGCATTTCTAGGAACAGAATAGATGAGAAATAAACACGGGAACTGTTTAACATCATTATTGAAAGAGCAATAAACTGAGGGCAGTGATGCTAATATAAAGTTCAAAATCCCTTGACTAGTTTCTGGAGCTGACCCAATTTTCAGACACCAAACCTACTTTAAAAAGATCAAAGAATTGGCTATTTCCCAATGGAGAAAGACTGGGCACTATCATGGTCAGTATGCACTGTAAAGGTATTTCTTAGTCCTTCCCCAGGAGACATCTGTGGCCATTAACTTAAGTAATATTACAACAAGAAAGAAGAATGTCCATCTATTTCACTGTTGGACACCAGCTCTGGGTAGACACTGATACCGGGGAATTGAAGCATCATCATGTTTCCTCAATTGGTATATGAAGGCCAGGAATAAGTGGACTCCTGGCTGAATTCTGGCTTTCAGTGTGTCTATAGATTTGCCTGGTGATCATTTCACTGCCCCTGAATATATAACAGGGATGGACATACTTGGCATTTGGAGTAACTCTCACATTTGGTCATGGGGAAAAGCAAGTGGAAATCTCTAAGACTAATCCCTGGCAAAGAGAATAAATAAAAACAATATTACATTGGAAAGGGCCAATAGCAGAGATTAATGGCGATCTCAAACTTTAAAAGATGCAGGGATGATGGTCTGATCCTTTCTTCCTCTAACTCCCTATTCTGGCTTTACAGAAACCGAGTAGATCCTGGAGGAGGCCTGTGGGTTACAGCAAGCTCACACTTCTAATAGTCCTGATCACAGCTGCTGTGTTAAATGTGATACCTTAGATAGAGCAGGTCATTATGGCCTCGGGTATATGGTGTGTGATCACTGAATAAATAAATGTGTCCTTTTATATTCCAGTTGGGAAAAAAAATCATAAACAATTTATTTAAATTCACAACAATAGACATTTTTATTTTCCTCCAGAGCTGTGTTCACCCTCCCATCCCTTGCCATAATATAATCCAATGAGATTTGGACCATCATACAATTTTGGCCATAATGATCTGCAGACCTTATAATTTCTGGATGAAGACCATTCTATCTGCACTAGAGAACTATACACCTTTGAGAGACAGCTTTTGGGGTTTGACTGAACTCTACTAGAGAAAAAAGTCTTGACTATAAGAAAAAAACTGAGGATGCATCTGGAACTGCTGGGTAATTCTGGATTCATGAATCATAAAGTGGCCATCTTGGTCATCTTTCATACATTGGAAATGAGATATCTGCAATCAAATACAAGGTCCTGGTCAGAAGTCACAGACAAACTTCACATGCAGTTGTCCTTAATTCCCATGTAATCACTGTGGTTGTAACAGTGTTCCTCCCTCAGCTCACAAATATTGATTTATGGAGGCTTTTGCGTGATTGACATAAAATGAAGAAAAAGGCATAGCTTGTTTTATGGATGGGTAAAACTTGGTATGAGGAAGCAATCCAGAAATTGATGGCAGTTGCAATGCCATCCCACTCAGAAGTGGGCAGGAAGGGGCCCTTGGGTGGCTGTCTGACTCTTGATTTCATCTCAGGTTATGATCCCAGGATCGTGGGATCAAGCCCCACATTGGGCTTATCACTGTGGAGCCTGCTTAAGATTCTCTCTCTCTGTCTCTCTCCCTACTCATGTTCTCTCTCCCTCTCTCTCTCTCTTTCTCTCTCAAATTAAAAATAAAAAAGACAGCATGAGGAAACTAATGGGCAGAGATTCAGGTGGCCCACCTGATCCTCCATTCTGTGAGAAGGAGAAGTAGCCTCGGTTTAGAATATATATACACTGGTTTGGCAGGAAAGATATTGGAAAATCAAGGACAAATTGATCTGTGATAGAGACATATGCATGGTCATATGAGAGTGGGCATGAAGTGAAAATCTTTCTATAGCATGTTCATGCCTATCAACAAACATCCACCATACAAGAAGCTCTACAAATCCAAGTAGACAAAATGATTTAGTCAATTTGTGTCAGGCAGCATTTGCTAGAATTCATCCCAATGCTGTGGGAACATAAATTCAGTTGCCATGGTGGAAAACATGGAGGCAATGCAAGAGCTCATCAGCATAGATTCCCACTTACCAGGGCCCATCTAGTCCCCGCTGCCACTGTTTCCAACCTTTCAATGATACGAAAGCTCTGACACTATTCCTCAGAGAAACACACCTACTACTGGTGACATGTTGACTACATTTACTGTCTCTGTACTGGATGGGCCATTAGTTTGGTCTCCAGGAATAAACACTAATTTTAAGCTAGAGTTTGTCTTTCCTGTCTACAGGGTTTCCAGTTCCTCTATCCAGGAGCTTATAGAAGCCCTGATCCACAGACATTCAATTCAACATAACAGTTTCCAATCAGGAAAACAATCAGAAAATAAAGAGTTGTGAGAACGGAACCATCACCATGAGACCCATTGTTTGTATTACATTCTTCACCATCCAAACATTACAAGCACAAAAATAGCCTGATGAGGGGGAAGCTGAAATGATAACCTAGAGACAAAGCCCTGCAAGGATGAGGTATCACTTTCCAGGATGCAGAATAATTATTAAATCAGAGACCACTATATGACACCATGCCCCCAAAAGGAAGAAGAGATTCAACAACCAAGATGTAGAAGCAGAAGTGGCCCCACCTTCCAGTATGCCCATGATCCACTAGGAACTTTGTTTTTCCCATCCCTTCAACTTTGGGTGCTGCCAAGTTAGAGGTCCTGGTTCTGGTCCCCAATGGGGATGCACTCTTGTCTAGGGCATAGCAAGAGTCTCAAGTACTCTAAGTTGCAGATGCCACCTGGGCACTTTAGGAATCAGCAAGCCAGAAAACAGATCATCATCTTTTCAGGGATAATTGAACCTGGTGATTAGAAGGAGGTAGGGCTGTTATTCCACAATGGGGACTGGGTGGAATATGTGTAGAGATTGGGTGACTCACTTGGGTGACTCATGATACTACTCCCTTGCCTACTTGTAACTGTAAATAAACAAGTGCAGCATTTCCAGTCTGAGGGCTTCAGACATTTTGGGAATGAGTGGTTGACACTGTGATAGACCACTGTGACCAAAAAAATGGATAGCTGAGAGTGGGAAGAATTTAGAATGAACAGTAAAAGAGGGAGATGAGTACCAGTTGTGGCTCTGAGATCACTGGAACAATTGGGTACATGGTTCCTTCTTCTTCCCGCTTCTAATTTCTCCCTTTGGAAGAGACTCTTACAGAGACTATGGAGGAGATTCTTCCTGATCCTACATGGAAAAGTAGATTGAGGTAGTAAAATGGATATACTGTGGCAGACATAGGATGTGATGCTCAGATCCCCTTTCTAGAAACGACTCACTGCTCAGCTGTGAGAAGTGTGTTCAGCCAAAAGCCTCCAGCTGTTCGCTCCTTCAAGAACCCCCCTTGTTTTCATTGTTATTCTTATTGTTTTCCCACTTGAGTTTTTGAGCTGAGGTCATGTTCTTCTGGGGATGACCCCAGCCAAAGACTGAACAACATAGTGTTAGGTGAGAGCATGTTTTCTTGGGGAAAGCTCTGAACAATGACTGAGCAAGATGCTAGGATAAGGGTCTGAACATTTCTACCCAATGAAGGATTCCTCTAAAAATGCCAATTCTCTCCATAACTGGCTGGCAGAGATTTGTTCATGGTCTGATGTCTTCCCTTCCCCAGTTGTGCTTTCTTCCCTTTTCCTTCACAAGTGTTACTTCTTTATAAAACTTTCACACTCTCAGCTCTCCCTTTCAGTGCTTGCTTCCTTTAGAACTACACCAGTAAGAAAATGACCTAAGAAAGTAATAAATGTAGTATTCATGATTTTATTCCTATTGCCTAAGACAGTGCCTAGAAGATGCTCAATGAATCTTAGTTTAATGCTTTAAATGGTTTTTGTTTTGTTTTGTTTTGTTTTTAAGAGAGAGAGAGAGAGCAAGTGTGAGCAGGGGAGGGGCTGGGAGAGAGGGGGAGAAAATCTTAAACAGGCTCCACGTTCAGCATGAGATCATGACCTGAGCTGAAATCAAGAATCAGATGCTTAACCGACTGAGCCACCCCGGCACCTCTTAGTTGAATGCTTTAATGTCTATGTATCATTTCTGAGAGAAGGGAATGACATCATTCATTTTCCAACTCACCTATACTTCTTATGATACATTCTTGAGACTAGAACTAATATGCCATTGGAGAGGGGTAGTGGAAGCAAAGGTACTGGTATATGTTTTTTCCCTTTCAATTCAAGAATCCTTTACTGTATATTAAAAAAAAATCAAACAAGCCACAAAAAATTATGTAACCACCACGTTGTTGTTGTTGTTGCATGTATTTTTTCCAAAATATTTATCTGTGAACTTTTGTAATTAAGCTGAGATTCATATGTAGGTGGTGCTTGTGGCTAGTTGTAGAAGCAATACCAAGGCTACTCTCAGACTCTGATCATTTCAAAATCTCTCTCATGGCTCTATGCCCTAAAACTGTTAAAGCTATTTCTATCTATCTATCTATCTATCTATCATTTATTATCTATCTGGTGATCTAATCTCTAGAGGGAGATTTATAGATTTATTCTAAGTAATTGGCTCACAAGATCACAAGTGATAAAAAATGTGAAATTTGTAGGGCAAGCTGGTTGTCTGGAAATTCAGATAAGAGTTGATATTGCAGTCTTGATTCCAAATTCTTCAGGGTAGTAGATTTGACAATCCAGAAAATTTGTTATGTTGTAGTCTTGAGAATTCCTTCTAGAAACCTCATCTTTTGCTCTTAAGGCCTTCACCTGACTGGATGAGATTAGTTATGGAGCTTAATCTGTTTTGGGGAGTCTGGGTGGTTCAGTTCACTAAGTGTCTGACTTTTGATTTTGGATAAGGTCAGGATCTCATGGTAGTGAAATCAAACCCGGGGTTGGGCTCTGAGCTGGCAGCATGGTGCCTGCTTGGGATTCTCTCTCCCTCTCTCTCTGCTCCTCCTTCACTCATGTGCTCTCTCTCTAAAAATAAATAAATAAATTTTTTTAAAAAAAATATGTTTTATACAAAGACTACTGATTTAAACATTAATTACATCTAAAAAATGCAACATCTAGACTGCTGCTTGTCTAAACTCTTGACTACCATGAACTAGATAAGCTGACCCATAAAATTAGCCATCAGTGGTATTTATTTAACACTTATTCTATAAGAACGTATTCAGGTATAAATTTTCCTAATTAACTAAGAAGCCAGAAAACCAAGCTTTGTGGGCAAATGAATTTCAACTGAAGTGAAGAACATGGAGAAAATGCTAGAGAGCTGGCTTTCAAGGAAGATCCTTAAGCCCTGGGTCTCCACTTGAGAGGCCAGTAGTCAAGTGACCTTTGGAGGTTAAGAAAACTGTTAATACGTGTTCCTTTTTAATGCTTTTTGAATGACAGTCTTGTTCAGAATATCTAACTGAAGTGACTTGAGGTCTCAGTGCAGAGGCAGACACAGTAACTATAGAAAATCGTATGTTGACAGGAAATATGAGAAGAGATCAGTATTCTTTTTCTTTATCTTCTTTCATTGAAACACATACATTTAAAATTTACTGTTAAAATGTTGACATGTTGGATAAATATACAAGAGACTGTATTTTAAAATATTTAGTATATAGCCTCTGATTCAAGAAGAAAGAAATTTGGTCTTCATCAAAAGGGGGCCCCAAAATAAAAGTTGATAATTTTACACGTAGGTTTACTGCCAGGGATAATTTTATTTTAAAAGCAAAAGTAAAGGAAAATTGTTGCCCAGAGTAAAATTAAGATCATGTTGTAAAATGCAGTTATTATTTCAAAATCAATGATTTGAAGGGCAATTTTCTCATACTACACTGAAATGAAATGCAATGTAATAGAAATGGAGGATATATGAGGACCTCTCCTTGCTCTGGGGCCAGAATCTTTGAGGAGGAGATGGATCCTCATAAAGTGCTATTGCCCTTTAAATCCTCTATAGCAAGGTAGACTAAACAGAAAACAACTCTACTTCGTCTTGTCAGAAGAACAGATCTCTCTATCTCAAATAAATGTTCCATTTAATACGATCATGTTTTTAAACTCAAAGTTTGTTGTAACTGTCTTTCAATTTCCTATCTATCCCCATTTAAAACAAATAAAACCAAAATGTTCACTGTTAGGGGACTTTAGCTCTCGGTTTTCAGGTAGGATCTTTAATGCAATATAATCTGCAGAATAAGTTATGAAGGTAAAAACCAAGTGAGCTAATATTTGAATATGAGGGAAAAGAATCAACACTCCAAAGATGATATGTAACTAATCATGAGGGCACCTGGGAGAGGGGTGGTGCTCTGTCAATTTGACTAAGTTGTACTAGCACTGCATGTGTATTACAGTTAGAACTACCCAAGTGATGCTTGACATTGTTCTAGGTGTGAGAGAATAATAAAGGACTACCCTTACTGTATAGGTGAAAAACAAACAAGGAGATGGTGATTTTTTTCTGTTGGAAGTTTTATGTAAGATGTGTGTCATAATTTATTATTTATTATATGAATGGCTTTAAACTCAGAAATTTGGTAATTTAATGGAAATTTATTTTGTTGATCTCATTGTTTGAGGAAGCCTTATTTCTGGTCCTTTTGCTTGTGTATTTACAATATGTTATTTAAAGGATCAGTGGCATGCATTGTTACTTCTGTAATTGAAGATTTCTCACATATTGCTTTTCCTCATAGTTGGTTTGTTTGTATGGATCGATTTTATCACACCAGATTTGTTACTACCTACTTCACATTCTATTTGGAGAAGATAAGGGGCAAGCATTCTATTTCCTTTGTAGCTACTGATAGTCAAACTCTCCAAAATTACTGATAGTTTTAAGAGTAAACCAACAGGTTTCACGTAGGCCTTCATTCTACAGAATGAAAACCATGGTGAAAAACAAGGGCTCTCAAATGATCAATAGTGTAGAAAGTCCAGAAACAGACTCAGCACATAGAAATTAAATTGTAATAGTCAAGGTGACACTGAAGTTTCTAGGAAAAGGGTGGTGATTTGAATAAAGAGTGCAGGATTAATTGGATTCACATAGAAAAAACGATGTACATTGACCCCAACTTCATAACATATGAGAAAAACTTTACTCCAGATGGTTTGTAGATCCAAAGGTAAACGATACTCTTCTCGAGAAAAGACAGTTGGTAACTTGCATATTTATTAGCATCTAACAGAATCCAGCTTTCCCTCATGATCTTCCCACCCATGTTTTGTCTTTATAGTTTCCTGTTCCCGCTTCCTGAACCGATGGAACATCTGACACATAGACATCATCAGAGGACTGATAGGCTCCAGTAAATCAAACAATTTACCTGCCCTTTTGTCCATACTCTTAATTTTCTTTTATTAAAATAGAAGCTTTACTTCTGTCCTATCAAAGAAATCAAACAAACCAAAAAAAAAAAAAAAAACCAAACCAGGTTTCTCCTCCATTTTATCCTTCTAGGTATTCCTTGCAAGAGATATCTTAGATATGTTGGAATATCTAAATGTTGAGTACCCCTGGGCTGGGTCTTCTTTATGTATTCTATTCTCTCCCTAAGTGACACAGTTGCCACATGTCTAATGACTTCTAAGTTTCTATCAATAGCTTGGACCTATCATGAGCCCGGGGCTTGCATACCGAAATGGCTATTTACTATCTCTACATGTCTACCACCGAAATGGTGCCTTTTCTCAAACCTGTTTTAGTCATGGGCTTCAAGCATCCAAACATGGTGCTGTTAGCCACTTGGTTCCTCAAACTAAATCATGCCTACTCTTCTCTGTTGTTCTTTTCATCAGATGTCCATCCTATCTCAGAAATGTATCTCCCCCTCTCCAAGTCTGGGTTCAACGGCAGCTCCCTAATTTGATTGTACCCATCTCTGCTACTGCTGCTGCTGCGACTACTACTATTTTTGCTCCTACTACATAGATTCCTAAATCTGATTTCTAAATGGTTTCCATATTTCCACTTTCGCTTTCTGCCTATGTTCTATACACACACACACGCACGCACACACACATGCACACAGGCATGCCCATTTTTTATTTACATAAACGAATGCTATTTTACTTTTATTGATCTTTGAATCAAAACAAAAAATCCAAAATCCAAAGGCCTTACTAAAATTTAAGGCCCTGCAGAGTCTAGTTCTCCTTACTAGATCTTACTAGATTTTAGCTGTAGTGGCCCATTTTCTATACTTCAAATTCTCTATATATTACTAGATAAGATTTTGTACTTCCTGATTTCCCTGGTGGCTTTTTCCTTCTAGTCTTCAAGACTGACTCCTTCAATTTTTTTGGCTCACTGTTTGCTACTTCCTCAGTTCTTAACCTAAACATCCCATATGAGCTAGATATTTCCCTATTTCCCATTTACTCTGTGGAACAGATCATGTATATTTCCTCAATGGTTCTTATAAAAAAATTAAAATGTTATTATTCATTTATTTTCTGTTTTCTCCACAGGAATGTAAATCACATGAATTTGGAAATCTTGTTTTTTTTTGTTTTTTTTTTTTGGTCCCACCAGTTAATCACTAGAATCTGGTACAGTGAAATGCTTGATGTTTCAGTGATAGTTGCTGTTCAGTAAATATTTTGGATAACTGATTTATCATTCCCAGATGTTGTCAGATATTGATAGATTAATACCTTGTTACTCAAAGTGTGGTTTTAGACCTGGGAGCTTGTTAGTTTTGGAGAATCTGCATTTTAACAAGATCCCAGGTGGCTTGCATGCATATTAAAGTTTGAGAAGCACTGGTTTAACACTAAGAGATTTTTCTTTTAAACAAGTACTACCTGAGAGCTCAAGATCTTCATGTCCAAGCAAGGTTAGTCATAAAATGCTCTTGGAAATGAAGAGTATTAAGAATTGCAGCAAATGGACCAAATGGATATAGAGTACGTAGGAAAAATAGAATGTTTTAAGAAAGATTTGTAGACATGAGCTGGTGAACTATATATAAATAGGATCAAGACTACTATCCAGAGTACTATGTCTTCGATGGTAATTGCATAGAATTCAGCATATGGACAAGGATACAGTAAACAAAATTTTAAATGAAATCAATACCTAGGAAATGAAAGGTTACCTCAGACATAAAGAGAAGAGGCAATTACAAAGACACCCAAAATAGAGTGTTCAATATCATATGTGGGAAGTTTATAACATATTTCTGTAATTGCTAAGGAAAGGGAAGTTGGCGATTGCTTTGCTCTAGATGTGATTCAATTGGTTCCTCTATCACAATTTTTATATAATGTACGAAGAGAAAGGATACTGTGAAATCAAGTGTTCCATTTCCTGCCATCATTCTAAAACAAAAAATAACAAACACAAAATAACAAAACTTAAATTTCCTAAAACATAAAAAGTAAAATTAAAACGATGCCAAAAGTTTGTCTGGAGATGGGCTCTTTTGTGTTCACATTTTAATAGGCTGTAAGAAGTGACAAGAGTTTAAGCAGCTAACATACCAATTTTCTCTACAAGAGCAAGAACAGCAACAGGAATTTCAAATGATGTGGCTGAGAATTTTACAGATGTAGGAAGAAGCAAAAAATATACCTACCTGTATATTTGTATGTATTTACTAAAAACACATTTCATTCTATTTTTTTAAGTTTATTTATTTATTTTGAGAGAGAGAGCGAGTGAGCAAGAGAGGGGTACAGAGATAGGGAGAGAGAGAATCTCAAGCAAGTTCTGTGCTGTCAGCACAGAGCCCAATGTGGGGCTCGAACCACCATCAGGACCTGAGCCAAAGTCATGAGTCAAATGCTTAACCAATTGAGCCACCCAGGTGCCCCCAAAACACATTTTAATAAAATTAAAGTACAACTTTAAATATAACAAAGCTACCTAATGAATATACTGCAACTTTTCTTGACAACTTCTATTTGTGAAGATGGATTTTCCTAACCAACAGGCCAACTGTTATAATAAAGAATTGCAATATGGACTTTGTTAGTGGTAGCATAGAATGAAAAAGAATTTTTTTTGTCAAAAGTTTTATATGGAATGCTAAATATATTTTCACAGCTGAATTGAAAATAAATGACTATATTTAAAATATTCAAAATGTCCAATATATTGAACTAAAATGTTTAACCAAACATATCCTGATTCATCTGAAATCAAAATAAATTGAATAGAAAAAAGGAAAATATAATTTTAGATTATTTTTACAGAAATTCTTTCTCAATATAAGATATACTCTGGATAACCCTGAAGGTCCTTAGCAACACCTCCAAATATTTTGTTATTTTGCTAACTCAAAGTAAGTGGGAAAAAATAATATAAAAGTAAACTTGCAATTTCTCATTTTCTTTGGGCATACATGTTATGATTTAGTTAAGGTACAGAGAATTGCTTCAGGTACAGTGAGCTTTTCAACATAACCTAAAAAAATGTATAATTTCATTTTTTTGCACACACTGTTTTCTCAGCTTGGAAAGATGCTTTTATATCCATGGTTCCCTTAAAATGCTTAACCAACTACAAAGGCAAGCTAAAGTAGATTCCTGTGGGATACATTTCCTAATGTTTATCTGATACATGTCAGAAATCTGTATGAGGATACAAGATCTCTGAGACCAAAGGCCACACCCAATCTTATCTCTACAGCCCCAGGTCTAGCAAAATGATCAACACCATTCCCACCCTCCCGTGATTCCAGAATGAATGAATAAGTACAAGGAATTCAGGTCTTAAAGTAATAGTTCACTATGATTGCTTATTCAGTTTTACATGACAGTTGAATCTCAGCGCAGAAGTTTACTTTCCCACCTCTATCAGTTAGGATAGGCTAACTTATGACACAGTATTAAAACCTGAAAGTCTTGATGGCTTATAGTAATGAAGTTTTTTTTTCTTACTTATGCCTTATGGCTATCATGTTGGTGGGGTCCCTGCTCATTTGAGTCAGTAAAGTATCCAAGCTGATGGTACACCAGTGTCCTGACACTTGCCTGTTACCGTGCCAGAGAGAGAGAATAATGAATTACATATTAGCTTTAACAACTTCTTTCAACAGTGACTAAGAACATTTCTCAGAATTGATTGGCCCAAACAAGTAACAAGGCCATACTTGATTCCCAGAGTAGAGAATACCAAGGGAAGGGAAGCATAACCCCATCATGTGACCAAAAGAAAAGAATTGAGAATATTTGATCAGCCATACTAGTGATTGCTTTGTACACCAATTGTTTTTCAAAGGCCATTAGGATCAGAATATAGTGATCTTTCGCAGGCTCTCAATTTGGCAAAAGAATAGGGTATGTTGGAGGTAAGGAGTGGGAAGGGCAAAGAGGTCAATATTTTATGTGAAATGCTAATAACGATTTTATTGTTGGAAGAGTTTTAATGCAGATGAAAAGCCCGTTGCCTATTTTCTGACAGATGCAATAGATACTTGAGTAACATGAGAATTAACATAAGAAATGAAAAATGTATCTCTTGTTCTGTTTTGTGATGCTTTGCGTGTTTTGAGTTATAACTGAATATATATTCATATGTATATTCATACATATACACATATACACATATAACATCTCATTTCCAACTCAAGGAAAAGAAGCATCTAGAGCAGTACTTTGCACATAATTGGTGGCAATCAGTAAGTTTTCACTCACTGTCATTACTATAGATCACAATCAGATTTTGCATATTACTTCCTGCCAAACTTAACTAGAATCTTAAACACAATATTAAAGGAGTTTTCTTTGAAAGCTTCTCCATGTTAAGTCCAAATGTAGAACTAATAAGTTACAGAATTAAATAGCCCTGTGGTCCTACTTCACAAGCATCTGAAAGTAGATATATAGGATATATTTAAAAATATATATATACATATATATTTCTTCAAGTAATATTTGTACCAAGAAGGAGACCTTGAATTCAGATTTTTGGCATCATATCCAGTAAATACTATATATTATTAATAATTATAAATTTTAAAAATAAAATTACTAAGCAGAACCCTAAACTTATTTGTTTCAAAGCCAAACAATTATTTCTTTGAGTGGTTGTAATTTTAGAGGCATAGGATTCTGAAGCCTGGATATATCCTTATTTAAAGTATACTTGTGTTTCATTTGCCTTGTCAAAATGAGTTATATTCTGGAAAAGAATTCTTGGGGCATATACAGGTCAAATCCCTCCTACACGCACCATTGCAATAAAAAGTTCACCATAACAAAAAGTTCATGTAAGTGCTGGCTAGTGGCCTATGTTAACAGAATCCTGTAGATCTAGTGAGAATAAATTCCCTGGCACCAAGTAACTGTATCAGGAAATTTTCATCTTCAAAGGTCATAGTAATTTTAATTGCCAAAAGTTTATTCTTTATTTTGAATTCTTTGCTTCCTGTAATTTTTTTTGAAAAATTGTCCCTTTGTGTCTGTGTGAGAATTAGGTGTGAACTACTTGAGTCTTAGCATTAAAATTTTTTCTGCTATAATATTTCATATTCTTCAGACCTAGGAGGTGCAGGAAAAGGGGGACTTACAGTATTAGTGGTCTAGGAGTGGAAAGACTGTGCGTTGCTGAAATTTCATAAAATATTTCCTTCTATGTCTGTATTATTGTATTATAATAGACAGGTAGACATTGAGTATCAAATCTTTGCTTTTTCCTGAGGTCAGAAAATATTAACATTGGGGAGCTAAAGCCTAATGATAAGAAGATGATTTATTTGTTAATATGGGAGGAGAGGATGTTATTTTAAGGTATTCAGTCAACCCTGGGAATTCTCCTTTTATCTTTGTCAATTTGATTCCTACCCTTTCATGTACCTATGCTTTTTGGGCTCATTGTTTTATGAAAGAATTGTGATGATGTGAAAACAATTTTACTCTCTGTCCTAGTTCCTTGAAAAAAAATAGAAAGAATACACAATTAGGGGAAGATATTTGAGAGGAACAAGGCAGAATCTCTCCCTTCTGCTCCATTATGTTGTCCCTAACCCTTTATTCAAGGACCATTATTCCTTGCTTGGACCACCCTCACCAGACTCCAGTGATTCCCATACTTCCATTAGCTCACATGAATTACCAAATATAAAGAGGGTATGTCTCAGGCACTTGGTGGGTTGTTTGTGGTATGAAATTAAGGGCTCCCAACACTCTCATTCCTACTTGCTTGGGAAATAAGTTGGCAAGAAGCTTGGATAGAACTATCTAGACAGTCATATTACATGGGTCTTAGTGGTAGACTTTCTGTGGGAAGTTCATGAGAGAGGGACTTGAGAATAATTGAGTGCACTGAGAGAAGTGTTGGTTGCCGTATCAGTGAGAAGGCAATGTGAGAACAGGATAGGGAAGTTGGCAAATAAATTTAGAAGGGAACTGATTGTTCACCAGACTTGGGATAAGTTTGAAAGCTTACAAATCACAAAGAAGGCAGAGATCGAAACTCAGTAGAGAATAAGGGGATGGGAAAATGATAAAATGGGAGATCACTGGGCCATTGGGAGGTCAGTGGAATAGAGAAGTAAAAATTTTCAAAGCAACATTTCTGACTAGCAGTGATTAAAGTAACTGAAATTTGGTTAGGTAGGTTAAAGGAAGAAAAATGTACACCACTAATAGGCAGAGGTTAGATTGAGGAATTTTTTAATGAACCAGGTGTGAGTTCTATACCACACTCTCTTCCCTGTCTAATATGCATTTTCCCATTTTTCCTTTCTAAGGAAATTGAGATTTTGTTTTGTATTGACAGTGTTCCCAATTATATGTACTCACAGCCAATCCTCTCTTTCAGCAAGCAGTGGCTGTCCAATATACTTTGTTGCCATTGCAACGTAAATGGAATAGCCAAGGGAGCATTCCTGGAAAGGTTTTGTTATTGTTTATTTGTTTAAAAGAGCTGACTTAGCTGGTCTAGCCCTTATCCTTTGTCCTTGCCCTTTTAAGGAGCTGGTGCAAAAATGGGTGTATTGTCTGGATGCAAAGAAGTCAACTTTTGAACATCAAAATGAAGGCCTTGGGTTAGGGAGCTATTCAGAAATCTAGAAGGAGCCTGGATTCTGACAGCTCAGAGAAGCCACTTTGTTATTAGCCATGGATGTGCTTGCAATGTGACAAAATTAGCCCCTATGTAATTAAGCCGTGGGACAAGTTTCTGTTATAGACAGACAAACACGATCCCTGACTGGAAAAGGATCCAGTTGTAAAGCTGTTGCTGTGGAAAATTTATGCCGTAAGGAACAAAAACCTGACTCATCAGATGACTAACATAATCTAATGGTGAATTCACTGATTAAACAGAGGGCATTGTTTAGCTGGTGTCCTGCCATTTCAAATCATCCTCTCCAGGTGTTCAGAAATATTCATAATTAAAAAAAATGTTGGACTTCATTTATGATAATCCATACTATGCTATTCAGTTTTATTAAAATGTTATTATTCTGTGAAACTGATCCTTGGGTGAATTTGGAGGGGGAAAGAAACTTGCCAGGTCAAAGTTTGAATAAATTAGAGGATGAAAAGTAGCATATATTCTCAAAAATCTGAAAATTAGTTGCAAAGTCACAGGTAATTTAATTATCTGGTGTTATTGCCTTGTAATAATAATGCAAAATGTGAATTGTAATAAAATTAATCAAAATACAACCCGCTGAAAAATTTAAGCAAAAAACCTACATGGTTTGATTATCTACTTTAAATATAATTGTTCTATAATCAAAGATATAATTTTAATGATAATGATCTATTTACTTCATAAGACCACATTTCCATTTCTATTGTGCAATGTAATGAAACACAGGTTTTATCTACTATTATCTCTCACATTTCCAATTAAATATTTCAATACAGACTCTCAGATTAAATGAATAGGAAATAATATGGAACTTTGGACACTACTAAAATATAGCACATAAATGCAGATGAGGCAACAAATAATATGTGATGATTCTATATAATATATGTAGTAAGATCTGTACTTTACCAAATGTGGCTATATAAACTGTGAAATGCATGGTTATGCATATGATTTAAAATGTTTGCTTATAGGACATCTCTGGTCAGAGGGTCTTAAAGCTCAACCTGGTTTAATGTAATTTAATATAAAATAGCTTTGAAGGAGAAGATAAAAGTTCCCATCCCGTACAAAGTTTAAGTTACCGATCTGCCTCTTATTTTCATAACACACACGGACAATTTCATTGTAAATTGTTTTTAAAAACTCTGTTTACAAGTTAAAGGACCTACAGCTATGATTCAGTATGATTTACTTCTAATAACTAAATGATAATCATTAAGCATTATCTAATTTAGATTCCTTAGAGCCGACACTTAAAACTAATGTTATTAAATTTTTTCTACATAATTTTAACCTCCTTGCCCAGATAAAATCTCTTATTACGCATTCTGGGTCTTATCTATTTTTAGGAAAGTCTGATTCTATTCAATTCCATAGTTCAGGATGGTTTTTGCAAACCCATTGAGGTTTCCAACAGATTTTGTAATCTTTTCTTTATTTTTTAATGCTATTCTGCAGTTTGGAAATCCTGGATCTAACATTAGTTCTTTAATGAAATATGTAAGCTTGAATAAGGAATTCCACTTGCATTTCTTTGTAAAACCCTTCAAAAGTCTTCCTAGTGTCATTTCAATATCATGACGTTTATTTTTTTTAAAGTTTATTTGTTTATTATGAGAGTGACAGAGAGAGTGTGAGTAGGGGAAGGGCAGAGAGAGGTAGAGAATCCCAAGCAGCCTCCACGGAGCCCAACATGGGGCTCGAACACACAAAACTGTGAGATCATGACATGAGGCAAAATCAAAAGCCAGATACTCAACCAACTGAGCCACCCAGGCACCCTATATCACAACATTTCTGAAACATTTTCTGACTGTCCTGTGTCTTAAGGGGAAGGAGACTATTTTGTCTTAAGATTTGACATTTCACTGCAGATACCTTTAATTTTGTTAGACTTCACTGATGCTCATTGACCATAATTCAGTCCTCTAAAATTATTGAGAAGAGGAAAAGTCCTCAGAGTAAAAGAAACTCATGTTTAGACCAAACAGCTACCATTTCTTTGATGACTCCACATATGGGCATATATTAATCTCGGCTTCTGGTCACTCTCCTTTGATACATCAGGAGATGCTAAGAAGTTGTTCTTCAAATGGGATCTCTAGTCAAACAGCCTAGACTATTGCCCACCAAGTTACCAGCTTAAGCAAGTTACTAAATCTTTCTGTGAGTTAGTTTCCAAATCTGTAAAATGGGGATAATAATTGTACTGAATTTATAAGGCTGCTGTAAGGATTGCATTAGTTAATACACACTAAGTGCTTGGTACAGTGGCTAGCACACAGTAAGTGCTTAATACAAGTTAGCTATGATTAAGTTATTTATCTATGCATTTACTTTTATGGTTTCCCCTACTTCCTATATGCCAAAGACTCTATTCATTGTCCAAAAGTCTACCTAGGCCCAGACACATATCTACAGACATCTGAGCCTGAACTTCCCATAGGCATTCAAATTTGACATTATCTCTCATGCTTCCAACCTTACTTGTCTGGCACAAACTATCCTGTCACTTAGGTAGAATCCTGAGAATAATATATGACTCTTTACTCTTTTACTCCATCTCTCCTTGCCCTCCTGTCTCTATGCCTTACATCCCACATTCAACTGTGTTGTAGCTTGAATTGCATTTCCCCCAAAGAGTTAAACACCTCACCCCTAGTACTTGTAAATGTGACCTTATTTGGGGAAAAGGATCTTTGAAGATGTAATTATTGGGATGATGTCATGTTGGATTAGAGTGGACCCTAAATCCCGTGGTTGGTGACCTTAAAGAAGAAAAATATCCAGAGACCCAGAAGACACACAGGGAGAGGTGAAGTTCATGTAAAGAAGGGAAAAGAGATTGTAATGATACAGTTAGGACACAAGCAAACGCCAAGGATGGCCAGCAACCACCAGAACCTAGGAAGAGGCAAGGAAGATTTCACCCTAATACTTTTATTTCAGACTTCTTACCTCAGAAATATGTGAGAATAAATATCTGTTTTATGACAAGCCACCCACGGTACTTTCTTACATCAACCCTAGGAAACTAATACAAACTGTTCCTTCAATTTTGCTTTTGTAAAATTCCTTCAGTCTATATCCTCATTTCCATCTCCAGGATTGATTCCAATTTAGCCTTTATGTTGTCTCTCCAAGTGATACCTGTACTTCTGGTCTTTCTTAAGTCACAGAGAAGATAAAACAGGGATAAACAGAAAATCACATAAGAGATGATGGAATGCCAAGATATATTATGACAATTGGAAGAATAAAGTCATGTGCATAGGATATGCTTAATGAGAAACCTGAGGTCTGGTGTGACGTATGTAACTACCCTATAACATAGGAATGGATTGACAATAAGTTCCTAGTCTTCTAAGATGTTAATTTTCAAACTTGGAAGATAAAAGGGGGTCACTATTTCTTTCAAATGGTGAATGGGTGGAGCCAGACTTTTCCCCAATTTACCATGTATCATCTATGTGCTTATGGCTCTACAATGCATACAGACGTCTCTATCCAAATGCTTCCTTGACATTTCTACTTGAATTTCTTATAAACTATGGACAAAATGGACTTCATATTTTTAATAAACCTGTTCTTTCCCAAATACATCCTGTTTACTTCAATAATATCTGCATTCATCAAGTACTGAGACCAAAATGTACAATGTCATTGTAGCTTCCTCTTTCATATGCCATCTTGCCATTTAACCCACCTTCTCTGCATGATTTTCAGAGTACATCCAGAATGCAATCGCGTCCCCAAACCTCCATGGCTATCTTCCTAATCTGCCCTCTTGTTAACTCTCTGCTAGCCTGACACAAGAGCACTCTAAATGGTGTCTACTTATGCCCTACTCTGTTCTGTCTCTATTCTATTCTATTCTATTCTATTCTATTCTATTCTATTCTATTCTATTTCCACATAAAAAAATATTCATTCCCCATAAGCAGTCAGATAATTCTTTAAAAATGTAAATCAAATAGTATCATTCACTGCCTGCTCAAATCCTCTAATGGGTTCTATTACCCTTAAAATATAACCAAAGGCCTTTAGCAGGGTTTACCCTGCCCCACCTGACTTAGTGCTTGCTGCTACTTTATTCCTTTTCACTCTTCCTCAGGATCACTTTCCCAACTGCACAGGCAGCCCTCTTTTCTTTTAAGAAATCAACATCATTCTATTTATATATTTTCACTTGCAGTGTCCTTAACCTGAAATACTTGTCCCCAAAATATCTGCATGGTTTGCCATTTGATTTTTTTCAAATATATATATTTTTTCAAATATACTATGTTATAGGGTAGTTACATATGTCACACCAGACCTCATATTTCTCATTAAGCATATCACATAAAAAATCACAAGAGAGATTTAACTGACCATACTCTAAAAAAACTTCCTTACATGACTTCAAGATTTACTATGAATCTATGGTAATGAAGACAGTATGGTATTGACAAAAAATACACAGATAGATCAATTGAACAGAAGAGAGAGTCTAGAAATAGACCCACACAAATATACTCAACTGCCTTTGACAAAAGAGCAAAGGTAATACAATGTTGAACTGACAACCTTTTCAACAATAGTGATAGAACAGGGGGACATCTACATGCAAAACAAAAATAATCAGTCCAGACATAGACTTCACACACTTTATTATTTATCAAAATAAATCATAGGCCTAAGTGTAAAATGCAAAACTATAAAAATCATAGAAGGTAATGGAAAAATCTAACCAACCTTAGATGCGGTGACGACTTTTTAGAAAAAAACACCAAAGGCATGATACATGAGAAAATAATTGATAAGCTATACTTCATTAAAATTAAAACTTCTACTTTATGAAAGGCATTGTTAAGAGAATTAGAAGATAAACCACAAATTGGGAAAAATAGTTTAGAAGATATGTCTGATAAAGAACTCTTACCCAAAATACATAAAGAGCTCTTAAAACTCAACAATAAAACAAATAGCCTGATTTAAAAAATTAGGCAAAAGATCTGAACAAATACCTCACCAGGAAAGATAAACATGTGGGAAATAAGTATATGAAAAGATGTTCAACATCATATGTCATTGGGGAAATGCAAGTTAAAACAACAATAGGATGGGGGTGTCTGGGTGACTCAGTCCATTAAGCATTGAAATCCAGCTCAGGTCATGATCTCGCAGTCTGTGGATCTTGCAGTCTGTGGGTGCGAGCCCTGTGATGGGCTCTGTGCTGACAGCTCAGAGCCTGGAACCTACTTTGGATTCTGCATCTCCCTCTCTCTCTGTCCCTCCCCCGGTAGTGCTCTGTCTCTCAAAAATAAAGAAACATTAAAAAAATTCAAAAAAAAAAACAATAGGATGCTACGACTTCCTTATTAAAATAGCAAAAACCTCAAATATGGACAATACCAAATGGACGCTCATTCCTTGCTGACAGGAATGACAAATGTACAGCCACCTCAAAAGACATTCTGACAGGTTTTTTTAAAAAATAAAACTAAACATACCCTTAACATATGATCCAGCAATTGCACTCCTTGGTATCCCCCAAAGGAGTTGAAAATTTATGTCTACACAAAAAGGTTACATAAATTTTTATAGCAGCTTTATTCATAATTCCGAAATGTGGAAGCAGTAGAGATGTCCCTCAGTATGTGAACGGATAAGTCAACGGTGGTACATGCAGAAAATGAAATACTATTCAGTGTCCCAAATTAATGGGCTGTCAAGCCATAAAAACAGGGAGGAAACTTAAATTTTATTATGAAGTGAAAGAAGACAATCTGAAAAGATCATATACCTTACGATTCCAATTATGTGACATTATGTAAAAGGTAAAACAATGAAGACAGTAAAATTATCAGTGGTTTCCAGGTCCTGGGAGGAAGGAAGAATGAATAGGCTGAGGATAAAGTATTTTTAGAACAGCAAAAAGTTCTGTATGATACTATAAAGGTGGAAATCTGCTATTATACATTTGTCAAAATATACAAAATATACAATACCAGGAGAAAACCTTCATGTACACTATGAACTCTGGGTGTTAATGATGTGGCAATATAAGTTCATCAATTATAGGGCATTAATAGGGGGGGAAGTTGTGCAGGCAATGGGGAGGGGATAAATGGTAACCATACTTTCTGCTCCATTTTGTTGTGAAGCTACACCCATTCTAAAAATAAAGTTTATTAAAAAAAATAATGTTTATTTTTTGAGAGAGAGAGAGTGAACAAGGGAAGGGCAGAGATAGGGAGACAAAGAATCAGAAGCAGGCTCCAGGTTCCGAGCTGTCAGCACAGAGCCCCTTGAACTCAGAGTGTGAGATCATGACCTGAGCCAAAGTTGGACACTTCACAGACTGAGCCACCCAGGCGTCCCAAATAAAGGATCATCAGAGGTTATATCTTGACCAGGATTTTTATAAGAAAGGAGGGACTAACTGAAGATCTATGTTGTAAAATATAAGTCTTTGGAAGAGCAAAGGATGTGTAATTTTTCATCACCAACAGTCTCAAATCAAAATCTGGTTGATTAAAAAAAACCCAGACAAATCCTCCTAAAGGAAACCCTTTATCAGACTCTGGCCCTATATTCTGCTATCCCTTTTGTAATAGCACTGAGCAATAATTGTGCATAATTACATTTTATGAGAGAAAAGCATGAGATCTGGAATTTGGCCAGTGTTACGTGTTCACACTGTGACTCCTTCACTCTTAACATACTGTCCAGCCCTAAACTATTCAAAACTATCTGTGGAATGAAGGGAGGGAAAGGAAATGGAATTGAACTCGTGTTATATTATTAAGGTTTTGCTTGTTTAAAAAATATCTGAAACAATTATCACACAGTATGAAGGCAGTTAAATTTGGGTGGGAAATATATATATGTCCATTAGGTAATTTTCTACACTTTTTTGAACATTTGAAACATTTCATAACTGAAGAAAGTTCAGATCTCTGTAAGTGTCTAGAATAAGTTTAGAATTCAGTAAAATACTGGGAAGGAAAAGACCAAAACCTGGAGAAAAAATATTGAATATAATAAAATTTTCTAGTTTGTGCAGGAAACATATTGATATTTGAATATTTGAATAGAATGTTTGTGGCTTTTTAGTATTTTCCTGTAAATTTCCACTTTGGTGAAAATCATTTCTATCTTGTTAATAGCATGTCATCTTATTCTTTAGGAATAACACAAAGGTGGCATGAAATATTTTCATGGCATGTCTAGAATTTTCATATGTAAGTATTTCTTGACTTCAGACAAACTATGTTTCACTCTTATTTTGTTCCAAAGGTTTTAAATCACCTCTCTCTTTTGTCAAATGCTGATAACTTGGGTTTGTGGTTATTATCTTGAGTTTAATTTTGAAACTAGCCTGAGGCAGAGGCCAGACCCTGTGGTGTCTCCTAGTGAGCTCCGCTGGTTTTACTCCAGGTCTTCTTGAAGAACTGCCTGCTTCACTGAAAACACCAACCTAATTGGTGCCCTTGCTGTTTGTATCTGGGGAAAAGCTGCAATCTGAATACACATCAACTGATCCTCAAAAATAAACAGAAAATATTAACAAGATGATTTGTGTCTCTAAGGAAATAGGAAACAAATCAGTGTAATTCAGAAACGGAAAGAAGCCAAATGTGATTTTGGAATGGTCTTAAATATTTAAAATTTTTCATTAAGCGTAATTTGAAGTTTCCAGTTGGGAAAACTGAGAGACTTAAAATAAGTTGTCATATTTCATTTCAGCTGGAGTCACAAGTTTTGTTTCAAAATAGGCAGTATTAAGCAACTAATTAATTAAGACCAACCATTCCTTAAAAAAAATGTTAACAGATAGCGAAGTGGAACAAATAACCTGACTTTTTTGGATTTGTTACAGGATTCAATTAAGGTTGTTGTAGACATTAATTCAGTATTGACTGTATTTCCATCCTTTTATTTTTATTTTTTTGAAGATGTAAAGAACCTGGTTCCAAGTTAGCATGTTCAATATTATCTTGATATGTGCAAATATTTTTTTAAAATATTCAATATTTCTATCATTTAGTATAGCAACATATCTTTCATAGTCAAGTAGTTATGATGGATGAAATATTTTTGTGTGAATAATAAATATTCTAAAACATTTACATGAAAACCTAGGTTGGTGCTTCCCATACTCATTTCAGATGGTTCCTGAAAAAAATGAATTTGAGAAATGCTGAAGGATTAACCTTCATTCACAGAGACAAATGCCCTACAATAAATGATTAAAGGCACTCAGGAGACATAATTTAAAAAAGTTTATCCAAACATATTCATGCACAGAGGTCTTTCTTCCCAACACAACAATTAGCATACCTCTGGTTATTGAAAATATCATAAAGGACTATAAACCCAATCCAACTTGAAAGAGGTTAGATTCATTCTATTTGTCCTTCACTGCAAGTACTTTAAAGTGATATTCTGGGAATTGCCATGGAGCGCCTCAGGTCATGAACACTGTGCCAAGTGATTGCAAAAGAATATGTTTTGAACCCTGGAGAGGTGGGAGGAGACCAAATTACCTCTTGAGATTGCTCTGGGGATGTAGATCACCATGTTTTCATGAGACAAAAATGGTGAGCATCATCATGAAGGCATTGTCATCACGGTTATCACATTATTGGATGATCTTATAATGGGCACTGTGTTAACACATTATGTTCATTGCTTCACTTAATGCACACAGCAGTTCTGCAAGGCAGCCTTTATTATCATGCTTATCTGACAGATAAGGAATCTGGGACCCCAGAGAGGTCAAGATCCTGGCTCAAGGATATACTATTAGAAACTGAGAACCAGAAACCAACCCTAGGCTGTGTAACTCCAAATCTTCACAGGCACTGTGATTGTGATTTTATTCCTCCAAACCAGTGTTTGAGATTAGGATTCAAAACTTTTAATCATTTCTCTGTTTATATTGACATACTTTGGGGCTGTTGCTAGAACTATAAATTGACTATGTGAAAAATGTCAAGTGCCTTGAAAAATAAGCATACATATTTTTACACATAAAATTTATTATACAGAAAAGTTAAAACGCTGAATAAGCAAAAGTAAAGAGAGAATAATGACCTCAGAAAAATAATAAGAGATAATTTGTGCTACAATTCATTTATTTTCTTCCACTATTTTGCTAGGAGTTATTTGTATACATATATTATAAATAGCAAGAATAGTTGATAGTTGATTTTTATTTACAAGTATTTTGTGAATATTTTTGTGTGAATAAATATAAAGGTGCCATCATTTTAGTAACTAAACACGTTTCTTGGGATGCCTGGGTGGCTCAGTTGGTTAAGCATCTCACTTTGGCTCAGGTCATGATCTCGGGGTTCACAGGTTTGAACTCTGCATCAGGCTCTGTGCTGACAGTTTGGAGCTTGGAGCCTGCTTCAGATTCTGCATCTCCCTCTCTCTCTGCCCCTCCCCTCTTCATGCTGTCTCTCTCTCTTTCAAAAATAAACAGTAAAAAAATGTTTTTAAAACCAAACATGTTCCTTAATCTGTATATAGAATATTTATTTCTCCAATCTCTAATTGTCAGATATTTCCAATTTATTTGCTTTCTCTCTCTCTTTTTTTGCTCCCTCAATAGATAGATAGATAGATGATAGATGATAGTCAATCTTTCTGTCTTGTAAATTTCAAAGAATATCTTTGAAATTTAATTAATTTCATTAATTAAGCTTGTAAATTAAGCTTTACAAGAACTGTTTCTAAAGCTTCATTTTGCCTAAGGTGATAGAGGAAAAAAATTACCATGCTTCATGTGTGTGTGTGGTGTGTTCAATTCACAAAACACTGACAATTTTCTCCAAAATAGCTAAGACTCCTCACATTCAACTTGTTTCATAGCCTGGAGGTGGGTACTGAGTAGTCCAGACAGAGTCACCTCCACAGTAGTTTGGCACCGGCGACACTTGTTGTATGTACTTGGAAATTACTATATTGTTTTCCACTTTGAGCCAGTGCTGAAACACTAGGAAGGAAAAGGAAAAATTAAACACTTTGGTAGGAGGTTCAGACACATTGGCATCTAGTTATATTTTTTATTTCTGAAGTGGACTCAGAATACCTAAGAAATAAAACCTGCAATCCAAAACCGTTGTTCTTGATCTTTCTCACATGTCCTTCCAGTACTTTGCTTGTAAGTAACAGAAAATGCCCCTAACAGGCCAACAGAAATAGAATTTTTGAAAGGATAAGATTGCATTCAAGGTTAACAACCAACAACTAAAAAGAAAGAAAGAAACAAACAAACAACCAGGCTTGAATAAGATAGGAATGAAGGTGATAGTACAGATGGCCAGCCATTTGAGAGCCACCAATGCAATGAGTGAAGTTTCAAATTAGATTAAAATTTAGAGGAGGAATCTGATGGAGCTTCCCCGCATTCCTTTGACTTCCTTGATGGAAGGAAACCACACCCTGATTCACCTTCCCACTATCTATAGGGCCTACAGTGTGGGAGTGATGATGTCCCAGAAGGAAATCAGGGGCCTTTGTGAATGGGTCATGGAAGCTGGGAGGTTGGAACCAACAAATATCAGCTACCCACTCAGAAACGTTTCTCCTGTAGCTCAAACCTGATAGCTCAATACGTTCAAACATTCCAAGGAAATCAACACTAGAAAAACTATTAAATGGTACAATCTGTTAGACTTTATTCAGCCTACTTATTCAATTTATAATAACTTTACTCACATGAAATATAGATGAAAATCTCTCTATGAAATGTTTTCATGTGAAAAGAAACTTAGAAAAGAAAATGGATAATGGTTAGCACATACTTTGTTTCTACTGCTGAATAAAACTTAAACCATAAAAATAATAATTTAATTTAAAAATCTAGCAGAAATCCCTATAATGCAAAATAAACAAACTTAAATGTAGAGTACCTGAGGAATTCTGATATATACCCCTGGGGCTTAAAGCTACTTTGTATCACCCAATGATGCACCATTTTTAACATCATGAATTTGCATCATGAATTACAAGTGGAAAAAAGTATCAATCTTTACATTTTTTTACATTATGTATCAATCAGAACCTCCCCTGAAGATGAATTAATGTTAAGCCAGTTTGATGAGTAAAATGACACAAATCATTGTGGAGAGACACTTATTGTTATAGTATTAGTAGGTGGGAAACAGGTCTCTGCTCCATAGGGACTTTAAATGGCAGAAGCACAAATATTGAAGCACAACATCCTCTGAGATATCAGTGATCTGAGAAGAATTATTGTTCCCTTCATTGCTTTACTATTATATTACCTTAGAGCTCTGATGGACCCTAAGGTAATATAACAGAAAATTTAAAGCCAAGTTATTCTAGATGGAATGTTTCAAATGGCTCTGTCTGTCCAATGATACTGACAAAAAAAAAGTTTCCTTAATGAATTTGTATGCTAATTGCACACTTACCCACTGTGGAACGCACCTTGAGATCTGCTGGATATAATGCCATTACTTAGAATGGCCAAGGAGGGATTGGACTTGAAACCAAGTGACAGGGCACATGGATACTTCTGTTTAAAAAGTTCAATCTCCAGGTTCTTAATCTATTATCAGTAGGGCAATGGCAAGTCTGGGATTCTGATATAGACCCCTGATATCTATATCAATATAGCAATGAGTTAGAACATGTGGTGAGATACCTCAAGAAATAGGTGGTGTTCTTAGGCAGCTCAGTCAGTTGAGCTCTAACTCTTGATTTCAGCTCGGGTCATGATCCCAGTGTCATGGGATCAAGTCCCACGTGGGGCTCTGTGCTGAGCATGGAGCCTGCTGAAGATTCTCTCTCTCTCTCCATCTGCCCCTTTTGCTCACTTGCTTGCTCTCTCTAAAAAAACAAAATAAAACAAGAACACACACACACACACACACACACACACACACACACACACAGAGTCAACAACCAAAAGAAAAGTGTCCCTATAGCAGATGGAGAAGTCTTAATGTTTTAGGGTAGTAGTTACCAGAGTCATCTGTATATAATCATGAGTTGGATATTTTTACTTACTTTATCTTATTTAATTTTAATTTTATTTTTTAAGGAGTTGGATATTTTTAAAGTTTCACATGATTCTCTTGTGCAGCTAGAAATGAGACCTACTATTATAGGAGTTGAGAAATTAGACCTACGGGAATAAAACAAAATGGAGTGATTTGTGAATCTTTGGGGTCCTTGAAGACTTTTTTAATGTGTACCTGAGATCTATTTAAATAACAGTGGCATCAGGTCATTTGCCTTTTTCACCGTTATTCTCTCATGACTATACATTGTGTTATTTTTTCAAAGGTGACATGATATGTGATATCAATAGATTGAAAACAGAAGCAGAAAGATTAATACAGCTGTCTATTAAGCCAGACATTAACAATGCTAGTAAAAATATAAATAATACATCACCAATTTTTAAAAATGGACAATTTTAATGTTTTATGTGTTTTTGTGTGTTTTATATTAAGTTGAGGTTTGTTTTTATTTTTAAATTGATTAGTAAATAAATAGATCTTGTTTTAGTTTTTAATTGGTGAATATTGATTGATTTAATAAAAAATAAATGATAACTTTTTGGGGCTTTCAATAATTTTTAGGAGTATAAAGGGACCCCAAGACCAAAAATGTTGAGAATCGCTGCTCTGTGGATTGACAGATGCTTTGTGAAGTGAGAGACTCAAAACCTCCAGATAAATAGGAATTTTCTACAGATCTGTTCAAAGAGGTACGGTAAGCATACGTGATATTTACTGATGTAACGCATAGCACAACACTTTACATTTAACAAGATGCATAACACAGTATGCTGAATACTATTAACTTATTTATACCTCTGTATCTTTGCAAGACTGTTATGTTAGGGACATTTCATCTGAACCCTAGCTCCCACCCAGAAACAACTGACCTCTGTTGCTGCATCTCTGTGTTGAGATGAATACTTCACGCTCTCAGGGCTTGATGACATTAGGTAGTAAAATATCCAATTAACTGCTCTTGCTTTATTCCCATGTTGACTGTGAAATCATATAATTATAATTTAACTTGCCTATAGGGAAGGAATATGCTGATCAGTAAATAGAAGTATTCAGTCCTCTTGATGGCTCTATGTTTTATTTAATAATAATTAGGTCTCACTTGGTTGTCTTGTAAATTAGAGTCTTGTGACTGTGGTTAGCCTGATTTTATCCCCTGGAGACTGACTGATTTGGGGTGCACAAGCAATTCTGTCTGAGCCTATCAACTGAATATCATGCCCTAGAAATGGGATCCTTGTCAAGTGAGGAGCTCTTTAGGGAAGCCACCCTTTCCTTCTCCCCTTAAATATGTTTTTTGTCTTTTGTTTTTGTTTTTGTTTTTGAAATTTGCAGGGATGAGTTAAAATTTGTTTACTTAAGCCCATAAGAGACACCAAATGCCCAACCACCTTTATAACCACCTATATCAATCTACACCCACCGTGCACATTAAGTGTTGAAAGATTTGCTCATTATGTAGATTTCACCAAGACTTTTCAGTGTCTTAAATATTATGGGGAACTGTACCACCATTCCACTTCATAGGAAAAATAAAATGTGATTGAGGAGTGAATTGCCCATTGATCTCCATAAAAACACTTTTAGTCTGTTTGGGCATTAAGTGCTCTTAGATGCATATTGAACTTTTGAGCTATAACTTGGGCTTTTATACTAACTCTTTACAGACATGGTTTCACCCAGAGAGATGAATGTTTTAAATTAGGTGTCCAAGAAAACCATTAACCTTTTCAGGTAAATTGTGTTATTTTCTTCACTACTGTGACTTATATAACTAAAAATAATTCTCTGTACACAGACAAAGGATGTTAGTTGCGGCTCCCCATAAAAAGATGTATGGAGTTCTGTTTTCTGGAATGATGGATTTGTACTGATGGTATCATACTCTTCACAGAGTTGCCCCTAGCATATGCCTCTCTGGTTCACTGTGTTTCACTGAGAAGGCTGTGGTTCCTGCCAGCCCGTGTTAGGCAAATAAAAACAAAAACCCTGAGGCTCATATAAGCACCATCCCTTTACACAACCAGCTGGCACATGAGGCTTGCTTACTTGCCTGGCAGTTGCCATCATTTTATAATAAATTTTCCTCTCTAAAACATTTACTTTGTCTGTTTTGCTCCTGGACCTGTGGAAGGACAGGACCCAGTGTGTTAAACCACAATTGTCATGCTTCCCCGAAGATAATTCCATTCCATCCCCAACCTCCACTCTACTTAGTCTCTTGGAAGCAATGAAGCACATACTTAAAACAACTAAGCATGGGTCGAGTATATATTTTGTAACTGTTGAACAGTTTATTCACTGCCTACTAAAAAATTCTAATATCTATTGTTCACTCAAGAACAAAATAATTAGCCTAGAAAATTCTGGCCTGAGATGGTCTGAATATAAATGGGCTAGTAGAGAAGAATTTTCCATCTATGTGAAAATAAAAAAAAAAAACAAACAGTGAAATAATTTTCCCCCTCACACATTTTCTTGTGATTTTTGCCCATAGGAAATGTTAAGAATTTATCAGGCAGAAAATTGTAAAAGAGATGTGTCTTGTCAGTATTAAGAATGTCATGGCTTTGCAGCTTTTCAACAACTATGACTAACATTTGGAGGAAGGAAAAGCCCTTCAGACAATTCCCAGAGGGAATAAGAAAAGGCCACATTACTTGCAAAGGCTGGAAAGGATTCAAGTCAAATTGAACTAAACATAGGAATGTAAGGATCCTCTCTCAGTAATGACACAGGTCACATGAACTATAGAAATCCTTCTTTCTGTCTCTTCTCACTGTTTCAGGTCATCTGCCCAATGGAGAACATTAGCTATTTAAGTCAAAAGGAGTTTTGGGTCCTGATCTCTGGTATGTGAGTTTGTTGCAGTAGGACTTTAGTTATTGAAACTATTGTTCAAAACATTTCTTTATTTTAAATGTACTTGCATCAAGTGACATATATACGAGGTGTGCTTACTGATACACGTGTATGAACATTAAAATATCTGTGAGTTTTCTAGAAAAATCTTAATGTCGTTAGTTAGATGGAAGATAGTTTATCTATCTATTATCTGTCTATCATCTATCTCTCTTTATGAATTAGGTATAAATAGAAATGTATCTCTCCTTCTGATATAAAATAAATTTTATCTTTCTAACATAGGCAATTTATTTTTCTTACTTTATTTTACTTTTTTAGTTTTTATTTTATTTTTAAAATTTTTTAATGTTTATCTATTTTTTGAGAGACAGAGACAGAACACGAGTGGGGGAAAGGCGGAGAGAGAGGGAGACACAGAATCTGAAGCAGGCTCCAGGCTCCAAGTGGTCAGCACAGAGGCTGACACAGGACTCAAACCCAAGGACTACAAGATCATGACCTGAGGCAAAGTCAGGTGCTTAACCGACTGAGCCACCTATGTGCCCCATAGTTTTTTAGTTTTTAAATATTTATTTATTTTGAGAGCAAGATCATATGTGCACATGAGCCTGGGAGGAGTGGAGAATGAGGCAGAGAGAGAAAGAAAGAAAGAATCCCAAGCAGGTTCTGCACCATCAGTAGAGCCTGAGATCATGACTTGAGCCAAAATCAAATGTTGGATGCTTAACCAACTGAGTCACCCAGGCTCCCCTAACACAAGCAATTTAATCATAAATATTGATTAATTCTTGCAGTAGATCTTACATTAAGTGCACAAATAGCAACTAGCAAAATGAATTTGCTTTGAATTTGTTGTTATAAAACATAATAAATTACTCAAATATAAGACTTTTCAATACCAAGTACTTTATAACAAACATTTATTTAGCACCAACCATATGCCAAGCAGTAGGCTATATGAAGACAATGCAACAGACAGAATTAATCTTAGCCTTCGAAACTGACTGTAGCCAGTTACAATAAACTGTTAGAAAAAAAAAGATATTTGGATAAGACAATCTTTTCTTGTGGAAGATAAATGTCATAAAATATTACACAAACATTTACCTGCATATACTTGTTCAATTATGGAGACTCAGTTTTGGGCACCGATATTGTTCAAGTAACCTGTCTTCTGGGAGTCTTGTAGTTAGGTACCAATATTAAGACTTCATAGTTTGTTTGATTTGCACAGGCCCAAGTGTCTCTTGTGACCATGTCTTTATCTTTTATATCAAATGGATTCAATATCCTTGGTTGCCATAAAGAAGAGGGAGAAAATTCTGTTATACTCATTGGCTGTCGTAATGTTGCAATGCAATTCAACTCAAGAGCCTTGCTGAGGAACTGAACTATCTCATATTCCCAACTCAGAACAAGTTCTAGTAGAAATAACCAATGGGTAGAGAAGATAAAAAAAACAAAAACTTAAACTCCTAAACAATGAGTTTGTTTCCTGATTGTTTAAAGGTTTCAAGAAACTAGTCATTTCAAAAGGAGAGATGACTTGATTTTCTCAAACACACAGGCTTTGATTTACATAATTTATACATAACATCAATCCTTCCCAATCTCTGTTCTCTGTTTGGCTGAGTCCATATTTTATCTCCTACTTCTGTTGGTTTTACTTGTTACATCTGAAGAATCAGCATCTCCATTTCCTGTATGCAAATTTGTCTTATTTATCTACCTAAAATTATCATGCCAATAATAAAATAATCCTTTAGGATCTCAGGCTACCTTGTTTGTTTCCTGGCCAGTGCTTCTCAATGATAATCCTGATTCGAATCCTGATCTAAATTGGAGGAAACCACAGGCTGCTTCTTCATTGACTACTATGTAAAATATCAGATGCTTATTTTCCATTATTTTGTATAGAAAACAGCTGGTTTTAAACTGGCAAGTCTGTTTTTCTAAAGTTCTTATATTTTTGGTTCTATTTTTGGTATAAACTTGTTCTTATATTTTAGAGTGAATTTTACACACATTATTTTTCTTCTTGTCATGTTAAATATCTGATTGTGATTTTTAAATTGGACACTTTGACAACAAAGTAGGTAATGTAATAACAAGGAAAGTTACTATAAAGAAATAATATGTAAGAGTCAAGTTTATTAAACTGCTAAGTTGCTTGATTATTTATTGTCAACTTAGCATAGTTAGAAATTTTGAAGGACCGAGTTTGAAAATTTGGTGACAAAGATATTAGTGGAAGAAATATGTAGATGAAACACTATAGGAGTGTGTAGAAAGTGTGAGACTATTTGAATGCCCTGTGAATGCCTCTAGTCCTACTGAATCTTACTGGTGAGGGTATTTTGTGAAGAAACACTCTAAGTTTATGCAAAGACACCTTCAGTTTAGTTTCTATTTAATTGCTTCTAATATGATTTGTTTGTTTATTGTTAACCTTTAATTGAATATATGTACTAAAAAGTGCATTAAAGATAAGTAGATAAATCAATGAATTTTAAAGATATGTAGATAAATCAATGAATTTCTACAGTGTGAGCACACGTTTAACTAGCACTCATATCATTAAACAGAATGTTTGAAGTATCCAAGAACCCACTCTGGCCCCTTGCAGCAATATCCCCTTCTAAGGGTGACCGATATACTGCCTGTAGATTAGTTTTACCTGTTTTTGAAGTGCCTATAGATATAATAATTCACTATATATTTCTCTGTGTCAGGCTTCCACAATCTACATTGTAAGATTTATTCATGTTTGCTGTGTATAGCTATAGTTCAAGGTTCTCATTGATGTATAATATTCCATTTTATCAATATACCATAATTTCTTTATACATTCTTCTATCAACAGAGGAGTATGGAGTGCCCTGCTTACTACAAATAATGTTCCCATAAACATTTATGTACCTGTCTTTTCGTGAATTTAGTATTCTTTTGTTGTTGTTGTTGTTGGGTATATACCTAGGAGAACTGCTAGATCTGAAGATTTGCACTGATAGGCACAAAAAATAGTTTCAATAGTGGTTGTATCAATTTTCACTTGACATTTGTTTGACAGAATGCTAGTGTCTCCTTCAATTTTTTTTCTGTAGACATTTCATTTGAGATAGCCTAGTCCTGACCTTGCATTATCTTAATGAGTAACGAAGTTTCTTGACAAATAATTTATTCCTTGGTTATTTGGATAGCCTTTTTTTTTTTGAAATGTGTGTTCAACTCTTGCCCATTTTTAATTGAATTGTTCGCTTTCTCTTTATTGAATTCATATTAATTATTTATATATTCTTTTGTCACATGTATGTAGAATGAATATTTTTTCCCTCTCTTAACTTACCTTTTATTTCCTGAATGATGGCTTTTGATGAATAGAGTAGTTCTTTATTTAAATGCAATCTAATTTATCATTTCTCCCTCTGTGGGCAATGTCTAGACTGAGATATGTTTGCCAACTCCAAGGTGTGGCAAATAGTATCCTACACTTTTTACTAAGAGGTTTATGTTTTACTTTTCTAATTTATTTTTTTGTTTAAAAAAGTTTATTTATTTATTTCGAGAAAGAGAGAGAGAGAGTAGGGGAGGGGAATGGGGCAGACAGAGAGGGAGAAAGAGAATCCCAAGCAGGCTTCACACTGTCAGTACAAGAGCCCAAAGAGGAGCTTGAACTCAAAAACCTTGAGATCATGACCTGAGCCGAAATCAAGAGTCAGACACTTAACTAACCGAGCCAGCTGGGTGTCTCTTTCTTTTTCTAATTTAGAGCCACAATCCATCTGGAAATAATTTTTGTGTATATTTTGAAATAAAGGTCAAAATTGTTTTTTCTATGTGGATAGTCATACTGCCCTTATCACTACTCTTCAGACACATTTATCATAAACTAAATAATTATATACATGAGTACTAGAGTCTCCAAGCTATTCCAGTGATCAACTTTAAAATGCTTTTTTCAACATCATACTGACTTAATTAATATAGCTTTATTATAGATCTTCATTTCTAGAATTTTATTCCTCCAATTTTCTTCTTTATCTTCTTTAGAATTCCCTTGGCTATTTTTTATTGATTTTGCAGTGTTCATTTACATATAACTTTTAGAAGTTGTTAGTCCATGCCTTCCACCTTTCATTACCAAAACAAAAACCAAAACTAAAGCCAAAACTAAAACTAAAGCAAAAAAACCTTTTAAGGATTTTAAGGTATTGTATAGAAAGTACTTTCTTATTACATTTGGGAGCATTGTTGGAGTGGGTTAATAGGGCATATGTCTTATCATTTAGGCTACTACATTTTATTTATTTATTTATTTATTTAATTTATTTTTTTTATTAAACTTTATAGTTTATTGTCAGGTTGGTTTCCATATAACACCCAGTGCTCTTCCCCACAGGTAGGCTACTACATTTTAAAGAGAAAGCTATTCCATTTACAAAGAAGCCTGGTAGAACTCTGGAATCCTTACAAAAAGCAATCTAATATAGCTGCACTGCAGTGATTTGTCACTTCCTCTTATTGCATATGCAGGTCAGTAGAGAAAAAAATGATGTTATGTAGTACTGCCTAAAGCATCTGCAGGGGCACCTGGGTGGCTCAGTTGGTTAAGCGTTGGACTTCGGCTCAGGTCATGATCTCAAGGTTCATGAGTTCGAGCCCTATGTCGGGTTCTGTGCTGACAGGTCAGAACCTGGAGTCTGCTTCAGATTCTGTGTCTCCCTCTTTCTCTCTGCCCTTCCCCTGCTCATGTTCTGTCTCTCAAAAATGAATAAATGTTTAAAAAAAAAAAGAATCTGTAGAACCTCCATGCCTTGAGTAAATTAATAGTATATAGGCTTTTTGTCAAAGGCCATACCCAACTGATCGACAGTGGTTCCCTAGGGCCGCACGTGAACCCAAGCAAAAGCATTTAGCACTCAGTTAATTATATGTACTATCAGCATGAGAGATACCATCAGTGAGGGGTGTAGATGGCACATATTTTCCATTCCACACCTGATATTATCATCTCCTTCTGCATTAGACCAGATTTTTGAAGTTTGTTAACTAAACTGTTTTGTTTCCTTTACAGAATTTTTCTTATTTTTCTTTTTTTTTTTAGAATTTCAGAGTGATGCTATGATATTGGCATACGTTAAAAAAGGTCTCTCTAAAACTATTGTTGTACATATTTTTACACATCATAAGTATATTGTTAAAAAGTTATTAGCTGAATTAACTATAGTGTTCTTTTTGAGAAGAGAAATAGAAAAAAAATATTGCTCTCAGGTTCCTACCTGAATGTTTCTGAACAATGTTGTGGTTATCTTATGAAGACCATAAATTATGTCCTCCTCTTCAAGTTGGGTTTAAAATGTTGAAACAAATGTACAGATGGTTTATAATACAGGGCTTTTTTTTCAGAATCAATTTTTTGTCTTACTTATTTCTGTCCTTACCTTATTTTTCTCATCTCTTTTTTGTCCCATTTTCCTCTCCACTTATTTTCTTTCATTTTATTTACTTTGTGTTATTGTTTCTTTTTTGTACTTTTACCACTTTTAACATTGCTTTTGTTCCTGGCAAATGATTGAGAATGAATAAGCGAATCAATCAATGAATGAATGAATCTGTGATTAGAAAGCAGATTGGAAAGATTCAGGGAAATACTACAAGAGAAAGAAAAGCTGAAATGATCTAAAAGGACTTTGTCAGCAACTACATTTAATAGCCTGTGATCATGCAATCAACAGAGTTATGACTTGAACATGATTTACATAGAAAGGAGAACTTGAAGAAGAGAAGAATGAAGACAATGAGAAGCCATATTAGAGGAGATGATTCTTCCTGTCAGCCACGGAAAGGCAAAAAGTGACAGCTTGGTTATTTTCCAAAGGAAACCAAGAGGCAGAGGCATCAGGGACAGCAATGAGCTTTGCATGATAGTGAAAGCAATTTTATACATTCTGAGGCCATTTACAAGTTGGTTTCTCACATATAACTGTAGCAGAACGGTTAAAGTACAGATCTAAGTACCTGAGATCTAAGGTAGAGTTTCCTTTCAAAAGATCACATTACGCGGCCATAAGCCAGGAAAGGGAGAGGTGGTGAGTTAAACAGTCTGTCTCACATGCTGCTTGCGTTGGTTCTGCAGATGGACACAAGGCATCGGTACCGTAAAGACAGTATGCACTGATAGTCATAAATATTTCTAACCAGGGGCGCCTAGATAGCTCAATCGGCTAAGCGACCGACTTTGGCTCAGGTCATGATCTCGCAGTTCGTGGTTTTGAGCCACTCATCAGATCTGTGCTGACAACTCAGAGCCTGGAGCTTGCTTCAGATTCTGTGTCTCCCTCTCTGCTCCCACCCCTCTCACACTCTGTCTTTCTCTCTCTAAAAAATAAACAAACATTAAAAAAATTAAAAAAAAATTCTTAACCAAACCCTGCAGTGTAGTTACTCAGGAATTAGGGACTTTCTTTCAGAAATCAGGAAAACACTCACACACACACACACACAGGTGTACACACACACACACACACACACACACACCGTGCACACACACAATTGAGACATAGGAAAGGTTGCATTAAAAGCAAAAATCTGCCTCATGATTTAGGACAGAGAATCATGAGGTTGGGTCTGCTCTCAGGACTATGGGCAAATGTACTGAAGAAATGCCTGTTAGTGAAGCACTTTTCTGAGGCCTGGCTGGAAACTTCTAACCCTGCCAATGCTGGTCAGTAAAAGGAAAGTCAAATAGGGATGAAGAGCACTGTGGCCTAAAACTTAAATACTACCATTGTTGAGCCACTGTAATTCTGCTGAAATCTTCTATGGAAATTCCGGAAGGTAAAAAACAAACAAAACACCTTCTGATATAAAATAGTTTTCTGCTTTCTATGCCTACCACATCCATAAGCATCTTAAACTATTCAGAAACTTTAATGGATCCTAAATGCACACATCATTCTGGGGAAAATGATGGCTTATTTCAATAAGTAATACACAGTATATTACTGTAAAATCATACCTTAACCTGTATAACTTAAATTCTCTGAAAACCCAATTTCACAGCAGTAAAATAGGAGTATTTGATAAGATAATCACTAAGAAAGATACCTTCAGGCTCTCAAATTGTATAATTCTCTAATTATGTATGACTACTGGTGGTTGAGTTTTCTCACGTTATCTCACAGACAACCACAGTGCCACACATACTAGAAAGCTAAAAATGTTTCATGCATGAGTGGATTTTAGTTTTCATTGCTTAAATTTTAATAAAGAAACTTAATGAAATATATTTCCCACCCAAAGAATGATTTCCCACAAAATATCTTTAAAAAGTGTTCTCCCTGTTCTAATTGTTCAAAGTAGAGATAAACTACCACTTGCTTTAATAATGATATAACAAATCAAAGTGTTAACTGCACACATTGAAAATGGAATACCATGTAAAAATGGCCTTAGCAATTACTTTTGTTTTGTCCAATAATATTGTCATCTTTGTGCTTTGTTTTCATATATAACAAATATTAAAGAGATAACTGAACAAAGATGCCACAGAGGTATACAATTCAACCAAAAAACGATATACGGCTTATGATACAATTGGTGTTTGTGGTAAGGGGAGGGGAATTCAACTGACTCAAAGCTTGCAAAAGTATAATCAAACTGGAAAGCTTATTGGTTTATAAATTCTTGAAAATATTTTCTCTCTTCAACATTGGAATTTGTAGTTGGCAAAAGAGTACACAGACATTCGGATGGGAAAGTAAAATATAGAAGTTTCATTTTAAAGAATGAAAAAGATTGAGGCGTGAAAAGAGAAAATATGTTTATGCCTCTGAATGATTAGAGCCTCCTGAGCAAATTTTACTTGAACTTGGGTTAGGGGACACGCTTGGAGTATAAAAGATGACTAAATAGGTAGTGAGAACTTTGGAAAGACTAAGCTTCCTGGAGGTGTGTTTTTACATATTAAAATGGAGTGAAGCCATGGAGACATTTTAGGGGTTGTGAATCTGGAGACCCTCCTCTGTCTCCCAGAGTAATTTATTTATATTCCAAAGAGGTAGAATTCAGGGACTTCCTTTTCTCTTCTGGAGGAGAATTTATTTACCTTAAGATGAATTTCTTTTTGTCTCTGTTAAGAGTGGAGCAACATGTATATGAGCTCTCAGATTCATATACATATATATGTATTGGTTTCTCACCTGTGGTGCATGAGTCCCCTTTTGTGCACATACAGAGCCCCTCTGGCTTTCTTAGCATCGCCTAACAGAAGAGAAAGATTGGGGCATGGAGAAACAATGCTGTTATTGCTATAAGTAACAGTAACTCTTATTTCTATTCCATAAACTTTTTTTGTATTCAGGACATATGTATAAATATTAACAATCTATCAGTTAACACCAAACAAATGAGAGCTTTTCCCATACAACTTCTACCAATTTTCTTTATATTTCAATCACAAGGAAAATTGTTTTGGTTATTACAACTTTCTTTCAATTAGTTAATTTATTAATTCATTTGTCAATCAGTTCATTTAAATTTCAACTCTCAAACACTTAATAGATTACAAAAATGTGCAAAACCAAGCTTTGACATGAAAAAAATAATAATAGAGCTAATCAAAAAAGCAAAACGAAAAATAACCAACTAAGCAAACAAAAGCTAGCTCCCTTAACCACACGATGCACATGGAAGTGTATTATAAAAGATTTATGATTCGTGCAGGCAAGAATAGCAAGAGAATTTCATCAAAGATCGAGATGGCATCTGCCTGCAATGTACAGGGACGTTTTCTTAGTGGAAGGCTTTGATGGACATCTTTCCCATTGAGAGAAAAGGGGAATGGTATTAAAATATCTCCACTTTGTGAACTGGAGGTAACAAATAATACCTAAGTACTCAATGACACGCTCTGCTACACAGCTTTTATATAGAGATCATTATAATAAGATATTTTTCTAGTATAGAAATTGTATGAATATTTAAGATGTAAAGCATCTTGCATACCTTTCTTCATCCAATACAAATAATTTGCATTTAATATGAATAATTGGGAGAAATCTTAGTAACACAACAAAATACCTTTAAAATAATAAGATATTTTCTTGGCTACATTATTAAATGTAGATAATTTAATTTTCTGAAGATTTAGTTCAATTTATGTTTTCTTTTTATAAAAATTGTGACGGGGCGCCTGGGTGACTCAATCGGTTGAGCGTCCAACTTGGGCTTAGGTCATGAACTGACTATTCATGAGTTCAAGCCCAGCCTTGGGCTCTGAGCTGCTGGCTTGGAGACCGGAGCCTGCTTCAGATTCTGTGTCTCCCTCTCTCTCTGCCCCTCCCCTGCTCTCTCTCTCTCTCTTTCTCTCTCTCTCACAAATAAATAAACATTAAAAAATTTACAAAAATTTGTGGCAAAAATACATAACACAAAATTTACCATTTTAACCATTTATAAGTAATCAGTTCTGAGACATTAAGCATATTCACAATGTTGTGCTACTATCATCCTGATTTGTTTACAGAATTTTTCATCTTCCCCCACTAAAACTTTTTATCTATTAAACACTAACTCCTTAGCATCTTCCCTTACAGCTCCTGACAACCACCATTCCACTTTCTGTCTCTATGAATTTGACTACTCTAGGAACTTCATATAGGTGGAATCGCGCAATATTTGTTCTTTTGTGATTAACTTACCTCCCTTAGCATAGTGTCTTCAAGATTAATCCTTTTTGCAGCATGTGCCAAAATTTCCTTCCTTTGTATGTATGTATTACATTTTTTTAAGTGTATTTATTTATTTTGAGAGAGCGCATGTGTGTTTGAGTGGGAAGGACAGAGAGAGAGGGAAAGAGAATCCCAAGCAGGCTTGTGCTGTCAGCATAGAGCCTGACACAGGGCTGGATCCCATGGATCGCAAGATCATGACCTGAGCCAAAATCAAGAGTTGGACACTTAACTGAGCCACCCAGGTGTTCCCGTATGGATGACATTTTATCTATTAATCTGCCCATGAGCATTTGGTTAACTTCCATCTTTTGGGTAGTGTGAAAAAACATTGATATAAACATGGGTGTACATATATCTGTTTGAATTGCTGCTTTCAATTTGGGCAGGGGGTTATACCCAGAGGTGAAATTGCTGGATCATATGTTAATTCTATGTTTAACGTTTTTAGAAATCATTTACCACACTGGCCACACCATCTGACGTTCTCACCAATAAGGCACAGGTTCTACTTTCCCCACATCCTTGCCAACACTTGTTATTTTGTGTTTCATAATAGTCATATTAATAGGTATTAAGGGTTATTTGTATTTGCTAGATATCAAGATATCTTCATTACATCATATTTTAGTGAGTTATCAGAAGAAAAAGTAATTATATCTTACTCTAATTTCTTTTTTTTTTTTACTTTTTTTTAATGTTTATTTATTATTGAGAGACAAAGCATAAGAAGGGGAGGGGCAGAGCAGGAGAGACAGAGAATCCAAAGCAAGCTTCAGGCTCTGAGCTGTCAGCACAGGGCCTGATGCGGGGCTCAAACTCACGAACTGTGAGATCATGACCTGAGCTGAAGTCCGACACTTAATCGACTGAGCCACTCAGGCGCCCTTATTGATATTACTCTAATTTCTGTGTTTAAGGACCTTGGTGACAACCTCTCTTTTTCATGTCTATGAAAGATGCCACTCTGATGATTTGTGAATAATAAATAATGCTTGTTTTATAATATATTACAAATGGCAAAATTTAAAAATGTCCAAATACAATCTGCTTTATAATCACACTTCAGAAATTAAGGGAATGCATTTTTCCTTAGTATTTTATAGCATAATTGGGACAACCGGCTGGCTCAGTCAGTTAAGTGTCCAACTTTTAGTTTTGGTTCCGGTCCTGATTGCAAGATTCATGAGATTGAGCCCCACATGAGAGCTGTGCTGGCGATGCAGATCCTGTTTGGGATTCTCTCTCTCTCCCTCTCTCTGCCCTTCCCCTGTTCACATTCTCTCTCTCTCTCAAAATAAATTAATAAACTTAAAAAATACATATCCAAGGAAATTAGATACATATGTAATAATTATTGTGAAAGTATTCATGGTTTTCATTTCATATTACATAATACTCCTTTAAAGTACCAACGAAAACCACAGAAATATAGGCATGTTATTTAAATTTCTCAGTTTTCTTTTCTTCAAATAGATCATTTACTTTTAGCTCAAGAAATTTAATGAAAAAGTTTACTTCAAATGGTCATAGAGAAAAGCAATATTTTTACAACAATATCATTTTGTTTTATTTAGTTATAAGCACCAGAAAGTATGAATCTGCTTTGGTTTGCACTTTTAAAAAAATTAGTTTAATTTTTATTAAAATTTTTTTAACATTTATTTATTTTTGAGAAAGAAAGATACAGTGTGTGAGCAGGAGAGGGGCAGAGAAAGAGAGGGAGAAACAGAATCTCAAGCAGGCTCCAGGCTCTGAGCTGTAAGTACAAACCCTGACATGAGGCTCAAACTGATGAACTGTGAGAACATGATCTGAGCTGAAGTCGGCTGCTTAGCCACCCAGGAATCCCTAAATGTTTTATTTTTAATGTTTATTTATTTTTGAGAGAGAGAAACAGGGCACGAACAGGGAGGGGCAGAGAGAGAGAGAGGGAGACACAGAATCCAAAGTAGGCTCCAGGCTCTGAGCTGTCAGCACAGAGCCTGATGAGGGGCTTGAACTCATAAACCAGGAGATCATGACCTGAGCTGAAGTCGAATGTTTAACCTACTGAGCCACTCAGGTGCTCCAGAATTTTTTTTAATGTTTATTTATTTTTGAGAGAGAGAGAGAGCACAAGCAAGGGAGAGACAGAAAGAGGGAGACAGAGGATCTGAAGCTGGCTCTACACTGACAGCAGAGAGCCCAATGTAGGGCTTGAGGCTTGAACTCACAAAACGTAAGATCATGACCTGAGCCAAAGTCAGATACTTAACTGACTGAGCCATGCAGGTGCCCCTGCTTTGGTTTGCTCTCAATGAATGTGAAATAATATTAAAAATAACCAATATCAACTTGCATTTAAATGGAAATATTTTTTGTTAACCCAATTTTTCCTAAAGATTGTGATTGTAGTCCAGTTTATAGGCTCTAATTAGAATGAATTAAAATTCATTTTTTCTCAGCCTCTTACTCAAATTCGTAAATTATACCCACACCTGGTAATTTCCAGTAAGATGATTACCATAGGCTTGTATTTATGCAACCCACTAAGAAATTTTTCCCATGTGTATGTCCAATTTTTCTAGTTTCATCTCCTTATGTTTTTATTTCATCAATATTCAGTTCTGCTTCCTTACACCCTCTGTCCACAAAAAATTATAAATTACTAACATGAGAATGTATCTTTTTTCTTGCTTTCCTTGTCCTCTGACCAGAAAAATTTTCACTTTTTCATTGTATTTTATTTTTTTAAGTTTATTTATTTTGAGAGTGAGTGAGCAGGGGAAGGATAGAGAGGGAGGGAGAGAGAGGATCTCAAGCAGGCTCTGTGTACCAGTGAAGAGCCTCATGTGGGGCTTGAACTCAACAAACCATGAGATCATAACCTGATCTGAAACCAAGAATTGGACGCTTGACAGACTGAGCCACCCAAGCACCCCAAATTTTTATTTTTAAAAACTCATCTTGTCAATTGAACTCATGATCTATTTTAATCCTTTACTTATTTGGGGTTATTTTCATTGCTTTAGATCATTTTAACAGAAATATTATTATTTAAAAAAATTTAATGTTTATTCTTGAGAGAGAGAGAGAGACAGAGCACGATCAGGGAAGGGGCAGAGAGAGGGGAAGACACAGAATCCAAAGCAGGCTCCAATCTCTGAGCTGCCAACACAGAGCCTAATGTGGGGCTTGAACCCGTGAACCATGAGATAATGACCTGAGCCAAAGTCAGACGCTTAGCAGACTGAGCCACCCAGGAACCCCTAGATAAATTATTTTTAAAACTAAACTTTATTTTCTTATTGACTTTCATTTTAATGTTCAGTGTGTTTTTAGAGACAGGATATCTCTAGCTGGAAAAGGTAGTTAAAATGATTAAAATTGTGTTAAACCTGTGATATAGTAGAAATATAGCAGCAATGTTCTTTGGAAATATGTTTGGTACTATAAAACTTACATTTTTTTCCTGAAGTTGTTTATTGGAAGAGGCAATGTATTGCAAAACAAAATAATTGTGCAACAGTTTTAGCTCTTCTATTTTTACATCTGTAATTTCTCCAAGGCCACTAACATATGGCCTTCAGTTATTCGCCAGTTAAAAGAAAAAAAAAAAGTTGGGTAAAGAAATTCTGTAAATCAATAAGAAAATAACAAAATAGGAAGATTAGCTTTAATTTTTTTAAATGTTTATTCATTTTTTAGAGAGAGAGAAAGAGACAGACAAAGCACATGCAGGGGAGGGGCAGAGAGAGAAGGAGACACAGAATCCAAGGCAGGCTCCAATCTCTAAGCTGTCAACACAGAGCCCAATGTGGGGCTTGAACCCATGAACCATGAGATCATGACCTGAACTGAAGTTGGATGCTCAACCGACTGAACCACCCAGGCACCCTTGGAAGATTCGTTTTAAAACATAGGGAAAATTCTTGAACCGCCACTTCACCAATGAGTGTATCTAAATGGTCAATAAATGGCAAAAATTAAAGCCACTAAAATAACCAGTGTCAGTGGGAGTAAAAATTGTAACAAAAACTAGTAAAACACTGCTCACTAAAAATATATCTACACTATGACGCAATGATTTCAACTCCCAGGTATATACCAAAGACAGATGGGTGTTTATGTCTTAATAATACAGTGTACGAGAGTGTTTATATCAACTCTCGATGTGATAGCGAAAAACTTCCAACGACTAAAATGATCATAAAATGAAGAGTCTATAAATGGTATACTGGTCTAAAGTGGATAATTATACAACAACGAAAAGGAAGGATTATGCTACATGAAAACAACAGGGATGGATATCAAAGATACTGTTGAGTAAAATAAAATTATGCAACTTAAAAACAGGGTAAAATAATCAAAGGCTATGGAATTCAGAATAAGGGTTACATTTGGGGAAACTAGTGATTGATGGGGCAGCAGGAAGGATTCTGAGATATTTGTAATGTTCCTCTCTTGACCCTAGTGACAATTATTCAGGTGTATATATTTATAAAAGTTGATCACAGCCGCACCCTTAAGATACATTACTCTTATTGGATTGTACTTCATTAAACAGTTGATAACAATGATGAGGCAAAAATGTCTCTGTGAATTCTCCCAAATCTAAAATTCTAAGATTCTATGAAGCCCCTAATCACTCTTCTGTTCTTACTGTTGAGCTTGTCTATGTCTGTGCAGTATTCCTTGCTTCACCTGTTTCCTAGTGAATATAAATTATTCCCATGCCAGGCAATTTCCTAAAACTTAAATGAATAATTTGACTTGCAGTTATGCCTTCAAAATTTCCACTGTTCCACTCTCAACTTCATCTTGACTTTTTTCTTTTTTTTTCCCCCAATAAATCTTTATAATGTAATTGTTAAACAGACAAAGTAGCAATGCCATGCATCAGTCGTAAGCTGCTTTTCTACACTGGCTTGGGAGAATAGCATTAAAATATACTAATCCTGTATATTGATAATATGTTAGTAGGTATACTTTTAAGTGACTGTTGCATTTATTAACTCTGATTCCATTTTTGATCATGTTCTATTTAGGTTTTAACATCACTATTTGAAAAACTATTATTTGGGAAGAGTTTATTTCTTTAAATTGCCATTTATTAAAATAAAAAAGAATCAAATCCATATTTTAATTTCTTAATAAATCAAGAAGTATTACATGTTTATTTTGACATTTTACTATTTAAATGATGTTCTTAGAAATCAGTCATTATATTGGTAGATGTGAATTCTAAAAATAATAAAATAGAAAGAAAAACAAAGCCTTAAAATATAGGAAATTTAGCACCTCTCAAGGTATAATAGAACACAAAGATTTTTTTCCCCAGGAATTTGTCAGAGCATTCATCTCAAATCAATCCTCACACACAAATGTGTGTTTTGAATCCCACGTTATTTGAAGAGATCACCTTCTCTATAACAATGTGATAGCACATCTAAATTCTAGGGGATTTTATACCTCAGTAAACATCAATACAATGCAAATGATGATTTACTGGTTTTCTTTTATCTGTGATCTTTTATTCATTGCCTCATGTAGAGCAAATGTGAAATGTAGTCTTTGTTCCTCAAATACAGAGAGCGGATGCAGAATTCTTGGATTAGCGATCTTTTATTTTTTATATAAAAAAGAGAAAGCAAGCATTCAACATTTTTGTATTTTATTTTGTGATAAGTCATTTCTAGCATTTTAAAAAATTCTCAAAGTAATGAATTTGATTTTGGTGTTTAAGTATTATATTTAAATGTTTTTCTTGCCCCAAAAGGATTTTGATTAAATAAAAATTAAAAGTGCATTTTATTACATTCAAACATGCAGGGTTGACATCCACAAACCTGCTTTAAATTTTCTCCACTTGAGCTGTGACGTCAGGATGAACAGTGGAGAGGCCAAGTATAAACACCAGAAAACAGGCACTGGTGCCTTATGTTAGAGGCTATTGCACTTAAAGATTAGTAGTGTTTAATATTTAATTTCCAGATATACCAAGTTGTAGGTCTCACATAATCTCAGAGTTCAAGAGCACCTTAATCCTCATCAAAACAAAACATTTCTAATGAACCACACTCTTTTTTATTAACTGTTTTTTTTTTAATGTTTATTTTGTGAGAGAGAGAGAGAGAGAGAGAGAGAATCCCAAGCAGGATCCATGCTGTCAGCGCAGAGCTGTTGTTTTATATCGTTTTTTTGTTTTCACTTTGAGACATAACGCCTCATGTGCAACTTCTGTCATTAGTCCCTTTCAGGTGCTGTCTTCCTAATGTGCAAAGAAGACCTGTAATCAGGTGACAGCACAGAAAATACAGACCCCTCTCGGGACCTTTCAGAATCTGCTGCCTTGGGGTAATCATCTTCAACCTTATGTCCTTTAATCATTTTTCCTTTTCAACATCTCCTCCCCTCCCTCTGTCCTTTCTTTTTTTAATTTTTATTTTCAATACAGATTAAGCAGTATCCACTATATCGCTACATTGTAGTTGCCACCAGGACTAAACAGGTAAATACGGTAGAGACATTGTCTTCAAAGAACTTTAGTAAACTATCCAGCATCAACTAAGTAACCGATTACAATCCTATAAAACAGGGTTATAATGGAAATAAACATGTAGATTATTACTGTATTCAATCCTGGCAATAATACTCTAGAGATGGGTATTATGATGTTTATTTTGCTAATTATAAAGATAATAAGTGCCTATTGTAGAAAATGATATACATGTGATGACTATAACAATTATTGTTGTTATTATTATGGTGAACTTCTGTTATGCATTTGCTTTGTGTCAGGCAATTTACTAAGCAGTTTGCATTCATTATCTAAGTTAAAATTTGCAAAAAAATTTTGTTGTATGTCCTATTATCCTCATTTTCAAGTGTAAAAGGTGAGGTAAAAAGAGATTTCACACTTTGAAATTGGTAATTGTTTCTTTAATGTTTTTCTTTTTTAAGTTTATTTTGAGAGAGAGAGAAAGAGATAGAGAGAGAGACAGAGAGAGAGAGAGAGAGAGAATTTTAATCAGGCTCCAGAGCCCAGCACGGGGCTTGATCCTAGAAACTGTGAAATCATGACCTGAGCAGAAATCAAGGGTCAGACCCTTAACCAACCGAGCCACTCGGGTGCCCAGTAATTCTTTTGAGCAAAGGTTGTTTGATTCATGAGCCTGCATTTCTACAGTGTGAATTTCAAACATGAAATTCAAATTTCATTGCTGGACATGTTCTGTTTTTGGCCTTCCTGCATTCATTTTCTCTTGTCTTTGGCCACAGCACCTGGTTTTTCATTCAGGTGTTCATCTCAAGCTTGGAGCTTGCTGTGTTTCTTAACTGCCCTAGGTGTGGGCCTTAAAGCAATCAGCAATTTTCCATGGACATGTGAATGGTTGTAGATGACCATGATGCCCAAATCCAGCCCATGTGTCTTAGGTGAGAGCTTCTGAATAAGGAAAATTTCTTTCTTTTGCAGGAGTCACCTGAAGAAACATAAATTTCTCTTGAGGGGAACAAGGAAGCCCTTTGAACCTGTTGAAAGCCATGTCAACTTTGGGAGAATCTGGATTATGTCTTTTAGAGGCAAAACATAAACAAAATTGGTAAACTTTGTTTACTAATATAAACATTGGTAAAATGTTGATTGCTACAGGACCATTCTTTATTTAAATTTATTTTTTATTTTTTATTTTATATTTGAGAGAGAGAGAGAGAGAGAGCCAGAGCGTGAACAGGGGAAAGGCAGAGAGACAGAGACAGAATCTGAAGCAGGCTCCAAGCTCTGAGCTGTCAGCACAGAGCCCATTGCGGGGCTTGAACTCAGGAGCAGTGAGATCATGACCTGCACCGAAGTCAGACACTCAACAGACTGAGCCATCCAGGGACCCCAGGATCATTATTTACTTAAATTATTCATATACATATGCCAAATTTTTTCTTTTACTATTCCAGCCTGTTTGGATTGGATTCCTATTATTTGAAAGCATATATTCTAACCTGATACAAGTCAATAAATAAGGTGTGCTGATATTTAGGTGTATTATAGATAAATACATAGTATAGATAAAATCGTGCTTCATATTGTCCCTTCCAAATCCTCTCCAACTACCGTAACTTTGATGCTGAACCCTGCCATTTCTCTCCCCAAATTCATATGGATAGTGTTAAGTTTATTGAAATAAAAATGGAAAGAGAATAATCCGTAAAAGACTCACATAATGAACCATTCAGGTAAGTTTAAAGACTGGGATGGATGGATTATATTCATTTATACATTTGTTCAATGATATTCACTAAACATCTACTGTGTATCTGCCTTGGGGATAAAAATTTTAACACAAAGATACAGTCTCTGTGCTCACAGAATTTACAGTCTTGTTCTCTCCAATACACGTATAGTCTATAATGACACTAAATGCAGATACAGTGATCAAGCAACTTAGAGGTTAGTAGGCAAGAAGCATAAATTTTTCTAGTAGCACAGTCTGTCTAGAATACCAAAAGTGACCTGAATGTTCAGGTTTAACAAATGCCCTTCAACTACATAGACATGAAATGATCGATAATTAGAAAAATGTCACTATGGGTCCATGTTGTTCCTGTAGGAACCTTTGCTACACGGAAGATGTGACATACATTCCAGTGTTTTGACATGATGAAGTGTCAAGGGAGTGCCATTTCTGAGGTAATGCAAGGTTGAATTATGCTGACTAAGAAATACAGGTTTCTATTACCTGAGCTTGAAGGAATATATGTATAACATTTGTGACTGTAAGTGATTAATAATTTAACAGAATTTGATTCTTTTTGAATAGTATGGGGAAAAAATACTAAATTAGGGGAAAAAAACTCCAACCCAAAGAGCAGTAATATTGCATTGGAAATATAATCTACTGTATCTTTTTTTACTTTAATACTATTATTTATGGATTTTGTTGAAAATACATGTTTTTAAATACTGGTTCAATGCTAAATAAACCATTGTGAGTCAGACATTTGTAATTACCCTTGTCTTCTTTCAGTAGTTGTGGTTGGCTATTATTTGTTCAATATTATTAGCTGCCTATTTTTTTAAATTTAGATATATTTCAACATAAAATATACAAAATATTTCCTTGTATTTTAAGAGAAAAATATTTTTTCAGACTTTATTCTATAGAAACCTTGATTTATAAAGAATAAATTCTTTCCATCTATTCATAATTTAAAAATATATTTTTGTAGAGTTGAAAAACTACAAAAATATAATTTACAAATAGTTATATGAAGTTTTCAGCTTGTGTTGACGAAAAGAGAAGATCATTTCACCTTTTTTTCCATAGCAGACTATGAAGTTATTTATTTATTTATTTATTTATTTATTAAGAATAGGTTATATTTGTCAGTAAATGCTTCAAAAATAGCACAAAAATTGGTGTTTGATTTTTAAAAATTTGTTTAAATATAATAGCTTCTAATTACTATTTGGAGAAACTTCTTTAAATTACTAATAATAGTAATATGGGTTATTTTCAGTCTAAATAATATATTAAAGTGGTCTGTGGACTAAATTGTCAGTGTCCACCCTTCCAAATTTGTACGTTGAAGCCCTAACAACCAGTGACTGTGTTTGGAGATAGGGCCTAGAAGGAAAAAAATTAAGGCTAAATGAAGTCATAAGAGTGGGGCCTTTAAAGGATTAGTGTCCTTACGATTAAAGGGATGCTAGAGAGTTCCTTTCTCCACCACTGGGGGGACATAGCCAGAACTCAACCATACTGGAATACTGATCTCAGACCACTAGCCTCCAGAACTGTAAGAAAATAAATTTCTATTGTTTAAGCCACTCAGTCTGTGGTAATTTGTTATGACAGGTTGGGCTGATTGATACAAAGGGAGATTTAAAATGGGCACCTAAGACCACAGTAGAAAAGGAAAGAAGGAATGAGAGTGGTTTCAAAGTCATTTAATCTTTATTCCTTAATTCCTTTATTTGGCAAATATTTATTACATGCCTACTACGTGCTAAGCACTGAGGAAATAGCAGTAAATAGGGCTATGTTCTTGGCTCAGCAGAGTGTGCATTTTAACAGAATGGGCAACAAGAGGTACGTAATATCAGGTAGCTATAAGTGTTATATAGCAATGTATTGGCTTAGAATACGGCAAGATTGCTGTTTTAGATATAATGACAGAGAGGTTACACAAACTATGGTAAAAATCATGGTAAAGACCTTGGAATTTAATCCAAAAGTTGTGGTACACAACTGTGGTTTAAATTGGACATATGTTGTAATTAGAAACATTATAAAATTTACAAAGAAAACTGAAGAACATACAATTGACTTTAAAAATCTGATTTTTACTAATAACAAATTCACAGAGGCAAAGAAAAAACAATGGCCCATAGTTTTTTTCACCTTTTAATGTGATCAGACATTTGTGTGTAGTGAATGAGCTTTCTCTGATTATCTGATCTAAAAGACTCTCACCTATAAAAATCATCTGCTTCACCTTTCTTCCAGGCACTTACTGTTACCCCATAAAAAGCCATCATGGAATTTACATATTTATTTCTTTATTGTTTGCTTTTATCTGTTTCACCATTAAATTGTAAGCTTCATGAAGGAAGGGATTTCTAAATGGCTAGACTGGTGCTCATAAAAGTTGAATGGCTGAATTAATGAATCTCAGCAGCTGAAATGCAATTTTGGTATGTTGATAACAGAAGTTTCATAGATTAAATGGAAGTTCTAATATAGTGGAATATTTGTCTGTTTGCATGGTAAGATTATAGTCCTAAAGGATCTGTCTTATTTATGTACAAAGCACCTAGTTAGTGCAGCACTTTATAAATAAAGGCATCTGTTGTAGATGACCTAAAGAAAAAGTAGAGTTACCAGGAGCATGCCACAAATCAACTTAAAATATTTTTTGAACTCAAAGGAAAAATAATTTTGCTTTAAGGACAAAAGAAATTGAGAAAATAACAAGCTGAAAAAACATGTTGCAGTATGCATCCAGGAAATTGAACGAAATGAGTGAAAAAATCAACAAGAACTTAAGATAAAAAGAAATGAAACTGGGAAAATGGGAGAGTCTACCTTTACTTAGTATTAGAAAAGGGAGAGTATAAAGTCCTCTTTAAGTTATCTTTACTGGGGCGCCTGGGTGGCTCAGTCGGCTAACTGTCCAACTTCGGCTCAAGTCATGATCTGTCGGTCATGGGTTCGAGCCCCATGTCGGGTTCTGGGATGACAGCTCAGAGCCTGGAGCCTGTTTCAGATTCTGTGTCTCCCTCTCTCTGCCCCTCCCCTGCTCATGCTCTGTCTCTCTCTGTCTCAAAAATAAATAAACCAAAAAAAAAAAGTTATTTTACTAACATATTTATCAATAGAAGCTAAAACTGCACATTACCCATTGAGGAAGTTCTAGTCTACGTTGAGAGAATACTGACAATAATATTTTTATAATACCTTAAAATCCTTAGTTACTATTATAGGTATCTCTATGAATTAATGTGTTTAACTTTTTTGCGTATTTAATATAGTAGATCATTTAACACATTTTCTATATTTTTATATTGCTTAATTTGGAAAAAGTTAACATGTACAGTCATTTAAAAATGTCTAGTTTTAAGAAGTTATTAGTTACCTGTGAATCCCAACTTGAGCAAAATATGTATTACTAATTTCAAGAATAAAATTTTTGTGTGTGATTATTTAAACTAGTGAAGATTTCAGTATCACTGGGGAATTAATGCAGGGATGATCCTGGGATTTGCGTAGTAATTGGTTTGACACCTATGCCATACTATGTGTCAGGGCTATGGACACAGATGGTAATGAATATACCAGCCATGTTCCCTGAGATCACTATGAAAATGTGATGAAATGGTTTTTTTTTTCATTCTTTGAGGTGTATAAGTACCCATGTTCGCTACTGAGCTAATTCAGATAAGCTTTAAACAAGAATATAACCTTATTAATGGCAATTATTGGAAAGCAGCACAAAATGAAGCTTATTCGTTTCCATTCCAAGTTTTAATTAGCAATTAAATGGAAAGTTACTTGACCTATGATTAACTTTCAGTGTGTTTTTAAAGTTTATATATATGTAAAGTAGCTTTAGAAATGTTATTCCACATAACAATGTCTCCAAAAGAAACATTATCAAATATCCTTTCAGTAATGGGTATTCTAAAAAGTATATTTAAATAGATGGAACCAGGAAAAGTTGTATATGAAAACACCATCTAAATTAATACCAATTCTTAAAGCGTGAATGATTTCTGAGTAACATATTTGCTTTTCTATAACTGAGAAATTGTCTGATGGCTTCTCTGATTGTCATTTTTTAATATGGAAAATATTTAGTATTGACAAAATAAATTCAATAAAATATATTAAAATACTTTCTTGAACACTTGCCATTGTAGCCATAAATTTATATAACAAAATATTTAAATACTTTGTTATACTGTTATTGCCAATCATATATAAAATACTAGAAAAAGACATACAGTAGTTTAACTTGAGAGTTGTGTACTAGATTTCAATAGTCTTCTGTTTTAAATTTTATTTATTTATATTGAGAGAGAGAGAGAGAGAATGTGTGAGCACGTGTGAGCACGGGAGGCAGAGAGAGAGGGAGGGAAGAAGAGAGAATCCCAAGCAGGTTCCACGCTGTCAGCTCAGAGCCTGACATAGGGCTCTATCCCACAAAATAGGAGATCATGACCTGAGCAGATATCAAGAGTGGGACTTTTAACAGGCTGAGCCACCCAAACGTGCCATATTTCAATATTCTTGGTAACTCTGAACAAGTGAGTAGGACAAATCCGCAGTAAAGGAAAAGGATGTTTAATTGAGAACGATGGAAGTGTTTCCTATTCTGAAGGTTATTCAAGACCAATTGTTTTCAATCAGGTTTAATTCATCAGCAAAAAATTTTTTAAGTAGCATTGCAACTTAACAGTTTACAATTGCCATATATACCTTTTGGATTTTCCTTAGTTCTTTTCATATTTTTTTAAATTTTATTTATTTATTTTTTAAACTTTAATGTTTGTTTTTGAGAGAGAGAGACAGAGCATGAGTGGAGACAGAGAAGGAGACTCAGAATCCAAAGCAGGTTCCAGGCTCTGAGCTGTCAGCACAGAGCCTGACATGGGGCTCGAACCCACCAACCATGAGATCATGACCTGAGCCAAAGCCAGATGCTTAACTGACTGCGCCACCCAGGCGCCCCTTCATATTTTATTTTAAATGTGTGTTTCTCCTTGCTAGCATCTTCATTCCAGGGATTGGAGCAATGTTCATATAAGACAAAGTCTGACTTATTTGTCTTTAAAACCTATTATTTTTAGTTCCTAGCACATAAAAGGTGCTCAATAAATATTTGCTGAATGCAGGAGCAAATGCAGCTTATTTACTAATCTACAAAGGGAACATTTTCAAGTTAATAACTAGGGGTATTCACATCTTTAAAAAACTCTGATATGTGTGGGGTACAATTGGCTTAATAACATAATGCAATATTAAAAATCCATAATACTAGAAAATATTTACATGTCATGACACAGAGTCAAGTACCAAAATAGTGGCCTAAACAAAACAAAACAAAACAATCTTGCACTCTATGATTTCCTGCTTTTTCAACAGAGAAAACAGAATATAATTTAATGCTTTCTTGATGTCTTGGGGTCATTACCACAAACCTCAGTTATGTGACATTCTATTCTGTTACAAAGATAATGTGACTGCAGATGTTGATGGCATGAATCCTGTTACCAGGGTTTAATAGTCTCATGTAATTAGGTGTAAGATACATCACAAAGCAGCAGTTAGTTGGTCTGCTTCCATATTTTAGTCACTTTCTTTTGTTGTCATTTTTTGCTAAGTCACCATAATTAGCCAGAGCTTGAGTGTTTTGATTGAAGCACAGGCTATTTGGGGATGTAGGAGAAGAAGGTAAATGAAACAGGACATGACGCAAGCTGGAGTCAACAAAGAAATTCTGAGGAAAATATATAATGTGCTTAACAGTTTTCCACAAGCTTGGTTTAATATGTTACCTGGTACCTGCAATGACCTCTAAAACAGCAGAAATTTCCCCAAACATCAGCAGCTGCACATGGTGCCAGGTGTTTTATTTAACAGATTTGAAACTAAAAATCAATGTAGTTGTCATTTATTGTCCTTTGGAGGATTTAACCATAAAATGAATCAATAAAAAGGAAAAGAGGGGGACACACAAGAAACTCTATTTTACATTAAATGTAAAAGGGAATTTTTTGGTAATATCAATCCAAAATTATAAAAGAATCTCTACATAGATAGTCAATAGGTAGGTGCACATATTCACAAACTCATAACAAATCTACTTACTCACAGAGATTCATGGTGTAAAAAAAAATCCTATATAATAGGGATGATATATTCCAGTGTTCTTTAAAAGTGCTATGAAACCTTTTAACATGAGTCTTTGAAATCACTTAGCTTATTTATTTTACATTTACATTTTAAAGCTGGCAAAACATTTACAAATTGGGGAGAAAGTCTCATTATTTTTAGAGCAATATTTTTTTTCAGAATGTTCCTAGCCAAGCAAATACTATTTAAGATAACCAGCGTACCTAGCTTGGCAGTTTGCCTGTTATCTTTCCTGTTACTGATGGAGTTCCCTGATCTAAACCTTTTATAGAATTACCCCTTGTGGCATTTATGTCAATGCCATTTTTATTCCTTCTTTATCATTCCCACGTAGTAAATAACTCCATGCTGACCTTTAGTCACGTGCCGTCCCCCCATGAAAGGGCATCCCGCAATCTATAGAGACAACTGAAGGGACCAGGGAAGTTAAGAAGTGTTGTCATATACACAGAATGTCATTAGGTAGAAGGTGCCCCAAGGAGAATGTTGATTCTCCCTCTTGCTGTGGCCAAACATCTCAGAGGTATCTTATTCTGCTCCTAGATGTTGTCAACTGAGAAGAAAACTTTGAGACACAAGAGAGGAAGAAATACTTGTAAACTACTTTTTTCCTAAGGTCTTTCCTCAAAAACATATGTCTCAAGTTCTTAAATACTTATTTATTATGTATTTATGTTTTCTGTAATTTTTTTTGGTGCTGGATCCAGAATTGAGCACAGTTTACTGATAAGGTATGATTTTTGAGGGTGTCTGTAAAGAAAAAGTCATCCTAGTTTCCTCCAAGCTGTTTCTATAATCTTTTAGGGCTCACTAGTTTTTATTTTTTCCTAATATCATAGTGAAATAATCAATTAATTTTAGTTAGATTTCTCAGTTTGTTGGGAGGAGGATAAAACATACACCCCCTTCCCCCAAATAAGGAAAGAAAAACCTGACAGGCAATCAGGAAGGCCTGACCTGGCATTGACTTGAGTAGACCACTTACAGTTTTAATTCACCAAATTCTCTTAAAGGCCTTTCAGTTAGAAGCATTTTAATTCTTAGGAGACACCATGAAACACTGCATCTACTTTCCTCAAATACACACTGCTCTTCCACGGCTTTGAGGATTTACTGATGTCTTTTCTTTCAGTAATTCATTCTACTTCACGTCATGGGGGAGTCTACACTGCTTCTTCCTTCAGGACTTACAGGGAAGCACTTCTGTCTTCCTGAATCAAGTACTTTCCTAGATTACAGGCTTCCGTAAATAAATCTACTGCTTCTGTTCCATCAGCTGCTTCACCAAACCACAGGGCGCTTCTGTTTTGGTCTCTCATGAGGGCAGGACTTTCCCCACCTACTGCCTGGATCTACCCAACATTGCCCATATATTTATTCTTTTTTGTGAGCATGTGCAAACACTACTTCCTGACCGTCTCTCTCAGACATGCCACAGTGAGGTATGTTAGTCTCTGCCCCTGTTCTTGGCACAGAGCTCCTAAACCCTGGTGGATACCTAAGTGATAAAAACACTTTTGTTCTAGTATTTGGTCTTTGACCCTAGTTCCCGACACAGAGTTCCTAAATTCCTTAAAATTTCCCGAGTAAAGGTGTCTTTTGTTCTTTATTTTAACAGTAATATTTTATTGTTATTAATTTAATTTTTATTATTATTTTTCTTATTTTAATCATTTTATTTTATTTCATCATGATAAGTGTAGTCTTTAATCCCCGTCCCTCATTTGACCCATCCCCCCAGCTAGTTCCCCTCTGGTAACCATCAGTTTGTTCTCTACAGTTAAGAGTCTCTTTCTTGGTTTCTCTCTCTCTCCCTCTCTCTCTCTCTCTCTCTCTCTTTATTTCTTTTGCTCATTTGTTTTGTTTCTTAAAGTCCACATATGAGTGAGATCATATATAGTATTTGTCTTATTCTGACTGAATTATTTCACTTAGCATTATACTCTCTAGCTCTCCATGTTGGTATAAATGGCAAGATGTCATTCTTTTTTTTTATGGCTGAGCAATATATACTATATATATAGTATATAATATACTATAATATAAACATATAATAATATATAATATATAATATTTATAATATGATATAATATATATAATAATATATATTGCACATTTTCTTTATCCATTTATCTCAATGGACACTAGGGATGCTTCCATAGTTTGGCTATTGTAAATAATGCTGCAATAAACGTAGAAATGCCTGTATCCTTTTGAATCAGTGTTTCTCTATTTTTTGGGTAAATACCCAGAGGTATGATTCCTGGGTTGTAGGTTAGTTCTATTTTTAAATTTTTGAGGAAACTCCATACTCTTTTCCACAGTGGTTGCACCCCTTTGCATTCCCACCAATAGTGCATGAGTGTCCCTTTTCCCCACATCCTTCCCAACACATTGTTTCTCATGTTTGCTTACATATTCATTGTTTATTGTTGTTAATGTTTACTTACTTATTTTAAGAGAGATAGATAGCACATGGGCACAAGAAGGGGAGGGGCAGACAGAGAGGGAACAGAGTATCCCAGCAGTCTCTGCATTGTCAGTGCAGAGCTCCATGTGGGGCTCCATCCCAGGACCACAAGTTTATGACCTGAGCAAAAATCAAGAGTCAGACACTTAACCGACTGAGCTACCCAGGCACCCCTCATATATTCATTCTTTTTTCTTTTTTTCTTTTTTTTATTTCTTTTTTTTAACATTTATTTTTGAGAGACAGAGAGAGACAGTGTGATCAGGGGAGGGGCAGAGAGAGAGAGGGAGACACAGAACCCGAAGCAGGCTCCAGGCTCTGAGCTGTCAGCACAGAGCCCGATGCGGGGCTTGAACCCAGAAACCGTGAGATCATGACCTGAGTGGAAGTCGGACGCTTAACCAATTGAACCATGCAGGAGCCCCGCATTCTTTAATAATTGTATGTCTTCTATGTTTTTAACTTTTTTTCCCAAGTATAGTATATTAAGTATATATAATAAATATATTTAGTGTGTGAACAAATGCATTTTGAGTGTATTCCTCAAATATTACAAAAATAACTAAATCTATACTGAATATAGAGGTACTCTTTCACTGAAATTTATTTAATTGCTTGATTTTTCAGTCGTATTGATGATTGATTCATGACCTTGCAACAGAAACATGAAGCTCTCTACAATCTCAGAAAACCCCTAGTGTTTTTGCTAGTCTTCACTTCCTGACATGTTAGATTTAAGATAGCAATTTTATTTGACAGAGGTAAGATATTCTATATAAACATAAAAAAAATGAAGTAAGTTGCCATAAGCCAAATCCATATTAATAAGAATAGATAAGACTATTTTCTCAGTTGGGGCACCTGGGCAGCTCAGTTGGTTAAGCGTCTGACTTTGGCTCAGGTCATGATCTCACGGTTTGTGAGTTCAAGCCCCATTTTGGCCTCTGTGCTGACAGCTCAGAGCCTGGAGCCTGCTTCGGATTCTGTGTCTCCCTCTCTCTTTGCCCCTCCCCTGCTTACACACACACACACGCTCTCTCTCTCAAAACTATATAATCATTAAAAAATTTTTTTAAAGATTATTTTCTCACTAAATTTGTAAGTTAATATTGTCCTTTTCCTTAACAAATAATTGACAGAATATAAAGATGTAGTTTTCCAAAGGTTTTTCTTTTGGAAAAATAAAATGAAATAATATTGACAAATAAAATAGCCACCATCTTTGGGTCCTTCCCATTTTTGTTGTTGTTGCTGTGAAAATTATCCTGGCCTCAAGATCCATTCTCTGATAAGGGCTTTTCCAGAGCAGATGCTGACTATTGTTCCTGGAGATGAATCTTTATGGACCCAACCACAGATAATATATCTAAGCTGTTTTCCTAGAAGTAAATTTCAGAGTGATAAATGCATGGAATTGACTAGGAAATAATGCTTTTCAAATAGTTTTGTGCTGCTTAGAATTGTAAGATGAGTCTTGTTTTCCAAAGAAAATAGCAGTATCTTCTTAGGTCAAAATGAGTGACTCGTGGCCTTGAGGCCCATGTGAGGCAAGCTTGCATTCCAGTGCTATTCCTTCACCGAGGGCTCACATGCCTGCCAGGAGCCTCCTGACATTTGCATTAGACACCTTACATTTTGCAGCCACTCCAGAGCTCAGTGAAAGAAAAGACACTAATTGTATGTAGGAAGACTAATGAAGTCATGTAAAGGAAGGGAAAGTACTTCACAGATCACAACAGCAAAAGAACATAAAATCTCTTTAAAATATTAGTTAGCAAATTCAAGCCCTATACCTCTCACAGTCATGTTTTGCATCATTAATTTTTTGCAACTAAAATTGTTTACCCTTTCTAATTCAAGGTATTTTTAAATCATCATTTAGAACAGGGAATTCTTACATTTCATATGTACAAAAGAGTAGTATGTTGACTAAGATAGTTTGAGAGGAAATTGTAAGATGTTTTTGAATTAGCCCCCCTACGGTATCTGAAAATTTGTGTACTCATTTTTAATCATTGTGTAACTCTTGAGTTTTTTTCTATTCTTTTCAAATAAAATATGCTAAGTATATAACAAATGCATCTTAACTGTATTCTTCAAATATTATAAGAATATATTTTATATAGTATTTTTAGTTATATATAATGAATTATATCAATTGGCTTAGCAGAGACCTTTATAAATATGAAATTACTATTGTCACTTTAGTAGTTCAAGATGAGGAGGGAAAATTGTAAAGAAAAACATTGCCATTTAATATATAAAAAGACTTAGGAGTGCCTGGGTGGCTCAGTTGATTAAGCACCTGACTTCAGCTCAGGTCATGAACTCAGGGTTCATGAGTTTGAGCCCCACTTGGGCTCTGTACTGACAGCTCAGAGCCTGGAGCCTGCTTCAGAATCTGGGTTTCCCTCTCTCTCTGCCCCTATTCCATTTGCTCCCCCCCTTTATCTCCCTCTCTGTCTCTCGAAAACAAACCTTAAAAAGTATTAAAAAATATATAAATATATATATGTGTATATATATATATATATATGAAAGTTTTTAAAACATTCTAAAATAAAAGATACAGCAATGTGTTTAAAATGCATAAATTGGGACACCTGGGTGCTGAGTCAATTAGGCATCCAACTCTTGATTTCAGCTCAGGTCATAATCTCATGGTTGGGTTAGTGAGATTGAGCCCCACATCAGGCTCTACACGGACAGTGTGGAGCCTGCTTGGGATTATCTCTCTCCCTCTCTCTCTCTGCCCCTGCCCCCCATCTAAAAATAAATAAATAAATAAATAAACAAACAAACATAACTAAACTTACAGGTTTAAATAGCCTGCTTTTTTTTTTTTAATGTTTGTTTATTTATTTTGGGAGAGAGAGAGCATGAGGAGGGGAGAGGCAGAGAGAGGGAGAGAGAATCCCAAGCAGGTTCCATGATGTCAGCACAGAGCCCCACGTGAGACTCAATCCCATGAACCATGAGATCATGATCTGAGCAGAAACTAAGAGTCGGATGCTTAACTGACCAAGCCACCCAGGTGCCTCTAAACCATTTACTTTTTTAAAATCAGACGTTAGACAAAAACAATGCACAGAATGTTTTCTTTAATTAAAAAACAAAGTTATTCCTGACACTTCTAACAATAAATATGGGTTAACTGATCATAAAATGATTTCTTAAAAACCTCAAAATATTATGACTTAGGACCTCATCATTCTAACATTATAACCAACTTGTTCCAATTCAGCTTTGATACATATGTTCTTTAATAAGTCATCCTGGGATGCATAAGCTTTGCTCTGGTGTTCTGATATCTCTTTGAGTCTCCGTAGCTTAATTTACTGTTCACAGTCCTGCTATTTTTGTGCCTCTGTCATTCCCAATCAAAGCGATTATTATAGCATTGCTTTTTCAATTTCCTGTGTCTGAGTTGCCTGCTACCACTTTCTTTTAGCAGAAACCAAAGCAGAGAGCAGAAAAGTGCTCATGATAGATTCCCACCCTATGAGAATCATTTCCTCTTATCAAAAACAGGCTCCTTTTCCCTCTGCCTCTCCCTGAAAATCTCCATTCCATTACAAGGTGGATTACAGGCAGACAGTTATTTAAATGAAATAGGTTTTCTGCAATTTCTTCAGACTCCTAAGGGCAACCCACAATTTTTCTCATGTCAAGATTTTTTTTTAAGTTACCTCTCTGGATGGTGCATTGTGAGTTATAGAGTCCTTTGTCAGTCCCCTCAAGGGGCTAACAGTCTAGGAAATGTAGAATATAAATTGTAGTGAAAATTATTTAAACATGATTTAATAAGGGTAGAAGAGTGAAAAGAAATTAAGGACAGAGTTAATTGTTTAAAAAATAATTAAGGATGAGAGGTGCCTGGGTGGCTTTGTTTGTTGAGTGTCTGACTCTTGGTTTTGGCTCAGGTCATGATCTCACAGTTCATGGGTTCAAGCCTCGCTTCAGGCTCTGTGTTGACAGTGTAGAGCCTGCTTGGGATTCTCTGTCTCTCTCTTACTCTGCCCCTCCATCCCCCAAAGTAAATAAACAAACTTTAAAAAAATAAAGAGATTTTTGTCCAAAGACACAAAAGAATTCACTTCAATCATCACACTGGTAAGATATTTTTGGATTAGTGTTTTTTTTCTCTATTATTTCCCCTCAAACTTTATTGCAAATAAGATCAATTGGGAATGTTGTTAATCTTCTGATTCTGATTTGGTAGATTTTGCAAAGGTGAGGCTTAAGATGCTGCCTTTTTTTTAATTGTCAAGTTAGCTAACATACAGTGTAGTCTTGGCTTCAGGAATAGATTCCCATGATTCATCAGTTACATACAACACCCAGTGCTCATCTCAACAGGTGTCCTCCTCAATGCCCATTACCCTCCTCTCCCACCACCCCTAACACCCCGCCCTCATCAACCCTCAGTTTGTTTTCTGTATTTAAGAGTCTCTTATGGTTTGCCTCCCACTCTGTTTGTAATTTATTTTTCCTTCCCTTCCCCTATGGTCTTCTGTTCAGTTTCTCAAATTCCACATATGACTGAAATCATATGATATCTGTCTTTCTCTAATGGATTTATTTCACTTAGCATAACACCCTCCAGTTCCATCCACGTTGTTGCAAATGGCAAGATTTCAGATGCTGCAGTCTTAGCACACTCCCACGATGCCAGGTGATGCTGAAGTTGCTGGTCGAGGACCACACTAAGCAAGATGAAAAATTTTTGAAAAAATCAAGCAGTAAAGAGGCAAAGGTAGGAATAATGCTGAGAAGGAGTCTTTAGGTGTGGTTTAAAATGTAGGACCAGATTTTTGGAGATGATTTTGCCACCTCTCAAAGCAGGAAGGAAGCCTTTTAAAATATTTTAAACACTGGAGAAAAGGATAAATCTTGCCAACACAAAATCAAACACAAGAGGTAGACATAAACATAATATAAATCACACGGAACGACCAGAATCTTGGAAGGAAAGGGATGCCTGGGTGGCTCAGTCGGTTAAGCGTCTGACTTCGGTTCAGGTCATGATCTCACAGTTCGTGGCTGACAGCTCAGAGCCTGGAGCCTGCTTTGGATTCTGTGTCTCCCTCTCTCTCTGCCTTTCTCCTGCTCACGCTCTGTCTCGCTCAAAAATAAATAAACATTAAAAAAAATCTTTGAAGGAGAGAAAATGTCATAATTAGCACAGCATAGTAACACTGCAAAATTACTACACTGAAAACGTCTACATGGAAAAACAGGGCCAAACCTAACTTACAAATACCTGGCAGCAAATTATAGAATGTGACATTTGTGAACCAAAAATATCAGGGGAAAGTACCAACAGTCTGCCACTATTGTGTATTATACAGTTGAGTTTCCCATATTTGGGGAAATTACATTGCACATCTAGAGTGCATGGATAAGACTCAACCTGGGAAAATCACCTTCCGGATCATGGTATTTCCTCCCCTAGGTAATTACCTATTTTTTTTCTTCTTAATGAAATGTTGTTCTGATTAAAGTGTTCCTTAACCAAAGTTGATGTTTTATGTTATATAAAGGGCATCTATACCAATGCAATTGAGCAATGAAATAGAGAAGCCTCAATATGGTGTCCTTGTTCAGACCTCAATCTGGGGCTTGATCAGAATATTCATTACAGTCAATGCAAATTCTGATTCCAAAATAGGTTGATTGTTCTCTCACAGAGGTGTGGTCTTGTTTTAATAAGTAAGGTAGGGCAGAGGAAAAGAAAACAAAAACAAAAACAAAAAACAATGAATGGTTTTCCCTAGACGTTGAAATACAGAAATTTTGTTTAAGTGGAACAAACACCCTAGGATGCAAGCTTAACATTTTGGTGGAAATGGATAATCAGCAAATTCTTTCTTACATTCTCTTATCCCTGAGAAAAAGACAGGGCACCTTTTGCCCTTTAGGAAGTTGTTTGCCTTGGAAAAATTAACTTTTAAGAAATCTATCCATTGTTTCATCCATTCTTTTATTCTTTCACAAAACAAATATCTAACCTCCACTGTACTAACTATGGGTGAGATTTAGTACCTAACCTCAAGTGGATTACAATGTAGTTTACTCACATACATGTATATACATAAAAAAGAATATTAGGATTTATATGTGACTACTAACTGAGGCCCACTCAGTTAGTAACATACTGCATACTATTCACTTATTAAAACTAGTCTTGAATTCACAAAGCCAATATGTAAGCAGAGGAGAATGGAATTATGTTTTGTAAAGTTTACCTGAGGGATATGCTTACATGGGATATGCTGCCATATTTCCATTAGATATCTGGCATAAGCTTTTGAGTCATTTGAGGAGAATTTAATAAAAGAATGAGAATTTGACAGAAGGATGATCATAGGGTAGAGAAACAAAAAGAGAATCCATTTCCTTGGGGCTGTTCACACCGTGGGCCCGAAGTTGTCCGGGAGGAAGCAGCTATCAGAACCCAAAGATGGAGAAGTGCGCACAGGGCCTTTGGTGGAGGTCAAAAGCAGCCCAAAATAACCCTGTGGCAGGACACACAGGAATAGATACAACATTCATTTTTTTATTCTTTTTAAAAACTTTTTAAAATGTTTATTATTTATTTTTGAGAGAGATAGAGAGACAGAGTGCAAGCAGGGAGGGACAGAGAGAGAGGGAGACACAATCCTAATCAGGCCCCAGGCTCCAAGCTGTCAGCGCAGAGCCCAGTGCGGGGCTCAAACTCACAAAACTGAGATCATAACCTGAGCCAAAGACAGATGCTCAACCGACCGAGCCACCTAAGCACCCCCGTTTTTCTATTCTTATAGGCAAATAATAGATTTCTGCTTCTCTGGAAATCTGGTGTTGGAGCTACTGAGTCTTTCTCCTGCCTTCTTTACTTTTCTTTGTGTTCATAAAATAGCATTCTACTTTAGCTTAAGCATTTCTTCCTTCTTTGAGAGTTGACAACTATAGTTTTTACCTCTGTGAGTTTAGCTGTCTTGACGAACAGTAAACCCAGCCGTGGCTTGAAGAAGGATGTGGTGAGAACGTGAATAGCAAGGAGAGAGGAGCAGTGTTGTGTATCTGGTGGATTCAGGACTCTGATCAATAACTTCTATTCTCTGAGGTTCTTTGCCGGTCTTCCCGGCTTGCATTCTCTCTCGTCCTCCTAACGAGTGAGGAAGGGAGTGTACGGAAGGGAGACCCAAGTGGCTGCATTACACTCTGCCCCAGTTCTGAGTAGCCAGGGACCCCTGTGGGGAATTCAGGGCCTCATGGCCCGGCAGTATCTGTGCTGTTGCCTCAGGCCAGGGATCCCTGACTCATTCACCTGTTAAGCTGCTTTTCTTTCTGAGCTTTTCTTTTATGGGCTAAGTGTTATCTTCCTATGCTTTAGTTTTTCCTTTTCGTCTTATGTTAATATTTCCCCTACTTATCTGCATGCCAGAGTTCTTTCTAATACTCATATGTGAACATATTTATTGCTTAAGAACTCTCAAAAAATTTCCTGAATCCCGTATTTTCATTGTGTGTTTTATTATCAGCACCCTTGAGTGAACTGAGAGCTCCCACAGTTAATGTACATCCAACACTTAGCATAATGGCAGGACCTAAATACATGCTTGGTACGATAATTAACAATTATTTTAGAAATCTGAATCTTGAAACTCTTTCTTCTTATGAGTATTTGCTATAGTGTAACCCAGGGACGTGCTCCCTAGAGGGATGTATAATATTGGGAAAAGTAATCCTAGGAAACATCGTGAAAAATAACAATAGAAAAATAGCTTCTCATATGTGCGTGCTTCTGGAGTCTTAATCATGTTCGCTGTGTTATTACACAGAGGCTAAAAGATAGAATGGTGATTGTATATAAGGGTTTATTTTAAATACCTAAAATCATTTTTAAACTTTTATTTTGTTTTGTTTCATACTGGCTGCTTAGCACTCTAATGAAGCATCATGTTTCTTAGCATCATTATTCAGTAGAAAAAATTTTTGAGGTCTTGCTTAAAGCTGAAGATCTGGATTCTGGAAATGATCCATGACCTCTTAGCCCTACACGGATATATAGATTTAACTTCAAGTCGGTTGGAATGGAAGGGCTCATTCGATGCTGCAGAATGTGTGAAAAATAGAGGGCATATCTCCAACTCTAGACAATACCCATATGTTTGAAAGTGTCTTAGGGCAGCCCAAGTTCTTTATGCTACTGATAGACACACACACACACACACACACACACACACACACACACGAAGGAACATCCATTTCATAAGGACATTTTAAATTTAAATAGATACATTTTGAAAATATGTTCATGTAACTAACACCAGTGGTATTTTCCCTCCTGATATAGATAGTTGCCAGTGGTATACAGCATCATTTACTCCCATATGTACACATGTACATTCTCACAAATAACTTATCCTTAAAGAAAGATCAACACTACTTTAAATTTTACTGTTTGCCTACAACTAGGAGGCAGCTTATGAACTAGGAAAATGTGTGATTATATGATCATTTTTTTTCAATACATATTGGCTTGGTGCTGCTGCTTTGATGAGCTCTCTATATCTTATCCCCAAATGTAGATACTCAGTGTTCATAACTTGAACTGGTATATTAGTTCTGCCAGATACACACTTCCAGAGTCCTCAGTTGTATTTCTATTCTAACATAATATCATGATATATAATTATTTATTTACATGTCTGACATCCCAAACTGTCAGCTCCTTAATGAAAAAGGTGGCCTATTTATTGTTGTATGTGTAGTAACTAATGAAAATAATAGGTAATATGTGTTTGTAGAAGGAATGTGTAAATGAATGAATGAATGAGTAGATATATAAATGAAAGAAGGAATAGACTAGACTTGAGATAATAAATTGATTTTGGGTATTCAATTCTCTGAAAAGGATTTCAGGCTATATAATGTAGTAAGTTTATATATGCTGTTAAATAACAAAAATTCAACCGAGCAACTTTTAAAGATCTAATTGGCTTTATTAACCAATTCATGAATCAGGCAACATCCCATCTAGTATGTAAAGGGGATCTGCAAAGAACTACAGAGGAGAAAAGGGTTTTTTTTAAGTATTTTTAAAAATTATTTTGAGAGAGACAGAGACAGCTCAAATGAGGGAGGGTGCAGAGAGAGAGGGAGAGAGAGAATCCCAAGCAGGCTCCATTCTGTGAGCACAGAGCCTGATGCAGGGCTCGAAATCACGAAACTGTGAGATAGTGACCTGAGCTCAAGAGTAGGTCACTTAACTGACTGAGCCACCCAGGTGCCTCAAGAAGGAAAGGTTTTTAAAGGTTGAGAGGGAGTGGGAAAAAAATAACCAGCAAAGAATCCATTGTTTTAGGCAATGTTGCCAACATATCATGAACAGAAGGAGTCATCAGCAGATTCCTAGTGCTGACCTGGAAATTCTCCTGTTGACAGGCTAAAGGTTACATTTCTGGGGAATTCAAACTGTAGTCAGGTTAGATATTAGGTTTCAGTTTACTGACTCTGGGCGTTAACCTAAGCAATGCCTTCTTGGATGTTTGGTTTTCTTTTAAAAGTACATGCATGCATTAATGTGTATATATATGTGCACATGCATGCACACATGGACACACACACACAATCTGAATTCCTATAATGTGCCAGGTTCAGTGCTTTATGTACAAGTTTATTGAACCTCACTTTACATATGACAGAAGTGGTCCAGAGAGATCAGGAACTTACTTCAGGTCACACAGCCAAAAAGTGATTGGTGAACTATGATTGCATGATTTCAAGCCTTATGAACTTTTACTGCAAAATGATTCTGAAGTATGATATTGTCCACTAATATTATATGCTGCTAAATAAAAAATGTTATGTAAAAATAGGTGTATACAATCTTCCAAGAGATTTTTAAAGTCTAAAAATTATTTAAATATCAAGAAATGTGTCGGTAGTTTAGAATGAGAAGCAACTCTAAAATGATAAATCTTCCTAGAGACAATAATTATAAAGAAATTGACACAACAGAAACATCATTTATTTTTAAGAGGAAATTACTGAATCAAGAGCTTTGTAATAGCTCTTGAAGAGAAAGAAAACATTTGTTAGCTAGACTTTTTGATGTAAAGTGATATCTGATATTTACTTTTGATTAAGGATCGGTGGAGTTGTAGTATTGTGTTAAATCATCAACTATTAGTTGAACACCTTGTATGTACTGGGATCTTTATAATAGGCTGGAATATAGCAGTAAAGTAAAAACTAAATGTCTTTGTCTTAAGAGATTTTAGATTTTATCAGTAAAGATATACATTAAATAAGTGACTGCACAAACTTGTGATGAATACTCTAATATGGTAATATGTATTTATATAGCATTGTAAGAAATAAAAGTGGGAGAAATAATATAGTGTAGGGATCAGGAAAAATCACTCTGTGGAGCAAATATTTAAGATGAATTTGTAGGAGCTTGTATGAGTCTCATGTTATTAGATGTCATCCTAAAATAACAAGGCTATGGTTACATAAGTCTAATCCAGATTTCTATCAAAATCTAAGGTCAATCAATTATGAAAGCTTGTGTCATTCATGCAGTGCCAGTGTAGTTATCTTCTAAGCAGGAAAGTTTGTTCAACAAAAAGAAGAATTTCAGAATGTAGCCATCTTTCTCCTCTTCTCCCCAGACTGTGTTTGTTCTTCCCTAACTGAACTCTGAAGACCCCATTCCCTTCTCTCCAACAAATACATTGTTAGCTCTAAGCTAGAGAATCTCTCTGCTTTTAGAAGAGCTTAAATGAAATTGCTTTTTACGTGTCCATGTTTAAGCAGAAAAGAGAAATCTACCCAGCCTTGCTCCATCCCCATATTCATGGATATCCTCTGTTTGTCTGCCTGTCCAACTATCTATCCAACAATCTACGTACTTGCTTATCTATCTACCTTCTCACCGAAAGAGCGAGAAAGTGAGAGGAAGGAAGGATGGGAGGCAGAAAGGAAGGAAGGAAGGAAAGAAGGAAAAAGACAAAGACAAATAGAGGTGGCAGATGGATTCAGTAGGAAGGAGAGATGACCACAAGACAAACCAGTAGGATATTCACCACTGCCTCATGTCACCCAGATATGTTAATGTGTCTGGACTTTTTATCCATTTATTGCTATAAGCACACACACACACACACACACACACACACACACACACACATACACACACACTTGTTTCCATGATCAAAAACTAGTTTTTTGTTTCTATTGTTTACTATATTCTAACTAAGATAAGGCATCATTAGACTCTGCAGTTCAAGTACATTTAAATGGTCACACTTTTGATTCATTTCAATTCCCAAAGAACAGCCTTCTACATATTCAACTTATATGTACATACAATTTTGTAAATCACCCCTGTGAATCAAGAACTTAATTCTCTTTTTACATGGAATAGCAGTGTTTATAGAACTAACACTATCATCTGACGTCAATGTATGAGAGCCTTCCTAGAAGGCAAGCAAGGTTATCCTGGGGAAGAAAACATGAATGCAGCCCAGTCCCACGTTCCATACAGTTCAGCCTATATTGTAAGTTTTTGACTGTTTCAGACATACTATTTCAGACAGAGGACTTTTCTTATGTGTAGATACAAACTATGCTCTTTAGGAAAACTGTATTCGTTTTGATATGATCTGCAGCATTCATCGCTGATCTGTATATTCTGAGACTGAACATAAATTATAGATTTTATTGTTACAGCAGATTTTCGTGCTTATATTTGCCATCACTATTATCTGTCTCCTTGTGTCTTTAGCTCATTGACAGTTTTGTTGGCACACTAGGGACTTTTCATCATAATCACTTCATACGTTGATAAGAATTTCTAAAGATAGCTCTATTGATCTATCATGTGAGCAAAACCCTTAGGAAATAGAGAAGACGGGATTTCTGAAGTGCTGTAGTTATTTGAAATATAGACAGAGAATGAAGACTTTTATCTTTCTTAAACATTTTCACCATCTGAACACAAGACTTAAATCTCATGTTATGGCACAAAAAAATTTTAGCCTCTAAATAATTTATGAAAAAGAAATTCTATGTAAGTACAGCCTTTGAATGTATATGTGCAATGAGAAGTAATATATTATTCATTCTTATTGCAATTCTACTATACATAAAGAAAGATTATTATCTTAGGAAAGGAAACAAAATATATGAAAAAAAGAGTGAAAACTAATTAAGTTTGACGATGCTACTAAACTAGTTTTAGGTTGCTCGTGTCTTGCATTTTTCTATGATCAAGTCTATGTCAGAATCTCATCATTACCAGTGCATGGATTTCCACGAAGCACTGACAAACGACATTGCTCTCAATCTTTTCTCACTTTTACTTCTTTTCTGTTTATTTTGGGAACTAAACTTTTATACAGGTGCTGTCTTATTTATGTTATTCTCCTACAGAAGAATACTGAACACTCAACTATCAAATTAGAAATATATCAGATGGCTAAACCCTTTCCATCAATACCTGATATTTTGGATTTATTTCCTTGTACAGTTATTCCTGAGAAGCTAAGCTTCTTACTGTTCCTTTCATGTTTTGTGTATTCTTTTTTATTATGCTCTTTCTGCAGCATCTTTTCCTTTTTCTCTTATTTTTAAGGCAAATATATGCACTTTCCTTTTTCTGGCTCAACAGTTACTGAAACAAAGTATAAAATATTGATGGCTGGAATACAGACAAGGATTTCTACTTTCAAAACCAGCCCAGTGCCTATATATGTTGCAGGTACAGTGAAAATTAAATACATTGTTTAATGAGCAAGTTTCAAAACATTTCATTTAAAAATTTTTTTAATGTTTTTTATTTATTTTTGAAAGAGAGAGAGACAGAGAGAGAGAGAGAGTGAGTGAGTAGGGGAGGGGCAGAGAGACAGATGGAGACACAGAATTTGAAACAGGTTTCAGGCTCTAAGCTCTCAGCACAGAGCCCGATGTGGCGCTCCAACTCACAAACCGTGAGATTATGACCTGAGCCGAAGTCAGGTGGTTAATTGACTGAGCCACCCAGGTGCCCCCAAAACATTCATTTTTTAAAATTCATTTCTCCAATTTTAGTAATTAATTACGAGACCATACTGTTGGACAATGCACAGGATCTGATTTAAGTTTCTTAATGGGTTGAATTAGGACATTTAATTCAAAACCAAATTTGGCTTATTGATGAACACACATCAAAATGGTCCATTGTAAAGCGGACCAATGTATAACCTTTATCTCATCTTTACTGCTACTTACATTGAATTCAATTAGTCCATCAAGAAATAACTTCTGGGTGCCAAGTTTTATAATTAGTATATACATTAAGCTTGGTTAGAAGAGAGGACAGATCGGCTAAAGAAAGTGGCTTTAAAAAATAGAAAGAAAGATAGACAGACAGAAAGAAAGAAAGAAAGAAAGATAGAAAGAAAGAAAGAAAAAAAGAAAAGAAAATTAAAGAAAAGAAAATTAAAGAAAATTAAATAAAAGGAAAGGAAAGGAAAGGAAAGGAAAGGAAAGGAAAGGAAAGGAAAGGAAAGGAAAGGAAAGGAATGGAAAGGAAAGGAAAGGAAGGGAAGGGAAGGGAAGGGAAGGGAAGGGAAAAGAAGGGAAGGGAGAAAGATGAACATCATCTGGTGATGCTTTGAAACATTTAAAGTCTACTCAATTATCTATATGTGAACCAGGCAAGTTCTAGGGCATACAAATAAATGGGTGTATGCAGCTTTCCAATGCTTCCCATATTGTCTACAAAGGTTTAACCAAAGTGGACGATCAACACATCCCCATAAATTAAGTTCAGAGGGGCCCAGAGCCAAGCAGGGACTTTTCTTTTCTTTTCTTTTTTTTAAAGCTTATTTACTTATTTTGAGAGAGAGAGAGAGAGAGAGAGAGAGAGCAAAAGAGAGGTAGGGATGGAGAGAGAGGGAGAGAGAGAATCCCAAGCAGGACTCATGCTGCAAGCACAGAGCCCCATGTGAGGCTTGATCCCATGAACCGTGATCCCACGAATGGTGAGACCATGACCAGAGCAAAAATCAAGAGTCTGAAACCCCACGTACTGAGCCACCCAGGTTCCCCAAGCCATGGCTTTTTCTGTGGGGGAAGAGTCACCCCAGTACTCAAGAGTAGATTTTAGATAATTTTCCACTGGCTCACGTTTACATACTCTGATGTTCTAATCCTGCAGAAACATTCGGGGTACCAGAAAAAATTACAAGTTGATATTTTATCAAAGTTTAGCACATATGTATGGATGATATTGCACTGGGAATCTAGAGATGGTAATTGCTCTTATTTTTTCTTTTCAAAGTATCATGAAGTATTTGGGTTATAAATTAGTCATTGACAGAAGTATAATGTTTGAATTAATAAACATAATTGATAAAAAGCATTTAAAGGAACTTCTTAAAGAAGGTTTAATGTCCAGTGTAGAAACATAGAGATTGAACTCAGCCCTGAGATCAAGACCTGAGCTGAGATCAAGAGTCAGACGCTTTACCAACTGAGCCACCCAGGCATTCTTAAAAGAACACCTTTTTGATGGATTTTCCAAATGCTTTGTTTCAGAAGGGAATAGTGGGGAAATTCAACTTTGAAGACATACAAATACATATTCAAATATTAACTCATCATTTACTTTGGGGATTAATTAGTCAGATTAGTTAATCTCTTTGAAACTCATTTTCCCAACCAGCAGAATTCAAATCATATTACTTGCTTCTTTGAATTGTTTTGTGAATTGAATAAAGTAACATTTATAGCATTTGTGAATCACTGAGTGTGGGCCTTGAACCGTGGTAGGTACTAAAGGAATGGTCGTTGATTGATGATTATGATCATGATGTTGAATGACAAAAAAAAAAAAGATGATAAATCTTGACAGTTAAGATAGTCAATAAATATTAGTATGAGTTCTTTAGAAAATACCATATTTGACCTAGTGCAAGATTATAAAGTGTTGCAAGTAGGAACCATGATGAGGGTCAATTTCAGAAGTGTAGTGAATAGATTTTAAATTCACACAATGAAACAATATTATAGGGGAGAAATTCCATATTAATATTTGAATTTCATTGAAAATAAATTTCCTTCAAGTGGTAGGTTGAGAGAAAAAGAGAGAGAAAGGGAGGGACAGAAGAATGGAAGGAATGAGGAACTCAATGGAAGGACTCAATAACTAGAAAAAGGAGACACAAAATAGTCAGTAATATAAAGAACAGCTGCTAAATTGCTTTGAGGAATTCCCCTGAACAGTGTTTTACTTTTGGTTTAGTACCTTTTTAGTGAACTAAAAATTTGTCTTGTGGAATCTTTTTATTTTTATTTATTTATTTTTTTGTTTTTTAATGTTTATTTTTGACAAAGAGAGGAAGAGAGAGACAGAGCACAAGCAGGGGAGGGGCAGAGAGAGAGGGAGACACAGAATTCAAAGCAAGCTCCAGGCTCTGAGCTGTCAGCACAGAGCCTGATGTGGGGCTCAAACTCATAAACTGACAGATCATGACCTGAGCTGAAGTTGGACACTTAACCAACTGAGCCACCCAAGTGTCTCATTGTGGAATCTTAAACTATGTAATCACTTTATTATATAGAAGAGAATAATATAGAAAACTATAGTGATATTTGGTAATATGTAATTGAACTTAGAACAGTCTTGGTAACATTAAATGATTAGCAAGATACACTTAAATCACTTGACATGAGCACTCAATATTACCTACAAAAGAAGAACATCTTTATTTTTTCCCATCTTCTGCACTTTATGGTTCTTTGAAGAAGTGTTAGCTTTAGTACATAAAGTTATCTTTAAGATAGTTTTGTTGTATTATAAGAATAAGCTTCCCTGAAGGAAATGCCACAGATCATATGCCATGATATTGAAAAACTTATTTCCTGAAAGTCTAGTAAGATAGTAAGGAGTTCTATACTTGTTTTTATTTTCTAAGTTATTTTTTTAAATGTTTTAATGTTTATTTCTGAGAAAGAGAGAGAGAGAGAGAGAGAGAGAGAGAGAGAGCAAGCCAGGGGAGGGTCAGAGAGAGAGGGAGACACAGAACTCAAAGCCTGGCTCCAGGCTCCCACTGACAGCACAGAGCCCCCCGTGGGGCTCAAACTCACGAACTGTGAAATCATGACCGGAGCTGAAGTCTGATGCTTAACCAACTGAGCCACCCAGGGGCCCCACTCCCTTCCTCCTTGTGAGGATACTAGCCTTCTTGCATGATCTACCCATATCATACCTCATTGTCTCTAGAAAAAACTAGAGTCAGATTCTAATAAAACCCAGGGGAGAATCACTCAGTAGTTATCTTGGGAGAAGAGAGTCTACATGTCACAGGGAATGAAAGAATTTGTTTGGAAATTCCACCATTTGGAAACCGAGAATCATGCACAAGAATGGATCCTGAGCATGTTAGACCAAGAAGATGGAATAGAAAGTTAGGTGGGCTATATCCATTAATATAGTATTGTTAATCATAGTCACCGTGCTGTACATTGTGTGGACATTTTGACTTTTTAAATTGTACAAGGAGTTTACGTCTGTAGCTCATCCCCCATGTATTATTTTTTTAATTACTTATTTTTTTATTTATTTTGGAAGAGTGCAAGCAGGAGAGAGGCAGAGAGAGAGGGGGACAGAGGATCTGAAGAGGGCTCTGCGTTGACAAGCTTACAACAGTGAGCCCGGTGTGGGGCTCAATCCCATGAACCATGAGATTATGACCTGGGCCGAAGTCAGATGCTCAAAACACTGAGCCACACAGGCGCCTCTGTTTTCTAAGTTTTTTTTTAAGTATGATATTTTTTGTAGACTTACAGAATTCTTACATTACTGAAACATCTAAAAAAATCCTGCATTGAAAAACTTCAGAAGGTGGACATTTTAAAAATATCCCTTGGTGTATTTTTACACTTTATAAGGAAAAGACACTCTTCAGCTTTCCATTTTAGTGATGTGAAAGCTGGTCATAAGGCATCTCTCTCTCTCTCTTTCTCACTCTCTAACACACATAGCTGTTATCTGTGCATGTATGATCCTACTATATGATATTAGTATAAATATTATACAACTATATTAAAATATATGTGTCTTTGGGTGTGTTGTTTAATTTTTTCTTTGCCATGATAATTTCAAGAATAATCCACTAAATTGCATTTCCTGGAGCACCTGGATGGTTCATGAGTGAATATCCAACTCTTGGTATTGGCCCAGGTCATGCATGATCTCGTGGTCATGACATCAAGTCCCACATCAGGCTCTGCACTGAGCATGAAGCCTGTTTCAGATTCTCTCTCTCCCTCTCTCTCTCTGTCCCTACCCTGCTCACACTTTTTCCCTCTCTCTCAAAAAAATAAATAAAAAACTTTATAAAAATAAATAAATTTACATTCCCTACTTCTGATAAGAATATTTGTTATTAATTCAGTTATTAAAATGATAAATCATTATAAAATTATTCAAATGGTATCCAAAGGATATTGTTTTAGATGTGAAATAGTGAAATTTAATTTGGGTGATCTTTTTAAAAATTATTCCTTTCCTTTAAAAATGATTTTTGGATTATAATTTGATATTACAAATTGGGAAATGGCATCCTTAATTATTAAGAAAATTGCTAGAAATGAACGAAGTTATGTACACTTAAAAGCTTTAAGAATAACTTAAGTGTAAAAGAATTTTCAAAATAAACTTTCTTCAATGAGCTTTGGAAAATTTAATGAATTTGAAAAGTATTTATAAATGTTGAAACATGTGACCTGTTGGGGTAAGCTCAGTCTTTAGTTTTTTTGATGTCTGAGTTCCCTCTTATAAAATGAATATATTATTATTTAGTATTATTATTGCCATAATTCAATTGACTTTCTACAATATTTTTTATATGATGCTGCTGATCAAATAGAATTTTGATCCATACTATTAACACTGTTTGAGGCCCTACTGTTTATAAGATATTGTCGTAGGGATAGAAAAATTGAAAATGACACCAGGTTTAAGACATTACAGGATGTGTGCTTTCAATCGAACACTGTAAGATGTAATAAACTGTGTGTAGTGTTCTATGGGAACTCAGCAACTGTATTAAATTTTTTCTCAGCATATATTCTACTTCATAAATCTGAGACCATTTGCTTTTCACCATTTCTATAATATTCAATACCAATCAGTTTATGATAAATAATCTTGCCTTGTTGGCTGTTTGCAATATTGGTGGTGAACACTGGATTAATATAAAATAATTGAAAACTTGCAGCTGCATATAATATTTATATTATGTATATTTTCTCCATTAAGGGCGATATTTTCACCCATGTGTTTGTATCAATTTATTTTAAAATTACACAATTAAACATTTTAACAAAAGTGGTACTATTTTGATAACTATGTAATTCATTTAAAAAAATTTTTAAAGCTTATTTATTTATTTTGAGACAGAAGGAGGGAGGGAAAGAGAGAGAGAGAGAGAGAGAGAGGGAGAGAATCCCGAGCAGGCTCTGCACTGTCAGCATAGAGCTCAAAGTGGGACTCAATCTCCCTAATCGTGGTATCATGATATCATGACCTGAGCCGAAATCAAGAGTCAGATGCTTAACCGACTGAGTCATCCAGGTGCCCCAACAATGTAATTCATTTTAAATGAAAACATTGGGGTGCCTGGGTGACTCAGTTGATTGAGCCTCTGACTTTGGCTCAGGTCATGACCTCATGGTTCATGAGTTGGAGCCCCATGTCGGGCTCTATGCTGACAACTTGGAGCCTGCACCTTGCTTCAGATTCTGTATCTCCTACTCTCTCTGCTCCTCTCCTGCTTGTTCTCGGTCTTTTTCTCTCAAAAATAAATAAACATTAAAAAAATATTTAAAGAGAACATTGGAAGAAATAGGTAGAAATCAAAATCAAAACACAGCAAATAACCCATGTGATAAATCATTATTTTTTAAAAATCTCAATTAAATAATAGCAACAGCAATAGCTGACACAATGTTTTAATTCTATTTGTATTTGTCGTTAATGTCTTTTTTGGCATTTCTATAAAGTTTTTCTAAGTTTCATTCAGTAAGCTTAAGTATATTGCATGCAAATATGCCAAGTATCACGTAGACATTGGGTAATATGATTATGATTAAAATACAACTTTGTTATCAAGGAGTTCACAAGATAATAGGATTGATCGCCAACATATAGACCCCCCAAATACTACATGACACAATATAAAGCATGCAATGGAGGAATTTTGGAAGAGACAAATCAATCAGGTGGAGAAGACATTTAAGATGAGTACTGAAGGATACATACAAGTTAATAAGGAGAAACACCAGTGTTAGAGAGAGGAGATAGAGTGATGATAGGGAGTAACATGTCTGCAGATCTAGAATAAAGGCAAAGAGGACACTGGAATTAGAATTGTGTTAATATTGAAGGAATGTTTAAGTAAAGGTCATTTTTTAACATCCTTGGCCCTTTATCCTGAAAAGAACCTCCCAGAAATTGCAAAAAGGAAGTGAGAACCAAACTTACATGTTCTGGAAGAGTCACCAGTAATAAACATAGTGAGTATCTGTACATGTCAATTTGAGTATGTTTAGCAGCATTTGAGTACATCTTGTTTGTTGGGTGTTTTGGAATAAAGAAAAATACATCACTTTGAATTGTAGTGTTTTCTATACCCTAGTCAAAAATAAGCTTCCTAACAACGGAGCCTAGAACTTTCATTTCACATAGAGTATTTTATATAAGAAGATATTAATGACCAGATTATGAATTCATAGGCAGCTTCACCCTTGTTTGGGGATGTTAGGATGTATGCCACATTACATGCAATGCAGTTTTCACACAAAATAGTTTCTTCTTTGTGGATGCTGCTGCCCTTTTCTCTCAGCAACAATCAGTTCCACTGACTTCTATTTTGGCCTTTAAAAAGAAAAAACAACTAAAAAAACATTAATTATAGGCATTTCAGTAAGATAAGAAGAGGAATTGACTTTTCCCTTTCAACACACCAGTATCTCAGTGGTAAAATAAAGTATTTTTCCCCGCTCTCTTTTAAAGGGGATTATTTTGTAGAAGTCCAATGTTACCAAGAAATTGGTAGTGTTTATTGCTTGTCTCTAATGGAAATTACATTTTATGGGGAATTGAGATTGATTATCCTTATCTTGACAAGTGAAGATTGAGGGCATATACTATGGAATAGCGTACGGTTCCAACAGCAAAGAAGAAATGTTTAACACCTTAGTTACTAGGTTTTTTAAGACCAGGATTACAGAAGGGTCCATTTTATGCAACCATTTCTAATTTTAAATTTATCATTATTTAAGATCTACATAGTGAAATTTTATGCTTTTACTGATTTGTTTTCCTAAAGACAACAAAAGGTCTCACTTTACTGATTAAAAGAAAGCTGTTTGGTCTCAATTTTATTTATCAAAGATAATAAGGGAAGTAGGACAAACACATGATATAGTAAAGTTATGATTATTATGAGAAACTAAACTGTGTATTTTCCTACCATAGATGTGAGAAAATACTAAGTAATTCATTATGGTGATGATCTCTGTAAAATATATTTCTCAACCTTCACCCTTGCACTATGTTAATAAAAAGAATACATTTTCTAATAATATAAAATATTGTCTTATAAATACAGATTTTATAAAATATAAATTTCAGGCCCCATTATATTATAATTTAGTTGTGTCTATAGAATCACCTATGGACATATTGAGTTATCTGAGTACCTTGTATTATGCTCGTTGTCTTAATGCCGATGAACTAAAAAATGTTTTAAAATAACCAAGACCAGTTATATGCAAAATAATTTCTAGAGATATATAGCATGGTGACTAAAGGTAACAATACTCTATTGTATATTTGGAAGTTGCCAAGAGAGTAGATCTTAAAAGTTCTCATCACAAGGAAAAAAATATGTAAGGTGATAGATGTTAACGAGTCTTTTTGGGTCATAATTTCATAATATATACAAATGTATATGATATCAAATCACTACACTGGACACAGTAAATTAAAACAAAGTTATATGTCAATTGTGTCTTAATAAATCTGAAAACAAATTTTAAAAATAATGAAGACCTAAGAATTTTATTTTATTACTAATTAGGAAGTCAAATCTTAAAAATTACATGAGATTATATAAATACATAATGATACTGCTGTCAAATGTCATTATATAGTCCCATTATTTCAATGTCAAGACACCTAGAGACTAAATATAATACTGAATTTTTGAGAATATGAATTGAATATAATTTTGAATCGACTGGTGTATAGATCTTATGATCTAGAGGCACAGAGAAAGATGGATCTTTTTGAAGATATTTTAATACTGTCTCTTGATATTTCATTCCTCAAGAGTCATTTTATGAATTCTAAAAAGTGTTTGTAGCTAGATCATAAATACTCTCAGAGGAAGAAACCCTATTGTTTTACAACCATTTAATACCTTTATTATTATTATTTAGTTATTGACTTGGGTTCCAGCTGACAACTAGTATCTAACACGTAGCATATTTTGACACAGGAAAACCGTAAGCTTGAAGCATGAAACATTGCCCAACGAGGTTCCCCTGGTTAAGCACTCTGCACCCAAAATATAGCAAGGAAGAGCTATCCACCCAGGAGAAATGAAAACAAGCGTCAACGAGGTAGGTCAGAAGAGCCGTAGGAGCAGAGAAGAGGGACAGTGATTACCTGGGCTTATTTCATGATTTTGCCTAAGGCAGGGCTCGACCTCAAGTAACAGTAAGTATGTTCCCATCACTGCACTAGCAGGAATCTATAACATTCAGTTAATTTGCTTCACCTACTGAAAAAGATGGGTTCTTTAGCTGTCATTGCAAATATAATACCTGAACACATAGGGTCATAGCGAAAACTGAACCTGTGGGAAATCGTTTGGCTTAATAGCATTTTATCTGGAAGATCAATGTACAAATCTCTTTGAATTTAAATTATTGACCATCTTTACATTATTAAATATTTATACATTGTCTGAAGGGAAGATTTACTGACAATTTATATAATTCGAACTAGAGATAATTTCATGATACAATATGATATACCTTAGATTTTTAAAAGACTTTTGTGTGAAATATATATTTCTGAAACAGAAAAAATATATATGTCACTATTTTACTATGCAATGGACTCTTGAAATCCAGTTTATTTAGAAGTGTATTATTGAATAATATATTAACTAACATGAAGTTTTCGATATTAAAAAGGAACACAAAATGTATTTTGTCTTTCAAAGAACTTTAAAGAGAATTTGTCACGATGCTATTATTTTTTAATTGCAGTCTATAAACAATATTAAATTGTAATGTTTATGACATAGTTTTATTAGATCAGCGTACTTTGTAATTAATGAGTTTATATTTGTATATTGTGTTCGGAAATAGCAAAACTAGATTGGGGATGTAAGACATGGAATTTTTTAAGGCTAACAGTATAAATGTTACTTCAAACATCGTATGTCCATAGAGTGAACTCAATAAACATTTGTTGAATGAAGGTATGTGTAATTCCTACTTGAAAATATTTCATCTTGGTGTTGTTTCACATGAATTATCGATGTTGAATAATAAAAGTGAAGCACTAAAATTAGAACACATAACAGAAAGGCAGTATGCGATTTCACCATGATCGTCAGAGTTTATGGGATTAGGCATTTTATCCTTCATTTTGAGTTACCATTCAGGGCCTCATTACTCCTTATGTTCATTTATGAATCTGAATGAATGTAGCACTGACCCTGTAGCTATTGCATATTCAACTTTATCCATCACCACTGCTAATGATTATTTGGCTCTGAGGATTAAGTATATACCCTTCAGTGTAGCCGTTCCTGTACTTTGTGAATGCATTAGCCCCTTTGACCTTCTGTAACTGATCAGGCGACACAGTTGTAAATTGCAGATTGGGAGCAATTTTTTATTTCTTTGATGTTTTCAAAGTGATTGAATAATTTCACGCTGAGTGTAAAGTAACTGGAGGTAAAGAATATTTCAAGATATGTGAAGTAAAAGGTGTAAGATGGATAATTAATTACATTTTTGTTAATCATACATCTTATTTACCCTTGTGTGCATTCATTTTGTCCTAAAAAAAAATTGTCCTCTAAAAGATTCCTGGAATTTTAAATAGAAATGCCAAATAAAATTTGTAGTAAAAATCATATGTTATACTATAAGTCACTATACATAAATGGGAACAATTTCGTGGCTAATCCTTTTTCATGTAGAAAGCTACAGTGAAATTAAACAGCCAAAGGCACTATGTAAAGTGCTATATTTACAGCATCTAGTGAAGAGCAAGTAACAAACTTCATGAGGCAGATCCAAATAAAGATTCCAGCTCGGATTCTTTGGATGAGTTTGGGAATGTTATTTAATCTTTGAACTTCTGTGTCCTCTGTATAATGAAGTCAATCACACAAGCCTCGGTAGTGGTTACAAGGAGTGAACACCACAGTATACACAAAAGCATTTGCACAGTGCTTGGCTCATAGCAGGTGCTGGTGAAATGGCTACTCTTTCACTTTCTCGTTTTCACTCTTTATCTAGTGAGTCCAGACTATTTCAGTATTTTATGTCTATCTTTAGACATGTCATTTCATCATTTTTTTTTTCCTTCCTTCATTGGGAGATGAGCATTTACATTGACATTCAAGTGAATATATACTCTTATTTTTTGAATTGGGGGATTTCAAAAGAAATGCAACACTTGGCTTAGCTGTTGCGATTGATTCAAGAATTGTCTTTATAAGAAGTGTTGTGAGATGCTAACCTATAAAACTCAAACTCTAAGTTTCCTCATTTCTTTTGGTCTTCGCATCCTCCCCCGATCTTGCGAGCTAGCTTTATTTACCACAGCAACATCCGTAGAAACCTGATTTAAGCTCATTCCCCGCAGAAGCTTTCCCTGAATAAACAAATCTTATTATAAGTGCTCCTTTCTCTACGTTTTACGAGTAATTACATTAAGTCCTTGAATAAAATACCGTATATTTGAACACTAAAATTTGTTTTTTGCTAATTTTGATAAAGGCAGGATGTTGTTTACTTTCTTTTACATATTAAGAAAGGGTTTGCTAAGTAAATTAAGAATCTCGATGTTGAATAATCAGTAGATATTTTTGTGGGTGAGAGGGTATTTGAATAGTAAAATAAAATATGTTTCAAGTATCTTTAAAAGTTTTAGCATCAGTTTGAAAATAATTGTAGGATAATTAGACATAATACCTGTACATAAATGTAATTTAATCCAATCTACTGGGCAACTCTACTTGGGTACATAGTTTAAGATATTGGACAGAGTAAGGCTATGTTCTTCATGAGTGTCTTTTATTTAAACATTTCATTAGTATTGAGAATATGTATTCAAATTGTTCCTATGGGTACATTTCAGTGTATTTAATCTCTACTTAATTGGCAAGTTTTTGTTTAATTGAACTTTTTTTGGGTCTTGTAAATATTTTGAAAAAATTTAAAAGTGTATGTACTATACCTTAAAAAAATAACCTTGGAAATTCATTTAAGAAGAAAATTTGTTTCCAATAACATCTTGGTTTCTGTCTCAGTCCATGGTTTCTCAGCACATAGTTTCAAATATTGCTGACGAACTGATTCAGAACAGCATTTTCATATATTTTTGCACCATTGTTCCTCATTAGTTGGATAACAAAAATTGTCTCAGTGCTTGTCCTCATTTTCTAACAATGCTTTTTCAATGTACTTTAGCCATGGATTTGCCCTTATATAGGGAAGTATTATCTTTGTGAAAGTGAGGATGATTTCATATAATATTTGCATTAGAGATTGCTAAAAGTTTAAAGGACAGAGATTTTATAACTATTCCAAGTAAAGAAGAAAGTATTTTTGTGGCACCTCAAATTATTTTTTTATTATCCTGAGATTTTAGAAAGGTTTCTATCATTTTAGAATGGTAATGGTTCACTATTATTGAGTCTAGATGAATGTTAATTATTTCATGGGTATTAAAACAATATCATATACCTATTTCAATTAACTTGTGCGTAAAGAAAGTAAAATCCAATGTGCCAGATGGAAATAAATCTTGACCCTAAGCTTCAAGGTCAACATTCCCTTCTCTCCTTCACTCTGCTCATACCATCCCTGCCCTTAAGTGTGCACATCTTTTTTTACTATTAATAATGTGCATTGTTTAGTCAAATGTACCCACTCAGTTTCCTGAAATACTCAAGTTTGACTAGCTTTTATTCCTTAGTCATGAATTAAATCATATTTTGTATAGATGTACTTTAGTCATTTTCTAAGAAGCCCATTCAGTTTATAAAGTGTTATGCCATCATATTCTCAGATTCTATTCACTTCTACACATATCATTTGTCCTTCATGCACACTTCTCATTAAATTTAATTGTGCCAGGTGTACAAGTCAAAAAGAAAATTTGCTTCATTCTCATAGTTCACAAACAAACCCCCAGGAGGGGAAAAATTGAAGTAATAAAGATGACAAATAGTTCTATAGCTAAACATTTAAGAAAGTGTTATTTTGAACTGGTTATTATTCTCATATGAATGTTGATGGAATGGTCAGAAAACTAAATCTTAAAATCAAAGGAAATATTCTGCATCAGAATGCAAAATGTCAAATTGTGCCTTAAAATATTATAATCCTAATCTATTGCTAAGTATTAGAATTTTTAAATCTCTCCATATTTCCAAGCTAGTCTCACATAATCAACCTCCACTCAAATTGGGAAAGTGGGAAATGGTCATTCTCTTTTTAAGTGTAAATCTCAACACTATCTTTGGATGTGTAATTTATTCATTATTTCCCCCTTTGAATATTAGTTTTTTGTTTTGTTTTGTTTTACCTAGCAGATATAAACAATTCATGTCTAGGAGAATATAATGAATGTTTTAAGTCTGAGCAAGAAGTATATTCTATTTACAAATGTTATATATCAGAAAGCAAACGATAGTTTTCTATCTATCTATCTATCTAATCATTGTTTAGTGGAGCAATAGAAAAATAATCTTTATTTATTATTTCATTTCTGATTTGCAGATATAATCATCCATCTACCCAATTGCCAACAATAGGCTTAGATACCCTATGAATCATTCTTATTTTTTTCTCTCTTCTTTACCACAAATGGAAAGTCAGAGAGTGAGCCCTATCTACCTTAGAAATATCCTTTTCATTCTATGTCTCCCTACATAATTTTGTCCAGGACATCATATACATTTATTACAGCTATCATTGCTGCCTCCCAAATGGTATCTCTGCTTCTAATTTCTTCTCATCCCCACATCAGTCTTTAATCTTTCATTATCAACCAAATAACCTAATTTTCTTCAAAAAAGCATATTTGTTAAAGTATCTATACCACCCAAAGCAGTCTACACATTTAATGCAATCTCTATCAAAATACCACCAATATTTTTCATAGAGGTAGAACAAACAATCCAAAAATTTGTATGGAACTACAAAAGACCCTTAATAGCCAGAACAATCTTGAAAAAGTAAAGCTGGATGCATCACAAATCTGGACTTCAAGTTATATTACAAAGCTGTAGTAATAAAAACAGTATGGTGCTGGCACAAGAACAGACACATAGATCAATGGAACAGAATAGAATATCCAGAATAGACCCACAACTATATGGTCAAATGATCTTGACAAAGCAGGAAAGAATATTCAATGGGAAAAAGACAGTTTCTTCAACAAATGGTGTTGGGAAAATTGGACTGCAACATGCAAAAAAAAAAAAAAAAAAAAAGAAACTGGGCCACTTTCTTACACCATACACAAAAGAATTCGGGCACCAACCTGTTTAACCTCGGCTGCACCAACTTCTTTCTAGACACGTCCCTGGAGGCAAAGGAAACAAAAGCAAAAATGAACTATTTTGACTTCAACAAGATAAAAACTTCTGCACAGTGAAGGAGACAATCAGCAAACTATGGAATGGGAGAAGATATTTGCAAATGACATTTTGGATAAAGAGTTATTATCCAAAATATCTAAAAAATTTATCAAACTCAATACCTGGAAAACAATTCAGTCAAGAAATGGGCAGAAGACATGAATAGACATTTTTCCAAAAAAGACATTCAGATGGCTAACAGACACATGAAAAAATGCTCAATGTCACTCATCATCAGGGAAATACAAATCAAAGCTATAATGAGATAACACCTCACACCAGTCAGAATGGTTAAAATTAACAGCACAGGAAACAATAGATATTGACAAGAATGTGGAGAAAGGAGAACACTTTTACCCTGTTGGTGGGAATGCAAACTGGTGCAGCCACTCTGGAAAACAGTATGGAGCTTCCTCAAAAAGTTAAAAATAGAACTACCCTATGAGCCAGCAATTGCACTACTAGGTGTTTACCCAAACGATACGAAAATACTGATTCAAAGAGGCACACAGACCTCAATGTTTAGAGCAACATTATCTGCAATAGCTAAATTATGGAAAGAGCCTAAATGATGTCCATAGACGGATGAATGGATAAAGAAGTATTCCACATACAATGGAATATTAGTCATAATAAGAATGAAACCTTGCCTTTTGCAATGATGTGGATGGAGCTAGAGTGTATTATGCTAAGTGAAATAAGTCAGGCAGAGAAAAACAAATATCGTATGATTTCACTCATATGTGGAATTTAAGAATTGAAACAGACGAACATAGGAAAAAAGAGGGAAGCAAACTATAAAACAGATTCTTAACTATAGGTAACAAACTGAGGGTTGCAGAAGGGGAGGTGGGCAGGAGGATGGGCTAAATGGGTAATGGATATTAAAGAGGGCACTTGTGATGAGCACTGGGTATTATATGCAAGTGATGAATCACTAAATTCTACTCTTGAAATTAATATTACACTATATGTTAATTAACTGGAATTTAAATAAAAACTCAAACAAGCAAAAAGCATAAGTTAGATTGTTGGATAATGTTTGCATACAGAATGATGTCTAGACTTCTAAGCATACTATGCAAAAAACATATTTTCCATTTTCCAGCCACTTAGTCTAAATCCATCTGTCACCACAACATCCATCTATCATCTTTTCCAACTACAGTTGACTCTTGAACACATGGGTTTGCAATGTGTAAGTCCATTTATATGCAGATATTTTTTTTTGATAAATACAGTACAGTACTATAAATGTATTTTGTCTTCTTTAGATTTTCTTTTTTTAATGTTTTATTTATTTTTGAGAGAGAGAGAGAGACAGTGTGAGCAGGGAAGGGTCAGAGAGAGTGGGAGACAGAATCTGAGGACAGGCTCCAGGCTCTGAGCTAGCTGTCAGCACAGAGCCTGACGCGGGGCTCGAACCCACGAACCATGAGATCATGACCTGAGCCAAAGCCGGACGCTCAACCGACTGAGCCACCCAGGCTCACCCTTCTTTAGATTTTAATAGTATTTTCTTCTCCTGACCTTATTTTATTGTAAAAATACAACTGTGTTAATCAACTGTTTATGTTATTGGTAACAGTAGGCTATTAGTAATTACATTTGGGAGGAGTCAAACATTACATGCAGATTTTTGACCTCTTAGAGGATCAGTGCCCCTAACCCCTGCATTGCTCAAGGGTCAATTGTACATGCTTTGTATTCCAGTCACACTGGCCCTGCCATTCACTGGAAATGACATTGAATTTCATTGTATTATACATGTATACACATATATAATTAAATATGTACTTTATAATATATATAATTTCAACTTCTTGCCTCTGCCTGGATTGTTCCTTCAACTTTCTTTTCCCGAAATGTTCAATTACTATTTTAAGGTATGCCTCTTGTCCAGCCAGATTCTATTAAAAATTCATAGTGGCTCTCACTCAATTAAGGCTAAGTAATAATTACTCTGAATGTCCAAAGTGTATTTTGCCTATATTATAACACTCCCAAATAACTTACCAATTTATTTATGAATTACCTACACTCAATTGAGGTCTTAACTGATAGTCTGTTCCTTGAAAAGCTTCTAATACAAAGGTAATCAATAAGTGGTGAATGCATGAATATGAAAGTTCCCAACCATTCTATTAAAAACCACTAACATGATTTGAATAATGATAATGATATTATAAGGAAGAAACAAATCAGTGAGTCATGAATTTCTTCTTTATTTTTCTTCAAGAAATAGCATACCATAATACTTACCTTTAAATAATTATAATCAGATTCAAAATTTCATTAAATAATTACTTAGATTAAAATGAGAACATATCTCTAGTAGCCCTAAGCTTTTCATTTTTTGAGTTTGTAAAAGGGTAATTAATTAACTAGAAATATCCCATGTACATCTCTGTAATTATTTGCCTTTTGAATATCAAATTTAAAAAGTCACATTCCTTTTAAAATGTTGAATATTTCTAGTCATTTAGAAAAAAAATTCTATAATCTATTTCAAACACTTATCTGTTACTATATTTTATTTATTTGCTTTTCACTTTATTTTTATTTTAATTATACTCAATATAATTTTGATCAGTTGTTTTGATATTAAGGAATTATATTATTAAAAACACTAAGGGACCAACATCATTAAACATGAATATGTGCAAAGTTCATTATTTGATCACTAATTGCATATACATGCAATTATATATATATATGTATATATATATATATATATAATGGATAGATAGGTAGACTGCATTAGATGTAGATAGGATAAATAAAAAATTCTTATTTCTAATAGGGTATAATTCTCTCATCTAAAGATTTTAATAATAGGAATGCAATAGCAGTGAACATTTTCCTACATGTCTTATTCCTTTTTTAAGATTGAGTCTTTGCAATGAAATTATGGGGTCAAGAGTAAGGAACCTCTGTAAGGGTTTGGGAATACATTATGAAATTAATTTCTAAGAAGGTTATACAAGTTTACATCTTTCCAGGAGTGTTTTAAGACCCATACTTTTCTACACTGAGCACATGACTTTTTAAATATTTACTTATTTGGGCATGACACTCTCAAGGTTTATTCAAATTGTTTGTTTCCATTCTCCCCCACTTCTATTCCAGTTCTCAAGCCAACTCTTGGGGTGCCTGGTTGGTTCAGTTAGTTAAGCATCCTACTCTTTTTTTTTTTTTAATTTACATCCAAGTTAGTTAACATACAGTGCAATAATGATTTCAGGAGTAGAATCTAGTGATTCATCCCCTACATATACCACCCAGTGCTCATCCCAACAAGTGTCTTTCTTAATGCCCCTTGTCTATTTAGCCCATCCTCCCGCCCACAACCCCTCCAGCAACCCTCAGTTTGTTTTCCATATTTAAGAATCTCTTATGTTCTATCCCCCTCCCTGTTTTATATTATTTTTACTTCCCTTCCCTTATGCTCATCTCTTTTGTATCTTAAATTTCCCATATGAGTGAAGTCATATATTTGTCTTTCTCTGACTGACTAATTTCACTGTAGTTCCATCCACGTTGTTGCATATGGCAAGATTTCATTCTTTTTGATTGCTGAATAATACTCATATATATATACGTGTATATATATATATACATCTTCTTTATCCACTAATTTGTCAATGGACATTTGGGCTCTTTCCATATCTTGGCTATTATTGATAGTGCTACTATAAACACTGCTGCTTCAAAACAGCACACCTGTATCTTTTGAATAAATACCTAGCAGTGAGATTTCTGGGTTGTAGGGTAGTTCTATTTTAAATTTTTTGAGGAAACTCCATACTGTTTTCCAGAGTGACTACACCAGTTTGCATTCCCATCAGCGATGCAAAAGGGCTCTTCTTTCTTAGCATCCTCCCCAACATCTGTTTTTGCCTGAGTTGTTAATTTTAGCCATTCTTACTGGTGTAAGGTAGGTATTTGACTCTTGATTTCAGATTAGATTATAATCTCCCCGTGAGATTGAGCTCTGTGTTGGGCTTTGAGCTGACAGTGTGGAGCCTGCTTGAGATTCTCTCTCTTTCTCTCTCACTCTCTTTTTCTGTCCCTTCCCCACTCACACACCCACGTGGTTAACTCCCTTTCTCAAAAATAAATAAATAAACTAAAAGAATAAAATAAAATAAACCCAGGGCCACCTGGGTGGCTCAACAGTTAAACATCTGACTCCCGATTTCAGCTCAAGTCATGATCTCACAGTTCATGGGTTCGAGTCCTGCCTTGGGTTCTGCACTGACGCTTCAGAGCCTGCTTGCGATTCTCTCTCTGCCTCTCTCTCTGCCCCACACCCACTCGTGCTTGTGCTTCTGTGCCTGCACTCTCTCTCTCAAAAAATAAATAAACCTTTAATAAATAAATAAATAAATAAATAAATCCAACTTCTAATAATACCATCTAACTTTGATGAGCGGCTTTAATAGGCCAGTCACTGTTCTAAGAATTTATGTATATTAGCTCATTGCACCGCCATAGCACCTCTTTAGAAAGAAATTGAAAGTTATCTATTATAGGTTTTAACATTCATGATGCACTTATCCTTTATGTATTCGTTTTGTGAAAAAAGTAACTTCTTTTTATGTCTTTTGCCATTTTACTATTGAGAACCCAAATCAATTTTTATATTTAACTAATTATTTTATTTTTGACTCTGTGTATTAAAAATACATCACAAAATTTAGCATCTTGACCATTTTTAAGTGTACAGTTGAAGACAGGTATATTTCCCTTTATTCAGCATTTGCAGATATCGTGATTTTTATACATTGAAGGTTTGTGTCAACCCCATATTGAGCGAGTTTCTTGATGCCATTTTTCCAACAACAGTTGCTCAGTGCTTGTTTCTGTGTCATATTTAGTAATCATTGCAATATTTCAAACTTTTTCATTATTATTTTATTTGTTCTAGTGATCTGTGGTCAGTGGTCTTTGATGTGACAATTTTAATGGTTTTGGTGCACCATGAAACTTTCCCATATAAGACTGCAACCTTAATCAATAAATGCGTGCCCTGATTCCTCCACCCACTGGCCAACCATCCCATCTCCCTCTCTCTCCTCAGGACTCTCTATTCCTTGAGGCACAACAGGATTGATATTAGGCCAGTTAAACCCTATAATGGCCTGTATCATCTATCTATCTATCTATCTACCTATCTATCTATCTATTTTTAAAGTTTATTTATTTATTTGAGAGAGAAAAAGACAGTGAAAGCAGGGAAGGGGTAGAGAGAGAGAGAGAATCTGAAGCAGCCTCAGTGCAGTCAGCACAGAGCCTGATGCAGGGCTCAAATTCACGAAACCATGAGACAATGACATGAGCCAAAACCGAGTCAATGTTTAACTGACTGAGCCACCCAAGGTACCCCCGCCTCCCCATAAAGGCCTTTAAATGTTAAAGTGAAAGGAAGAGTTACATGTCTCTCTCTTTAAATCAAAAACTAGAAATCATTAAGCTTAGTGAGAAAGGCAAGCTTAAAGCTCAGATAGACTGAAAGCTAACGTCTTGCGCCAGTCTGCCAAGTTGTGAATGGAAGGGAAACGTTTTTGAAGAAAATTAAAGGTGCTACTTCAATAAAGACATGAACTATAAGAAAGTGAAACAGTCTCATTGCTCAGATGGGGAAGGTTTTAGTTATCTCAAAAGAAAATCAATCCAGTCACAACATCCCCTTAAACCAAAGCCTAATCCAAAGCAAGGGCCTAACTTTCTTCAGTTATTGGAAGGATGAGAAAAGTGAGACACAGAAGAAATGTTTGAGGCTACCAGAGTTTGGTTCATGAGATTTAAGGAAAGAAGCCATCTCCATAACATAAAAATACAAGGTGAAATATCAAATGCTGATGTTGAAACTATGGCAAGTCATCCGGGAAGAGCTAGCTAAGATAATTAATGAAGGTGGCTACAGTGAACAGATTTGCAGTGCTAATGAAGCAGCCCTATACTGAAGAAGATGCAATCTAGGACTTTCATAACTAGAAAGGAGAAATCTATGCCTGGCCTCAAAGCTTCAAAAGATAGGCTGATTCTCTTACTAGGGTTTAATGCAGCTGGTGACTTGAAACTAATGCTCATTTACCATTTGAAAACCTCAAGGCCCTTAAAAATTATGCTAAATCTACTTGGCCTATGCTCTATGAATGGAACAATGAAGCCTGGATGACAGCACATGTGTTTACAACATGGTTTACTGAGTATTTTAATCCTACTGTTGAGACCTACTGCTCAGAAAAAAAAAAAAAAAAAAAAAAAACCTTCCAAAATATTATTGCTCATTGACAATGCACTTGGTTACACAAAAGCTCTGATAAAAGATATACAACAGAATGACTGTCGTTTTCATGGCTGCTAACACAGCATCCATTCAAGCAATAATTTTGACTTTAAAGTTTTATTATTTGAGAAATACATTTCATAAGGCGACAGCTGCCATAGATAGCTGCCCAGATTCTTCTGATGGATCTGGGCAAAGCCAATTGAAAACCTTCTGGAAAGATTTCACCATTCTAGATCCATCAAGAACATTTTTGATTCAGGGTGCCTGGGTGGCTCAGTCAGTTAAGTGTCCTAGTCTTGATCTCAGCTCAGGTCTTGATCTCAGGGTCCTTAGATCAAGCCTTGCATTGGGCTCCATGCTAAGCATAGAGCCTACTTAAAAAAAAGAAAAAAGAAAAAAGCGTGATTCATGGAAAGAGGTCAAAATATCATCATTGACAGGAATTTGGAAGAAGTTGATTCCAAACCACATGGATGACTTTGAGGGGTCACAACTTCCCTGGAGGAAGTGCTGCAGATGTGGTGGAAACACCAAGAGAACTAGAATGAGAAGTGGAGCCTACAGATCTGACTGAATTACTGCCACTTTGTGATAAAACTGAAATGGGTGAGGGGATGCATTCTCTGGAGGAGTAAAGAAAGTGATTTCTTGAGATAGAGCCTACTCCTGGTGGAGATGCTGCAGACATTGTTGAAATGACAATAAAGAATTTAGAATATTACATAAAGTTAGTTAATAAAGCAGCAGCCGTATTTGAGAGGATGGACTCCAATCTCGAAAGAAATTTTACTTTGGGTAAACTGCTATCAAACAGCATCACATGCTACAGAGAAATTGTTTGTGAAAGGAAGAGTCCATTGATGCATCAAACTTCATTATAGTCATGTTTTAAAAAATTTCCACAGCCACCACAACCTTTAGCACCCACCACCCTGATGAGTCAGCAGCCATCGATATAAAAATAAAGTATTTTTAAAACTAAGGTACATATATATATGTTTAGACATAATGCTTAATAGACTACAATATAGTATCAGCATATCTTTTATATTCACTGGAAAAGCAAAAATATTATTTGACTCAGTTTATTTATGATGTTAGCTTTATTGCAGTGGTCTGGAACCCAAACTGAAATATTTTCAAGGTATGCCTTTAGTTATATATATATATATTCATTAATACACACACACATATACACACACACACATACATTATATATTATGTAGTCTTTAAAAGAATGGAAATCTTGAGAATATTAGATTTAATTTACTGTTTTAAATAGAACTATAATTAACATACAATGTTTTATTAGTTTCACAATACACGTACGTTAATTGTATGTTAGTGTTCAATACAATGATTCGACTATTCTATACATTACTCAGTACTCATCAAAATAAGTGTACTATTGATTAATTTAATTGATTTAATTTACTTTTAATGATTTAACATTTTTTCATTTTTAATGTTTCAATAGAAGAAATGAGAAATGTTATTTGATTAATAAAAGTGTTATAACCAATTATTCGATAAGATATCCATTTATTTTTATGGAGAACATTTCATGGACAGTTGATTGAAATATTCTATTAGAAATTTCAAAATTCAATTTTATGACATCAACTGTAGAATCTAGATGTAGAGGTAGCCAATATTGTGTAGTCCTAAAGCTATATTGATGTCAGGATCCTCAGGATCATTTTTCACTTCCTAAATAACAGATCAGTTAAAATTCTGGCTTCCACCAGCCCATGCTTTAATCATAAACCTGGTCTATTTTTTAACCAGGAATTGCTAAATTTGACTTCAAGTAGAGAGAGTAGAGTTCCCCAATATTTAATTTAGCTATGTGTTAGATTTATATTCATGGATAAATTTAAAAAATATTTAGAGAGATAAAAGTTGAAACAGTATATTTTTAAACCTTCTGTTCAAGTAGCTGTGTTGTTTTATACTAAGGCCATTTCACAGATATTTTTCATGCCAACCTCTAATCAGACCTAGCTGCATCACATCTTTCCCTAGCTCATGGGTCTGACAGGGAAATAACTCACTGTATTATTTTCTAGGCTAATGATGCTGGTATGTATAGGTCATTTTGGTTTACAAGTCTGAATGAATTTCAGTTTCCTGATAAATAAGAATCCTTGTAAATAACCTAACAATATGCTCTCTCAAGTATTGTTATTTATACTTTAATAGCCTAAGAAAAAGGATATTGCAATTTTTATGGATTCATTAAACTAGTGGGGGGTTGCTATACTGTTTATATATTTCCATTGAAATATAGTCTATATAAAAATTAATCTTAAGAAAGGTTAAAATTCTCTATACAACATTGTTTATTCAGACATGAAATTGGAAGAACTTACCCCTCAAGGACCAGACACTACAGTCTGATATTTGCTCCAAAAAACAGAGTGAAACAAAACAACTATCAGAGCAGAGTAAGAACTGTTAATTTTCTGAAGTTATATGATCTGGGAGTTAGGAATATGTCTGAAAAGTAAACAGAAATAAATCCACTGCTATTTCTGAAGATTAACATTAATTTGTTGCATATTATGACTGAGAAAATAATAACTTTAAAGATCAAGTAGTATATCCAAAATTGAAAACATTTAGTAATTATGTTAATTTGCAGTGGAGAAGGAATAAATGACTAGAGGACAAATGTGACAAGTCTTATAACTGAATAATCTACAGAGAATCAAGTAGATTCTCCCTTCAAATCTCATGATTTGGTGGATATATTTCATCTATGTATTTTTTTGTCTTTTTAAGTTTATTTGTATTAGTTTAGTGAATGACTTAAATTTTAGTTTATTGTAAACATGACTGTTTTTCTTCTCACTTTTTCTCAGAGAATTGATTTCATGAAAAATTATTGATAAAGCTAAAATCATAGTTATTTTTTAAGTACTTCTTTTAATGTTTATTTATTTATTTTTAAGAGAGAGAGAGAGAGAGAGCAAGAGAGGGGCAGAGGAAGAGAGAGAGAGAGAATCCCAAGCAGGCTTCACACTGTCAGCGCAGAGCCCCATGTGGGGCTTGATTGATCTCATGAACCGTGATATCATGACCTGAGCTGAAATCAAGAGTCTGACGCTTAACAAACTGAGCCACCTAGGCGCCCCCAAAATCATAATGTTCTCCTTGTTTTAATTTCTGAATATTTAGGTAAAAAGTATTACTCTAACAGACAGGAGGTATTTGTGTTGAAATAGATAATTCAAGATGTATATATCTGAATGGAGAAACTTTGGGAAATTAAGCCTTTATTTTAATAGTATTGATTTGGCTAAAAAAAAAAAAACTAGACTTGTTAGAACATGTTCATTATGGAAAAAAAATATTAGGTTCATATTGAGGCACCAAAAAAAACTCAAACTCTTTAACATTTTATGTTACAAATGGCACAGAGTAATTCACACTGAATTAAACAAGAAGCAAAATGTGCTGCTTCAATCAAAGAGTCAAGAGAGCTAGCTTCAATCATCTCTATACAGTAGCTCAAACAATGTCTGACTTCTATGGTCAGCTCTATGTCACATCTCATGGTACACAGCTCTGGGCTCCTCAATGTGTTACCTGAGTGACTGCAGCAATTTCATACTCAACATTCTCCCATGACATCCATTAGCTGGAGGCAAGAGCTGGGTCTAACTGCAACACCTCTGGTATAGGAGCATCTCCTGAAAACTCCCATCATAAATCTTGCCTGCTTCTCAACGGCAAAAGATATGTAATATGCTGATGGGCCTAAGCCAATCGTGGTACACTCTTGGAACTGAAAATAGAATAATTTTTGTGGTAATAACATGGATAAAGAAGGGAGAGGGGCAAATTTCCCACACGCGCTCAAAACTAGGGTCATTTGGGTGAGAGAAGAGAAAAAAGGTGAGCCAAGGAGCACATGACCATGACAAGCAATAACATCCATATTAGTGAGACTGGCAAACTTCAGCAAGTACAAGTAGTATAATCGAAATGCACCTATAATTTTGTCTCTCACTCCCCCTCAGTTGGGGAAACATTTTTATTCTACCACTGAATGACACCTCTGGGAAGCCTCATAATTTTTCTGTCACTTATAGGTAATAGAGAATCGTGGGGATATTTTATTCCAAAAAAAAGGAGATATTGGATCCAATGTATTTAGCAGTTCAGTCTTTATTCAACAGCAAGTCTTTCTCAATACCTCTTTTTATCTGGATCTTGGTTGCTGGCGGGCTGCCTGACTTTTGAGAGTTGTGGCTGGGACCCTTTATCCCATACTCACCCATCTTCTCGATGGCATGACTGATCCCTCTGGTGTTGGGGTACCTGGAGAGGGAAAAGGGAATGTCCTCACCTAACTGAAACTATCTCAAGATGGCTTTGGCTCTTTGGCAGATATTTGAAGCTCAATCTCTGTGACCTTTGGTAATGCCATGAAATCTTGAGAGATCTTTTGCAAGATCTTTCTATCATACCCACAGGATAGGGGATTTTCCCCTTTCACTGACTCTCCAGTCTTCCTTAGCTTCTTGTTCTCTTTTCTTCACACTCCCTGCCAGAAATTCTCTTGGTTTAATTTCTATTTGGAATGAGTTTAGATTGACTTCCATGTTTGGTTCACACATGGGAGGTACACTTGCATGTTTTACCTTGCTATTGTTGAAGGGAAGTTACTTTCTAAACGCCTCTGTCCTCTCTGCCCAGTTGTGTCAGGCTGATAGCTATATCCTCATATCTTGAGATTGTTTAGATATCCCTTATATATGCATCCTGTATGTCCTGGTAATTCTAGAGGGACTCATAGGAGCTGTCCAAGGGAGTTTCCTTGAAGTATATTATCCTAGTACCTCCTTTTCTTTCTATGAGAAAATGTAAAGCATTAACACTTCCTCAAGAAATCTCTGCACAGATCTTTGTGACACATTTTAGACTCTCACAGTGAGTGAGGGGTTCCAAGTGACAAGAATTTTGGCCCCTATCCCTACCCCATTCTCTGTTATAATTTGCAACTTAATTTGTTTCAAAACTAATTTTAGAATTTTAGGATCAGTTATCAATGGCATCACACATAAAAAAATTCAATTTGAATATATCATAATAGCAACACCAACATATAATGTCAACACAATAAAATTAAGTCCCATTATCTACACTATTTCTTAAATTTTGGTTTCTAAAACAACTTGCCTGATAGATGTCACATGAGGAAAGATCAACATGTTACCCAATAATAGCAAATATCTACTGACTTCTTCCTATGTGACCGTCTCGTTTGAAATACTTTATATGTGCTAATATATTCAATCTTTTATAGTAGCTTATGACATATATATCAATAGTATTTTAATTCCACAAATGAGGAAATGGAGGTACAGAATGGTTAAATAAGCTTGCTCAGGATCCTAGACATAACATATGGCAGACGTAAGATTTAGAGTCAGGCATATGACTCCAGACTCCCAATTCTCAACCACCCATATTACCTCCTTCTAAAGATTACCAAATACTTTTATTTCTCAAAGTATTTCATGATGCACAGAAAGGAATGTTGCAAGGGTGTTACTTTTCTACAACAGATAAACTGGAAGTTAAGTAAAAGGGGGAGTTAGTCAATGAGCAAGTATTAATATACTGTCTTTTTTAGCTCAAAGACTGAGTTTCTTCACTCTGCATTACATACCTTACTATCTAAGATGGGTGTATGTCCTGCAATTTACACTCTTTTAAACAAATTCTGCTTGGAGGGTAAAGCTGTTAGAGGGAAGAACTTTCCAGAGAGAATAGGAGAAAAGGACTCGACTCCTTCAGCACTACAGACCCACCGCTGAGTTAAAGGCATATATGCGAATGGAGGCTCACCTCAGTAGCACCACACTACACCTATATGTTTCCATGACACAAAGCTTTGTTTGGTTAGTGATAAAAAAGTAATTTTAAAACTCCTGTCACAGGAAGCTAAACTTTTCAGTAAATAGCAGCCTTATCATTCAGAAGTGTTCAGTGTCTGCAAGTTCTTTTCTCTTGTTACAGGGATAAAACATATGTCACGTAACATGAGCATCTCTCGCTCTCCTTGCACACAAGTTGCAATTAGGGTCATATCGTGTCATATTCTGCACATGGCGATTGTTTAATGCTGTACTCCGGTGCTGCACTAAGTACCGTATCATTCACCCTAGATGACTCCCTTGGAAATTGCTTCTAAAAGTTTGCGCCAAAAATGCTCATGAAGTGAACAATTTACTATCCGTTAGCTATTAAGATACTGAAAACTGTCACTTCAGGGAATTGGATACTGTACCCTGTAAAACATGTTGTTCTGAAGCTTTGCTTCAACAATTACTACCTATCATCCATCAGCTTGTGAGTGCTGTGTTTAGTCAGTTGTTAAATTTAATACTATAATAACATTCAGATGTTAGGAAAAGAGAAATACTGAAATTTCCTGCAGTGTTTTGCATCGAAACAAACTGAAGGTGCTCATATCTGTGCTATTGCTTGCCTTTTATGTTTTCTTTTAAATTAGCTATGAAGAAAGTCAAGTTGTTTCTGGGCACCTGCAGGTTTGTCCCATACGGTTAATCATGGTTACTTTCATTGATGTTAGTAGACACTGTATTGACATTACTTGTAGATAATGTCAGTATTGAGAACTAACATTTTTTATTTCAGGTCTTTCCGAACAATATCTAATTGTCGTTTATTGAATTTCTATGACAGAGGGTTGGATTAAATTGCTTATTTTTGACCAACTGAAATGGCAAGCATATGCTTATAAGAAGTGAAATACATATATCAGTACTAATAAAGAAAAAGCTGAATAACAACTCAAATGCACTGCTTAACTTTTAAAAGCTCGACTTACGATCCTGTTCCCGTGTGAAGCTATTGCAGTTTTGTCACCCTACAGTGACTTCTCCCTGTTCTGAAATCACAGCATTTATCCTCTTACCTGACAAGTAATCAAGTATAGCCACGTGACATCTTTTGAAGTATAGTATTGCCATTTAACATATGTGTTAATATTTCATATTTAAAACCCCACAGTAATGAGCATAGTAAATGTGTAGTTTGTTCACACTATTCCAGAAAATAGAGTTAGGATGATGAAATATAGTTCTGGCACTAAATGAGTCACTTAAAGTCTCTCTAGCTCAGAGATTTATTCTTTTAAAAAAAAACACAAAAACTGAGCTTAAATTTACCTTAAATAAAATGCCTGAATATTAACTGTTTAATCCAGTGAGTTTGGGAAATTTCATACACTTATGTAACCATCACTCAACTTTTCCATCACCCAGGAAAGTTCCCCCATTCTTCTTATAGCCAGTTCCTACTATCATCACGCTATCTGGGGCAATCGTCTCTGACTTATATTCCTGTAGATTAATTTTGCCTGACTTTGACTGCATGTAACTCCAGTTGTTTAGAATGTATTCTTTTATGCCTGTCTTCTTTTGTTTAACATAATATCTTTGAGATTGATCCATGTTGTTTTATGTGTCTCTAATCCAGCTGTTACTCCGTTCTTATGAAGAAAACACAATTTCTTTTCAATCCTGTTCTTTGACATTTGGGTTGTTAAAAATTTTTGGCTATTATAAATTTATATCTTAACTTGTCTCTAGTAACACGAGTATATTCAATAGGTCTTGAGTAAATCTCTTTTGTTAAAATTCAGAACTACAAATAAAACTATATATTGCCTTTGTAACCTTACTACAGTTGGCTAGTTTTCTTGGTATATTCCTTAAGACATTTTAAGTAGGCAATCATCACATCTGTGAAGAAATACATTTAATTTTTCCTTTAAAATCTTTATATAATTAATTTTTTGTTCCTGCAAAAACAAAAAATTATTTTTTTTGTTTCCTTTGTGACTTCTTAGAAGTGGGAAAGTGGACAACTAATTTTCCTATTTTAGCTAAAAGAAATAATCCATTTCTGCATTATTGCATAAGTATTACCATCAATGAAATTTTGAATAGAATTAGTAAGAGCAAATTTCCTCTCCTTCTGGTAATATTGCATCACTAGTATGATATTAGCTGTAGGGTTTTATTTTTTTAAGTTACTTTTTAATCAATTAAGAAAGTTCTATAAGTTTGCTGAGAGTTTTTTTCATAAAAGTGTATGAATCTGGGGGTGCCTGGGTAGCTCAGTCATTTAAGCATCTCTTGCTTTTGGCTAAGGTCACGATTTCATGGTTTGTGAGTTCAAGCCCCATATCAGGCTTTGCACTGATAGCATGAAGCCTGCTTGGGATTCTCTCTCTCTCTCTCTCTCTCTCTCTCTCTCTGCCCCTCCCCTGATCTCTCTACATGTGCTCTTTCTCTCTCAAAACAAACAGACAGACAAACAAAAAGGTATGAATTTTGTCAATAACTTTTACAGCATTACTAAGATGATTTTTATCTTTTTTTTCTCTTAATGTGATGAAATTTGTTAATTGATTTTCAAATAATAACCTAATCTTGAAATCCTGGGATAAAACTGACTTGATTTTGACTCACTATTTTTCAACCCCATGCCCCTGGCCTCTCTCTCTCCCTCTCTCCCTTTCTCTCTCTCTCCCTCTCTCTCTCTCTCTGAGAATATCTGATTTCTCTGTCATCATTCTGTGGTCCTAGGGTTAGACTGGACTTAATAGCCTCCTTCTGTATTTTCTGAAAGGGTTTTTCCTGAATTTGTATTATTTATTTCTTTAATGTTTGAGGAATTTCACTGATGAATCTATCTGGGCTTTGAATTTTTTTGTGGAAATGTTTTCGATTAGGAATTAAGTTTTTTCAATAGATAAAGGTATATGCAGATCATCTCTTTCTTCTTGCTTAAGTAATTTGTTTCAGCTTTGGTAAATTAATTTTTCAATTGATTAAAGTTGCTGTTTATTGAAATAATATTGTTCTTAATATCCTAATATTATCTTTGTAGTATCTGTTGGATCCGTAGTGATTTGCTCCTGATATTAACAATATGTTTGATTCTTTCTTGATCAGTCTTTCTCTAGGCCTATCAATTATATTAATCTTATATTAGAACTATTTTTTGTGACTTCATTGCTTTTCTCTATTGTTTTTCTCTGTTCTACATAAATATTTCAATTCCTATTTTTATTACTTTTCTTCTACTAATGCTGCATTTAATTTGCCTTCCTTTCAAGGTGGAAAATTAGGAGGCCAATAATAAGTCTTTCTCCATTTCTCATAAATACATTTAAAGCTAGATACTTTCTTTTATGTGCTGATTTAGCTGTATTACACACATTTTGAAAAATTATGTGGTTATTATCATTCAGTTAAAAATGTTTTCTAATTTCCTTTTTAAAAAATGTTTTTTTTTTTTTTTAGTTTGAGAGAGAGAGAGAGAGAGAGAGAGAGAAAGAATTCATGCATGCAAGTTGGGGAGGGACAGAGAGAGAAGCAGAGAGAGGAAGCGAGAGAATCCCAAGCAGACTCCGCAGGGCTTGATCTCAGAACTGTGAGATCATGGCCTGAGTCAGTATCAACAGTCAGACGCTTAACCGACTGAGCCACACAGGCAACCCTTTAATTTCCTTTGTGACTTCTTAGAAGTGGGAAAGTGGACAACTAATTTTCCTATTTTAGCTAAAAGAAACATAAAATTGTCTTTATTGTGTTGTCCTTTCAATATTTTTCTTGGCAAAACTGCAACTGTGAAAGAGAAAAAAGTTTATTTTTGAGTTTAATTAATGGTCTTTGTTGCTAGGCTACAAGATAAGGAAAGCAAGGCACTAAGAGCTTTTGGCATGATTTAAAGTGTCTGTATAATTTCTTCTTATTTCAAAATGAGTGTACAGAATATCCTTGATAAAGAGAACACCATCTTGACAAATTCACTCATAGTTTAAAAACAGCTCTATAACTCTCTACCAGTTTACTCCCATGTGAAAACTATGCAAACACAATATTCTAGTTAGCACACTGGTAAGATTAATTTACCATAATTTAAATTTTTGAGATTTATATATTGGTTTAATGTGTACAATAAGTTATCATTGATCCCCATAATTATATTTACAAAAATATAAAATTATATGTGTTCTCCTTTGCAGTATCAAACTGAAACTTCTAACTTAGCTCAAACATAAATGTGTTTTTTGGTGGTCGTTTCCTGGTGTGTTTCATTTAACACAATCTCATTGAATATTTAAAAAAATCAGTGTTATACAGGACATAGTTAGTGACCATAATACAATTAAATTATAGAGCAATAAAAAATTAAATAAAAAATAAACAAAACACCCCCACAAAATACTTCTATAAATTGGAAAAACTTATCATAGTAGGAATTAAAATTTCTTAGAAATAAGTAACATTGACACTGTTACATTTTAGAACTTGTCAAATGTAAAGGAGTTGTTACTTGGAATTTTGTTATATTTAAAGCTCATCTTACCCAGTTTATTGTTTTCAATGCTGAAGCACTTTGTTAGAAGTTAGATATTTATTATGATCAAATCAGATATGATCTTGCCTTCTAAGAGCCTAGAGTGAATCACGTCTCATTTATTCATTATTCACTCATGTATTTGCCTATCAGATTAAATCCGTAAAATGTGAAAGTTGATGCAGAGATATATAGAACCTATTTTCTGGACACTTTTACCTGATCAGAAAGGATATAGAATATAGACTCTGTGTGTGTGCGTGTGCGTGTATTATATTGTACATTGTAATGTATACGTTATTATATATGACTATACTGAAAATATATAATAAATGACAATAATGCAAGGGAGAAGCAATATATATAAAAAGAGATACAGATAAAAATATTATGTATATTGTTCCACTTGAAGGAATTAATCAGGAGTACACACACACAAGTAATAGAAAATTAAAAAGAGTATATTCTGCAATAATAATTATATTGTTTTATTTGGCATATGTAAAACATTCCCAAAATTACAAAATTATTTGTCATTACTTAAGGTTATGAAAGAGAACTTTTTTAGGGTAACATCAAACAGGAACATGCTGATAGGCACGGAATCTGTCCAGAGTGATATCTGTTACCTGCAGAATCTAAAGCATGTCTCCATCTTCAAGCAGGGGGAAGCCTGTGGCAAGCTATATTGAAGAGTGTGGGCAAGGAGGGTCTACCAAGAGACCATCTTCCTTGGGTTTCTCACATTTTTGTATATCTTGTTAGCAGGCACCTTGATGGCCTTTGTTCTGGACTACCTTTTCAAGGATGGTTGTAGTGCCTACATCTGGAGCAAGCACCAAGTATCTTTAATGTCCAGTATAATAAAGTCTCTTTCCAGATCATAAGCCAAGAAGATGTCCCTCCATTGGGGCCTGCAACTTGGGGTCTGGAAACAAACACAAGCATAGAATTTTTGCTATGAGTAATAATGTCCTTTTTCTCTGATTCAGGAATCCTGTGTCTACTGTCAGTGTTCATAAACTGTAGCCCATAAACTTGTGAGCAGGCAAGTAGTATTTCAGACAATTCACGAAGCCTCCATCATGGAAGGAAGTGAAAAAGAAACTGAACAGCCTGGAGGAATGTGGGAAAATAGCTTCTACTTACATAATTGGGTTAGAAAAAAGCTTAGGGCAGAAAGTCACCTCCATGGGGCGAAAGCGCCTGTGGTTAGCCTGCGAGATATTGTAATGGAATTGACAGTAACTTTTTATATCACCTGCAGGAAATTACTTTCCATCTGGCACCAATGTACCTTGATCACAAACTCCACTTGCCCCCCAGACCCTTTGCTTCTTACACACACAAGTTAATGATTACTATCTGATTGTTTTCTCCTCATTCACCACGTGTGTAAGATCTGGTTTTCATGTTCACCACGTATGTAAGATCTTGAGCGCTCAATAAATACAGAGACGAAACCCCTGTTTGGGGCTCTTGTCTCCTCCAGGACATTAGCCTCTCTCATATTCAGTTCTGCATCTTCTGTCTTGCTGGACGAGAGAGAATGCCACACTCAGTCTGTGATAGAGGGAGGCAAGAATATTGAGCTGACTCAAATAGGAGAGATTTTAATTGCTTTGGAGAAATATAGTTACCTAGACTGCCTAGGGTCTAATGAGCTAAGACTCTGGTAGAATTGGTTTCAAGTACTACCTATAATTTCTTCATATGTGAAAGTTCTAAATGAGTGAAATACAAGGCATGACTGTTATATAAGGATTCTTCTGAACATCCTTAGTGTTGATGCTTGGTGATGTGATTAGGAGCTTGCCTTTACCATTTCCTTGCCTTTGTCTAGGAATGGACACATGGAATGTTGATTTAATAAAAAAAAAAGTGAGCATTCTTATTTGATCATCATTCTGGTGGTTCCTGAGTCAAGTGGTGCCATAGAACTTAGTTAAAGTTCCCATATCATGGAATATAAGTTACCTAACATTTGAAAGCATGGATTTTAACCAGAGATCTGGTAATGCAACATGGTAAGTTTCACAGATAACTTTCCACTGCACATATTTTAATAACATGGCTAGTGGGTGTGGCAGTACCAAGGGTTCCAGAATTTGATACATAGTTAAATAGCTGTAGAAATGGAAGGCAGACAACTGAACAAAACAGAAGAGATGATAAGATGACCCAAACAGTCTTATATCTGATAGCAAAGTCTTTACCCAAATTATAGATGGCTTTAGACAGGTGATAAAACAAATGATATAATTTTTATTGATATTCGTAATTAGTATTATTTCAAAGAGCTCAGGCCAGTGCAAAGAAAAGAGGAATATGAGTCTTTATTTGATAAAGTCAAATGTAACAAGAAAAGTATATTGGACACTGAGAAGCACAGGAATGAACTTGACTTTGAAGTGGTATGGGGTGATGGGTTGAAAATCAAGATTTCCTTGGCCATTGTGTCAAACTAATTTATAATTAATTAGTTTCCCTATTGACTTAAATACATTCACCAAGGAGGAAAAAGCCAAATCCATCTGAAAATCAAAAGACTTAGAAAGAACCAGGACAGAAACACCAGTTAACACCTTTGTAAGAGAAGAGAAGTAGTCTTAGAGATCAGGTCAGTCTTGAAAAAGCCAGTAAAAAATTGAAATTTAAGACTTATCTTTGGGGACACATGGGAATCCGGAGGAACAGCATCCTGTATTTCGATATTGATGTAGAAAGAATAATGTTACATCTTCCTTAGTGATTTATTTTTTTTTAAGTTTTGGAAAAAGATGCAAGTCTGGGTGTGGGGAGAAGGTATAGAAAACAGTATTTCCCCTGTCCACCCCCACTTTCTGAAACCTGGTGAATGTTGAGACCACACACATCTGTTCTTTTTCAGTCATTCAATGGAAAACATCCTTTGTTTCAGATAACCTAAAGGGTGTCACACTTATCCTTGTGTACTTATGATGATCCTGAAATTTGCTGTGCTGTCAGAAGTAATGGTGACATGTGTTGTGTGTCCAGCCTCAGGGAAACAACTGAAACTATTTTCCGTTTTCCATGTGCCACTTCACCAATAGCCTGGGGTATATTTTTCAACCATGCTTCTCATTTATATTTTGGTGTGTAAAATAGAAACTGGGAACAAAAGAGCTGGATCTGGTATGTTACAGCTGACATGTTTCTGAGTTCAGACAGCATTCATTTCACTAATTCTCAGCAATCAGAGAGAGGAAGCAGGGGGAAACATAAGGAAGCTCTTGGGTAGGATTAATTGTATCCCTAACTGGAGGGGACTTTATTGTGTCTTACAGCTAAAGAACAAGGTCAAAGAACCTCATTGTTTGTACCACACGGAAGTGCTGCACAATAATAAAGATTAGAATTCTTAGCTGTGGCATTCTAAACAGCAGGCAGAAATCAAGACTTTCTACTGAATTTGAGGATCCCAGGCAGGCATGAACTAGATACCCACTGAAATGTTTAACAATGCTTTAAGTGCAGAGACTTGGGTTGGAGCTATAGATGTGGCACATTGCAGCCATCTTCTCCTGAGAACCTGCCGACCAGCTCCAGAATCTCTACTATGGATTTCATATGGTTTGAAATATAGAACTGGAATGCAAGGAACATATTTTCCACATTTTCCCCAGGCATTAAATCTCAACAGGGAAGTTACCAACCTCTAAAGAAAGTTTTGAAAATTTGGAAGGACTGTTTAGCTTGTCACAATGACTCGGGTAGAGTGGGGGTGAGGGTGGGGGGAGAGATTTAGGTGCTAAAGTGTTGTTAGATATTCTGAAATGTCTGGGAAATTCTTCACAATGAGGAATTATTCCGCATTTCACAAAATTTAAAATCCCCCTCAGAATTATATGAAAACGTTGTTTAAATCTTATGTGATGCAAAACATGCTTTGTATTCAAACATAAAGGTTTTTTTTTCAGAATTTTAAATTAGTACTAAAATAACTGGGGAAGGATACTACAATATACATTTCAAAAAGAGATATTTTGTTGTCATTATTTTTCAAAACTACCAAGGATTAGTGTTCATGTCAAAAAATTGAAACTTTGATGTCAAAAAAATCATGATACTTAAGTTTTCTGTAAAATATTCTGGTGCCACTATGCATCTGCAGCTGGGGTTCATAATGACTGTGTGTGTGTGTGTGTGTGTGTGTGTGTGTGTGTGTGTGTGTAGACACCATTTTTTAGGTCTTCCAGAGTGCTCATACTTAAGCATTTACAAATAAAACTATTTTATTATAAATTACATTATCTTTTTTCCTTTATAATAGTTAGTATATTGTGTTTTAACTTTGTGTGTTCAGTGAAAGGTATTATATTTGCTATTAAAAAGCATATTTTAAAAACAATTTTAATGTTTTATTTATTTTTGAGAGAGAGAGAGAAAGAGAGAGAGAGACAGGGTGAGCTGGGGAGGGTCAGAGAGAGAGGGAGACACAGAATCTGAAAACAGTCTCCAGGCTCTGAGCGAGCTATCAACACAGCCTGATGCGGGATTGAACCCATGAACTGCGAGATCATGACCTGAGCAGAAGCGGGACTCTCAACCGACTGAGCCACCCAGGCGCCCCACAGATTTTTGTTCTGAGATATTTGAGAACTATTTTCCTAGACTATTACATGTATTTGACCCAGCAATATCTCAACTCTGCTACCATCCTCACTTCTCTCTGCCCTGGTGCTGTGCTGCTCACCAAAAGAAATGTATTGCTTGAGATACCGCCTCACACTGGTCAGAGTGGCTAAAATGAACAAATCAGGAGACTATACATGCTGGTGAGGATGTGGAGAAATGGGCACCCTCTTGCACTGTTGATGGGAATGTAAACTGGTGCAGCTGCTCTGTAAAACAGTGTGAAGTTCCTCAAAAAAAAAAAAAATTAACAATAGAACTCTCCTATGACCCAGCAATAGCACTGCTAGGAATTTACCCAAGGGATATGGGAGTGCTGATGCATAGGGGCACATGTACCCCAATGTTCCTAGCAGCACGTTCAACAATAGCCAAATCATGGAAAGAGACTAAATGTCCATCAACTGACGAATGGATCAAGACGATGTGATTTATATATACAATGGAATACCACGTGGCAATGAAAAAGAATGAAATCTGGTCATTTGTAGCAACGTGGATGGAACTCCAGAGTGTTACGCGAAGTGAGATAAGTCAGGCAGAAAAAGACAGACACCAAATGTTTTCACTCATATGTGGAACAGGAGAAACTTAACAGAGGACCATAGAAGAAAGGGAAAGAAATAGTTAAGGAGAGGGAGGAAGGCAAACCGTAACAAACTGAGGGTGATGGGGGGTGGGGGAAAGGGGAAAATGGGTGATGGGCATGGAGGAGGGCACTTTTTGTTATAATATGGAAACCAAACTGACAATAAACTATAAAAAATAAAGAAAAGAAACGTATTGCTGAATGCTCACCAGGTTTGTTCTTCCTCACTCTCCGAAAGTGCTAGCAAGGATGTTAAATCAGTTTATGCTGGTGATGGGCAGTATGGGTCTCTTTTTCTCAAGGATGAACTTATTATCCTTTTTCTCAGCCATTTTTCCATAAGCTTTCCTTTCAATTCTCCAACCATGTGTCTTCTTTTAATTAATATCAACAACCAGCTGAATTCATTTGTCTGTCATTGATGAGTCACAATTATAAAATGATACAATTTCCCCTTCTGTTTATACCAATGTTTCACAATTAATTGGACATTGATGAATTTGATATAAAGGCTCACATAAAATTAGAAAAAGTTGGCTCTAGAAAAGATCCAGTAATTCCTGATCATCATGTTTAACATTACATGAATTATTTCCTTCAGTGTTTCTGGGGAAAGCTCTGTTTTTAATTCCTGACTGAATCAGTAATATATTGCCTCACCCAATAGGTTCTTGTAGGATCATAATTGTGTTTGGGTCACTCTGTGGACTTTTTAATAGAGGCCCATATAAAAATACTATTAGATATATACTCTAAAGACAGGCCAAATCTGATGGCTTCCTTTCCATCTTTCTCTATTTCTCTCGGTCTCTCTCTCTCTTCTTTGTAACCTGCAAGTTGGCCTATTTTAAAGCAGTTTTGTTAATGCAACAGTGGTTTTGAAACACTGTATTAAAAACGACCACTTTAAAGAACCACTCAAGAAATCATTAGCAGCTTATATAAAAAAGAAAATAGCATATAAAGTAGACCTTTATGGCTGAGATCTGATATTCACAACCGAGAGGAAAGGGGGTGGGGGGAGTCTTTCTTCATTAGCAGCATGACCAAAGCACTTAAGGATTTCACTCCTTCACATCCATTATTTCATCTATTGTCCTAATTTAATTTTCCATGATTTTTCTGACAGTGAAGGTTGGCAACTCTTAAGTACAGTACAAAAGGTTTGCAGCACTCATGTTAATAATTACACAAGCTGTTGAAGCTTTTTGCTGAAGGGTGTATTGTCAAAAATATCAAATTTAGACAAAAGCAGAAGCTACAGATGTGAGTGGGTCTGGAATCCCTGAGTGCCTTTGTTTTTTATCCACAGACAGAAGCCACCTCATGAGGTCTAAATGTTAATAAAGCATTCATACAGTTGGGAGCCTTTTGAAAGCTCTAAACAGGAAAACAAGATCTTTGGAGAACTGCCATCAAATTGTTGCTGCTATTGTCTCTGCTGTCACTTACCAGGGTCCATGTGACAATATGAAACTATGATTTCTATAATCTTTCCTAGCCAAATAAATTAGTTTTCTGATGTATGTATTCACCAGTTTTAGAGCACCTGATCCAAAAATACTGCTTCCTAACTGTGGAAAAAAGCAAACTTTAGTCCATTATCCTTCTACCTTTTCTTTAAGGATGTAATAATTTGCCCTCATTTTATCCTTTGTTACAGGAGGCCAAATTCCCCACAGTATGAAACTGCCTTTTACCAACCAGGACCATTCATCACTTGATTTCCATACCTGTAACCTAGACACTATGAGCAAACAGGATGGCCTTGGGTTGTTATGAGAAATTTTCCAATATCTATGCCTTTAAAATAGTGATCCTATAGTAGAGGAACAATATCCTATTTACTTAATATCAAATTTTCTAACTATAAGCAATGCTTTGTGAAAAATAATACATAAATACATTTAGAAGAGATACATAATATACAGGAGTGCTATAGAGATATTTGACATAAAACCAACACATTTTTACTCTCATAATCAATTCTACATTTCCCCCACCCATTGAATAATACCATTGTAAAGAGTTGGCTTTGCAGAATTTCTCATCTTTGAATTTAAATTAGATTTTCTGAGTCCGCTGAAAAATAATAGAAATAATTGAAGACAGAATTTTTTTAAATTTCAAAACCTTTGAGAACAAAGCTTACTATAAATCATTATTTGAAAAGTAGGAACATAAGAAATGTTTCCTACCCCCGGGAAGGAGCGTGGTGTCCTTAGAGTTCTTGAAAAGTTAGCCTAAATAACAGGATTGGAGAAGAAGATACCAGATGAACTCTACCTGAATCCCTGAGAAGGGTCTTCACACCAGCCAACTATCCCTTGCCTCACCATATAGGTTGAAAGGTTGAAAGGGAAGCTAGATAGAAAGTTTGTCCCATTTGTACTCTTTGGAGCTCATGAAGGTAGCTGCTTTAACACAGAAGTGAGAACAAGACGTGCTGGCGGGAAGAAGATCTGAGACAAGGGTCCCATTTCCAAATAGACTAGAGTGGACATTGAATAGACATCTAAATTCTTGTGTCACTTTTAAGTAGCTGAGAACTGAGTGGGTGGTCCTACCTAGGCTTCAGCTGAAGGCTGAGCAGAGGTGTCCCTGTAAGACAGGAACCTGTCTGGGCAGGTCTAAGCCACAGACAGAGGAAGAATACAGTGAAGTCTCTGGTTTAAGCAGCACCAGAGGGTTGTGAAAAGAAGCTGAAAAGCATCATACCAGAGTGTTAACTGCATGAATTCAAGACAGTGACTGCTTAGGTTTAATCCAACCATGCCTCTTAGTAGCTGTGTGACCTTGGGCAGATAACTAAAACTCACTGAACTTCCATTCCATTATCTATATGAGATTTTTAATAGCGGGTGACTTTCTTTTAGAGCTGTTATTAAACTAAATCAGTTATAACTATAACACATTTAGAATAGTGCCTGGTACATAATAAGCACTATATGCTTATTATGTGGGGGATGATGGCCAAATTCCTTGTGAGTAATCATGATGTTTCTCCTTCCAAGAGAACAATTATACTAGCCATAGCATTTTCTAGTGGATTCTTATAGGACAAGGACCAATGCCCAAAGAAAGTGAGATGAGATTTCCTCACCACTGTCTAGGGAAGAAGGCAGGAGACAATACATAGACCAGATAACCCCTTCCATGCCATTATGAGTTTGTGTAAACTTCTCATAATACCAAGATGTCACATGAGAAAAAATAAAAAATAAATCTATTTGAAAGACATCATAAAAGACGATCATATACTTTAAAGAAAACTAGTAACAACAACCACAAGAAAAAAAAATTAGTAAGTTTTCTAACCTTTTTTAACCCACCAGTGGCATTTGTGGATAAAATGAGGCACAAGATTAATTATAGGTGGAAAAACAACCACAACCACTTTTTAAAATTATTTTGTATTTTCCCATTCAATCATTATATGGTAGATATGCGTCATCGTGTTAAATTAGGGCCTCACAAAAATATCTTTTTGCTTCTCTATTTCTTTTCTTGTTTTTAGTCAATGGATTTTTTAATGTTTGTTTGTTTGTTTGTTATAGTTTATTGTCAAGTTGGTTTCCATATAACATCCAGTGCTCATCCAAACACGTGCCTTTCTCCATGCCAATCACCCATTGTCCCCTCTCCCCCAACACCCATCAACCCTCAGTTTGTTCTCAGTATTTAAGAGCCTCCCTCTCCTTAACTATTTCTTTCCCTTTCCCCTCCCCTATGATCCTCTGTTAAGTTTCTCCTATTCCACATATGAGTGAAAACATTTGGTAACTTTCTCTGCCTGACTTATTTCACTTAGCATAACACCCTCGAGTTCCATCCACACTGCTACAAATGGCCAGATTTTATTCTTTCTCATTGCCATATAGTACTCCATTGTATAGATAAACCACATCTTCTTGATCCATTAATCAATGTCCATCCATCCATTGATGGAAATTTAGGCTCTTTCCATGATTTGGCTATTGTTGAAAGTGCTGCTATGAACACTGGGGTACATGTGCCCCTATGCATCAGCACTCCTGTATCCCTTGGGTAAATTCCTAGCAGTGGTATTGCTGGGTCATAGGGGAGTTCTATTGTTAATTTTTTGAGGAACCTCCATGCTGTTTTCCAGAGTGGCCGCACCAGTTTACATTCCCACCAACAATGCCAGAGGGTGCCCATTTCTCCACATCCTTGCCAGCATCTATAGTCTCCTGACTTGTTCATTTTAGCCACGCTGACCTGTGTGAGGTGGTATCTCAGTGTGGTTTTGATTTGTATTTCCCTGATGATTAGTGACGTTGAGCATCATTTCATGTGTCTATTGGCCATCTGGATGTCCTCTTTGGAGAAGTGTCTATTCATGTCTTCTGCCCATTTCTTCACTGGATTATTTGTTTTATGGCCGTGGAGTTTGGTGAGTTCCTTATAGATTTTGGATACTAGCCCTTTATCTGATATGTCACTTGCAACTATCTTTTCCCATTCCATAGGTTGCCTATTAGTTTTATTGATTGTTTCCTTTGCAGTGCAGAAGCTTCTTATCTTGATGAGGTCCCAATAGTTCATTTTTGCTCTTGATTCTCTTGCTTTTGGAGATGGGTAGAGTAAGAAATTGCTGTGGCAGAGGTCAAGGAGGTTGTTTCCTGTTTTCTCCTCTAGGGTTTTGATAGTTTCCTGTCTCCCCTTCAGGTCCTTCATCCATTTTAAGTTTATTTTTGCGTATAGTGTAAGAAAGTGGTCTTGTTTCATTCTTTTGCATGTTGCTGTCCAGTTCTCCCAGCACCATCTGTTAAAGAGGCTGTCTTTTTTCCATGGGATACTCTTTCCTGCTTTGTCAAAGATTAATTGACCATACATTTGTGGGTCCAATTCTGGGTTCTCTATTCTATTCCATTAGTCTATGTGTCTGTTTTTGTGCCAATACCATACTGTCTTGATGATTTCATCTTTGTAGTAGAAGGTAAAGTCTGGGATTGTGATGCCTCCCGTTTTGGTTTTCTTCTTCATTACATTGGCTAATCAGGGTCATTTGTAGTTACATACAAATTTTAGGATTCTTTGTTCTAGCTTTGAGAAGAATGCTGGTGCAATTTTGATTGGGAATAAATTGAAATTGTAGATTGCTTTGGGTGGTATTGGCCTTTTAACAATATTTATTCTTCCAATCCATGAGCATGGAATGTTTTTCCATTTCTTTGTGACTTCTTCAATTTCCTCCATAAGTTTTCTATAGTTTTCAGCATACATATCTTTTACATCTTTGGTTAGGTTTATTCCTAGGTATTTTATGGTTTTTTGTGTAATTGTGAATGGGATCCGTTTCTTGATTTCTCTTTCTGTTGCTTCATTATTGGTGTATAAAAATCCAATTGATTTCTGTACATTGATTTCTGTACCCTGCGACTTTGCTGAATTCATGGCTCAGTTCTAGTAGGCTTCTGGTGGAGTCGATCGGGTTTTCCATGTAGAGTATCATGTCATCTGTGAAAAATGAAGGTTTCACTTCATCTTTGCCAATTCTGATGCCTTTTATTTCCTTTTGTTGTTTGATTGCTGATGCTAGGAATTCCATCACTATGTTAAACAACAGTGGTGAGAGTGGACATCCTTGTCATGTTCCTGATCTCAGGGGGAAAGCTCTCAGTTTATCCCTATTGAGGATGATATTAGCTGTGGGCTTTTCATAAATAGCTTTTATGATGCTTAAGTAAGTTCCTTCTATACCGATTTTATCGAGGGTTTTTATTAAGAAAGGATGCTGTATTTTGTCAAATGCTTTTTCTACATCTATTGACAGGATCATATGGTTCTCATCTTTCCTTTTGTTAATGTGATGTGATTTGCTAATATTGAACCAGCCCTGTAACCCAGGAATGAATCCCACTTGAACATGGTGGATAATTCTTTTTATATGCTGTTGAATTCAGTTTGTTAGTATCTTGTTGAGGATTTTTGCATCCATATTCATCAGGGATATTGGCCTGTAGTTCTCTTTTTCTGCTGAGTCTCCGTCTGGTTTGGGAATCAAAGTGATGCTGGCTTTGTAGAATAAGTCCGGAAGTTTTCCTTCCATTTCTATTTTTTGGAACAACTTAAAAAGAATGGGTATAACTCTGATTTAAATGTCTGGTAGAATTCCCCAGGGAAGCCATCTGGTCCAGGGCTCTTATTTATTGGGAGATTTTTGATAACTGATTCAGTTTCTTCACTAGCTATGGGTCTGTTCAGATTTTCTATCTCTTCCCATTTGAGTTTTGGTAGTGCATGTGTGTTTAGGAATTTGTCCATTTCTTCTAGGTTGTCCAGTTTGTTGGCATATAATTTTTCATACCATTCCTTGATAATTGTTGTATTTCTGAGGGATTGGTTGTAATAAGTCCATTTTCATTCGTGATTTTTGTCTTTTTGGGTGCCCTCTTTTCCTTTTGAGAAGCCTGGCTAGAGGTTTATCAAATTTGTTTATTTTTTCAAAAAACCAACTCTTGGTTTCATTGATCTGTTCAACTGGTTTTTTTTTATTCTATATTGTTTATTTCTGCCCTGATCTTTATTATTTCTCTTCTTCTGCTGGGTTTGGGATGTTCTTGCTGCTCTGCTTCTAGTTCCTTTAGGTGCGCTGTTAGATTTTGTATTTATGCTTTTTCTAGTTTCCGGAGACAGGCCTGGATTGCAATGTATTTTCCTCTTATTATTGCCTTTGCTGCATTTCGAACAGTTTGGATTGTTGTCTTTTCATTTTCATGTTTCCATTTATTTTTAAATTTCTTCTCTAGTTGCCTGGTTGACCCATTCATTCTTTAGTAGGGTGTTCTTTACCTCCACGCTTTTGGAGGTTTTCCAGACTTCTTCCTGTGGTTGATGTCAAGTTTCATAGCATTGTGATCTGAAACCTTACATGATATGATCTCAATTCTTCTTTGTTTATTGAGGGTTGCTTTGTGACCTAGTATGTGGTCTATCTTGAAGAATGTACCATGTGCACTCTAGAAGAAAGTGAATTCCATAGTTTCAGGATGTAGAGTTCTAAATATATCTGTCAAGTCTATCTGGTCTAATGTGTCGTTTAGGTCCATTGTTTCTTTAGTGATTTTCTGTCTCGTTGATCTATCCATTGTTGTAAGTGGAGTATTAAAGTCTCCTGCAATTAGCACATTCTTATCAATAAGATTGCTTATGTTTGTGATGAATTGTTTTATGTATTTTGGTGGTCCCAAATTCCCTGCATAGACATTTATAGTTGTTAGTTCTACTTGATGGATAGACCCTGTAATTATTATGTAATGTCCTTCTTCATCTCCTGTTATTGCCTTTATTTTAAACTCCAGTTTGTCCAATATAAGTATGGCAACTCCAGCTTTCTTTTGACTTCCAAGTAGCATGATAGATATTTCTCCATCCCCTCACTTTCAATCTGAAGGTGTCCTCAAGTTTAAAATGAGTCTCTTGTATACAGCAAAAAGATGGATCTTGTTTTGTTTTTTTTTTAAATATATATATCCATTCTGATACCCTATGTTTTTTGATTGGAGCATTTAGTCAATTTACATTCAGTGTTATTATTTTAAAAATATGGGTTTAGAGTCATTGTGTTCTCTGTAGGATTCATGCTTGTAGTGGTGTCTCTGGTACTTTGTGTTCCTTGCCACAATTTCCTCATAGAGTCCCCCTTAGGATCTCTTATAGGGCTGGTTTAGTGTTGATGAATTCCTTCAATTTTTGTTTGTTTGGGAAAACCTTTATCTCTTCTTCTATTCTAAATGACAGGCTTGCTGGATAAAGGATTCTTGGCTGCATATTTTCCCTGTTCATCACATTGAAGATTTCCTGCCATTCTTTTCTGGCCTGCCAAATTTCAGTAGTTAGGTCTGCTACTACCCTGGTGTATCTACCTTTGTATGCTAAGGTCGTGTATCCTTAGCTGCTTTCAGAATTCTCTCTTTATCCTTATATTTTGCCAGTTTCACTATGATATGTCACGCAGAAGATCGATTCAAGTTATATCTGAGGGGAGTTCTCTGTGCCTCTTGGATTTCAATGTCTGTTTGCTTCCCCAGATTGGGGAAGTTCTTGGCTATAATTTATACAATTATCCCTTCAGCCCCTTTCTCTGTCTCTTCTTCTTATGAAATTCCTATGATAGGGATATTGTTCCGTTTGATTGCATCACTCAGTTCTCGAATTCTCCTTTTGTGCTCCTGGATCAATTTATCTCTCTTTTTCTCGGCTTCCTCTTTTTCTATAATTTTGTCTTTTAATTCACTTATTCTCCTGTCTGCCTCTTCAATTCGTGCAGTGGCTGACTCCATTTTATTATGCACCTCATTTATAGCATTTTTTAGTTCATCATAACTATTTTTCAGATCCATGATCTTTGCAGCAATAGTGTCTCTACTGTCTTCTATGTGTTTTTCAAGCCCAGCAATTAATTTTACGACTATTGTTCTAAAGTCTCAGTCAGTGATATTGCTTGTATCTGTTTTGATCAATTCTTTAGCTGTCATTTCTTCCTGGAATTTCTTTTGAGGGGAGTTCTGTTTCATCATTTTGGCTAGCTTTCTGTCTCTTGTAAGTTTTAAAGGCTTGTTATGTGCTTTGCACCTGCGAGTACTGCTATATTAAAGGAGGCTTATACATTGTCCAGGGCCTGGCCATTCAGGAAGTCCCTTGGTCTCTCTTGATGTGACTTTCGTTATTTTATTTCCCTATTTGTAGTGATGTTTTGGGCTCTCCGCCATGTGTGCTTTGGTTTGTTCCTTGAAGTAGCCTCTATGAGGCCATCTTTCTAGTAGATTCCGCCTCTTTTCCTCCCAGACTCTTGTGGTTCAGAGTCCTTTGGCTTCAGCCCTTCTTTGTTTGAGAGATGCGGGCAGGACGTATGGAGCCTCCTATTTCTCCACCATCTTCTTCCCAAGCCAGCACCTTCTTTTCAACTTTGTCTCCCTTAACTTCTAACTTTACTTTCTTCTTCACTGAAATTTTTCTCTTTCTGCCAATAACATACTTTATGCTTTCTCCCAAGAGCCAGCCTCTGCATGCATCCCAGGCTGGCCTCCTGCGCGTGGGGCACACCGGGAAAGAGGCCACTGCCCAGTGGATTTTAAAAGTACAAATACTGTCATGAGTTATATCAGTGCAATTTTTTTTTACCCCACCCTAAAACAAAATGTGATCCTGATTTTGGAAATGTTTGAGACTTAAACATTGAGATGACTCCTTCACACTTAGCCCCATGTCTATCAAACAAGTTGATCTACATTCATTTCAGGATTCTTCATTTTAATTTCAAACTGGATATGGAATCTCCAATAGGAAGAATTTCAGAAAATTTAAAGAAAATATTTCAGGGAAGAGAAAAAGCAGTTAAGTAAAATTTAAGTAACATCATAAATGTTATGTTTGCACAGTGTCTTTATATTTTTATATAGAATAGGACAATGACTATCTATGATTGTTCATACTTAGCTCTTTGATAACTGAATAAATATTCATGAAATAGTTAATAAGATACTGTACAAAGTTGCCTAAAACATGTTATTGTAACTAATATAAAGTATGAAACATCAAGTTTGATTTTACAAATATCTGGAAGTATTAAAATGCTTCTATTTTAGAATGTTATGTTATTTGAACATAATTATGAATCTTTTAAAAGTATTTCAATAAAATGTACTTTTTTATTTGCTTAAATAGGAGAGAAATTCATGTGAAATCTAAATACTTTTATGTAAGCTTAATTTTAGTAAAAGAACAAATTAGGATATAAATTAAAAAAATAAATCCATATAGCAATTTTTTTTCATTATTTACTTTGAAGTAAATCATTATTTATTTTGAAGTAATGTACTAATCCATTACAGTCACTCATGTTAGAAAGAAAAGGTTAATATTATTGGCTTTAATTCCACAATGTAGATGAATCTCCACCCATTTCAGTAAGTAAGGCAAAATGACTCACTAAAACCTATCAAATTAACATTTTTTACAAAAGAAATAATTTTTTAAAAAATATTTGTGTTCATAATGTATTATAGTTTTCAAAGCATTTGTACATCCCTCATAAAAGTTCTAAAAGGAAGGCTTTGTACCTCACTTTCTGTTAGTATAGTGACTCTTTGAAATGACTAAAGCAGGTAATAAGAGAACCAGTTAGAAACAGAGTGATTAAGTAACTTGTCCAAGGTCATCCAGATAATTAATGGTAGAGACTAGAAGAGAAAAAAAAATCTTTAGACTAAAGTAACATACATGTAATTGGCTAGAAGACAGTTAACCAGGAAAAACACAATGAGAAAGCAGGCAGAAGGCTTTTAATGTTAGTTTATGCAGCTGTGGCCTTAGATAGTGAATCTCAGGAATAACAAAAGCAGACTGCAAGATCATATTTACCTGCTTAAAACAGGTTAATTTTCTACCTCTTTCACTGCAATAGTAGCAGACTTGAGGAGATGCAATCTTTTTATTTAAGGAATTTTGTAGAAGGCATTAGCGGAGAACACACATTCAAAGAGAATACTTACGCTCACCTGCAATATTTAATAGGATGTGAAATAAGACAGTGAACAACCATAAAGAGAAATATAGTCTCTGAGATATATATATATATATATATATATATATAATAATAATATTAAGAATGTCTCTATGTTAAGACACTACATTTGGACAAATTCTAAGACTACTTTACAGAACAAAATGTGCGCAGGGCCAGGATAAGAAGTCTGCAGGGTCAAGAGATGTGACCCTATGGAGATTGCAGCCCTGTTGTAGACCATGTGCTTAGTACCTGGAATATCAAAATGCCTACTCATTTGACTCTGAGTCTGTTTTCAGGGCCTGTACACGTCTGTTTCCCAGTTCAGTCTTCCAGAGTGTAGACATCCAAGGCCCAAAGGATAACCTGAAGGGGTCTTTTTCTGTAGAAAAAGGATTGGATAGAGTGTGGAGTCCCCATGAGAATTCTTGAAGTCTTTCACCATGTAGGATGAAATCAAATGTGGAATATCATATCCTTAAGTTGTCAAGTTCCAGCATGGAACTCCAAAAAACACTAGAATTTCAATCTTTAACCTTGTCTTCCAGGTCGTTATAGAGGTGTATTTCCAGGACAGAAGTCTAGGTATATTGCATTTAATAGCTCTGTACCTTGATTTAAACTGTCAGTTATTTACACATGGGAGGGATGTACAGTTCTTCCTTTGTACTCTTGACCCAGTCTCCATAAATACCAGGGGTGGGTATTTGTGTTTATTGTACATCAGACTTGTATTTATTGTACATCTAATTATAGATTAATATCAGTTGGTCCATTTTAATATCTTTGATATTAAAGATATCACTTTTTGATTCCATTTTATTTTATTTTAATATCTTTGATGTTAAAGATATCACTCTTTGATTCCATTTTATTTTTTTAAAAAAATTTTAACGTTTATTTATTTTGGAGAGACACAGAAAGAGACAGAGTGTGAGCAGGGGAGGGGCAGAGAGAAAGGGAGACACAGAATCTGAAGCAGGCTTCAGGCTCTGAGCTATCAGCACAGAGCCAGATGAGGGGCTTGAACCCACAAACTGCGAGATCATGACTTGAGCCGAAGTCGGATGCTTAACTGATTGAGCCACACAGGCACCTCTTTTTTTTTTTTTAACGTTTATTTATTTCATTTGATTACATTTTAATATCACCAAATCTCAGTGCCACTTACGATTATTTCTCACTTGGCCTTTGGCACCTGCTTAGGATGTGATTGCCCCATGTTCATCTCATTTTTCTTGCACTCCAGACTTACACCTTACTGGCTAAGTACATTTGATTGAAATTAATAAACATAAAATCTGATAAGAGCATTCTGTAACTAAAATAACATTATGATCCTCCCCCCCCGCCCCATCCACACCAGTAAAGGGCTGTATTCAAACTCCTTAATGTGGAAAAAGTCATACTCGAAACTTTCATATCTACCTACTCTCCATGGTCTCTCATCTTCCATGCCTTTATAGGTGTTTCTCCTTTTACCTGGAGCCTCTTTTCTATTTTCTCAGACTGAAAAACTCTTATTTATCCTTCAAGATTGAGCTTATGTCTTCTCTCCTCTGGGAAGTGTTCTCTAGTCCCCCAGACTAAGTTAGGTGGCTGTTCCTTGTGCTTCTACCTGTGAATATTTATATTGGCATTCACTGCTATTATTGATTTCTTTGTCTGTCAATTCTAAAGGCTAAGCAATTGGAGATTAGTAGTTGTGTTATTTTACTTTATTCATGAAATTATCTGCAAACATTTGTTCAGATCTGCTCCAATCTATATACTACGCAAGTCACCAGTCATGAAATGATAATATACAGAGTTCTTGTCAGAGAAGATACAACAATTAAGCATGGTTACAGTCACTAGACACTATGATGTGGGCTAGATGGGGTTAAATATAGGTTGTCACAGCAACTCAGAGGAAGGCCACACAGTCTTCTTGGAGAAGAAAGCATGCTGCAAAAAGTGTGTCTGGGCTGAGACTTGTGTAGGATGAGTTCACAGTAGACCCTATGTCTGTTGCATAATGTGCATATATGATATCCTTTGTAATCATTAAATTGGCACTAACCCAAGATGTGACAAATCTGGTGTGTCCTTTTGTGGACTGTAGAAGTTATAGAAGCAAACAGTGTAGAGTCAGAGGGATGAAAAAGAGGTTCTAATCAGAATCACGACAAACTCACTGTCTAGCCAGCCACTCTAAGCTGAGACAGCACAGTCAATGGAGTCAATGCAGTGATTGAGAGAATGTATAGGGATGTCTGGGTGGCTCATTTGGTTGAGCGTTTGACTCTTGATTTTGGCTCAGGTCATGATCTCAGGGTCGTGGGACTGAGCTCCGTGCCACACTCTGCTTTGTGTGGGGCCTGCTTGAGATTTTCTCTCTCCCTGCCTCTCTCACCGTTCATGCTTTCTCTCTCTGTAAAATAAAATAAGAAATAAAATAAAAAAAGAAAACTTAACAAAAAATGTATAGACCATTTATTTAAGCATTCTAGAGATGACTTAGGGTAGTCATGACCCACTGCAGCTTTTATGCTTACCATGAAAGACCTGAGTTTATAAATGAACATTATATATCTTTCTTATATCATTTATGACCCATGTTAGTTAACTCAAAGTAAGTATTTCCCTTCAACTTTTTGGTTCATAGGAATGGCAGTTTATCATTTCCTTGTCTCTGGAATATGATGAAATAAATATGCTATAAAGGAATAATCTAATAAGAGAGTAATTATAGTGAATGTTCCTTTAATCAGTTGCACATTGGAATAAAGTAACAATTCCTAATGTCTATCTATACACATAGATTTATGATAGCTGTGTAGTACTATTTAAAATTCATTCCATATGATGGATTCAGATTTTCTCAACTCTCTCTTGATTCTGTTTATAACATATCAATTTATTTTATTTATTTTTTAATTTTTTAAAATATTTAATTTAGAGAGAGAGAGAGAGTGAGACAAAGCAGGAGTAGGGGAGGGGCAGAGAGAGAGGGAGACACGGAATCAGAAGCATGCTCCAGGCTCTGAGCTGTCAGCACAGAGTCCAATGAGGGGCTGGACCCAACAAACTGTGGGATCATGACATGAGCCAAATAGGCCGCTCAACCAACTGAGCCACCCGAGTGCCCCATAACATATCAATTTAAAAGTATCAGTTTTTATTTAGTTGGATATTTATTAGTTTAATATAAGTTTGCAGTCTGCATTTTGCCCCTCCCTTCCTTCTTTCCATCCTCCCTCCGTCTTTCCTTCCTTCCTTCCTTCCCTCCTTCCCTCCTTCCTTCCCTTCCTCCTTCCTTACTTCCTTCCCTCTTTCCTTCTTTTCTTCCTTCCTTCCTTCCTTCCTTCCTTCCTTCCTTCCTTCCTTCCTTCCTTCTTTCCTTCCTTCCTTCTTTCCAGAATGAAGAGATCAATAGATAGGACCCTGTAATGAATGAAGCAAAAAGTGTGGCCATTCTTGTTTAAGTGTGTCATGGTTAACATGGTTTCCTCCTTTTGCGAACAAATCACAATTTGAGAATATATGAAACCAGCCCTTGTGAAATCTTTAAACAAATATAATTGTATCTATAAAAATTCATAACATAAGAATAAGGCTTTGTCTACTCGACCATAGCTGATTTCAGTAATCTCATTTCCAAAAGCAATCTTAATAATCGTTACACCTGTGAATCATATTGCATAGTCTAGATTTAATGAATTAGTTCAGGTCATGCTACTTTAGTCCTAAGATAGACCTAAGTGAAACATTTCATTGATATAATTTATGAAAGATTATGAAAAATATCTTTCTATATAATCCATAAAACTTTCTGAGTACGTATTGAAGGGGATAAAAATCATAAATTTGTTACAAAATAAAAATTATTTAAAATTATTTTTGGAATTGTTTCAAATATTAACTACATTTAACATAAAGTATAATTAATATTTCTAATCAAATAAAAGTAGATGTGAAAGAGTTTCAAAAAATTTATATGTTATTGTTACTTCCTAATCTATCATCAGATATATAACTTGACTCCTTCCAAAAATCTTTACAACAACAAATTTTTATAGAAAGAAATTTCTTGACAGAGCTTTAGTATATAGTAAACTGGACACTTAAATTAGATAAATTTTATATATTTATATATAGACATCTGTTATATATTTATATAGTATATTTATAGATAAATGCCTATCTATATTTATATATGACATATTTATATATAAATATCTCTCTATTTTTATATTTATTTATATAAACATCTATTATATATTTATCTATAAATAATAAATATGCATAATTAACAGATCATTTGCAATTAAAAAAAGATGGATAGAACCAGAAACTAAACATAAAAATAGAAGAGATTTACCAACAAGTCATAATGTGTGACTTTATTTAAACATTGATTAAAACAAATAATCTTTAAAATATTATAAAACTTGTGATATACTTAAAAATTTTAATATTAACCTGATATTTAATGTAATTTAAGATAATTATTAAATTCTTTAGATGTGATAAAGGTATTGTTAGTATATAATAAATAATAGAGCGCCTATATTTAGAGATACATGAAAAAATACTTGAAGAATTATAGTTTGGGATTTGTTTAAAAATAATATAAGGAGGAGTGGATGAATGGGAGAATGGGTGAATAACTTTTAGAGTGAGATAATAGGTTTATAGGAGTTCCCTGTTCTAGTCTGTATATTTTTGTATATGTTTGAAATTTTCCGTAACAAAGCAAAAAGAAAGGGTGTGTATTGTCATAACACAGATTGATTTTTCTATGAAATAGCAAACTAGCAGCATAATAAAATTGTTGGTATTCTCACGTCTTTCACTAACTGAAAATATAAATAAATAATGCTTATTTGATGTCTTTCCTCACCAAGATAGAAAAAAAAGAAAGGTAAATGGAGACTCAAGGTAATAGCTTTCATTATTTTGGTATCTTTATGTGCCATGAACTATGCTGAATGTGGAAAACAAAAAACAAATTGTCTGATTTAATTGTCACAATTATCCTACAGTAAATATTAGTAACTTTGTTTTACACATAGGAAAACTGAGGCTCAGGAATTGCAAAAGCCAACGTCAACGTCCAAGTATGTTCAGTTTCAATGTCATCCAAACACTAAGTGCTTCATCGAAAGCATTATGATGGTACCTTCAATGTTCATATAATTAAAGTATATAAATGCTAATTAAATCAATATCTGCAAAATCACTTGAATAAATGAAAGATATCAGTTTGAATTCTGTATAAGAAATAGAAACTCCAGAAATTTAAAGTATACAGAGAATTAATATGGTGCTGTGAAGCTTACTGGAAGGGCTGTGGACATAGAGTCAAGAGACAACCACTGCACTACTGATTTTAAGGGCACACAAGAATACTTGGTGATGTAGACTGAGAAATTGCTCCTTAAAAAATGTCCATATCCTAATCCCTGGAAACCACTAATGAGTTATTTTAAAAGCAAGAGGGATTTTGAACATTTGATTACATAGAAGAGGATTATCTAGGACCATCTGAGATGATCCAATATGGTCACAAGGGTCCTTAAAAAAGAAGGAAAGGAAGATCCAGAGTCAAAGAAGCTGACGTGTTGGCATAAGGAAATGTGGCCACACACTGTGGAGCTAAGAGCGAAGGAATGTAAGCTAGAAAAGACAAGGAAACAGATCCTATCCCTAGAGCTCCTAGAAAAAAGGCAGCCCTGTTGACCTACTTTGGATTTCTTGTCTACAAGGCTGTCAGATAATACATTTCATGTTATTTAAAGACACTAATCATATGGTAAATTGTCAAAACAGCAGTAGGAAACTAACACACCTGGAATGTGTGCTTCTGCCTGTTCCCACTGCTATTGCCACTGGCCCTTGTAGTCAAGAGCTAGTGACTATACTCTGGAATCCTGAACCTGGCCTCCAGCAAGAACATCTCCGTGGTATTGGATGCCAGTAGCAATAATAACAAGCAGATGAACTCTCCTTGACACCTTACAAATAATTCACATATCATACTCTTAACTGCAAAGGCCAGTGGAAATGTAGTTGTAAACTTTAGAATTACTTTGTTACAACAACATACAAAAAAAAAAAAAAGACATGAAAATGGATATCAAGGGCCAATCAACTCTATTCAGCACACATAATTAATCTATTTACCCAAGTGTTCCTTAAACTTAACACAGTTAACTTTCTTTGGTAAAACATGTTCTTTTGTATTTCAGAAATCTGAAAAATGTTGACTAAATCCATTAATATTTAAGAAATTTTTTGCAATATTCTTTTAAGACTATGTCAAAATCTATGCATTTTGTGTTCACCAGAAAAAATTCTTTTTGTGGGGAGGTAGAAGTCTACATAATTTGAATTATATCATTATTTTATGCAATAGGCAAATTGAACCTGGCTTTCTAATTGTGATTTGTACAGCTCTTTAATACGTACTCACATTCAAATTTTACAACCTTCTCTATTTTATAACTTACTGCATAATAGTTCAGCCTTAAATTAATGTGTTTTCATAGCAAGATTCAATAAAGAATTTAATATGGACTCTAAAATTTAGACAGATATTAACATTTTAGTGGTATCTTAATGTTTGCATGTAAATAGTAGTTTAATGAAACACAATAGCAAATTCATGATAAAGTACAAGAGTTTTTATTGGAAACCACAAAAATTCATCTTTCTTCAGTTGTGATACATTTTATAATGAGTACGTTGTCTCAGGAATAAAGAATAAAAACAATTTACATATTTTGTCCCAAAATATTGACACTATAACAAAGAAAAACTGGAAATAAGCATTAGGCAGACTCTTTTTTTTAATGTTTATTTATTTTTGAGAAAGAGAGAGCGTGAGTAGGGGGAAGGCAGAGAGAGAGGGGGACAGAAGATCTGAAGATCTGTGCTGATAGCACAGAGCCCGATGTGGGGCTAGAACTCACAAACCATGAGATCGTGACCTGAGCCAAAGTCAGACACCCAACCAAGTGAGCCACCCAGACATCCCAGGCAGACATTTTTAAATGTTATAATTCTCTAGTGCAACAACTGTTCTAACAGACTGTTATATATAAGAATTGTATTATCGACATTCTTTTAAATGAATTTCGGCTTAGTACTACAAACATTTTTATGCAAATATTTGAGTATATTTTCCTGTTCATTTAAAAAAATTAAGTTTATTTCTTTATTTTGAGAGAGAAAGCTCACACTTGAGCGGGAGTAGGGGCAGACAGAGGGGAGAGAGAATTCCAAGCAGCCTCCATGTGCTGTCAGTGCAGAGTCTGATGCGGGGCTGGAACTCACGAACTGTAAGACCATGGCCTGAGCAGATATCAAGAGTTGGAAGCTTAACTGACTGAGCCACCCAGGCGCCCCTCCTTTGTTCATTTTTAAAACAAAGATTTGAATATTTCTGCTTCTTTTCTTGTTACATGGGAAATAAGAGAAAATTATAAGTCCACTATATTTCTATATCTGAATTTCTTTTAGCTAAAATCACTCCATCAACCGTAAGAATAGTTCATATTAATTCTCAGTAGTTAAGCTGGCAGGTGAATCACGTAAAGGACTCAAACATGTGAAAACTTTCTGGTGAGCCTGAAGCTATTTCTCATATAGATTACTAAAATTACTCTTCAAGATAAATTTTCGTTCTCCTTGCAGTAATTGTGGTAGATGTATTTTTCTACATAATCACTCATATTTATTTTTAATAGGTTTGATTTAAATATGAAATAGTTGAAGTCTATTAATCAGTAAGTAATTAAAATATAAAATAACATTGGAGCTCCTGGGTGGCTCAGTTGGTTAAGTGTCCAACTCTTGGTTTGAGCTCAAGCCATGATCTCAGAGTTTCCTGGGTTTGAGCCCCGCATTGGGCTCTGTGCTGGTAGGGTGGAGCCTGCTTGGGATTCTCTCTTTCCCTCATCCTCTGCCCCTCCCCCACTCATGCTGTCTCTGTCTCTCTCAAAATAAATAAGTAAATTTAAAAAAGAAACTTAAAAATATTATAAAATAATATTTAATTTTTGTTTTAGTATTAACATTCAGCAAGAAAAATATATGCTATATAAACTTACATACCATAGGATATACACACTTAATGAAATTATGATTTATTTGAATTTTCCAAGTTATCAGGCCTAGTGTGGTTCCTAGTCACTAGAGACAATAGGCTCTAATAACCACTTGCAGGCTCATTCCTGCACACAATGTGGAGATTTGAGACCGTGGCACCAAAGCCTTAGGATCATTGTCACAACCTCCTGACTGATTTCTTCTGCTGTCATCCATTTCATGACCTCTAATGCTGTTTGAATGACCACCTACAATCTAAATCTGACCTTGTCAGTCTCTAACTCAAAGTATCATTACTTGGGGGCTGATGTTCTAAATGTGAGGAGCACACAAAGACAAACTAGCCCGCCAGTCTTGTATTCTGTCTCTTGCACATGTTCCTTCGTGTCTCTGATGTTGTTAACCATTATGCTCTCTGCGCCTGGAAAAAGGATCTTCCTCCTGCTTGGCTCCTGTGTATCCTTCAACACTCGACTCATGTGTCGTCTTGTCTGGGAAGCCTTCCAGGCTTCATCAAGACACAGTTAGCCGCCCTTGTTTTGTGTGCCTAGAAGCCCCCACTGGGGTTTGAGGTGTGAAAAGAGTGTGCCAGAAGAAATCTTACTTTGAGAAAATATTCATAAGGTTCAAGGCTGTCTTCACATTTCTGGGCATCGCAGTTCCTCAGAATAGCCCTAAAGGAACAATCTTTCCTGTGTGGGTAAAATGCTTCCTTCCCTGATTTCAGCGGCTGTGCTTAGATCAACATGTGCTACAGAAAGCATGAGCCAATATCCACAGTCATTCTTCCTTTGGCTGGTAGAAGAGGTGGGACTGAATCAGGAATTAGCCATCAGCAAGTCCTTTCTCTATGAATGCAAAATAGGGATACAAAAAACCAAATTACGATTAGTGCTTTTTTCTTTTCATTCGCTTATTTATTTATTTTTTTTCTAGCCTATACCTTTAATATCTAAACTCAGGAGATTTTGGCTATTATGCTTTTTAACTTATTTTGGGGGTGGTGCAGTAAGTATATATTTACAGAGTTTGCTATGTTAGCCTTCTTATTTACCACACTTGGTTCTCTTTATTTTTTACTATGGATTTGAATTACCACCTGGTATAATTTTCTTTATTCCAATATACTTTTGATTCCATGCAACTGTGTTGTACCATTATTGTCAAAATTATTACACCTTTACATTGTTTATGCCTAACACTACAATTATATACATATTGTTTTGCACAACAGATGGTGAAATAAGTTCAGAAAAGAAAGAAGTATACATTTGTACTGTCTTTTACAATCACACAATTACCTTTACTGATGCTGTTTGTTCGGTGTGTGTGCGGATTTTTCAGGAGTGATTTGCTTTTAACCTGAAGAACTGCCTTTAGTATTTCTTTTAACGTAGATCAAGGAACATATTCTCTCAGCTATTGTTTTCTTTTTTGTGTTTATTTATTTATTTAGTTTTAAATTTTTTATGTTTATTTATTTTTGAGAGAGAAGAAGAGAGACAGAGTGTGATGGGGAAGGGGCAGAGAGAGGGAGACACAAAGTCCAAAGCAGGCTCCAGCCTCAGCTGTCAGCACAGAGCCTGACCCAGGGCTTGAACCCACCAACTGTGAGATCATGACCTGAGCCGAAGTTGGACATTTAGCTTAACAGACTGAGCCACCCGGGCACCCTTCAGCTGCTTTTTTTTTTTTTTTTTTTTTTTTTTTTTAAGTAATCTCTAAACCCAACATGAGGCTTGCACTCAAGGGTCACATGCTTTACCGACTGAGCCAGCCAGTCACCTGATCCCAGGTTTTATTTGTCTGGGAATATTATTGGTTTTGACTTATGAATGGAAATTGGTAGACTGTTTTTCTAGCCCTTTAAATATATCATCCCACCGCTTTCTGACCTGTATTGTTTCTGATAAGAAACCAATTATTTTCTAATCGGGATCTCCTCACATGACGAATCATTTTTGTCTTGCTGTTTTCAAAGTTTTGTTTTTTTAAGTTTAAATGTCAACATTTTATTTATTTTTTATTATTTTTTGTTTATTTATTTTGAGAGAGAGAGAGAGAGAGAGAGAGAGAGAGAATCCCAAGCAGGCTCTGCACTGAAAGTTTGAGCCTCCCAATGCGTGGCTCAAGCTCACAACTGTGAGATCATGACCTGAGTCAAAATCAGTGAGTTTGTTGCTTAACCCACTGAGCCACCCCTGTGTCCCTGGATTTCAATGTTTTAAATTTGATGTGTCTGAGTGTGGATATCTTGTGTTGACCATATTGAGGATGGATGCATTTCTTGGTTGTGTAGATTAATATTTTTCATCAAATTTGAGAAGTTTCCAGCCTCTAATTCACTATTTTTTTGCTCCTTGCTCTTCTTTTCTGGTATTCACATTACATGTATGTTTCTGTGCTTGATGGTGTCTCTCATTCCTCTTAGAGCCTGTTCAGTTTTTTCATAATTTTTTTTCCTGTTCTACTTTGGTTTGAATAATCTCTAGCAATCCGACTTCAAGTTTTCTGATTCTTTTTCTTCTGTCAATTCAGATCTATTGTTGAGCCTCTCCAGTAAAATTTTTATTTCAGTGTCAACTCTAGAATTATCATTTAGTTCTTTTTTATAATTATCTTTTCATTGATATAGATTGGAGCTGCCAACCATCCCCACCTTGGGTTTGATTAATTTGCTAGAGCAGTGCAGAGAACTCATTTCATTTACTAGATTACTGGCTTATTGCAAGGGGATATAGGGACAACCTGATGGAAGAAGTGCACAGGAGAAGGTACAGGGAAGGGGAGTGGAGGTTCGTTGCCCTCTCTAGGTGTGCCAGTCTCCCAAAATCTCCAAGTGTTCATCAGTCCCTGTTCTTTTGGGTTTTTATGAAGACTTCATTACACAGATATTATTGACTCAATCATTGGCCATTGGTGATTGACTCAACTTCCAACCCCTCTCACTAACTTGGAGGCTGGTGGGATTAGACCAGAAGAGGTGGGGTTGAAATTTCTAACACCACAATCATACATGGTTGGCTCCACTAGCAATCAGCACTCATTCTGAGGCACAGTCCAGAAGTTACCTCCTTAACATAACAACCAATACTTCTGTTACTCTCTTCACTTAGGAAGTTCTAAAGGTTTTAGGAGCTCTGTGCAGGGAAAAGGAATGAAGACCAAATAGATATTTCTTATTATAAACCATAATATTCACAGGTATCCTATTTCTTGATGGGAAGCTTGTTCTACAGGTAGAAGGAGACCCATCTTGGCAACACTTACTCAAGTGGAACTTCTATCAAGCTGAAATGGGGGTTGGGGGGAAATGGGTTGTATCTTAAATGCCACAGACTCTTGTTGCTCTTACTAAGATTTAGTAGATTTTTTAAATAGGTGTTTTTGACGAGCAGTATATCCTTATGACAACTTCCAGAGACTCTAAATGGTGGTTATTTGGATAATTTTCACCAGTAATGATAATTTCACAGGGGAATGGGTACATGGGTTGCTCATATGCACATTCTAGACATTGACATCTGGACACTGTTTTTAATTATGAGAGAAGTAGCAGAGACCTATCTAGAGATACCAAAGGAAGCAGACACATAGAAGAAGATAGAAACAGAGATAAACATCTCCCTGTGGTCCCTATGACTTTCCAATCTGGCTTCAGTCTACATTCTTGCTATTGTGTTCTGAGACACCAATACAGCCTTAACACACACGAATCTTTTCTGCTATTTGTGGGCAACCAAAAACACTCCAACCAAGTAAATAATTTATGAGTTAAACCACAGAAACTGTGAAAGCCAAGTAGTAAGAGGTGTGATTCAAAGATGGCACTTCCCACAGGTTAATATATGGAATTCTTTTTATAACAATCTAAACTTTTTAGAGTTCTAATAGAATTCTTTTCAGAATGGTTACTAACTAGGTGTATGACTTTGGAAATAGTCTTGCCTCATTTTCCCATCTGCAAGAAAGACATATTAATAGTATTTACTAATAGAGCTGTCATTGGAGTAAAATGAGTTAAAGCCTATAAACTGTTTTTAACAATGTCCACATAGTAAGCAATCAACAGGGAGGACTAAAAGCCCTTAGGAAAAACTTTGTGGACAGTTTTCTTAGGATGTAGGGCAGTTATGATAAAAACCATAGTGCAACTGCATTAATACACTGATAATATGGGGTACCTGGATGGCTCAGCCAGTTAACTGTCCAACTCTTGGTTTCAGCTCAGGTCATGATCTCTGGTTCCATGGGTTCTAGCCCTGCATTGGACTCTGTGCTGATGGTGCAGAGCATACTTGGGAACTTCTGTCTCTGCCCCCCCCCCCCAGCTCATGTTGTCTCTGTCTCTCTCAAAAATAAATGAACTTTAAAAAGTTTTTAAAAACACACACTGATAATATTTATCATTTTTAAGTTTAATTTACATTGATTAAATTAAATCATTTAATGAAATTAATTCTACTTAATTAGATTCAAAACAGAGGCCCCGTCCCCCATACTGTTACTAAACCCTGAGTCCCATGGAAAATTCTCATGTCAGTTGCATTTATCTAAAATATTACTAGGATTTAACTTCTAATTACAATAAAATTAAAGGACTTGTTTCTATGCCCATTTAATTTCATTAAGCCATATTTCATCATATCAGTTCAGCATTTACTAAAGCAGAGCTATTCATAAGAGACAGCTACGTGGTCAAACCATAATCTATTCTGGTAAGTGGCACTGTAGAGAAACCAACAAGAGAAAATATCATTCTAGAATATGGCAATGCACAGTTATACCCTGGGAAAATTATTGTTATTCTAAACATAGGCAACTTCAAAATCTGACAAGTTATGCAGTTACATCAGTGAAGAACATGATGGACTTTATCACTTTTTTATATAAGTAAGAATATGTCATGTGAGTAAAACATATAAAAATTAAAGAAATCTTTGTTGTTTACAATACACTATACAATATAAAACATACATATTTTTTAGAAGCTGTAAAATCTTTATCCGTATACCAGGTTTAGAGTAATATTTTTAAAAATTTCTATTAATTAATAAGGTGTAGAAATGGTAGAAATGGGAGAAGGCTGGATATAAACAGTGGCAAAATGCAAGTGGTTTCTTTTTTTAAATTTTTAAATTTAAAACAAAAAATTTATTTTTGACAGAGAGAAAAGCATGATTAAGGGAGAGGGAGAGAGAGGGAGACAGAATCTAAAGCAGGCTCCAGGTTCTGAACTGTTAGCACAGAGCCCAATGCAGGGCTCGAACTCAGGAACAGCAAGATCATGACCTGAATTAAAGTCGAACGCTCAACTGACTGAGCCACCCAGGTGCCCCAGTGGTTTCTTTTAATAATCTTTCATCTTTTGTTTTTAAATTTTTTAAATGTTTATTTATTTTTGAGAGAGAGAGACACACACACACAGAGTACGAGTGAGGGAGGGGCAGAGAGAAAGAGAAAGAGACAGAATCTGAAGCAGGCTGCAGGCTCTGAGCTAACTGTCAGCGCAGATCCCAATGCAGGGCTCGAACCCACGAACCGAACCCTGAGATCATGACCTGAGCTGAAATCTGGCGCTTAAACATCTGAGCCACCCAGGCGCCCCAATAATCTTTCATCTTTAGCTTATGTTTGCCATTGTGATTATTTTCTCTGTAATCTTGAAACAGAATTAAAAAAAAAATTGAAAATTAAAAGATATAGTCCTAAAGCCTTGTATTCTATTTTTAACATAAAAAATCATAAACAATATTTAATGCCAAATCAATGTTAATTTTAAACGATCCAAAACACACTATAATGTATTTAAAATAAACAAAGCTTTTTGCTTACCTTACCTAGAACTGTAAATATGGAAATGTATTTAGAGTATGGATTAGACGAGGAACAACATATACTTCATAATTTCAGAAATACCAAGTTATCCAAATGAGTACCAAATCTTGACACTTCCATAATACAAATAAGTTATATCCCTTAATATTTTCTGTATTATTATATCATCTATTTTTCCCTTCTGAGAATGGAAGGAGCATACTATAAATCAAATAACTTTTGCATGATAGATTATGAAAAACATTTGATCTTTTGATCTTGAAACCGCATAGCCAAAATGCTTTTATTTCCTGGCATGAGTCCCAGACTCCAAATGTCATTCAATGGAAACATTTCCATGATATAGTGTTTGATATTTTACATTTTATAATTCTATTTTTTCCTATTGGGTTTCTTTACAATTTTTCTTGCAAATAGCTGCAAGATATGTTACCAAAGGGAAAAAATTATGAAACTGATTAAAACATGGTTTCTTAAGGACTTCTCAGCTGTAAAAATAGCTAAGACATTGTAAAGAGAGAAAGAGAACTAAAATTAAACGTGTAGCAAATGGCTCACCTTTACTGGCAGCTATATACAAAGGTTTATGCTCAGTCCCTGAACAGAGCAGCCCACCATATCTGTGAACATCATGAATACTTGATAAACCCACAGCAACAATAACAGAATAAAAACTGTGTTAATGTTTGCACAAGCAGAACTGTCCAAGGATTTTAACTATCCCAGGGCTAAAACCAGAAAATAGAACATGAATCTCCTTTTTCCTATGACTTCTGAAACTTCCATTAGCTTTGCACGCTCAAAAAATGGAAAATTAAAGTTACTTCAATTTGCATCAGTTCATTTATTTTTATTTTAAATGTAATTTATTCATACTGCAATGTATAAAGCTAAAAGGTCATTAAATGAATAGTCACGCCAGAAACTACATTTAATAAATGTGTCACTTCTGAATATTGGGCAAATCTCCTTTTATGTTATAAAACTACATATAATATAGAATACTCAGTAAGTAGTGTGAGCAAGTCTACTGGTTCTTTAATACATCATATTTAACATATTATATTTGAAATATGTATACAGAGAGGTTATTTTACTTATATAATACTGTCTCCTTTTTTGAGAAATTACATGAACTTTGCTTACATTAATTTATAAAATATTCAAGCAAAAACATTTGGAAAAGCTTCACTGAGAAAAATACATTTATAGTTCTAAATTTTTACTAATTTCAGGGTAATACAAATTAGTTAATTTATTTTTTGTTAAAATGTGTATTTATTTTATAATGCAGTTTTAAAGAAGACATGAAATCTAGTTTCAACTTTCTATCTGCCTAACTGATTTGTCTCTCTGGGTCTCAGTTTCCTTTTGTTTTTTAAAAATTTTTAATGTTTTATTTACTTTTGAGAGAGAGAGAGAGAGAGAGTGAGCAGGGGAGGGTCAGAGAGGGAGGGAAACACAGAATCCAAAGACAGCCTCCAGGCTCTGAGTTAGCTGTCAGCACAGAGACTGATGCAGGTCTCGAACCCACGAACCGTGAGATCATGACCTGAGCTGAAGCCGGACGCTCAATCGACTGAGCCACCCAGGTGCTCCTGAGTCTCAGTTTCTTGATTCAGTAATTTAAAAAACTGTATGGCTTCTACTTACACAAGCAAATTGTCCTTGGTGTCAGGAGTACCACTGCAGTTACATCTTGGTTTTCAAGTTCAAGCTAGTTATAAGACTACTTTCTTTGTAAAATTATCTGTTGGTGATGTGTCTTTGATCATACTGCAAAATAATCTTGCATTGTTAAGCCTTAAGAACTATATCAATGTTTGAGGCAGATAAACTTTATGATAAGGTATGATAAGGTAAGTAAACTAAAATTCTTGTGGGACAGCCTAGAAAGCGAATAGCTATAGAACAAGAAAAAACCCTTCATTTGGTGGTGAGTCTTTTGGACTTTAATGGGAGGGGTGGAAAATGACGTTTGCTATGGAAATTATATTCCACAAGGCAGGAGCCCATCAATATTTTTTAGAAGAAATTTTTGAATGCGTTTGCCAATCATAGACACCTGGGAAATCAGAACCAGGTCACAGAGCAAGAAAGGAATACTGTGGACACTAAAATTCAGAGAAGACTGAGGGGATTCTCAAAAATAATTTATAGATTACACGCAGTCATTGTAGAACAGGTGTATTAATCAGCCAGTCAGGAATTTCTGGGAGCTGAATTAATAGTCATTGAGACCTTGACAGCACGACCAAATTTTAAGCCACTGACCATTTTTATAAATTCTCGTTTCTGCTTCTTAAAATAAGTACAGTCTGTAGCAATGAAAGTCATGACAAGACACACATTTAGCACACATAGCTATGATTTTGATAAGAAGCTAATAAAAGGATATCTCCATATCTATCTTTATTATCTGTCTTCAATCTATGTATCAATCTATCTATCTCATATCTATCTATTATCCATGTATGTATGCGTGTATGTGTCTATCATCTATTTATCTTTTTGTCTAATCTAGCCATACATTCATCTCAAAAGGCATCCAGAAACTAGTGGTAGCAAGAAGCCACCTGTTGACTTGAAGGGGCAAGGAAAGAAAACTGTGTCACTAAAGCTAGCGGAGAGCTAGATCATGGAGTTGGAGTAGCTTGACAGGAAATATAGCTGAATTTAGAGAAATGTGATCACAGCAAGAAAACAAAACAAAACAACAAACAAACAAAGAAAAACAGGAGAAAATGGGGAAGGGCTGATGCAGGGAAGGAATAGGGATGATATATGCCGAACTGTTTTCATGCCCTCAGATCTTTTGTCTGAACTTCCCTTTGGCCAAATCCAATTGGATGCCGGAAGGCAAAAGAGCCTGGGTGATCCAATTAGTACAAGTATCCTAGAGGCATGAAATAGAGCAGAGGTGCCTGAGAATGAGTGTGTGTGTAGGGAGAGTCGGGAATGAGAGAGTGGAAGGCAGAGATGAGAACAAACATTTTCAGTCCAACTAAAATAACATTTGAGAACAATTAAGTCATGAAATTTCTTGATTAACATGTAAGACAGCTTTATATTGACTTCCACCTGACTGTGTTAATTTAGTAAGATTACACAGAGAATGGGACTAGCCATAAATTTTACCATAAATATAAAATGTGAAATTTAATTCTTGGAAAATTAACTATATATATATATATATATATATATATAGTTTTAACTGTATATACAAAACACAATTTAATTATTTGATGTGATATATATGCACATATATGTATATGCATATACAATATAAATATACCAATAATTATACTGTGTGTGCATGTGTGTGTATGAATGTTGTTTAAACCACTTTCTTTGACATATTCTATTTCCTGTGGAAATCTCTTAGAAAAAACAGAATTCATTGAAAATGACTCCTAAGGTCAAATGTCTTTGGATCTTGTATAAGGTCAAGCGTGTTATCTAATGTAAGCATTCACACAGGACCAAAAGAGCCTCTCATAGTAGATGAACTTGTTTCAAAGGGTTCGAAAGGTAGAGACAAGGACTAGTGATTCATTCTGCTAAAGATGGATGATGTTTATAAAGCAAAAGAGATTTATTGACTTATTTATTGATTTGATTTATTGGTTTAGAATGATTTTGTACCCCAGAAGCATTCATGAGTGTGCCACCAGTACAATCAGAGAAAATGCAGCGTCTGCAGCTTTGTGGAGAGGGGGGCGCAGCAGGCAGCTGTGGGTGAAGAGGATTTAACGAAGAAGAATGATTTTTGTGGCAGAGATACATTTCACAGCACAGCGCTATCCTGAGTCAATAATGATGACTAACCAGGACGGGATGAGAATTAGAGCAGCAAATGATGCCTGTGGAGTGAATACAGTAAGAGAGAAGGAAAAGACGCCATGTAATTACAGCTGTTTTATTTTTCTCTCAACTTTGGAGGATTACGGAATAAAAATTTTGTGAATGAAGAGGAAGTCACCCAAAATAAACAAAATCAATAATGGATTCCAGTTTGAACAGATATCCAGAGAACATGAATTTATGTCGTAAATGAATAAAGCAAAGTCATTTATAAATAATATAAAATGTTGAGGCACCAACTGCTAACACAGATAGAGTTAATTCCAAGAGTTCAGAGTAGGAAAAACAGAGGAATTGATTCTGGATGACTGATTCTAGAAAACAAATGTATTGGAAAGATACTAGATTGCTCATAGGATCTTGGAGGCCACACAGACAGAAACACTTTCCAAATGATTATGCAAATCTGGTAAACCAAAGACACAACCTTCCTACTTCTGGGAACCAGATGATGCCTGTTGGCCTAATGGAGACTAGTGAGACCAAGTCATACAAACTGCTTCTAGTAATGCAACCACTGCTGAGGCTGGACTGTGGACTTACCTGCACTCACTCCAGACACCTGTCACCCGACAGTATTTTATTATGCTCCTTCTTTCCATCTCTAGCTTCTGTTTTAGAGTCGGTGTATGATCAACAGAAACTTATGACGTAGTACTTTAATCATAAAGAATGGAGAAAGGAAGGATTCAGTATAATCTGGCTTCTACACAAGACTGGGTATACTTCATTAGCTGGGGGATTCTTCAAACATTGTATGGAGATTTAGATGTTGGGTGGACAAAATCAATAGCAAAGTGTCTCAGAGGCAAATAAGCAAATAGAACTAAAATATCCTAGGACGTGTCTATTGGTGCAAATGGACACAGATTGAGAATAAAGGTGTATGTTGGGGAATCACACTTTACAAACTCCTCCATGAAATTAATGAATGACGAAAGGTGGCCATATAACATGGAGAAGAGGATAAAAGTTAGAATTTGGGAAGACATTGCATTTAGAAGGTGAGCAGAGGAAAGAGGGCCAAAAATTAGTGACCACAGAGGTAGAAAAGAAAATCAATATGAGTAATGTAGAACAAAATACCCAGAATGAGCTGGACAGTAGAAACAAAAATGACAAATATTGGGGAGAATGAAGAGTGTAAAAAAGTCACTGGAATCACCAACATGACAGTTACTAGCTACCCCCGCCCTTGCAAGTATATTCACTGAAGTGAAAAGAGGGATAGTCGAGTTCCAAGGTATTCAGAAGTGTTTCACTAAAAGACAAGAAATAGAGAGAAACATTGTAAACCCATTTAAAAAGTTTATTGAGAGTGGCACAATGATGCTCAAGGATGTAAGAAAATGAAGGTATTACAGGACGGATGTAAGTGTGTCTACTTTCACAAAAGAAGTATCCACTAAAGACCAAGAATTAAAAAAATGAAATTGTAAAAAAATGAGCTTAGGTAGCATGTATATTGAATAAAATGTTTTGGCCAGAATAACCAAATCAGGTAATAATAAACAATCCAACAGCTATTACTATATTTTAATTAATACATGTTTTAAAAGGCAGTGGTCAATGAGGTCACTTAATCTAAACCATCAACATCAGTTTAATCTGCTTAGAAATCCAGACTATAGTAGCAATTGTATTCAGTTTGTATACATTTGATGATAATAAGAACCATCAAATGATGGTGATCTTTATAGCATTGGGCTTCTTTATTTATAAGACAGTGTACACCTTTATTCTCAATCCTTCTTCCAAGCTCCTATTCCATTTCCATACACATTGCAAATTAAATATTCATAAGGTAATCACAGTTTCTTCCAAACTTGCTATCCCTGCAGACTTGGATTATATATACTTTAAGGCTTGAGAGAAGCCTAGTTGTAGGACATCTGATCCAATTTCCTCTCTATTGAATCTTTTTAAAAAGTGTTTATTTATTTATTTTGAGAGAGAGTGAGAGTGAGATGGGTAGAGAGACAATCCCAAGCAGGCTCTGCACTGTCAACGCGGAGCCTGACACGGGGCTAGAGCTCACGGAACTGTGAAATCATGACCTGAGCTGAAACCAGGAGGCTGATGCTTAATCGACTGAACCACCCATGCACCCCCATCTACTGAATCCTAATCTTATTCCCCCAGAGTCATGGATTCTGTATTTGTGCAATTGCTGTGTTCCTTATATTTTCCATGGATACTAAACCATGCCTCAGAAGAGAACATAGAATGCTAACAGAGAAATGAGAAGCTTAACACAGCATTTTATAATTCACATTTTTATATTTTATATGTAAAATATATATTTTGTATTTTAAAACTATTGTCTTCATTGTCCTTTTATTCAACTTTTCCATGAGCCAAGTGATGAAATTGGTACTCTGTCTTTAAGGAATTTGCAGTTATAAAATTTTCAAGTTTGCAAAGGCGAATGTCACATCTGAGAGAATTTTTCTTGCTGGTCAGCATTTTATGGCATTCAATTTATTCTGATTCTAGTAAAATCCCCTGGTGTTCTCCTAGTGACAGTTCCTCTTTATCATTTGTTTATCCTTCAAAATAGTACACACACACCCACGCCCACATGCAACATACAGACCCGCTCTGCCATGGACCATTTTGCTGAGCACCATACTTTTTTTGGCCTTCTGACTGAAGATCTGAGTATAATACTCCATACTCATTTGTTCTAGTAGAATGATTTATAATTGTAGACACTTGCAGTATTTTCAAGGTTTTTATAGGCTGAACCAGCTAAAGCCTAACATTTTAGCTATGACAAATTATGTAAAGCTGGAGCTATCTAAAATAAGCAAACGCTAGTGATGCAGCCCAAGTTTAATTAAAATGTTGATCACGTTCTCTTACAATAATTGCATAAAACAACAAATAAGATTCAAATATTCTACATCTCAAAACTTTTGGGATTAGTCACTAAAGTGTTCTCTTAAAGCCCAAGAACACAAGATGAAACATTAAAAATGGTAACTTGTGAGGACACATAATGTGCCATTTCATCCCCACCTGTATGATAAATTTCAAAGAGGCAAAGATTCAAAGTGTATTTTCTTAATAATGAATATGAGAACAATTACAATATCTCATGGCTGAAATTGTCAGTCATTGATTAAGTCATGTATAATTTATCAAACAAAATGATTGCTACCACATATGCAGAAGAATAGGTGTTATGAGTTAGATCAATTCTGTCAGATTTTTATGTTGAGAAGCTAACATTCTTGCAGATAAAATCATAGGATCTCCCTGGGATTAGTGTACCAGTTATAGGTAAAAAAAACACAGTTGGCAGGAAGACGATGTAGTGAATATGCTTTGCATCTGTTTCTTAAATTTGGTTTCCCTGGGCTTAACAGAAAGAAAGAAAGAAAGAAAAAGAAAGAAAGAAAGAAAGAAAGACAAAGAAAGAAAGACTGGCTTCTAAGTAAGTTTATTGTTTTGCTATAAGAGACCATGGTTTTGTACATTTAAATTTATGAGCAGATGCTGATAGCCAAATGAACAAGTGGCATTGAAAAAAAAAAAGATAAAGGGATTCTTTTTCTTCTTTTTCAGTTATTAAGAATAAAACTACATTGAACATTAGCATAAAAGCCTTTATCTGCCACATTCATGCATAATCATGGTATTTAGAATGTTAATATAAAAAGACAAAACTGTAAAATAAATGGCCTTACTCCATCCAACTAAATTCCCACTCTACTCCCAGAAACATGCACCAAAATTACTTTACCCTGTTCCTATTTTATGTCTTTTGTAGTTACTTTACAGTTTTCAACAATGGACATTCAACTTTTTATCTAGATATAACATTTCAACTACTGACTCTAAAGTGCTGAGAATTTTATACTCTTGTCTTACTCTCACTTGCTCATTACGTCCATTCCTCAAATCTTGCCAATTACATTTTCCTTTAAGCTATTTTAGTACTTACTTTTATGACTTTAAATATAATGAAACCTCCATTTCTTGTTGCAGCAACTTTAAGCGGGACCTTTAAGAAAGATGAGTAGAGTAGAATCCCGAATCGCTTCCAACTCAATCACCGTCAATGAGTCACTTTTCTTTGTGAGTGTGGAAGGCAGAAAAGGTGTCTCCCCAAAGATAGATTAATTTCCTAATCCCTGACACCCTGAACATTACCATATATCCAAAATGAGTGCATATTACCTTACATATCAAAAGATGGGATTAAGATAAAGCTTTGGAGAGGAGGAATTTATGCTGCATAAACTAAATGCAGGGTGTCTAAATGCAGTCATGTATGTTTGTGAAAGAGAGGCAGGGAGCAATTACATGGGCACACAAAGAGAAGGCTATGTGAGGATGGAAACAGAGATCGGAATGATGGAGTCATGAACCAAGGAATGCCAACAACTACCAGAAACTAGAGGAGACAGGAAGGATTCTCCCCTAAAGCCTCATGAGGGAATGTGGGCCTGCCAACACCTTGATTTAAGACTACTGGCCCTTATAACTGTTGGAAAACTCATGTCTGTCGCTTAAAGCCACAGAAATAAGTCTGTTGTTTGAAGCCCCATGTCTGCTGTTTTAATTCTACTGTTTAAGCCACAGGAACAGTTTCCTGTAGTTGCTTATAACAAATTACAAGTAATATTCTATTTGCGGCAATTTGTTATAACCAACCATAGGAAACTTGTACAGGGAATATTCATTATAGAATGTTTCAAATCTTATGTAATATAAATATCATACACTAGGGAGCAAGTGCCATGTGACCAGATTCAGAGAAAAAAAAGTCAGTAAATTTAGCAAACTTGAAGAGGGTCTTATAAATGAAAGCTTTTTTCCCTCATTTATCCCACCAATTATACAAAATCATTTCATATTTTAATTTATTTTGTGTTTGGACTATGACTTTGTTGTATAGCTTTTTCCTGGAGGTCGTTTTCCTCTCTTTCCATTCGCTAAATCAGCACTGCCTTTACCACATTAATCATACAATTTGGGTAATAAAATCCCCTTTATTATTAAAGACATTCTTCTCAGAATCCTTTAATTTTCTATTCCACATTAGATTGATTGCTTCTTAGACTGCTACATAGCTGCCTTCCTGGGAGCGTCTTTTTCTTGCTGTTTTTCACCCTTGAATTAATTTCAGAATTTTCTATCTCTTATATCTTTCTTTTTATTTTATTCCTTTTTTGGTTTCCTGGAATTTATCAAGTGATTTTTTAGAATACTCTAAATTTTTTGGTATCTCTATTCTGCTCCCCCATTAGAATAATTCCTTGGCTTGCTATTAGATTCTAGTCTTAAATTGTCTTTACTAATAACTCGGAAGACATTGTTATCATAATTCTTAGGATGTCTAATTGATGATGAAAATTCTGACAAACATCACTGTATGGCCTTGGCCATATTCTGTATTCATAACCAAATAAATGCCTTTTGTTTTCCTTTCATTTCCAATCTCTGGAAAGTCTTGAAGGGACCTGTTTTTGTTTGGTTGGTTTGTTATTTAATCGTCAGACTTTGTTCATCACTAAAGAATTTTCTTCCATTATTTATTTTTTATCTTTTATGTTACTTTTCTTAAAATTCTTATTAGATAGATGTTAATGCTCTGGATTAATTCTAAAAGTATCTTAAATTTTTGTCTCATTTCTCATGATTTAACAGACTTCCCCAAATTTATAGTCTGTGTGTTCTGTTGACTAAAGTAGTCTGAGTGGTGAAACAATGTAAAGGATCTTTGAGCTAAGGCATAAACAATTACTGTTCACCTCTCAAGTGGAGCTGAACCTGACTTCACTCTAGGCATGCACATATTCAGTGCTGTACATCAAATAGGATTGGGGAGCTAGAAAGTGAGGGAATTGAAACCTAATAAGGAAACACATGGAAACCCGTAAAATTATACAGTCAATAGGGTCATCAGAACTGGAAAAATGTAAAGCAATTCATTGCAAAGTTGGTCTAGAGCACTGAGGGTCATAGTCAAAATGTGCAGGTCCTTTCTATGGTGCTTAATGGCAAATGATGTGAATCCTATACTTTTCATATTTATACACAAGATATTTCCTAATAATTTATTGAATATCTTAGGAGAATTTGGTATTTATCAACCAGTATTAGCAGGTTGCTTAGCATTCAGTGATTTTGTAATTTCCAGGAAGCAGTGGATACCCTGGTTGTGGGTATCACAGACACTTCTTTTTCTGTAGCCTGGGTCCACTTCTTTGAGGAATGAAATCCCATGTTGATGGATTAAATACTTCATAATCCCTTTGATACTGGTGTTGAGTAAGGCCCTCTGAGCAGAAAGGCAGACCCATAGTTGAAATATAGTTTATTCCTGTCAGAACCAATGCTGGCTATTTCAAACAGGAGGCTGCCATGATACTTAGGAATCTCTGGATATCAGTGTCAGCTCAGACCAACAAGCCTCAAAAGTGTTTGGATATCCCCTTTCTCCAATGTATGATTACTCCATTAAAAAATTTCTTTATTTATTTTGAGAGAAAGAGAAAAAGAGAGAGAGAATGTGTAAGCCAGGAAAGAAAAGAGAGACAGGGAGAGAGAGAATCCCAAGCAGGCTCCATCCTCAACGCAGAGCTCCACATGGGGCTCCATCTCATTACCCCATGATCACCACCTGAGCTGATATCAAGAGTCAGATGCTTAACTGACTGAGCCCTCCAGGTGCCCCTAATACTCCATTAAATGGCAGTCAGTAATTCCATGGTAGATAATAATCAGGTTGATTGTTTCTATGAAGACTTATTATCTATTGTGCTGTCCTTGCTTTTAGAGACATGGCCTCTATCTGCTTCAGTCAGTGGGTTCTAGGTTAAAACCAGCTTAGATCTGAAAACTGGGGAAGAGAGTGTTGCTTTTTACTGAAGCAAATGTTATCAGTGTCTTGGTCATCTACTATTGCTGGATTCCCATCTATTTTGTACCTCAGGATGTGTTTTCAGCTAACCATTTCCATTGCTGATCAGGCCTCTTGACTACCTTTGTGACCTCCTTAGGATGATTATATCCAATTGGCTGCTAGCTCCTGCCATTTGGCCTCCTTGTTCTGGGGTCCTATCTAATACTGATTTCTTCTGCTATCAGTGAGACAAGTTCTGTAACCACCTCTTCTGTGATCATCCCTGGTGTGCAGAGAAGAGCCACCACTGAGCCACTTAGCAATGCTGGTGCCCTTCTTCCTGGTGCCATTTCCATGGCCTTGATACATGGCCTGTTCTCCAGATCACTGAAGGACATGATAATTTGATGGCTTTCCAGTCTTACATAGTATACTATCTACTCTAGCCTTCCCACTTCTCTCATCCTTTCAATGCCTTTGTATTCTTTATATTTCTGCAATTCTTGCATATCAATTTAGCATGGACCATCATTCTCCTATTTTTTGGAAGAGTTTGAGAAGAACAGGTATTAACTCTTCCTTAAATGTTTCATAGAAATTACTCAGACATTTTTAGGGGCACCTGGGTGGCTCAGTTGGTTAAGCATTAGACTTTGACTCAGGTCATGATCTCACAGTCTGTGGGTTCGAGCCCTGCGTTGAGCTCTGTGCTGACAGCTCAGAGCCTGGAGCCTGCTTCAGATTCTGTGTCTCCCTCTCTCTCTCTGCCCCTCCCCCACTCATGCTCTGTTTCTCTCTGTCTCAAAAATAAACATTAAAAAAAATTTAAAAAATGTAATTACGCTGACACTTCTAGAAGACATCCCAGAAGCAAATTTGCATCATTTCCTGGAGTTCTTGCCAGAGTATTATATCCCATATGAAAGGAAATTGTTCCTGAATTATCTCTCTTTATTCTACTTTATTTTTGAGTTCCTTTCCTTGATTAAGGACCTTCAGAAACCAATCCTATGCCTATCCTCCTTACTTGTCTGATTACTTCTTGCTAGGTCTTAGAGCTCCTTTAATATATAATCTCTTTTTTCTTTCACTAGCCCAAGCTCATACCTGAGTGATGTTGTTATAACTTAATCCTAAGCATAGTGGCTGGTTGGGGGGGGTGTTAGAGAAGATTCTAAGGAGGACACTGGTCATTTTCAAGGGAATTTTCTGAACGATTTTCAGGTAAGGTGGGGCAGGCTTACTAGCTCTTACTAGGAAGATATAGGCAACTCCATGAGCTCAGTAAGTTCAGAGTATCTAGGGATGCAAGATCTTCAGGGGCATCAACACAAATGTCTCTATTTCATATCAATGTCATATTCTTTTACAACCAGGGTCCTGAACTTGACATAGATGACCTATATTAGGTAAGAGTTTAATCTCATTTAGAGCTTGGCTATTCTGGTAAGCCTAGTCTGCTTTACAGAAATGTGTGCTACTATAGAGTCCCTCTGGCTTTTACCCTTGCTTTCAGTGTGTGATAATTTTTTCTAGACATTTTCTTATTTCTCTACTCTCCTATTTGAGTTTAATAAGTTTAATAACAGCCACCTAATTCCCTTGCACTTATGGTTACCATTTCCCCTATGTTTCTCAAACATCTCATACACAGTGCCCGCTAATTCATTCTTTTCATCCCAATTCTCCACTGGTAAAATTTAACAATTGTTCTGCCATGCATGGCAGGAATACTCAGTGTTCCTGATATGGTGATAGTACCCATAATGGCACCTTATTGCCAGCCAGATTTCAACAGATTCAACTCCGGCATCATTCTGAGTGCCTGCTTTCCTAGACTGTCTCAGACTGCATTCCTTATGGAGGAGACTCTGAGGTGTGATTTAGTATGCAGGATTTTTACTAAAGTTTCCCTGTGATCAACATTTGTAAAAGGAAGGGGAAGAAGCAGAATTGGGCAGAAGAGGAATTAAATTGCACTGAAGGCCCAATGGCAAACTCAGACAACCCCACAGGGAACTCTGAAGCAAGAATGACCTTTACAAAAAATGTTTATTTCTTTATTTTGAGAGAGAGAAAGAGAGAGAGACACAGTGTGAGTGGTGGAGGGGCAGAGAGAGAAGGAGAGAGAGAATCCCAAAGAGGCCCCAAGCCCAGTACAAAGCCTGACATGGGGTTTGATTGCACAACTAACTGTGAAATCATGACCTGAGCCAAAATCAAATGTCAGATGCTTAACTGACTGAGTCACCCAGGTGCCCCAAGGATGACCTTTTATGTTTCCCATTGGGCTGGGATGACCAGACTTTTTAACTCCTACATTAATCAGACTTTGGGTATGACTGCCCTCAGAAGGGGTATGGCCTTGGACAAGGCAGCTTTTCCTGAGGGGATCTCTGAGGAGGCTGACAACACTTCTGGTAGCTGAAGTAACAAATCCATCCATGAAGGCTGACATGCCCAGCATTTCTTAGTGTCTGCCACATAGCTCCTGAATACCTATTGCTCATATCTACATAACCTGGAACCCTAACTCAAAATCCTACCCAACCGAAATCTCTCTATGCAGGTGCTAAGAATTCTCATAATTGTAGAATTTTATTTGAGTCAGTTGAGAAAGGTCTTGCATTGGTCTTGGTTTTAAATTGATACAAGTGTTAGTTTTTTCATTACTAGTTACTTTTAGTGATTGTTTGAGGTGTACTACTTGATTACATACAGAATTCATGGTGATGCACACTTGTTTTGACTTTTTTTCTGGCTTACACATTTTTTGGTATTAAACTTTTGTTTTGTAAGACATGTTCATTTTCTTTTTCTTAATAACTAAAGTATGACCAAATGTTTTATTTTTTAAGTTTATTTATTTATTTATTTATTTTTAAGTTTATTTATTTATTATTTGAGTTTTTTTCTGGCTTACACATTTTTTGGTATTAAACTTTTGTTTTGTAAGACATGTTCATTTGCTTTTTCTTAATAACTAAAGTATGACCAAATGTTTTATTTTTTAAGTTTATTTATTTATTAAGAAAGAGAGAGAGAGAGGCAGAGTATGCGAGCAGTGGAAAGGAAGCAAGAGAGGGAGAGGGAGAGAATTCGAAGCAGGCTTTGCACTGTCAGTGCAGAGCCCAATGGGGGGCTTGAACCCAAAAACTGTAAGATCAAGACCTGAGCTGAAATCAAGAATTGGATGCCTAACTGACTGAACCACCCAGCACCCCCGACCAAATGATTGAGACCATTAATTTTCAAAAGAATTCAAGGGTCCTCAGAGAAAACACATTGAAAAAAGATCCTAAGGAAGAATTTGCTTATTGTTCCTTCATTCTTTACACTGCTTTCATGGGATTGTTTGTCTATAGTCAGGGTGAATAAAAACATGTGGCATTTAAACCTTAGTCAGGGTCAAGGAGAGAAGCTACCTATTTTTTATTTGAAAAGGAATGAAATTTGTGATCCAAATATAAAGTAATATAAAGTATTCAGTGTAAATGTTTTTCTGTTGTATGGGATGCCCTGACTACAACCTCAAACAATTACTAAGAAAAGTGTCAGATTTTGCCACAAAATACACTTCTGTATACATATTTTTTAAGACCAAAACTCTAAGTTCTGGAAACAGTAAATTAGTAGATCTGCTTTATGTATCTGTTTCTTACATAATTCAAAATAGAGAAATATTTAACTATATTTTAGATATTCTACTTTTAAAAACTCAAGAATGACACATTTTTATCCTTGTTTGTATCTCTCATTTGATGCATTGAACAACTAGTTATTAAATATAACATATAAGATGTAGTGCTAGTTTTGGAGAAACATTCCCAAATGACTTGGATATACTCAAAGAGCTTAAAGTTTATAAGGCAGCCTGAAAATGATTAAGCTTGCAGTGTAATTTCTTAGTACTAATGTAATTCTTTTAGTAATAAAATGAGAGTGAATTTAAATTATAATGCCTTCTCCATGATGCTCTAAGTATATGGGTAAAGCCTTGAATGGTGTCCAGATGGCTATATTTTATAATATTTTCTGTAATTAATGGTATTTTAAATAATGATGTTCAATTAGTATGAAATATCACATGGGTGTTAAGAAAGTGTTTCTTCAATCTGTCAATATTCTGAAGTAAATGTATTTACTCAGATGATGTACTAGTTTGCTAGGTTTGCTGTATAATAAGGTATCAAAAACTGCATGGCTTAAAAGAACACAGATCTGTTCCAACCCTCTATCCTAGCTTCTGGTAGTTTACTGGCATCTTTGGCATTCTTTGGCTTGTAGATATGTCACTCCACTGTCTGCCTTCACTTTCACACAGCATTTTCCCTGTGTCTCTTCACATAGCCTTCTCTCTGGATGGGTCTATCTCTGTTCAAATCCTACCCTCCCCTTTTTTTTATTTGAGTGTAGTTGACACACAATGTTACATTAGTTGCAGGTGTACAACTTCGTGATTTGGCAAGTTTATTCATTATAGTGTGTTCACCACAAGCATAGCTACCATCTGTCCCATTGAATCGCTATTTCAGTATCATTGACTGTATTCCTTATGCTCTGCTTTTTATTCCTGGGACTTACTCATTCCATAACTGAATGTCTACATCTCTTACTCCCCTTCACCCATTTTGCTCAACTACCCACCTCTCCCATCTCTGGCAAACCATCATTTTGTTCCCTGTATAGTTCTGATTCTTATTCATTCATTTCTTTCTCCTCCCTTTTTGTAAGGACACATGTCATATTGGCTTAGAGCCCACCTTAATGATTTTAGTTTAACTAAAATGTGACTAAGGTCACATATAATGTAAATACAAGGCCACATAATAAGGTTACATTCTGCGGTTATTGTAGGTTAAGACTTCAACGTATCCCTTTTGAGGGATACGATTCAACTCATAATGGATGAATAATGATTATTCAAAACAATAACCGTATTTGCAGCTCCAAGTTTCAAATAAAAAAATTAAATCAAATTATCCACATTACTGAGAGGTCATATTTCCTTGGCATTTTTAACCTCAGAGAAACTAATAAGGTATATAGATTTTAAAAAACAAGTTCTTTCTATTCTTGAAAAACTCCCATCTTGTTTAACTCATATCTTTTGTACATTTGATTTTTCTGGTTATGCACTAATACACAAATAATTATAAAGCCTACGTGTTTTACATAGGCCCCAATCTAGTTCTATATCAATTCTAAAGAGCTTAACAGCCCAATAACTTTGGATCTAAAAAGAAAAAAGATACACATCTAATTGGAATCAATGTTTTTTCTTAACTCCCTTTTAAAGTTCTATTCTACCAGATTCTTCTTTTTAATCTTCTATATTATCTATGTGCATATATTTTGTAGGATGTGATTTTTTATTAAATATGAGTGTTTTATAAGGCAATGGTGCATAGCTTTGGCTGCACTATAAAGTCACTTGGGGAAAAGGAAATATTGAGAAATTTGTTCAAAATTATCTTTTTTAGTGAATAATTAGACTACTCTCAGGAAGTAAAGTTGGTTGTGTTATTAGTTTTATTTGTCATTTTAAAGTTTCCAGACAGCTTGTGATAGGTTGACATTCAAGTTACTTTAGAATGATTTAATCACTCAATAGGCTTAAGACATCCAGAAGGAAAATCAATGCAGCTATATAATTTCAGAAAAAAAAATGCTTTTTTTTTCCATAAATGCATAATGTACCATGAGGGGAAATATAGCTTTTATATGAATTATTCAAGTAATTTTTTTCTGGTAAAAAGATATGATGGGTAGACTCTTATTTAGCATATTGAATCCTGTTTGTTCCACTTTAGAAATATCACCAAGTCTTTTGGATTTTTGACTCTTCTTGGCCTAGTATTCTTTACCATTTTCTACCTTATCAGTTCAAAATGAAATCATCTCTCATCAGAACCATGTCCATGTTTTGGGGCATGTGAGTGGCTCAGTTGATTAAGCGACCAACTCTTGATTTCAGCTCAGGACATGATCTCACAGTTCATTGGATCAAGCCCCACATTGGGCTCTGAGCTGACAATAAGGAGCCTGCTTAGGATTCTCTCTCTCTCTCCCTCTCTCTCTGCCCCTCACACACACACACACACACTGTCTCTCTCTCTATCAAAATAAATAAATGTTACAAAGGAATAAAAAGAAGAACCACATCCATGTGTCCCTAATAAGTGGGATAACCACAAACACTCTGAAATATATTTAAAAAAGTTTTCTCATTGAAACCAGATTGATTACTTTAAAATACAAATCTAGGAGTATTACCCATCTGGTTGAACATTGTGAATGGCGTTCTTTTGCTCTGAATATAAAAATGGGCTCCATAATACTGAGCATCCTTGTCCATATTCCAGGCTAATGTTAAACAAGATGTAGAAGCTTTTGTAGTCCCTGTTTGATATTTCCTCTCCCTCCAGTGGAAGTGTCTTTATTTTCATGTCCCAACCACTTTCATTATTCTCCAACTTACTGATCTTCCACTCCATATCATTGATGCTACCTTTCAACTCTTTGGTCCACAATCAGATGTGAAAAAAATTTATAACAATAATATTGTGATTCTTACATATTGCTGTATTTTCAAAAATGTCCACAGGACACTGGCATTACTTAGGTCAATATGACAATTTTGTGTGTGTGTGTGTGTGGAATTACATATTCTGGAGCATTTCAGTGATGGAGATTCATTGGATTCATGGGATTTGCTTTGTAAACACAAACATTTGCCATGTATGCCATTCCCTAATGCCTTACATTTCTTACCTTGAAATAAGTGCAATGTTGGAAAAATATTCCTTGAAATGATGACATATTGAATAGAAGTAAAAGATTATGAAGCAAAATTCTTGCAGAAAATTCAAGGACTCGATGTTATGAAGCATCTTAAAAGTAAATATTGAAAATAATTCCATTACAGGAACACGCTTCTGGTTATAAAATAAATGTCATGGGTGTGTGTGTAAGGTACAGCATGGTGACTTAAAGGTACACAATCAGAATAAACTAAAGACTTATAAACAAATTCAGGGTTATGATTTCATATTCAGAAAAACAGCCAAAGCAGAAGTAAATCTGACATCTAGTTTTAATATATTTCAGAAAATCTTTCTTAAAAGGCAATAAATGAATGTTTTCCAGTTTGTAACCGAGTCAGAAACATTTATCATAAACATGAAAAAAGATTTTTCTCTAAAATCCCTCAATGTTGTACACATCATTCATTTTTATATGTTTTTAATAAATTGAACAGTGGATACACCTCAATGCATGTAACTAAGACACAAAGATTTTGGCCTTCATTTTGTCAGGAAGAATCACTTTTAGTCACTTACCTCTTCAAAGAAATAAATGAAGAATTTGGACAAGACATATATATCTGTTGAGAGTTGAAAATTATGGAATAAAATAACTTGTGTAAGGCTGAGTAGTTGGTACATGGGAAGTATGAGATTGATTAGCTGATTAGCTAAGGCTGAATAAAGAAATTTGAATACCAAACTAAGGAATATGTTATTTAATCCTCTAGGCCAATGGTACTCAAACCTTGCTCTATTTAGCAGTAAATAAAGAAATTGTTATAATCCATGCAGTCTCAGATCCTGACTCTCCTACCAGAAAGTCTTATATAGTAAGTCTAAGATTAGAGCACATCATACTACATTCTCAGATCTTGACTCTCCTACAAGAAATTCTTTTTTTTTTTTAATTTTTTTAATGTTTTTTATTTATTTTTGAGAGAGACAGAGAGACAGTGGGAGCAGGGGAGGGTCAGAGAGAGAGAGAGGCACAGAATCAGAAGACAGGCTCTAGGCTCTGAGCTAGCTGTCAGCCCAGAGCTCAACGCGGGGCTTGAACCCACGAACCGTGAGATCATGACCTGAGCCGAAGTCGGCCGCCCAACTGACTGAGCCACCCAGGCGCCCCTCTCCTACAAGAAATTCTTATTGTAAGTCTAAGGTAAGAGCATGTCATATTTTGTTTATAACAAGCATTCCAAGGGGCACTTGGGTGGCTCAGTCAGTTAAGTGTCCAACTCCTGATTTCCACTCGGGTCATGATCTCACAGTTCGTGGGTTTGAACCCCATCAAGCTTGGCACTGTCAGTGCTTGGGATTCTGTCTCTCCCTCTCTCTCTCCTTCCCCCACTCCTCTCTCTCTCTCTCAAAATAAATAAGTAAACATTTAAAAAAGAAAAAAAAACACAAGCATTCCAAGTGAATCTGATGATAAAGTTTTTTTTTTGAGAAACACTACTCTCAGCCATAAGGAGCTAAGAAGTACTTTAAAAATTGGAGGATGAAAATTGATTGATCTACTGACACTTAACATTGGAAAATACAAGTGATGTCTTAGCATATGCATGTTCCACATTAATTTTTGCTAAAAAAGTCATGTGTTTTCAAATATAGAAATAATTCTACAGAGTTCATGGATGAGAAAATATATAAAATCTATGACAATGTATACAAATAAAAATGCATTATCTACATGGTAGATGACATGCTAGTGACATTGAATACTAGAAGTACTTTGTGCTATTGGTATTGAACTTCAAGTCCTCTTTTAAAAAAGTATGAGATTTTAATAGGGTGCCATTTTACATAATATCCTCTGTCAAAAACATTTACATTTATAATTGGTATATAAAAGTTCATGAAAACTGAAATATTCATAAGGCAAGGAAAAAGTTTTATGAAGAACAAGAAATTGATGGATGCTTCTGTAAAAATGAACTGTCTGCATTAAAAAGTGACAAGTTTTATAACTGTTCATAATGGTGATCTCTTACTAGCTATAAAGCTGTTAGCAATATATGAAATTTTGATGATAAAAATATTCATCATACTTTATTGCATTACAGAAGCTACTGTGTTCATCATTACTTTTATTCATATATTTTTCTGTATTTTTATTCTAGTATAAAAGTAATTGTGTATATTTAAAATATGCATTAAATTATAGCCTTGAAATTTTCTTCCTTTAACAGAAAGTAAATCTCAGAACGTGGATTCCTATTAGTGTCACTTAACATTTATTATAATCGTTGCAATTTCTAATATAAAACATGTGATATTTGAAAAATTTCCCCAGAGCACACATTTCTGCAATATTTTATTATTTTATTTAGGTGGTGAGTTGCTAATTTGGTGGGAATTTATATTGCATTCAATATTTTTCTTCATTGTATTTCTAAATTATTTTCAAATATCAATCAATTTTCTCTAAAAGACTTGAATATTTTTAGACATTCTATTTCTAATTCTAGATTTAAAGTTTCTCCTTGTAAATGTATGCTGGTATTTTCATATATTGATGAATGTATTTTGTTCTTAGTTACTTTAGTTACTATTGATTATTCAAAGCTGTATGAATTGAATTATTGGCCTTATACTCTTTTCATTTTTTTAAACATTTATTTATTTTTGAGAGACAGAGAGGGGCAGAGAGCATGCAGGGGAGGGGCAGAGAGAGGGAGACACAGAATCTGAAGCAGGCTCCAGGCTCTGAGCTGTCAGCACCTCAGAGGTCATGACCTGAGCCAAAATTTGGACGCTTAACCGACTGAGCTACCCAGGCACCCCAGCCTTATACTGTTATCAGTAAAATGGATCTACAATAGAATAAAAAAAATTGTTTCACAGAAGAAGGTTTTTTTGTTATTTGTTTTTAGTTTGTAAGCAAGACAATATTTTGAAATGAGTGTTAGATCTAGACTCTTGAGACAAACTATTTCAGCTGGGGTCCAAAAATTTGGTTTTAATATAAAAAGTTAGATCTTGGGCAAATCAAAGTATATAGGATTTTTACAAAGTACCAGTAAGATGGATGCATAAAGGCTTTAAGCACAGTTTTCCTTCTCCAAACTGTAAGAGAAACCCAAATAGAAGAATGGAGGCCTTAGTGGGAACATTTCCAAAACTTAAACAAAATAAATATCAAAACTTTTTCCAAATAAACATGGCAATGGGGAATTGATAGAGAATACCCAGTAGTATAGACTCCAGAGTAGATATGATCACTATCTGACTTCTCAGGGTGGAATAACATACCTCATAGAAAACCTTCATTCAACTTCAGGATGGTACTTGAATAGTGGTGAGAGCAGCTAAGAGTTCTTGTAACCAGTACAAAGTGTGAAATGTCAGGACAGCCAATCAAAGGGAACCTGAGACTCTTATCAGGGAGTACTTAGCACGTGTTCTTCTTCATAAGCGAAAGACACTTTGGTCCAAGAATATAATAGTGAGCGTCAGTGAGAAATGAGATAAAAAAGTATACCTCACTGGAGGCCAGTGATGTCTCCTCATGTATGAAGCACACATATTTCTCATTTAAATCCTGATGAGTTTGGGGAATACAATTTTATTAGAATCCCTAGGTATAAATATCTGTAGGTCTGAGGCTACAAAAATCCCTCTGCAGATACGCTTGGCTGGCTCAGTCAGTGGAGCATACAACTCTTGATTTCAGAGTTGTGAGTTCAGTTCCCACATTGGGTGTGGAGACTACTTAAAATATAAAGAATAAATAAAGATTTAAAACAGGAGGCTCCTGGGTAGCTCAGCTGGTTAAGCGCCAAACTCTTGATTTCCGGGCACGTCATGATCTCATGGTTCATGAGTTCCATCCCTGTGTCGGGCTCTGCTCTGCCAGTGCAGAACCTGCTTGGGATTCTCTCTCTCTGCTCTTCCCCTGCTCATGCCATCCTTCAAAATAAATAAATACACTCTAAACGGTTTTTTAAAAAATAATATCTTAAGAAATTGCCTCTGCATAGACCTTAAAAGTATGTATAGTATAGTATGTATAGTATACACATATGAATCACTGAAAACACAAGTTATCTAAATCTTATAAGCAACTTGATTCCCCCTGTTTTATGTTTTCACACACACATATATAACTTATATATCTAATCTTTTCATATGTGATATATGAACTAATGAAATATATATGTGAGAATTTCGTATTGTTTCTTTCCTACTTAGGTGGGATGTTTTCAAAAGAGATTTAACAGACTTCTTTATGAATCGCTGCTCCTTTACATGAATATTATTCATATCAACTATATTAAGTGTATAGACTTAATACATGATTTATTATACTTCAACATGCAAAAGAGAAATCTATAATTCTAGCCACGTGCTGTGGGCACAGTATAAACAAGTACATTATATTAAGTTTCTTTTACCCAATCCTCCAACTTTTTAATGTGTAAATAATATTATCTTTCCCCTGCTTAAACCTCTCCCATGGTTTCCAATTGTGATTAGAATATAAATAAAACTCTTTCAGGAGGTATGCATGTAATTATATCATCTTTTCCTGGTCTGGCTTTGACAGTAATTCATGTCATTCTTCTCCATTTTCACTGGCTTCAGCCATCCTGACCTCGCTATTTTGTGGGAATGTATCAAGCCTTTTCCAAAATCAATAAGTTGACACCTGCTGTTTACTCTCTGTTGGATCTCCAAGTGTTTGATCCTATCTTGTAATTGAGTTCTCATCTGACATATTATTTCAGGGAAGAGGACCTACAAGAAGAGGACCTACACGAAGTAGCCTCCTCACCCAAGTTAAATACATACACACGCAAAGCTTTATTGTTTTCACAGCCATTTCACTATCATTTTTAATTCTTTTTAAAAAATTTTTATTTATTTTTGAGAAAAAGAGAGACAGAGAGTGAGTGGGGGAGAGCAGAGAGAGAGGGAGACACAGAATCCAAAGTGGCTCCAGGCTCTGAGCTGTCAGCACAGAGCCCGAGGCAGGGCTTGAACTCACAGACCTTGAGATCGTGACCTGAGCCAAAGTTGGACACTTAACCGACTGAGCCACCCAGGTGCCCTCACAGCCATTTCACTACCTTATTGAACCTTTTATTTGAGTGCTTGAGCTGAGATTTTAAAATATAATAATAAATATAAAGGCTAATTATTAAATCATAATCATTATATAAAGGCTAATATTATTATCAAAGGGGAAGTGTTTATTCATATATCTATTTTATTCATTTTTGTTTAACGGATAATTAAAGGAGCTATATAAACATTAGAAATTGTAACCAGTAACAGTATGTTACCTGGGCTACTACACATAGGTCTGAGTTACTAGAGCATACATTAACAAAGCAATGGGTAAGGAGACTTAAGTCTGGAGAGTTAAATTACTTTCATGTGGACCATGGAGGCCTTGAATGTCTTCCTAAAATATTTGACTCTGAGAGAAAAACAATGAAAGTTTTAAGCCTTGAAATGACGTAATCAAATGTATAACTAGGGGGAAAATATCTTGGGTGCAACAATATAAGATATTTGAGACGATGTTGCTATCTTACTCATTTTTATTCATTCATTCATTTATGTAGCAGTTATTAATTGAGCGCTGTTTCTGACACTGGGGTACAGTGGTGAACCAATAAAATTCTTATCCTTACAAAGTTCATTCATACAAACATTCCAGTGGAAGGTACAGAAAATAAACAGATGAACAAAACATATCAATGAAAATATGAAATTCTGAATGGTGATTCTGAAGAAATGCTACTATGAATAATAAAACAAAGCCAAGGAGATGCAAAATAATGGTGTTGATATTTTAAGAAACTTCTTTTAGTGAGGAAATTTTGAACAGATGTAAATCTGTGGGACAGAGATATGACACAATACATGGAGAAATATAAACATATCGCCTTTCTGAAACATATTGATCTTAAGACCCTACAGTCTTACAATTATTGATGGTCCCAAAGAACTTTTGTTTTTGTGAGTCTATCTATGTCTACATCTATGACTACAACTATGGCTGCATCTGTATATGTACCTACATACCCATACATCGATATCACCTCTCTATATGTGTCTTATTAGGAATTAAAATCAGTGTTATAAAATATTCGTTAATTCCTTTAAAAATAACAGTAACAATTCATAGCCTGTTAATATAAAATATATTTGTAGAAAGTAACTGTTTCGGGGGTGCCTCGGTGGCTCAATCAGTTAAGCATCATGATCTCACAGTTCGTGAGTTCAAGCCCCAAGCTGGGCTCTGTGCTGTCAGTGCAAAACCTGCTTGGGATTCTTGCTCTTTCCTCTCTCTCTGCCTCTCCCCTGCTCATGCTTTCCCTCATTCTCAAAATAAATAAATAAAAACTTTAAAAAAAGTAACTGTTTTTTTCCAAAATCAAAAAATATAATGAAAATTTTTTACATGTTCACAATTTTATTTAATTTCAGGCTAAATAGAATCTATCAGGGTTTTCAGATTTGTTCCACAATCAATATATTGCAGTGTGTTGTTTAGATTGAAGTATCTGAAGAAAATATGGCTTCATGAAAATATATAATTGGAAAACTAAATAGTATTTTAATAACCTTTTCAGATAATTATGAATATTCTCTGTTGTTGATACTATTCCAAAACTTCACAAGCAGTTGTTTATTGTTTATTTCAGTGTGGAATTTGAAACCACATCAATGAACTTCTCATGCTCTATTCCAATAAAATACATTGATATATCCTGTACTTTGAATGGGTATTTATCTATATATAACTTCATAACATCGTGTATTGGTCATTTGGAAAACATTGATTCACTGAGTTATAATGTTGGTACATTTCATTATAAAATGCCAAATAAAATTGTATTTGTTATTATCACCACAATCCCATAGAAAATGTCCTTAAATATTACCTCTTACTGGATTGATCCCTTTATCATTATGTAACACCCTTCTTTGTCTCTTATTAGTCTTTTTTTTTTTTCCAGAGTCTATTTTGCCTGATGCCATTTGCATGAAATATTTGTTTCCATACCTACCCTTTCAGTCTGTGTGTCCTTACATCTGAAGTGTGTATTCTATAGGCAGCATACAGATGGGTCTTATTTTTGGTTTTGGTTTTGGTTTTCTTATCCATTAGCCACTCTGTCTTTTGATTGGGAAATTAATTTATGCGTCCAACGTAGGAGTACCTAAGTACATAAAGTAAGTATTAACAAACCTAAAGAGAAAAACTAGACAACAATACAGTAATAGTAGAGGGCTTTAATATCCCCAGTTACATCAATGGATAGAAAGTTCAGACATAAAATCAATAAGGAAACGTCAGCCTTAAAGTATATGTTAGACTAGATGGACTTAACAGACATTTACAGAACATTGCATTCCCCAAACAACAGAATACACATTCTCTTTAAGTGCCCGTGGAACATTTTCTAAGATAGATCATATGTTAGGCCACAAAACAAGTATTAAAACATTTCAGAGTATTGAAAGCATATCAAGCATTTTTTCTGACCACAATTGTTGAAACTAGAAATTAATTACATAAAGAAAATTAGAAAATTCACAAATATGCAGAAAGTAAACAACTTCCTACTGAACAAGCAATGGATCAAGGAAGAAATCAAAAGAGAAAACAAAAAATAGGTTGAGACAAATGAAAATGGGAATGTAACATAACAAAACTTATAGGATGCAGCAAAAGCAGTTCTAAGAAGTTCCTAGTGATAAATGCCTACCTCAAGAAACAAGAAAAGTCTCAAACAAATGACCTAAATTTACACCTCAAGGAACTAGAAAAAGAAGAGCAAATGAATCCTGAAGTTAGTAGAAGGAACAAAATAATAAAAATTAGTTTATAAATAAATTAAAGACTAAAAATACAATGGGAAAGGTCAATGAAATTAAGAGCTGTTTTTTGAAAAGATAAACAAAATTGATAAACTTTCGGAAGAGCTCTCCACCCCTCTAATTTTTTTGAAGAGTTTGAGAAGAATTAGTATTATTTTTTCTTTGTATGTTTAGTAGAATTCACCAAAGAAACGATCTGGTTCTGGACTTTGGTTTATTGGGAGGCTTTTGATTACTGATTTAATCTCCTTACTAGTAGTTAGCCATTTCAGATTTTCTATTTCATCATGATTTATTCTTGGCACATTTATGTTTCTAGGAATTTATGTTTCTTCTAGGTTTTACAATCTATTGGTCTATAATTGTTCCTAGTGGTCCCTTATGATCCTCTGTATTTCTGGGGCATCAGTTGTAACATTTTTTTTTTATTTATGATTTTATTTGTCTGAATTCACTCTTTTTTTCCTTTCAAAATTCCAAATGCTTGAAATCAATACTGCTGGCTTTTTACCTTAAAGTGAACGGTGGGTTCACTCTGTTCATTTTTGGAAAGGTAGCTGTCAAGTCTCAATATACATAGTTTAACAATTATTCACGAAATAAAGTGGTGTTCCATGAAAAAAAAAAGCAGCTAGTTCAGCTGACAATTCAGTTGCTCAAACTGTTTTCCTTGAGACAATCTTTGTACTTTAGTATACATCAGAAATGCTTTTTGTAAGCTTCCTATTTGAACACAGAATATTAAAAAGATATTTACTCAAGAGTCAATATTTAAATAACATTTACTGTTTCATCAATAATAGTTTATTTATTCATTTTTAGATTTTTAAAAATTATTTCTTTGTTTTTTAAGTAAACGTTGCACCCAGTGTGGGGCTTGAACTTCTGACCCTGAGATACAGAGTTGAGTGCTCCAGTGACTGAACCAGCCAGGAGTCCCTCATCAAGAATATTTTTAAACCAGGTTTAAATTTTATTTTTTAGCTGTGTGAGTTTTGGTGAAGAATCCAATGACTTTTAGTACAATTTAGTGCTGGTACTGTGATTCCTAAAGTGCCCATGCTTTTACCCGCATCAGTGCCAATGTCAACATGACAAAAAGGGCAAAGAACATCATAGCATTGTTATGGGAGTAGTTTTGGGCTATTCTCGGTTGCCTAACGATTATATAGATTTTGAACATCACTGACTCACATTCCCTTTAGGAATCAAAGCACCAACACTAAATTGTCAAGGGGCTGAGCTGATATAACCCAGTCTTTATCAAAAAGTTTTATTATTACATTTTACAGATAGAAGAGACATTCTTAAATTAGAACAGAAGAGCAGAAAAGAGCTTATGGAAGACTTACACCTAATTATAATTTTGCTATCCTATCATATGCAGTTTCATTTCATAAAGGGATTAGTGCCCTAAAAGCTTTGGGTGTGATAAGCATTTCAGCTAATATTTGTTCCCAAATGCCTGCGTATCCCAGGCCATGTAGGATATCTTGTGAGAGTACTTGAATTACAGTTGAGATATATATGTACAAAGGCCTCATATTCCTACCAGTTTATTTTGAGAGAACCCTGGAAAGGTCATTCTTACATTTGGTGATCTAGCCAATATACATAATTTTAATAGTTGCCATCTTGTCTCCTCATTCTTCATTTTCCTTCACCACTTCTGAGGACATAAATGGGCATGAATCAAATCCTTTCCCTGGAGAATTTAGGAGACTTTGAAGTGGCCACATAAACTTTATAGGCTCCTGGTATGATCCTAATGTATTCTTGCATGTACGACAAATTGACAATCTATATTGTTTGCACAAGTCCTCTGTAAAACAATATCTGGAACATTTCCTATATCTGAAATGAAATGCCCTCTGCAGTTAACAGCAAACACCTCTACTGTTAGGTGGTTATCAATAACCTCATATTGTTTCCATGCACACTGATAGCTACGCTAGTACCAGACAGAAAACAAAACTGAAAAGCGATAGGCATATTCATAGAGCTTCTCTGAATGGACCAGCTCTATTCTCAATGTTAGTCACTGTTCTCTTCTCCCCACACATTATGTTCAGCTGAAAAAGAACTTGAGATAGGCTGCAGCCACAAGGAAAGTCCTACCACAAATTTGCTAGATCAATTTAACAACTCCTACCACTGTCTGCATTGATTGTTAGTTAATTACCATCCGATCATAGTTTACTCGCATTAGGTTTAGCATGGAAACTTGACATGTGGCTGAAATTAAAGTGAAATTTTGTCAAAACTACCTAGTTCAGACTTATTAAAAACCATGACTTGAGACATGTTCCTTAAGCATTCTGTGCCTGCTTTCCCCAGGAAGATAGTAATTGTATCTACCTCATAAAGTGGTGTTTGAGAATAAATGTATTAAATGAGGTTAGAGAGGAGTGTCTGTCCCTAGTAACTTTATTTCGTTAAATTTTTAAAAAAATCTTTTTAATGTTTACTTATTTTTGTGAGAGAGAGAGAGAGAGACAGACAGACAGACTGCAAGTGAGGGAGGGGCTGAGAGGGAGACACAGAATCTGAGGCGGGCTTCAGGCTCTGAGCTGTCAGCACCAGCCCGATGTGAGGCTCGAACCCACGAACTGTGACATCATGACCTGAGCCAAAGTCTGTCGCCCAACCAACTGAACCACCCAGGCACCCCCCTAGTAACTGTTTAAAACATATATTTTGTTATTTTCCTAGTTAATGTTTTCTTAGTTAATTTAACAAGTGTATTTGTAACATGCCTACACTTATACCTTAATTTTGCTTTTTAATTCATAATAATTGTCTACCTAGGAGATACCAGTAGTGGGATTATTTTCATTTTAATTTAGCTTCTAGATGTTTGCCTTTGGCTACAAAGCCTGTGGCGAAAATTGTTTTTACTGAAGTTTTAAGAAACTACACTAAGAACTAGAAGCATCCTTTTCAAAGAATTGTAGAGGATAAAAAATTATACCTCAGCCAAAAATTATAAGACTCCTTCCAAGACTATCATCGGCTGGAGATATTTCTTTTGGCAAATAATTAACTCAAGCTTTAGAAGTGTATTGTTTAATATATTTTACAAAAGAATACAAGACAAAGCCAAACCAAATAAAACCTTACAGCCATTCTTTGGATACATCAAATTACGACTATGAAGTAAGAGTAATTGCTGAAAAGTGGGTATACAGTTCATTATTTTTTTAAATATGCAATTATAATTGAATAAGGATGAAATAAGATTGTAATAACACTGGTAATTTTTGGAGTTTAAAGATAAAGGCTATCATTTCCCTTGTGGGTTGGACAGACATGTGTTTTTGGCAAACACCTTGAATTTTTGCTCAGGCCCCATTACAGCCATCCTTATCTGCATTTCCTACAGAGAAATAGAAAAGAAAGAAAAATCCCAGTCTGCTGAGGCAGGAATAAATGCATTGTGTATCTGATATAGTTCATTCATTCCTTTGAAAAAAATTCTGGCAGCCTACCAATTTGCAGTGAAAAAAGATTTCTTTTCAGCTGGTGAAATTAATTCCTATTAAAATTGCAAGACTCTTTCCACTAGCAGACTTTCTTTTGTTAAGATGAATCACAATTAAACAAATTTTTAAAAAAGAAAAAAAAGTGACGTGAGAGAATGGAAGAAATTGATCATAACAAAACAATATATATCCCATAGCAACTTGTTTCATAGGGTGACTATTATCTATGGGTGAGATCATTTAGACTGATTTGATGAGCTTGGGAAAGGAAAACTAGAATATTTACAACATTTAAAAAAAACTGATTTACAGGTGAAAAGATAATAAGAATTTGACTATTAAGAATGTACTTAAAGTGTATATGCTATCGTATATATGTACATAAAAACATACAGTATGTATAATGCATATATATTATTTTCTGAAATTAGTATATATATATTTATTTATTGTAAATATTTAGTTTGAGAGAGAGACAGAGAGACAGAGAGAAAGAGAGAGTGTGTGAGCAGGGGACGGGTGGAGAGAGAGAGGGAGATACAGAATCATTAGCAGGTTCCAGACTCTGAGCTGTCAGCACAGGGCCTGATTCAGGGCCTGAACTCATGAACCACGAGATCATGACCTGAGCCAGTCATACACCTAACTGACTAAGCCACCAAGGTGCCTCTAGTATATGTTTTAACTGACTATTAATCACTTCATTGTAATACTATTAGCTTCTGGAGAAGGTAAATTAATTTTATTATTGATGAAGACTATGAAAAAGAGAATGAAATTATTTCAAATGATCAGAAACAGGATAAAATGTCTTGCTAATGATAACAGTTCTTAAGGAAAATACTTGATTTGTATAACACTATTAAAAAAACTTTTCTTATCATTTGTCTATGGAGAATTCCTAGTATGACAGAGTGCTATGCATATCTCAAAAAAATGGGAAGAAGAACTAGAATATGGTGAATCCCTATCATAATGGGATAATGAGCAGAGGGGAAAGTCTTTCAGATAGTAACCAAATACACACACACCCCCACACACACACAGACACACACACTTCCATAAATATGACCTAATTAGATTTCTCTTTTGAAGGTCAACGTCTTAATGTTTTAGTGAGTTTTGTGTTTAAATTCTAATTGGCAACACATTTTAAAAACTGTAATTATTAAAAGTCTTAAAAGTATGTCTTTTACTTTCTCCAAAAACATGACCAATAGCTGGCTTCATTTATTCATTAATAGAAAAATATTATTGGATTAAGTATTTTATTAGGAAATCTACATAGAAATTTCTAGCAAAGCTATTTCTGTATATTCTAGCTAATAAGACATATTTACAAAGATCATTTAATAGAATTATTGCCTCTTATTTAAAGGCCATGAAATTTTTATAACCTTTCTTAGTGATTTCAATAGGTAAGAAATAAAATTTTTCTTGAAACATATTTTACAGTGATAGAAATGCCTAAGGGAGGATTACCTGATAAAAGAGGTTTGTCAGAATATTTCTACCTGAGTCAATCCCTTTCCCATATTCTACTGTCACTAAAATATGAATTATCCAGAGTCATATCATTCATTTTTTTCTATTTACTTTTATTAGATTGCTTACCAAGTACCAGCTAGTATGCTGGGTCCACGAGGAAAAGGTGACTAAGCTCTTATCTATGCCTTCAAAACACTAACAGCATAGAATAAGATTTTATGGACGCCTGGATGGTGCAATTTAACCAGTGTCTAATTCTTGATCTCGGATCAGGTCATGATCTCAGGGTTGTGAGTTCAAACCCCACCTGGGCTCCATGCTGGACATGAAGCCTACTTTAAAAAAGAATAAAGAAAAAGAAAAAAGATTTTAATGCTTTTTTGTGAGTTCCATACATTCTTTTCTCTGCCTTCTCTGCCACTCTCTTGATTGTTAGTCCTCCCAGAAAGAAGACCACAGAAGGAAAGTTGAGACTTGATGTGCTAGAATATGAAGTTACATCAGATCCACTTTTTAAGTGGGAATAGCATTTTCTGTGTATGTATTCATCTCTACTAAATGCTGAAAATGAGAGAATGGGTAAATAGAGGAGAAAGAACTTAACCAAAAGAAGTAAAAACAACTGGTTCCAGTTCAAAGCAAATGAAAAAACAAAAACAAAAACAAAATAATAACAAGAACAATAAATGCTTGGAAAGAAGGGAAGAGATTGCCCTTAACAAAGGAGTATGTGTATATATCCTGCAGCAGATTTGTTTTTATAAGATAAGTGTTGTCTAGGGGTTAGATTATTTAGACTAATTTAAAGAGCTTGGGTAATGGAAAATGAGAATATTTTAAAAAATTCAGAAATGTCATTGTAGTTGCATGCTTTCATATAAAAATGTGGATGAAATTACCACATTTTGTAATGGTAGATGTTAAAAGCAGAATGAAGAATAAAATAGTTTTTAATTTAAAGATTTTAACTATACATTTCTCTTGCTGTTGAATTCTATTTCATGATTCAATTTTTATCATTTGTTATTCTCAGTTTACCCCTTAGATTGACAACTAGATTATTATGTTATATATTACATTAAGGATCTGAATCTGTTTATTATGAAATGATTACAAATAACTAAGAATATTATGTCAAAAGTACTGACTCTGATATATATTCTCAAAATCACTTTCCTTATAAAATGATAACATGTGTCTTTACTATTTTTATATCACATTTTTAAAAGTTCTACACACTACAATTTAGCCAATGAAATTTATTAGCAAAAGGTAATGCTAATAATTCCCCTTCACATATATGGCTGATGAGAGAACCAGTTTCATTAGTGAATTAAGAGATAAATTAAATAATAGTGAGAACAAAGAACTTCTAACAATTCTCAGTCAGTGAGAACCATTGAATTACTTCTGGTAACACTTTTAAAAGTATGCCACATTATAGATAAACCAAGTATTGTTTTACATCGATGTGGTAGATTCTTCTGGTTTCTCTGTAGGGCCTACTTCCTCTTCCAAGGCACTCAGCTAAATTGTGTCTTCCACTTTCTTTAACATTTAAGCGTGGCTTTGTGCCTAGTTCTCACTGAGAAAATGGGAGCAACTGTGATATGGATCACTTCCAAGCCAGTGTTTTTGAGAAGTAGGTTTGTTATGCTACGATCTTTACCCTCTTCTTCTGGCCAGATGACGATGAGGCCATGGTGGCAGCAGATCAAAAATGAAGTTGCCAACTTCACAAATATTTGAGTGGAGGAGAGCTACCGCCATGCCAGGAACAACTCCCTGTGTGCGCTGTAAGCAGGACTTACACTTTCATTGTGCTCTAGTCAATAAACACAAGGTTTCGTGGTGACAAGTGCTAAAATAATTCTAACGGGGTGAGGCTACAACCTTATGTTTAACTATTAGTCTTTTTAAAAAATTAGCTTGTTATCAAGAAATCAGTAAAACCAAACCAAACACATTGTATCATATGTCCAAGTGTTCACTACTACAAGATGTGACAAGCACTTTGAGACATATATTAAATACATGAAAAGTCCTCTTTGTGTAGACCCCATTGGTCGAATATAGTAGGCAATTGCATGTGGTTCAAACTTACATGTATTTAATATCACATAAGGTACATTTTGATATCAATATAAAAATCAAGTATCAAATTTCAATGTCAATTTTCTGGATTCTAGAATTAAAGACATATCAATTGAGTTTTCAATTATTTTAATTTCTAAGCCCTAAAATAGGATTCCTTCCTCTTAAAACAATTTTCTATGCATTCCAATTAAAAAAAAATCTCACTGTTTATGAAATCTTGGTTTTTCTCTTTGGGTAATATTTCCCAACTTCATAAACAGTGCCACACTGAGCCAATGGAATCTTCCATCAATCATAACTCACCACTATATTCTGTAGGATGGAGAGACTTGTTCTCATCGCAGAAACCCTTCCTTCTTCTTGGTGCATTCCCGCCAACTTTAAATTGGCATCAAAATAGTTATAAAGGAAATACATTCCTTTTCATATACATTAAATTTGCTCTGCGATCCACTCAATCATTATTTCAGATCTACATCCACTAACTTTACTCTGTTCTTTTTTCTTCTTTGGACACACTGCTTCTCCTAAACCATCCTTTCTTCTTTCTACACAAATACTTATAATTATTTTATTTTTTAAATACACTTATTATCACTCCAGCTTCCATATAGATGGTTATGTAGCTTGAAAGAAGGAAACACATCTAAGGTATTGCTAGGGAAGGCTGGTAGAGTACAGTGGTTAAAAGTACAATTGAAAGGCAAAATTCTTGAGCTTGGATTCTGGTTATTTCTCTATTTTGACATTTAAACCTTAGTTGGATCATTCAACCTTATCAATAAAATAAAAATAATACTAGCATTTAAATAAGCTAATTCTGGTGAAGCACTTAGAGCGATGTTTTTCAAATAGCAAATGTCTAATAAATATGAGTGATTTTATTGTTATTATACTGATAGATACGCTTTGAGCTGTTAAATGCTATGTGATTGATTTGTAGAATTCTTGGTCTCTTTTCTTAATTCCCATTAAGTAAAGCAATATTTGCTTCAATTCATCCAAACATAACCTTTAACTTAAATAAAGAAAAGCTTTTAGTTAAAGGTCTTTTTTTTAGGAACTAAGTAGATTGAGTCAACAATCTAGCAGCCCTGTATTCTCAGAAGAGAAGATGGTTAAACTCCAGTAAAGGAGCTTTGGATTTGACAGTTTTGTGACTTGAAGTAAGTCTTTTTCCTTATCCCATTATGCCTTGCTAAAGCAAGCTCGTCAGCTGTCAGTCATTAACCCAATTCTTAAACACCCCGAATCATATCTATCTTCTTTACCTCCCACCCCCACTTATCTTTCCAACTTAAATTCACTTTTGTTTATATTAATGTGTGCCTATAAAGGCACCTTTGTATATGTGGTATTTTTTTTTTTTTTTTTTTTTTTTACTATTTACCATTCTGTTTACTCTTCTCTCAGCTTTGCAACTTTGTACACAGGTTAAAATACATTTGTAGACTAATTATTGACTTAAAAGTCCCCCACCTCTTTTTTTTTAATAGTCACATTTTTATTTAATAGTCATTGTTGTCTCACCTTAGAGGGTTTTTTTATATATAAATAAATACTTTAGAATCTAAAAATATATAATGTAACATGTATTTGAAATGTATATAATGTATACATTACAAAGTTATATATTACATATACAGTAGTAATATATAAATTTGATGCTAACAAATTTCTTTTTAAACCATGTTTAACTTTTATTACAAATCTTTCTTTTTCTTGTTAACCTTGTTAGTGTATAGTAGAGATTTAATGTAATGCTGATTCCTTCAGAAGTGCTTGTGGGTGCTTTATAATAACATTTGTTATATTATTTCACTTAAAGCAAACATAATCTTCATAAGGCCAAAGGGATATTAAACCTCCTTGAAGAAAGAAGGGTGGTGTAGCTAATGCTTCCATTAACTGGCTAAAAGCTTATGTGTTAGAGTTGCACAAACCAAGATTTGAATCTCAGAATTCCCATTTATAAACCTGTGGCAAATTTATTTTTAAAATTAGGGAAGGGCGTCTGGGTGGCTCAGTCGATTAAGCTTTTGGTTCACAGATCATGATCTCACAGTTCATGAGTCCCACATCTGGCTCTGCGCTGACTGTGCAGAACCTGCTTGGGATTCTCTCTCTCCATCTCTCTCTTTCTCCCTCTCAAAATAAATAAATAAACTTTAAAATAAAATAAAATAAAACAAAATAAAATAAAACTGGGTACAATACTACCAACATCTTTGGCTTGATATATGGAGTAAATGAGATGTATTGGGTAAAAGTAATAGCTAACATTATTATTATATTCCAAGAAGAGTGCTACCATCCACAACCAGCTTTTGGAACACAGCAGACTCTATTTAACATTTTTGTTTGTTTTTGATGAATTGTTTCAATTGTCATGTTGGCACTCAGGTTGTTTTCCTTTCCCTATTAGGACAGAGCCCCTTCCTTTTATATGAGGGCACCCCACTGTGGCAAGGTCATTATTTAACCATGACAAAAGTTTGAAAATTATTAGCATGTGGGACTTGGGCCACCACATTTTGCTTTAGCCATTACAAGTGGTTTGTTGATGCTAATGTATGGCACCCTACAGTGATTTTCTTCCCCCTTATTCTTGGACTTTCTCTTTTGTAACATTTCACATGTGGAGCTGCAGTGATTAATATTTTATGCAGTTGTTCTTATGTGCAGTATGATAGTGCAGGTTCCATTCAACTCTCCAGTAGCTTGGCTGCCGTTGAAAGGTAACTAATAGCTTGAGCTGGGCCTCTCATGGCTCTGGGAGGTCTCCTGTGAAACAGAAACAGACAATATCTTGTCACATCATAAATTTATAAGGAGTTAATTAAAGGCTTTCCTTTGCATCTTAAACACATTCGAAGTCCCATATCACAAGGAATGATTCCTGTTTAATTACCAATGGCTTGTAAAAATTTGCTGCTCAAAGTGTATTTTAATGTCAGGCAGATTATTAGTACAAATGGAAAACTGTGCCTGGAAAATGTCCAAAGAATATAAACTTGCACCAAGCTATGTGCATATATTATTATTATTTGTGTAGAGAGACATACAATTTATTTTTAAAACTTTTGAGACTGTTATCATGAGTATTTATGATTTTATTTTATCACATCAAACTATAAAACTGAATATTCATTTATTGTAGTTTTTGCATATTCCCAGCTGGTATACTCTCTTAATAGCCGTTTCTTGCAGTTTTAGATTGTTTTTTTTTAATAAATGCATGTTCTACAATTGTTCTGCAAGAGGATTGTTGGTCAATTTCTAGAGTCTTCCAAGAAATGCTACAGGAGCTTATGTTTCAATTCTGATATAGGACATTGTTAATTATTACACATTTTATAGGGAACAGAACATGATAAAAATCAGATTCTCGCAGGGTTCAAGAAAAGAAATGTGTTTAAAAAGTCAGTTTAGATTAATCTAGAAGAAATTTACCCTGAAGGACTCCTTGATTATTCCTGTTAGATAACCTATTCAAGCTAATGTATAATGGATAATCCATTTAAGTGCTCTTATCAGAAGCCCTGAAGCTGTTTACAGTGATCTCAATAGATTACAGCTATTTTCCCTGAATAGTAAATAATCAAAATTATAAGTAAATCTGAGGTTTGGTGAAGTCATTAAGTGATATAAGCAAAATTTTTTGTAGTACCTGGTCATTGATTATTCAAATGTCTTTGTTTATTTGAGCAGACCACTATTGGCAGGTTATAATTCACATAGTAGCACAAGGGTAAAATACATCTCTACATCCATTTTAATTTTATTACTTAAATACAGAGTTTTACTAAGGGCAAAATACAAAGTCTAGAAAAATTCCATTCTATTATAAAAGGATTCTTAAAAGACAAATTCGATTGTTAGAGGTAATAAAACAGTTTCTGTTTGTTTTTATTTTTATTTTTTAGCCCCTTAATCATAATGTAAAATATTTTCCAGTTCCTATTCATTTCACACTAAGGATAGGAAAGTAAAGTAAATTTCTCTATAATTCAGGCCCCTTTAAGCTTTAACTGAGCAAAATATTTTCCTGTATGTGGAGATGGCAAAACCAGAACAACTCCCATTTTATAGTCCATGCAGGTGTGCCTCAGTCCTTTACGTGTCCAACTCTTGATCTCAGCTCAGGTCATGATCTCAGCATTCCTAAGATCGAGGCCCTGCATCGAGCCCTGCATTGGGCTCTGTGCTAGCAGTGCAGAGCCTGCTTGGGATTCTCTCTTGGCCTCTCCCCTGCTCACACTCTTTCTGTCTATCAAAATAAATAAGCATTAAAAAATAATACAGTACATTCAATTATATTTATGAATCTCTGTTCTATCTCAATCTTCTTCGTGGCTCAGGTATAAGCATGTGACTTAGGCCCTCATAAAACCACACTAGACAGTTTACCAGGAGAGTGATGCAAGAAGCAGATGATGTGAGAAAGCTTTCTTCTGGGAATGCAGGGGGAGACAACTTTCAAAGAAGACAGTGCCAGCAATCCAGGCATCCAGGGAGATATATGGCATCCATGCTAAGGAACATGATTAGTAGTGACTTAGCTATAGTGATAACGCTGTGGTTTGGACATTGATCTCAGCTGTGTTTGTTCTATGGTTAACTCCCTATCCCCCAGAGAATTAGTGAGCTACCAAATATTTTTAATAAATTCATTTTTTTCTTAAATTGACAAGATTAAGCTTTGTTGGTGACCAAGAAGTTTGTTTGTATGAAATTAACATTATATCTATAAGTAGGCATGTTATGGTGTAATGTAATATATATAGGTTATGTAGAATGTCACCTTCCATGAAAATACACTGTTAGTAGATAACTACAGTTCTTTTACTATATCTTCATTCTTCCCAATTTCAGAATTACTCTCTAGAAAACATCTTTAGTAAGGTTTTCACAAGTTGTACTGCTGTACTTTAGTATGGATTTATTATGACTAGTCAGGATTTAGTTTGATAGAACCAGTTAGGGAGGCCCTGAAAACAGAGAGAATGTGATGGACAGTGGAATTATTGAATCAGGGCTATTCAAGACCCATTTCTCTTTTTCACTAGTATGCTAAAGACTACTTCTTTAAAACAAAAAGACAAAAACAAAACACTTCAAATTTTTATTAAAATTTTAGTTAGTTAACATATAGTATAATATTAGTTTCAGGAATAGAATTAGTGATTCATCACTTATATATAACACCTAGTACTCATCACAAGTGCTCTCCTTAATCCCCCCCCTTTAGCCCATCCCTCTGTCCACTGCCCCTCCAGCAACCCTCAGTTTCTTTCTATAGTTAGGAGTCTCTTATGGTTTGCCTCCTCCTCTCTTTCTTTTTTCTCCTTCCCTATATGTTTACCTGCTTTATTTCTTAAATTCCACATATGAGTGAAATAATATAGTGTTTGTCTTTCTCTAATTTTATTTAGAATAGTACACTTTAGTTCCATCCACATCATTGCAAATGGCAAGATTTCATTCTCTTTCATGGCTGAGTAATATTTCACTGAATATATATACACCACATTTTTCTTTATCCATTCATCAGTCAATGGACATTTGGGTTTTTTCCAAAATTGGCTATTATTGATAATGCTATTATAAACACCAGGGTGCATATGCCCCTTTGAATCAGTATTTTGTATCCTTTGGGTAAATACCTAGTAGTACAATTGCTAGGTAATAGGGTAGTTCTACTTTTAAATTTTGAGGAAACTTCATACTGTTTTCCAGAGTGACTGCACCAGTTTGCATTCCCACTAGCAGTGTAAGAGGGTTCCCCTTTCTCCACATCCTTGCAAAGATCTGCTGATTCCTGTGTTGTTCATTTTAGCCATCCTGACAGGTGTGAGGTGGCATCTCATTGTGGTTTTGATTTGTATTTCCCTGATGATGAGTGATGTTGAGCATTTTTTCACGTGCCTCTTAGCCATTTGGATGTCTTCTTTGGAAAAATGTCTATTCTTATCTTCTGCCCATTTCTTAACTGGATTACTTGTTTTTTGGGTGTTGAGTTTGATAAGTTCTTTATAGATTTTGGATACTAACCTTTATCTGATATGTCTTACAAATATCTTCTCCCATTCTGTTCATAGCCTTTTAATTTTGCTGATTATTTCCTTTTCGTGCAGAAGCTTTTTATCTTTGTGAAGTTCCAATGGTTTGTTTTTGCTTTTGTTTTCCTTGCCTCCAGAGATGTATCTAGTAACAAGATGCTATGGCTGATGTCAAAGAGGTTACTGTCTGTGTTCTTCTCTGGGATTTTGATGGTTTCCTGTCTCACAGTTAGGAGTTCAGCCATTTTGTATTTATTTTTGTGTATTGTGTAAGAAAGTTGTCCAGTTCCATTCTTTTGCCTTGTTGCTGCCCAATTTTCCCAACACCACTTCTTGAGAAAACTATCTTTTCCCATTGGATATTCTTTCCTGCTTTGTTGAAAATTACTTGACTGTATAGTTGTGGGTTCATTTTCTGGGTTCTCTATTCTGTTACATTGATCTTTGTGTCCTCTTTTGTGCTAGTACCATACTGTCTTAATCACTACAGCTTTATAATATAGGTTGATGTCTGGAATTCTGATGTCTCCAGCTTTGCGTTTCTTTCTTAAGAAGGCTTTGGCTCTTCAGGGTCTTATGTGGTTCCATAGCACTGTGAAAATGTTGGTGGTATTTTGAAAGGAATTATATTAAATATGTTGATTGCTTTGGGTAGTACAGACAATAGCAATATTTGTTATTCCAGTCTATAAGCATGGAATATTTCTCCATTTCTTTGTGTCATCTTCAATTTCTTTCACAAGTTTTCTATAGTTTTCAGAGTACACATCTTTTACCTCTTTGGTTAAGTTTATTCCCAGATATCTGATGGGTATTCGTGCACTTGTGAATGGGATTAATTCCTTGATTTCTCTTTCTGTTGCTTCATTATTGATGTACAGGGATGCAACAGATTTCTGTATGTTGATTTTGTATCCTGTAACTTTACTGAATTCATGTATCAGCCTAACAATTTTTTGGTAAAGTCATTTCCTTTTTCAATGTCATCTGCAAATAGTGAAAGTTTGACTTCTTCCTTGTCGATTCAGATAGCTTTTATTTCATTATCTTGTCTGATTGTTGGGGCTAGGACTACCAGTACTATGTTAAATAAAGATGTTAAATATAATGGTGAGAGTGAACATACCTCTCTTGTCCCTGATCATAGAGGAAAAGATCTCAGTTTTTCCTCATTGAGGATGATATTAGCTGTGGGCCTTTTGCATATGGCCTTTATGATGTGTAGGTATGTTCTCTCTGTCCCTACTTTGTTGAGTTTCTTTTTTTTTTAATCAAGAATGGATGCTGTACTTTGTCAAATGCTATTTCTGCATCTATTAAGAGAACTCTATGATTGTTATCCTTTCTTTTATTAATGTGGTCTATCACTTTGATAGCTTTGTGAATATTGAACCACCGTGCAGCCCAGGAATAAATCCCACTTGATTGTGGTGAATAATTCTTTTATGTACTGTTGAATTAATCACATCTATTTACCACATACTTTTCTCTTCTAGGATGCACTTACATATTTTGCTAATTGTGTTTTTTCTTCTATAGCCATTAGAAATCATTCTTATTAAAAACTGAGTATGTACAAGATGAAATAATGTCTGCTAACATATCTTAATCATTTACACTTTTAACAATGTCATGAGGTATGGGTATTACAATTTGAAAGGAGGAGAACTCAGAGCATTTAGTAACTTGTCAAGGTGTGAGAGAGTCAAATGCAGTCCTGCTTGCCTCAAAATTCTGTTTTTCCCTCTTTATCCTGTGCTACAATTGTATACATCATGATTTTATTATTCAGTTTGTTTGCTAAAGAAGTTTTCCAAATCTACTAGTGACAAATTCTTAAAATTCCTGGATTTTGTGTTCCCAAAACACTGCTTAGAAGATACAATTCATCAAAGTACTGGCTTTGGTATATAATCAACATTTATGAAACTGTGGAGAAAGTAATCCCATCAAGTAAAGCATGGACTAAAGCATGGACTACTTCTGTACGCCTACCACTGTTGCTTGTCTTAGTAGAGTACTTAGTTTAGTTATAAAACATTTCTGATATAAATGTTAATATTAAATTCTGCTAAGTTTTAATCCTTGGAGGAGAATCAGCTTATAATCATATGCACATAAATTCAAAATTGATATCCCAAGCTCTGAACTATCATAGTGGATTTAATGATGACTTCTCCTAAAGATATGTCCATATTCACAACCCAGAATCTATTAATAAAAACACTTTGAAAAAGAGTTTTACAGATGTGATTAAGTATCTAGAGATTTCATACATGTTGGATTATCAAGGTAGAACCTAAATCCAAATACAAATTTCTTTATATAAGACATGCAGAAGAGATACATAGAAGAGAAGGCCTTGGGAAGTGAAGGAAGACAGTGAAGTTATGTAACCACAAGCCAAAGAGTGCCTGGAGTGACCAGAAACCAGAAAAAGCCAAGTTAGATCGTCCCCTAAAGCCTCTGGAAGGAGTCAACAACTTAATGCGAGACTTCTGGACTCTAAAAGTGTGTTAAAATAAATTTCTATTGTTTTAAGTCACCAAAATTATGGTAATTTGTTATGGCAGCCCTGGGAAATGAATACACATATCTTTTTATATTTTCTGTTTTCTTCTCTAATATAATATATTTGAATATATTTTATCATTCTTGCTTTGACATTTTTTCTTCTTTACTTTTCTGTTAAGCCAAAAGGCTTAAAACTTCTGAAATATTTTACTTCTCCATTTAAAAAAAAAGTTATTTATTTTGAAAGAGAGTGAACATGGGCACATGAGCAGGGAAGGGATAGAGAGAGATGGAAGGAGAGAATCCCAAGCAGACTCCATGTTCAGCACAGAGCCCAACACAGGACTTGATCTTACAAACTATGAGATCATGACCTGACCTGAAGTCAAGAGTCAGATACTTAACAGACTGAGACACCAAGGTGCTCCTTCTCTATTTGTTTATCACTTAATTCTATCCTCTATCATTCTTTACTTACTTCTCTTATATTTGTGTCTGTGTGTGTATAATTTTAATATTTTTACTAAAAGTGATAGTATATTTTGTTTCATAAGTATTAATGTGTTTTTCCTATGTAGTACTCCTAAGACTATATTGGGAGTGGTACATAATATATGATATAAATATGCTTTTATCTCATTAAAATCTGTAAGGTTATATATTCCAAAACCTATCTGGACCTCTTTCAGTTTTTTTCAATTTTTAATTTATTTATTTAAATTTAAGTTAGTTAACATGCAGAGTAGTATTGGTTCCAGGAGGAGAACCCTGTGATTCATCATTTACATACAAAACCCAGTGCTCAGCCCAGTGAGTGCCCTCATTAATGCTCATCACACATTTAACCCCCTCCCCCCACCCATCTCCCCTTCAGCAATTCTCAGTTCTCTTTATTTAAGAGTATATGGACCTCTTTCAATTTTAAAAATAAAGTGTTTAGGGGTACCTGGGTGTCTCAGTTGGTTAAGTGTCTGACTCTTGATTTTGGCTCAGGTCATGATCTCACAGTTCATGAGTTTGAGCCCAATATCTGGCTCGATGCTGACAACGTGGGACTTGTTTGGAATTCTCTCTCTCTTTCCCTCTCTGGCCCTCCCCTGCTTGGTCTCACAAAATAAATAAACTTAAAAAAATAAATTATTTATATGAACATTTTTCCTTTCAAACGTTTGATGAAACATAGCTTTGCAGAAAACACAAAATAGGACTTTGCCAACATGGCTTTAATGATACTTTATATAACTCCTAGCAAGGCCAATGATGTAGTAAGAAATTGAACACTTCAGTATGTAACTAAGAAACACCTTAAAGTTAATCTGTGAGAACAGACATGCTTCTTACTTCCATCCTGAAATGATAGAAAGGCAGGAACTCTGGGGTTTAGGGCCTCTCTGACAAAGTGGATTCTTCACTACCTGAGGATTCTTTAGATCAACAAACTTCTTAAGTTTCAATGAAGGCCATAAGGGGTACATTGAATAACTGGAGTTTGAATTGTGAAGACATTTCATAAAGGGTCTCTAAACACAAGGATGACCAGACTGTCTAGGACAACAGTTCTGTTTCATTAATATTGCTACTGTGTGATTATAAATAGTTCTCTCTTTTACTCTTAAAAACATCTTATCTGTACAATAATGTATATGTTCTAATGGGCTGAATTGTGTTTCTCCCAAATTCATATGTTGAAGCCCAAATCTCTAGTACCTTAGAATGTGACTTTGGAGTTAGAGTCTTCAAAGAGATAAGTAAATTAAGATGATGCTATTAGAATGGGTCCTAATCCAATCTCACTGATTTCTTTATAAGAGGAAATTTGTACATACAAAAATACAGGAATGTGTGTGCACAGAGCAAAGACATGTGAGAATACAGCATGAAGACAGTTATCTACAAACCAAGGAGAGGGAGCTCAGAAGAAATCAACCTGCCAACACCTTGATCTTGGACTTCTAGCTTCCAAGAACTTGAAGAATACAAATTTTTATTGTTTATGCCACCCAATCTGTGATAGTTTGTTGTGGTAGCCCTAGCAAGTCAATGCATATGTGCACTCTACTAATCTCTTTCTCTAGCTCTCATTAATTTAATCTAGTTGAAAAATCAGTAAGAGGCAGAGCTAATATTTAGAAAGCACCATGGCCAGTTTGAAGTAGCCCCTGTATATTTTCAGCATTTTTACAAGAACAACAATAACATCAGGTTTGTAACAACAAATGATCATGGTATTTGTAGGATTTAATAAGTTTCTTCTCTATAGGTAATAGAATCCCAGAAACATGCTGATACATCAAATTTGTACTGTGACTCTAAGGTTAGAAAGGGGGTCTGGTCCTTGAATTTTTCTAATTTTACTTTTAAAAATGTAATAACATTGTTTAATAAAATGGTTCAAGTAAGAATTTCTGTAAATTAGTCAGAGTCAGAGTTAAGTGACTGACGTCACAGGCTCTACACACTGACTTTTGACCTGAATATATTTAAAATAAATTCAAAAGCAAGTGCATTTAATAGGATAATACTGCTTCTCAGTATTTAAATAAATGTTCCTAGGACGTTTCTAAAGAAACAGATGCAGTCTAAGGGGAGATCATGTGAGCATTTTACCAAAATTGTGACAGCTGATTACAAAGGGAATTAATTTAAATTTCTTTGGGACTATTTAAGCCACATTTCAATGCTGCTTTAAAGAATTAACTCTCTGACAGACATATTATATTTGCCAGAAATTTAGTAAAATTCATTATTTTATCTTGTTCGTGATTTTTTCTGTAATTTAGACAGCAAATAGAAAATAAAAAGAGTGCCTATTAATAGGACAGACATAAAGACTCTAGTGTCATCTTCATGGTAGGAAGCATTGGGTTTTTCCCAGTTAGATGTCAGATAGCGTATTCCTGCTATTGGAACAGAGAGTTTTAACTACATTTGAATCATGGGCCTCTGATAAGACCTGATAAAATTTGTGAAACTTTGTCTCAGAAAAATGTACTTATATACACACATACAAATATCTCAATGAAAGAGTGCCAATAAATCCCAAAGACCTGTCTTAGAAATTTAATCTGTCAGATCTTAAAGACTTTCAATGAAAAGTAACTCATTTTTATTTATAATATATGTAACTCCATGAGGAATAGCTCCGTAGGCAATTAGAGTTTCTTAGCATAGCAGGAAATAAGTAATATTAAAAACAAAAAACAAAAAACAAAAAATAAAAGTGACCCACAAAACTATCCTAAGCAATATCTAGGAAAAATAAAGTAGCAAAGAAAAATAGTTCTAAAGACATTCTGACATATATTTTTCACAGGAGAGTCTGGGATTTGGGTTCTAATGACTTAGTTACCTCAGAGATATATTTCTATTAAATTAAAAAATGATAGGTATGGAAATATAGAATGATAAATTCTATACGTGTCTACACACTGATAATAGAGATAGAGATATAGAGATATACCAAGACTGAAATATATAATAATTTTCTGAAAGAAACATGCTAATGCTTTAAAACTTTTAGTCTTTAAAACTAATGCTTGCATACAATTGTTATGGACTGATGTTTGTGTTCCTGCAAAATGCACATGTTTAAGCCCCAACTCCCAATGATTGTATTTGGAGTGGAGACTTTGGGAGGTAATTAGATCATGAGCATGGAGTCATCATGGAATGGGATTAGTGTCTTTATAAGAAGAGACAAGAGAGATGATCTTTATTTCAGCTATGTGAGGGTATATCAAGAAAGGGCCATTTGCAAACCAGGGAGATTCTTTCAGCATACAGTGATCTATTAGTACCTTGATCTTGGACTTCCCAGCCTCCAGAATTATGAGAAATAGGCTTTGTTATTTAAGCCACTGAGTCTATGGTATTTTGGTATAGCCTCCCAAACTGACTAAGATAACAATATGAACTACTCATCACTTACATATTTTTAAATCTATTTTTTAAATTCCTGCAGATAGTAGGATCACTACAAAAAAAGTTCAAAGTTAACCACCTGGAACATTAAGTAAAGAGATCTATTGAATATTGTTCATTAGAACAATTTGTTCTTTAGAAATACAGACAGTATAGGCATACTTACATATATGAAGTATGCTAATTTTAATCTGCCAGTAGTCTTTGGTTTACAAGTTCTAGAACACTCAGCTCAAGTAGAAAAAGAAAACTCCTTTGTGTAGTTTATATATTTGAATAGTCAAGGAATTATTTAACCTCAGACTTGATTTGATTCAAAAACTCATATATTTTCAAATGGATTCAGTTCCTCCGATATTTTAACTCCATTTTTCTTAATGTTGGTTGCATTAATAGAATATGAATGGTGGCATGAAGGTTATTATCTTAGTCTGCTCAAGCTGGCATAAGAAAATACCATGGACTAGAGGGCTTAAAAAATGGACGTTCTGGAGACTGGAAGTCTAAGATCTAGATGCCAACATGGTTAGTTTCTGGTGAGAGCCCTCTTCCTGGCTTGCAGACTGTTGCCTTCTTTCCATTTTCTCACAGAGTGGGAAGAAAGAGAGCTCTTGTGTCTCTTGCTCTACTTATAAGGAGACCAGTCCTAGAAGATGGGAACCAGTGCTACCCTTATGATTTCAATTAACCTTTATCACTTCCTTGCAAACCCTATCTCCAAATATAGACACATTGAGGAGTAGGGCTTCAACATACACATTTTGAGGGGGCACAGACATTTAGTCTATAACATTCAGCCCCTAGTCTCCCCAAATTCATGTCCTTCTCACATGCAAATACATTAATTCCAACCTGATAGCCCCAGAGTCTTAACAAATTCCAGCATCACCTATAAAGTCAAAAGTCGAAAGCCTTATCTAAATAAATATCTTTTAAATCAGACATGAGTGAAACTTGAGGTAGGATTTATCCTGAGGCAAAATTCTTCTCTGGCTGTGGATTTGAAACTAGACAAAGTTATGTGCTCCTAAAATACAATGGCAGACAGGAAGGGGATAGACATTCTCATTACAAAAGGAAGAAGTAGAAAAAAAAAAGAAAGGGGTGACAGGTCCCAAACAAGTCTCAAACCTAGCAAGACAAATTCCATTAGATCTTAGTTCAAGGATAATCTTCTTTGGTTCAGTGTTCTGTCCTCCAGGCCCACTGCAACGGCAGTGTCACCCCATGGTTCTGCAGAAAAGCTACCCCTTCAGCTCAGTGGAGGTAGCCCCCTCAGCGCTCTGTGAGTTCGCTCCCCCTAAAACCAAGAGCCTTGGACTTTGGTGGGAGTGGCAGCCCTCATGATCCTTAATTTGCCTTGGAGGTCATTTTTCCCTTTCTTAAAGGATGACACATGCTAGTAGTCTTCTTTCATTCCATCTTTTTTTTTTTTCTTCCTTTAGCTCCATTTGGCAGTGCTTCTGCTGCTATAATCCCATTTCTATTCCTGAAACCTGCTGCATGGGGGCTGATTAAATTCGTTCTTCATACCCATACTAATTTCCTTATCAAATGGCCATTTGGCAACATCCTTAATGTTCTTTTCAGAATAAACTCTTTTTTTTTTTTTTTGCAACAGGAATAAGTTGAGAATTTTCCAAATCACCAAGTTGTGGTTCCATTTTGCTTAATGGTTCATTCTTCAATTCATGTTTCTCCTTTCACATTTTACCATAAGTAGTCAGAAGGACCCAGACTGCATCTTTAATATTTTGCTTAGAAATATCCTTAGCTGAATATCCATTTTCATGTCTCTCAAGTTTTATTTTGCACAAAACACTACTATACAATTCAGCCAAATTCTTTGCCACTTTCATAACAAGGATCGTCTTTTTTTCTGTTTCCAACAACCTGCTCTTCATTTCCATCAGAGACGTCAGCAGAGTAGCTTTTAAGTCCACATTTGTAGCAATAGTCTCTTCATAGTAATCTTGACTTTTTAAAAACATGTACCCCCAAACTTTTCCAGCCTCTGCTCATTACCCAGCTCCAAATCCACTTCCACATTTTGAGATATTTGGAGCAGCAATAGCCCATTTCTCAGTGCCCAAATCTCTTAGGGTTCTCCAAAAAAACAGAAACAGTAGGCAACAGAGAGAAAGAGAGAGAGGCACAAATAAAACTAGAGCCAGACAAAAGTTAAAATGATGTAGGCCAATTTTATTCAGGACTATTTCAATAGGGGAAAAGAGTGCCCACTAGAGAAGTGTGCTCCATCTACCCTGCTTCCTCCCAAGCTTAGCCACCTCCTCCCTCTCACCCCCAACAGCTTCATGCAATTATTGACAAAAGTTGGAGTTAATTTCCTTACTTTGGATGTATGGGACATAACTATGGGGCTTAAGTTCTCCATTGGTTTCCAGAATTTACCATTAGGTTTGAGTTCTAGTTACCTAATAGGGTATCTTGCTTAAGAGCACACCCTTGGCTGCCTTTTGAATATTGTCCTCCCCTAGTTCATGGTCACCTGGAGACTCAGAATGTGACCTTACTTGGAAATTGGGTCTTTCCTGGAATAATTAATTAAGAATTTTGAGATAAGATTGTCTGGATTCAAGAGGCCCTAAATTCAATGAGAATGTTTTTTCCAAAGGCAGAAAAAGGCAAAGACACAGAAGAAGGAAAGCCACATGAAGAGGGAGGTACAGACTGACTGTATGCTGCCACAAACCAAGGAGTGCTATAGCCATCAAAACCTGGGAAAGCCAAGGAAGGATGAACACGTAGGGCTTTTGGAGTGAGTGTGGCCCTATTGATGCTTTGATTTCAGACTTCTGGCCTCCAGAACTGTGAAATAATAAATTTCTGTTGTTTTAAGTCACCAACAAATTGTGGCAATTTGTTTTAATAGCCCTAAGAAATGAGTGCATTTCCCATCCCTGCCTCACTTCCTACTCCCTTATGGAAGATTCCTGGAATCATGTTCAAAATAAACTACTTGCACTGAAGTCATTGAGTCAGGGCCTGGTAACTCAAATTAAGATAGTGACCAAAGTATCGTGATCAGTACTGATTGAATTTCAATCTGACCTCAAATTGCCTGGGAATGAGATGCAGAGGGGTAGGTACACCTTTTGCACATCTGCACTCACCTTCTGGCTTTTATGTGTTGGATGGATGATTTACAGAGTCATCGTTCACAGGGGCATATTTGAGAGTTTGTAAACAGCTCTTCCCATTTTCCCTCATATTTATGAAGGCCAGAAGAATGACAGAGATGGCAGTTACTCCTGTTTTTGCCTGCAGTGCAGTCTGCCTGAGCCAGGCTTGCTGCTATCTGAGTTTGTTTTAGAATAATAATTATTGTTGACTTGACATAGATCCAACAGAGAGAGCCATAGAGTGCCATCCATGGATGGGCACAGCCTGTGCTGTGAAATGCACTCTCCTAAAGGAGGGGTAATTTTATTTTTTAATGTTTCCGTTTTATAAGTAGTTATAAAATATGTTGAAGTTTTCAAATACTCAAGATACAGTTTTTTAATGTTTATTTAGCTTTGAGAGAGAGAGAGAGAAAGAGAGAGAGAGAGAGAGAGAGAGAGAGAGAGAGAGAGAGAGAACGTGAGCTGTGAAGGGGCAGAGAGAGAGGGAGACGCAGAATCCAAAACAGGCTCCAGGCTCTGAGCTGTCAGCACAGAGCCCGACACAGGGCTCAAGCTCACGAACGGTGAGATCATGAACTGGGCCGAAGTCAGATGCTTAGCCGACTGAGCCACCCAGGCACCCCCTTGAAATACAAATTTTAACAGCAATTCATTTTCTTCCTTCTGAGTTGTTTATATACATTAAAGTAAATGCTCATCAAAGTATATCATTAATGTTTTATTAGTATGTTTCAGTAACATAGATTAATAAAAATTTCTACTGAAAATTTAAAATGCACCAGAAATATAACATCTAATACAGTGCATTAAAAAAAAAAAATACAGATGAGCAAGTTAAAATGGTGGTCAGGTTTCAGATTTTGATACATCATGAAACTTTCATCATTAAATCTCAAGTGTTTTCATTTAGTACTGTATGCTGCCCTCAAATATTAACCATTTAATGTATTGGTCCGTATTCAGTATTCATTCAGCTTCTAAAGAGAAAAGTCTGTTAAAAAGAGTTAACTAGCTCCCAGATACCTTTTCATGTGGCTTTAATTTTGTCTTCCGAAGATGAATAGAATTGATTTCTAAACCTAGTAATTATGGCACTTCATGATTGAGGTCCAGCTTTCTAGAGAAACTTTTCATATTCTCTTTGTTCCCTTGAAAATCATCAGCTGTCTTAACCACCCACTGATGTTTCCCATGGTCTAGGGAGTAATGCCTCTTTCATGTTCTCATCCCTTGAATATGGAACATTCTATTCTTTAACATGAGACCAGTGGGTTTATCAGTTTCAGAAAAAAACCTATGGTTCTGTGTAAAATTATATATATTTGCTTACAGAACTATGGTATGCATATCTATCTTTTTATAAAACCATAGTATATATATTAGTCAGTTATATTAGAAAATACTTTTTTGTGTGTAATATAGTGTTCTTAAAAGTATATGGGTAAATGACAAGAAAGGACAGAAAATATGCATTTATTTTTTGATGTGAGGTAAGTGTAAATTAAAGACACTAAATCTGTGCAAATCTTATGGCACAATCATTATAAATAAGTTTCCAGGTGCCTAAGATACTATTTATCAAGTTTGAATTTGTGCAGTATATGGCAAATTTTCTAATTAACTGTATTTCTTTTTAAAAATTTATTTTATTTACTTTGAGAGAGAGAGCATTAGCAGGAGAGGGGCAGAGAGAGGGAGAGAGAATCGCAAAGGCTCCATGCTATCAGTGCAGAGTCCCACATGGGGCTCAGTCCCATGAACCACGAGGTCAATAAATAAGCCAAAACCAAGATTCAGATGCTCAACCTACTGATCCACGCAGATGCCCTTATATTTCTTTTTATTTTCTCTTTCCTAATTATTACTTGTTTTATAATAAAAGAAAATATCAACAAAAATAAAAGCTTTTGCTACAAATGGATTAGCTGAAAATCTCAACTCAAGACAGATTATTCCTGTATGTTTTATACAGAAAGTGAAATGGAAAAATTAAACCATCAGTAAAATGTTAGAGAATTTCTTTCTTCTTACTTATAGTGCCTTAAAATATTTATAAGTTTTAGATAATAATGCTTCGATATGTTTGGTCATTAGAACTGAATCATACCTTAACTTGTTTATTACATTAATACACTTTATAAGATTCTCTAATTAAAAGTTCAACTTAGTTTTTTGACAGGAGTTAACTGAGTAAGAATATTGGCTATCTAGCTAGTTTTTTGTTTTTAAGTCAGCCACACACAGTGACATTGATCCTAATTTGCAATGTATAATACACACATATTTTCTCTCTTTTCATTTTCCTTTATTTAGTTATATTTTGTTCCATTCTTCACTCATCACTAGGCTAAACTCCTCCCACATCTTGACCTCAAAGATACCCATTTTAAAATTTTACATGCATGGTATTTGCTACATAGCTCTGTGTACTTCCTTCTTATTGTTCTTAACTGAATATTCTATTTTCAAGGTCTGTTCATGATGATACACATAGATTTAGATAATTCGTATTGACTATTTTATTCCATTTGCTTATAACCAATTTTTATTTATCGATTTTTAAAAATTTTTTAATGTTTATTTATTTTTGAGAAAGAGTGAGAGACAGAGCATGAGCAGAAGAAGGCAGAGAGAGAGGGAGACATAGAATCCAAAGCAGGCTCCAGGCTTCAAGCTGTCAGCACAGAACCTGACATGGGGCTTGAACTCACAAACTGTGAGATCATGACTTGAGCTGAAGTTTGACGCTTAACCGACTGAGCCATCCAGGCACCCCAATTTGTCAATTTTTTAACTGAAGGACATTTAAGCTGTAATGTATTCCTTGGTATGTATCTTTATAGCTTTCCAAAAGTGTCTTTAAGGCATATATACCAGAACTGAAATTGTTGAATCATTTAAAACATTTCCTAAATGTTGTCCAGAACTGCTGAGCAAATTTGTCCCTACCAGCAATGCATGAGGATGTCAGTTTCTCCACAGTCTCACTACCAGTTTATGTTATTAAAATTAGGTTCTTGCCTTTATCTAGTGGACAAAAAATCATTTCTAGTTATTGTATTAATATGTATTTTTCTAGTTAGTAATGAGCTTAGACATCGCTCATATGTTTGTTAGCCATTTTAATGATTGCTTTTGTGAATTGCCTGTCAGACTATGTTAATTTGCATAGATTCAAAATGCATGTCAGATTTAGTCTTATGTTATTATGCTATATTGCGACTATCTTCTCCAAATCTGCATTTACTATGGTGTCCTTTATAGAAAATAAACCCTTGATGTCCATGTGTTTAAAACAACTTTTTTGGTTTGTTGTTGAATATTTTTGCCTTTAATTAAGAACATCCTTCCCCACCTTATCCTCTATAGATATTTTTATTTACATCTCAATATTCTATAAATGTATTTCCTCACTTATGTTTAACTTTTTTGAGATAATTTTATGATTTAATATATTATTCTCCAAGTAGTGAGCTAATTTCCCCAACCCCAATAAGCAATTTGTTCTTCTCTAACTGATTGGTCCTGCTATTATTTATAAGTTCCCATAATATACATGATTTTTTTCTCTGGTTTCTTCCATTGCTGTGTTTGTCTGTGAATATGTTAGTGCCATTAGTTTTATTTATGATGGATTTGCAATGTGTCTTAATACCTTAATAGGGAAGTCTCTCTTTTGCTCTTTTCATTTCTTTCAAAAAAGTTCCATATGCACCTTTGTTCTTTCATATAAATTTTAGAATGATTTTGTATATGTCCACATGAAATCTTACTGAGATTATGATTGAATTCATTAAATGTATAGTCTAGTTCAATGATAATTGAAAACTTTATAATGTTATATCTTATCTATGATTCTATATCTTAAAATGTTTCATAAAAATTTTATTTATTTTTAGGATAATCCTTAATTTATGTTTTTATAAACACAAATAGAAAGTATTGGTGAAAGTACTAATCTGTGATTAGTATCAATTTTGGACTTATTTTTAAATATTTTGAATTTTATCCCTAAACAGTATAAATCTTTATTTTGTTCTCAATAAGACAAATGCTTCAAAACTTCTGAATTATGTACAATTATATATTTTATAAGTTTTACATTACTAACCTTTATCACATTGTGAAGTTGTTTTTATTTCTCTTTTCTTAATACCTTTCTCAATAAATAGTTGTTGAATGTATCAAATGCTTTGTTCCAATACAATTTTTTTGCTTTATTTTGTTTGTGTGGCATTTTACAGGGAATAATTTTCTGATGATAAAGTATGCATTTATTCCTGGGATAAACCTTTTTAAGTTGTGATTCATTATTTTAATACAGCATTGGAAACATTTAGCTAATAGTTTAGTTAAGTATTTGGCTCACCTTCATAGGTAAATTGACATATATGTTTTCATTTTTGCACTTTCCTCCCAGCTTTGGATCAGAATTATATTACTTTCAAAAAATCAGTTACTGCTACCACTAATAATAGAAATAATTATTGTATACATTGGGCCCTTGCCATACAGTAGGCATTTTGTATGCACTTACATAAATTCTGAAACTATAGCATAATTCAATGCATCTTAAAATATGACCATCAAATATATTTCTATAAAAATTTTTTTAATGTTTGTTTCTGAGAGAGAGAGAGGCAAAGCTCAAGTGGCAGAGGGGCAGAGTGGGGCAGAAAGAGAGGGAGACACAGAATCTGAAGCAGGCTGCAGGCTCTGAGCTGTCAACACAGAGCCTAACACGGTGCTTGAACTCAGGAACCATCAGATCATGACCTGAGCTGAAGTCGGACACTTAACCAACAGAGTCGCCCAGATGCCCCATCAAAGATTTCTTTTCAATTTTCTTTTACCAATTACAGTTATTTATTACAATTACTATCATTGTCTCAATGCTGGAGATATGATGTCAGCAAACATTTACTGAACACTTGAAATTTTCCAAGTATTATGCATTTACCAATCCATTTATTCATCTATGAAGTAGGGACGATTATTAGTCTCAGTTTCTCTGAGGAAACTGATGGATCTGTCCAAGTTAGAACTATGATTCAAACCTACATAAGTTCCTAACCACTACACTACATTGCTTTTCAAATGATGATGATTTCTAACTTACAAGCGAGATAAATTATCTGTTTTTAGAAAAGTTTGATAATACGGCATAGCTTTCCAAAAGTTTCTTTAAGGCATATATACCAGAACTGAAATTGTTGAATCATTTAAAACATTTTAAACATTGTTGAAAACATCCAACATTGTTGAATCATTTAAAACTAATAGTATTAGTTTGCAATTTTAAAAGTAAACATACTACCAGGGTAATTTTTTTAATAGTAGTCTGATAAAATATTGCTACAATATCGTCTACCAGGATAAAGCACCATTACGATTTTGTCAAAATAGCCTACTGATTAATAATAGATACCTCTCTAACAGCACTTTTTAGGCATTATGTTTTAGGTAAACTGTAGCTAGATAGAATCAGATAGAGCCATAAATAAAAACTATAAGAAATTACATAATTCTATTTCTTATTATTTATACCTAATACTCTGAAAGTATTTCTTTAATATTTGTTTGTAGATTTAAGAGAAATCATTTAAAATGCTTCCATTTATAGTATTATGCTATTAAAATTATTGATGATGATGATGATATGTTATACTGTTATAAAATATTTTTCCCCTCTCACTGGCCAACTTGTTGCATTTATAAAATTACGTGCGTTCAAAATTCATATCAATAGAACCTTAAAAAATATAATTTTCAATAATGAAACAGCATTTAAATCCCAGGTACAGTGTTTATATTAATAAGAGCAAGTCTGCTCTTTTGATAAATGTTACTGAGCCAGTTTGATCATGCTGATGTATTAAACAACACTGAAGAAATATATAGTGAAGTTGTGGTGTGAAAAATTATTTAGGGGCGCCTGGGTGGCTCAGTCAGTTAAGTGTCTGACTTTGGCTCAAGTCATGATCTCAGGGTTCGTGGGTTCGAGTGCCACATCGGGCTCTGTGCTGACAGCTCAGAGTCTGGAGCCTACTCCCCCCTCTCATGCTCTGTCTCTCTCTCAAAAAATAAAAATAAAAAAAATAATTTAAAGTGTTTCTGTCTTCTCAGTTTCATTAACCATTATCCTCTGCTGAATTATAAAATACTTAATATCCACAAGGTGTTTATTGACCATACTTGGCCATGGTATTTTATTCTACTAGATCTGGAAAGTCTATGCCTCCTGGAGAAGCGAGAAGAGGGTGGCAAGAATTAAACAGGGCTTTGTAGGAAAATTAAAGTGATATTTTTTTCCCCTCGCTTGAAGTAGCAATTGGGAAAAAAATGATTTCTATGCTACTCATATATCTTTAAGTACTTAATTCATTATTAAAATTTATGATCTGTATAATTTTAATTAAAATACTAGTAAGCCTTCTCATATTATAAACCCAAATTAACTCTAAATGTGAATACAAAGGAGTAAAGCTTGCTCACATGTACAATTCCAAGAGTGTGTGATTTTTCCTTCATATCAAGCCACAATACATTTACCTAATCCTTTTTGTGTATATATTTTGCATGTACACTTGGAAAACATCTTGAAAAAATGAAATTGTGTAACCTCAAAAGAAAACCTGCATAAAGTCTGTATCCTATGTCATTTAATAAATGTTTAATAAATAAAATTTTTATGAATGTTTATGTTTTACAAATATTAAAAAAATAATTTATACATGCCTTTTCACCAAATAAACGCTCAAATAGGCAGATGTTAAATGTAGAGACCACTTTTAGGCAACAGGGTTGAGCAGTGGAAACTTGAGCAAGACAAAAGGGCCGCAGTGATCACCCAGCTGAGGCAAACAGGCTCATTAAGCCATAAGCCCGAGCCGACCAATGGGCTGCTTACAAGCAGGCATCGTTCCTAAGATTACCAAAAAAGGAAAAAGTCCATATGTTCCCATATTCCCTCGCTCCAGACCATTCCTGGTCCCGAGGCCTGCAGGTCTGGCTGGCCCTGAGGAGGATTGGCTGTTTCTCTGAGGAAACTGATGGATCTGTCCAAGTTAGAACTATGATTCAAAGTAGGGAAGTTAGAACTATGATTCAAAGTAAGGAAGTGGGCTTTGGTGTCAGGCGAGGGTCTGTGACAGGCAGAGGCCACACCTGTATGCTATGGGCTCTGGCCTGGGCTACAGATCCAGGCGGTCCAGGTGGACCTCCAGGTACCCCTACACACACCAGCAGGCTGCCCTCCAGGCTGGCAGAGGTCGACTGGGCAGCCCAGAGAAAGGGTGGACTGTGGGGCCCTGCTCCCCATCCGGTCCCCCTTGAAGAGCAGCTCAAAGGTAAGCAGACTTTCTCTATGGCTTTGACCTAAAAGAGAAAGAGTTCTGATAGTCATTCTCAGTATCCCAGGAGAGGCTCCCTCCAGGGTCTGGGGCTCCTATTCTTGCCTGAGTGTGTATATGTGTCTGTAACTGTGACCCCCTCATCACTACCACCTCAGAGCAGTCGATTTCTTTTTTGCTGTCCTTCCCACTGCCCCCTTGCAGTGCATTCAGTAAACGTCTACCTCCTTTATTCTGCTGTGGGTGAATGCTTTCTTTTTATTTTTTTATTTTTATTTTTAAGGTTTACTTATTTTTCAGAAGCGGGGAGAGAGAGAGCAAGAGAGAGAGCATGAGCAGGGGAGGGGAAGAGAGAGAGGGAGACACAGAATAGGAAACAGGCTTCAGCCTCTGAGCTGTCAGCACAGAGTCCGTCGTGGGGCTTGAACTCACAAACGGTGAGATCATGACCTGAGCCAAAGTCGGATGCTCAACTGACTGAGCCACGCAGGCATCCCCGTGAGTAAACGCTTTTACTGCCCATGCCACCAGCCCCCACTCAATCTGGATGCCTCCCATTGGAGGCCGAATAATGGCTCCCAAAGATGGCCATCTCACATTTGCTCCCTCTCTTCAATCTTGTTTTATACGCTTCACAAATGATTTGCCATGTTCTGTCATAAATGTTTAAATATAAATAGCAAATCTATTAAGCTATGATGCCCAGTTTCCAAGACTAACAAGGAGTTCATGTGAAAGCAGAACAAAACAAAAGAAAAAAGTTAAAAATAGTGTTCTAGAACTGTTCTATCCAATTAGGTAGTCACTAGCCAGATGTTGCCGCAGAGCACTTTAAATATAGCTAGGTTGGATCAAGATGTGCTATGAGTATAAATTACCTAATATCAAAGACTTAAGCAAAAAAACAAATCTCAGCAATTTTAAATTACACATTGCAACTGAATATTTTGCATATAATAGATTATAGTGTGAGTGCCTGACATTAAGCTTTTTTGACTATAATGTAAGTGCCTGACATTAAGCTTTTGATTGCTAAGGCATCCATTTCAAAGACATCCATCTTGAACAAATTGCCATCGGTATGATAACTAGATAGAAGGCCAAACCCCCACCCACATCCATGAAGTTCCCATTTCAGAAAGCCCTCGTTAACCTAGAAAACTGGTTTTACCTGTTTCTTTCATTTATTTATTTATTTATTCATTCATTCATTTATTTAATATATAATTTATCATCAAGTTAGCTAACATACAGTGTATACAGTGTGCTTTTGGGTTTGGGAGTAAATTCCTGTGATTCATCACTTACATACAACACCCAGTGCTCATCCTAACAAATGCCCTCCTCAATGCCCATCACCCATTTTCCTTGCCCCCTCACCTTCCCACTTCCATCAACCCTCAGTTTGTTCTCTGTATTTAAGAGTCTCTTATGGTTTGTCCCCCTCTCTGTTTGTAACTATTGTTTTTTTCTTTCCTTTCCCCCATGGTCTTCTGTGAAGTTTCTCAACTTCCACATATGAGAGAAAACTTATGATATCTGTCTTTCTCTGACTGACTTATTTCACTTAGCATAATACCTTCCAGTTCCATCCACGTTGTTTCAAATGGCAAGTTTCATTCTTTTTCATTGATAAGTAGTATTCCATTGCCCATAAATACCACTTCTTCTTTATCCATTCATCAGTTGATGGATGTTTGGGCTCATTCCAGAATCTGGCTCTTGTTGATAATGCTGCTATAAGCATTGGGGCATATGTGCCTCTATGAATCAGTACTCATTTATCCTTTTGTATAAATTCCTAATAGTGTTATTATTGGGTCAGAGGGTAATTCTATTTTTAATTTTTTGAAGAACCTCCACACTGTTTTCCAGAGTGGCTGCACTGGTTTGCATTCCCACCAACAATGCAAGAGGGTTCCCCTTTCTCCACATCCTTGTTGTTTCTTGAGTTGTTAATTTTAGCCACTCTGACCAGTGTGAGGTGGTATCTCAATGAGATTTTGATTTGTATTTCCCTGATGATGAGAATGTTGAGCATTCCTTAATGTTTTTGTTACCTATCTAGAGGTCTTCTTTGTAGAAGTGTCCATTCGTGTCTTTTGCCCATTTCTTCACTGGATTATTTGTTTTTTTGGGTGTTGAGTTTGATAAGTTCTTTATAGATTTTGTATACAAACCCTTTTTCTGATATGTCTGATATGTCATTTGCAAATATCTTTTCCCATTACGTAGGTTTACTTTTAGTTTTGCTGATTGTTCCCTTTGCTGTGCAGAAGCTTTATATTTTGGTGAGGTCCCAATAGTTTATTTTTGCTTTTGTTTCCCTTGCCTCTGGAGATGTGTTGAATGTGTTTCTGTGGCCGCAGTCAAAGAGGTTTTTGCCTACACTCTTCTCTAGGATTTAGATGATTTCCTGTCTCACATTTAGTTCTTTCAGCCATTTTGAATTTGTTTTGTGTATGGTGTAAGAAAGTGATCCCATTTCATTCTTTTGCATGTTACTGACCAGTTCTCTAAGCACCATTTGCTAAAGGAACTGTTTTTTTTTTTTTTTTTTTTCCATTGGATGCTTTTTCCTGCTTTGTCAAACATTGGTTGGCCATACATTTGTGGGTCCAATTCTGGGTTCTCTATTCTATTCCATTGGTCTATGTGTCTGTTTTTGTGCCAATACCAAACTGTCTTGATGACTACAGCTTTGTAGCACAACTTGAAGAAACCAAACCTGCTGACTTTGATTCTACACTTCTAACTTTTGGAAATGAAACAGTAAATTTCTGTTGTTTAAGCCACCGTATATATGGTACTTTGCTATGGAAGCCTTAGCAAGAAAATACAGAATAATTTTTTCTTAGAATAACATGTCAAATGTACAAGTAAAATGTATAACATTATAGGTGTACCTGGGTGGCTCAGTCAGTTAAGCATTGACTCTTGATCTTTCCTGAGCTCATGATCTCACAGTTCATGAGTTTGAGGCCCACATTGGGCTCTGCACCATAGATGCACCATAGGTGCAAAGCCCACTTGGGATTCTCTCCCTCCTTCTCTCTGCCCCTCTGCCACCTGTGTGTTGTCCTTCTCTCAAAATAAATAAACTTTTTAAAAAATGTATCACATTATAAAGAAAGCCAGTAATGAAGAAATACTATTATCAAAAAGTATCATGTAGTAACTTATGTGCTTCTTTATTAACACATTAAAAGAAAATATTTTATATAAGTTCTAAGGTTCTCTTTAGTCCTTATCTTTCTGACACATTTAACCTTATTAATGACTTACTCCTAGAAGTGTTTCTTTCTTTAGCTTTACCAATCACAGTCTATTCTGGTTCTTTATCTCCTCTTCCTCCCCCTGGCCCCCAAATATGGATAATTTTAAGAGTTCCTTCTTTAAGACTTTTAGTTTTCTTCCACTTGAATCTGAGTTCATGAACTACTTTCTGATGACTCACCAGTAATGACACTAATTCTGATTTGTTTGCTAAAATATAGAAAATTCTGCCAAATGTACATTTCTGCTTGTATTTCTCACAAGAATCTCAAATGCAAAACTACTTCTACTCTAAATTAGTCAATTAAATGAAAATTTACTATTTGTTAAAGGCAGAATCCAATTAGTTACACCATTCCATTTTACTTGTTACATTTAATTGACCCATCAGTTTTCCATTATAACTTTAAACAATTTAATACAAATCCCTTTCCCCTGGCATCACTTTAAGTTTGTTTATTTATCCTTTAAAGGTCTTTTTTTGTGTGTTTTGTTTTTTTTAGTAATCTCTATACCCAGTGTGGGGTTCGAACTCATGACCCCAAGATCAAGAGTCACATGCTCTTTTGACTGAACCAGCTAGGTGTCCCACTTTAGCTTAAGACTATTTTTCTATTCCTACCTGGATTACTGAAAGAGCCTCCCTATGAATTCCATATGCCAACCTCATCACTTCAAATTTGGGTTCTCCAAGAGAGTCATTTAGAAATGCAAATCTGATTATAGCAGTATCTTGATTTTTTTTAATTGGTATTTTTTCTTTCCTCTCAACTCCACTATCTTGCTGTCAGCTTAAAGTACAGACTTAAGTAGTACAAAAGACGCAAGGCATTTGGATATATAATGACCCTGACTCACTGGATCATGTGGTTTGGGAAAAGAGGTTAAAAGGGTTGGAGATGAGAAACCTTTGATTCTTGGCAGGTTTGGTGCACCCATGGTGTGGAATGGGAGAGAGGCTGTGATCACTACTGGCAGGAAAAATTACTAGTGGAATTAGAAATGGTGAATCCAGATTCCAAGGAACTGGCTTACTGAGTGCATAAGAAAATGAAGGACAAATGGCACACGCACAAAAAAGGTAAAATTTGCCTTCCCTTTGTTCTTGTTCTCTGTAATAGTGAAAATGAAAGCAAGAGAGAGTGATGGATTCCACTAGCCTGGATTCCACTAGCCAATGTACAGCCTCTACCCTCATATACTCTTCCAAAGAAAAATGTTATGGTGAAATAACAGATTGCAAAGGTTGCAATAATTCATAAGAGAATGGGCCAAACAATGGGGAAAGAGAAAAGAAAGAAAAAAGACAATTCTCTCAGTAATGTGAAAATCTCCAAACTGTTATTAAGAAATGGGATGAATAGGAGCACCTGGGTGGCTCAGTCATTCAAGTGTCCAATTCTTGATTTTGGCTCAGGTCATGATCTCATGGTTTGTGGGTTCAAGCCCCATGTCAGACTCCATGCTCATGGTTCAGAGCCTGCTTGAGGTTCTCTCTCTTTCTCTCTCTGCCCTTTCCCAGCTTGTGCTCTCTCAAAAATAAATAAACTTAAAACAAACAAAGAAATGGTATGAATAAAGCATACATTGGTGAGATGAAAAGACAGATCATAGTGCCACAGTCTTGAAATCTACATTGACTGATGGAAGCCCTTACTGGATCAACAATATTAAAGACCCCTAAACAAATCTGCTTATTCAATAGAGTGTGGGGAAAATAAAAAACCTTGAAGGCAATGAGAAACCTATCCTCAATTTGGGTTGATAGTCCCACATTCAAGCTGATACAGTGACTAATGAAATGGCCAGGTGCCCAGCTGAGTATCAAAGACCATATGCACTTGAGAGGGTGAAATGGTCAGGAGGTGGAAAAGTGAAGTTTCTGGAACTCCTCAGCATGGGAGTCCCATTCATTGTGTTTTCAAAAACTGTTGATAAAATCTTAATGAGGCTCACAGTTAGACTGGAAGAATATAAGAATGCAAAAAATTATAGAATTAAAGTTTGGATGAAAATTGATATGTTTAAATAGGCTTTATGTAAAATGATTGTGTCTTTTTATCTGAATGTATTATGGGAATGGGTATTATGTCTAACTGGGGAACGTTTTCACTACACAGTATTATAAAACAAAAGGCATGTAAATCTAATTTCAGACTAGTCTTGATTGAACATGCCAAATGAAAACCAATAAGAGTACCAGATCCCACATAGGAGGTTAATTTAAAAATGTTTATTGGACAAAAATACATTGGGATATCAGGATCTAGTTGATTTATTTGGATTGTGGGAGGGATGCATACTTCACACTTGGAAATACTGTAAAACTCCTACAATAAATTCCTATAATAAAACTATATCAAAGGAGTCTTGAAGACCTTATGCAGACAAGGCTTATAGCAAAACCTGTGGAGCACCAGTGAGCAATGACTGCTGGGATTTTGGATCAGAGCATTTCTCTTTGAAGGCAATTACTAGCTTGCTATCAGACATTAAGTAAAACTGTCTCCATGAGCAAATGACATAAAGTAATCTTAAAACCTGAAATTTCTATGATCTTGGGCAATGTCAGAGAAACAACCCAAGGAGAAGAATAGTGTCTAGAAGGGTTCCATAATAAGATGAAAATGGTTTGTGTGGGAATATGTGACACATGGGGGAATACAAAGAAGTACTCAATATGTTCACAAGCAAGTAGACTGTCTTTCCCTAGGACTAACTTTGAAACTACCTGAAGAGCTGCCTGATCCTGTTACCATTTGGGTGGTGCCCTATAAACAGCTCTTGATTGACCAACTAAGTGCTACTTGGTTTATGGGTCCCAGTTCTTAAGCGAATGGATAGCACACTGCTTGGAAGACTACCATTATGACTGAAGAAGGTAAACACATGTCCGTGTGGTGGGATAAAATTCTATGCTGTTTGCCCCAGTGCTTCAGTTTTTACTGACTCATGGGCAGTAGTAAATGGCTTGATCACATAGTCAGGAAGGGAGGCAGTGGAAAACTGGCCAAAAGGATTACCATATGAGGCATTGTCCTATAGAAATCACTATGAGAATATAAGCGTTGCATTAAATTAGGATTGGTTGCTGTCTATTCCAATAGTAAAAGATGATTGGAACCAGGGAGTAGATTTCCTGAAGTACTTGTTTGAGGCGGCCACCTGCATCCATGCTATAAGTGGATCTTGGGGAACTGCAGTAATGAACAGATGTGCTGAATCTAGACATATTCCTCTTGCATCCTGTTTATTCATTGTGTCAGCTGATTATTCCTAATGGTGGCTCACTTCGTGGTGTGATTTTTAATGACTGTGTTTTCTTTGATTTTTGTCTTTGTTTTTCTGCACTAGTCTTATATTGGGTTGTATGAATGCCGTTAAGAAAGGAGTTTTTCATTTGCCTTTTTAGAAGCTGAATCTCTGGGAATTCAAGTAGTTTGAAATTACTTTTTATGTTAATCACTCACATTGTCAATTCTTTCGCTAGACAGGTAATACAAATGTGGACTTTTCACATCTATATGATGCAGATCATGTGTCATGCAATATGGTGAAAATTCCCTTAGTCTGTCTTGTGAGTTATATTATGCCTTCCCTCACCTTCCCCCTAAATAAGATGTGTTGAGGATCTCAGCCCTGGTGCCTGTAAATATAAATTTATTTGGAAATAGGGTATTTGAAGGTGTGACAAAATTAAAATGAGGTCATACTGGATTTCAGAGTTATTTCCTAAATTCAATGACTGGTGCCCTTATAAGGACATTTAAAGACACATAGACACACATAAAGAAGAAGGCCATGAAGTAGAGGATACAGAGATTAAAGCGATAATAGCTACCAACCAAGAGATGCTAAGACATGTCACTAGTTTTTCAAAATTATCCTTCCTTTTTCTTCTTCTTCTTATTTATTTTTATGGTTACACTTTTATGGTTTGGAACACAAGGGGCTCATATTGGATCAGTCCATGGTACTGTAAAAAGCAAAAAGCTCTCATGTCCAACCCCACCCCTGCAAATAAGCTATGCTCCTTCTATAGGAAAGTATTGTTTGTCAACATATCATGATCTTATTATTCCCTTAGCTTTACACATGCTGTGCTTTCTACTGAAATTGCTTTTTCCATTCTTATTCCAGCTCCCCTACTTTTCAGCTAAACTTTCTCTGAGCACCGCAGGCTGAAACAAGCATCTTATTAGGTTCTCTTTTGCATATATCAGAAAAAAAATCAGTAAAATATGAGTTTATCAAGGGCACAGAGTATGATATTTTCATTTTTATATCCCAGGGCTTGACACAAAATATATGCTCAATTTTTAAATGAGGAAATGGGGGACAGTACTTTTGATGTGTTAGCTGTACTATTAATATTAATTAGAAATTACTAAGGAAAATTCCATGACCTTCAATAGATCTTTTTCCATAAAATAACAAAATTAAATAAATGTTTGCTCACAAAAATAGTTTGCAGTGTTTTCAGTATAAAGAAGTGTTTTGCTATCTACCTTCTAAACAGTACATGTTAAGAGATCCCAGAATCATTTCATTCTTTGAACCCAATGCTATACTTGAGCAGCATAAATCCATACTTATGACATTCTTAACAACCTAGCAAGCTGAATCAAATGGACTCTATGGAAGATTTTCTATATTATTTTCCTTTGAATCCTCAGTATCTTAAAGAATCAATGACACACAAAAAGAGCACATAATATTACTGTATAAATAAATGAGCAGGGAGATGAATAAAAATACATATAAACTTTTACAGTTAAAGGCCAACAATGACATGTACTTGGCACATCTCTTGTTAAAGTAGGTATTTTTGAAATTTGAGAAATGTATTGCTTTCAGGGCTATGTCCCAGTTTTCATTTTGTGTGGCATTACAAAGCTCTTTTCTAATACTGTCTAGTACTCAATAGCCTTCTGAATTAATAATTATTTTGCAGAAGCTTATGGTTGCATTCTTTCTCTGCCATCTATATCTTTACCATTCTCTCAAATTTGGCTACATTCAAGAGAAATTAAGCTGAGCTCATTCAGGAAACAAAGAAAGCTCTTTCCAAACGATGTGATAAGGTTAAATGAAAGAGCTGCCTTTGGCAGAGCAGAGATCTTTGTTGATGAATTAAATTACATAGTCCATTAGAATAGGAAATATATACCATGCCAACTTGATTTAAGACATGGGTCATATATTTGGCCTCAGGGATAAATTATATCTTCAATAGTTGCTTTTGGGTTGCTTCCACTAAGAAAATATTAATGTCTAAACCTCAAAACAACGCCACCTGTTCATCCATTTATTCATGAAATGAACATTTATTGAGATGTACTATTAGAAATAATGCCATAGGGAAGTTCATACTCTACTAGAGAATGACTTTTAAAATAATTAAAAGTTGTGATAATTTCTATTTAATGAATTTAAAATATGTATAAAACAATGAATGTGCAGAGAAGATGGGGAGAACAGTTTTTTCTTGATAAATGGCCACGAATAAATTAGTTGGTTTTCTAAGATGATCCTTCAAGGCCAAATCTTCATTTGTACCGAGTAAAAGAATGGAGAAAGAATATCATATTCTTAATGATGTTTCTTGCTAAACTTATTTACAATGTTAATATCCTTTTCAACATAACAATCTAAGCAGGTACTACCAATGAATCAGAGTTGGTTGGCCCTCAAGACAAAATCCTTTTGTTGTCTTTGTTGTTAGATCAAATTCTGGTGAAACTTGTTAGAGCCTTACTAAGGAGTAACCTACCAAGAATATTCAGCACTGCAACCTTGAGAAGAATACCCAGTGAGAAATCCAGATTACTTGCCAATATAATATTTAACCATATCAGCATGCCCTGAAGATAAATTACCTGTGTGTGTGTACATATATTTGTGTGTGTATCTGTGTGGTATGTGTGTATGTGTATGTTTGTGCTATTTGAGAACTTCCCAAGTCTTTGTTTATATTTTAAGAATGTATTTGATAAAGACGTTTTAAGAGTAAGGAAATCAATTTTTATTTTCTAACTACTTTGAATAATTAAGCATAACATGATTATAATAAATATTTGCCAAGTGCCCATGGTACATGTATGTAAAACTAATATCAACTTCCAGAACAAGAGACATACTTTAAAAATATTTAAATTTTTATAAAAATATAAAGAATCTACATTTTCATATAATTAAAAAAGAAAACATACTCCCAATGAGGCAAATGTGAGCATGAAATGTGGAGATATATACAGTCTTTTATTAATGAAATGGAGTTTTGCATTCAGACTCTGTTCATGGATATGAAATTATGGGTATTGGTATAACTGTCTAAATATGATTATGATACATAATGTCTTAGGAAAACAGAGGCGCCTGGGGCACCTCGGTGGCTCAGTTAGTTGAGCATCCAGCTTTAATTTTGGCTCAGGTCATGATCCCCGTGTTGTGGGAATGAGCCCCGCACTGGGCTCTGTGCTGAGTGCAGAGCCTACTTGAGGTTCTCTCTCTCCGTCTGCCCCTTTCCCCTACCTATACTACCTTCCCCCACCAAAAAAAAAGAAAGAGAAAGAAAGAAAGAAAGAAAGAAAGAAAGAAAGAAAGAAAGAAAGAAAGAAAGAAAGAAAGAAAGAAAAAGAAAACAGCATCTCCTATTAATTTAAAAAGTTTATTTGGGATTTGTTACTTGTTTTATATGTTGAATTTACTTTACTAATACATAGACTTAGCATTTTTTTCTCATAGTTGGTTACATTTCATTGGCATCACTGTTATATCACTTCTGATTAGCCATTAGTGGTTTAACTCACCATGTGGACTATGAAACTGTTATTCATAGGGTAAATATTAACATCATTTATTTTCTATGACATTTTTATGTGAGAAACAGCACTGCTAACATAATTGCAAGATGGTCTGGAGCTGTTAATTCCACAAAATTCATTGTGATTTCATTGGAATTATGTGTATTATGAGGTTACCAATTAATTTATGCAATGTAATGAGTGCTTCATTTCATTCATCGGGAATTAAAAAAGTGTCTGCATTATAGCCTTGTATTTGTACTGAGACTCAGTCATCCTTTATTCGTCTGAACATAATGGCAGTGGAATTGTTTTCTAGATATGATTTCATGTATTTATTAAGAATAACAGAATGAGAAAGAAATTGCTCTCATAATAAGTTTCTAATGCAAAATATGATGACATTATTATTTTTATCTTTTGAGTTAAAAAGATAAAATGTCTATTTTATTTTTTCAGATAAAATGTTATAACAATTTTGTTAGTATGCAGGTATATATGTTTTATATGCATATTTTCCCTAAATATTAACCATCGTATCCTAAAATACTAATATTTTGCTTTTTTCTTTCTACATATTATATAGCAATCATCAAAATAATAATATAAGGTTGACATATATCATATATATTTTTCTACTGTATAATAAAACTATGATTTATTTGTAATTGTCTTTTATATATTAGATGATATATAAGGACAAATACTTTTGGTGTCTTTTTTTCTTTGCTAACACAGTATATCTTTTTGTTTTTCCAAATTAAGTCACAAACTATTAGTTTAAACAATAGAATCACATCTCTGTGGTTTTAATTTCATGCATCTTTTTTAATTCAAAAAGTTTCACAAAGTAGATAAGACTCAAATTTTGTTATAATCTTCCAATCTTGAAATATTTTATTTTGTTTACAAGTTGCATGTATCTTGAAAACTATAGGTCATTGTATATGAATGCAAAATATATTACATTTAACAATTTATTACTGACATATATATGTTAATTTTTTAATGTTTATTTTTGAGAGAGAGAGAGAGAGAGAGAGCGCGCGCGCACATGGCAGGGAGGGGCAGAGAGAGAGAGAATGGAAGACAGAATCTAAAGCAGACTCCAGATTCTGAGCTGTCAGCACAGAGCCTGACATGCGGCTGAAACCCATGAACCGCGAGAGCAAGACCTGAGCCAAAGTCAGTTGCTCAACCGACTAAGCCACACAGATGTCTCTCTATTTTTTTTTTTTAAAGATCACTTGCATGCTTTCTGATGTGTGGATATTATATTTCCCAAATGACAGCTATATAGATTATATTTTGTTCTGCTTGCCCCGTATTCTCTTTTCCAGCATTTTTTAAATGCTTATATACTGATTTATTTTATTACCAAGGGACATTCAATAGCCCAATATAATCTGTCTTGAGTTGGAAGTCCAAATAAAGGGGTTATCTGCAAGTAAGTTTAATTTTTGCTTTGTTTCTTTTACCCTAAAATTAACAAAGACTAGCTTCGTTATGAAATTTCAGTTAGCCACCCACGAGCCTGTTTTTGGACAAGGCTTCATCTTTGGGCCAAGTCCTCAGCCTGCCTGGGCCAAATGTAGCACGAATCCTGCTAAGTCACTTTAATGGCTATCCCTCCACCCTTGATCACCCTTCCTGTTAAGTGAATGTAACAAGAATCATCTTACCCTTGATGTCTCCTCTTAGTATTTTCCATCCACTGAGCTTCTCTCTCTGCTCCTTGGCTATAAACTCCCACTTATCCCTGTAGTCAGAGATGAGCCTGATCTCTCTCCCTTATTACAATAGTCCTGCCTGCAATCTTCTTTACCTTTTTAACAACCATCAGAATAATTTTGTAACACTATTTAGCCTAATATATAGAAATTGGTGTTATCTATTTTTTTTAGAAAAATATTAACAAAACTCCCATCCTTTTAACCTTCAAATAGTGACCTCTATGAAAAGTTCAACTATATAGAGTCTAAGAGCATACCGAGCAGGAAAGTAAATCAAAAGAAAAATGAAAAACTAGGAAAAAATATAACCACAACTCAAATACCTGATGAAGATTTGGATGTCTGAATATACAAAGGGCTCTTAAAACCAACATAATGAAAAACAGAAATCCACCATTACAGGAATATGAATTCCAAAAGAAAAAAAATTGATATGCAAATGTATAGTAAACCCATGAGAAGGTGTTCAAACTTGAAGATCTCTAGTTGTCTGCCAGTAGTCATTCTTCCATCTTTCTTAGTAAAAATAAAAATTAAAAAAAATAATAATAATAAAATAAATAATAGTAAAATAAAATAAAATAAGATAAAATAAAATAAACTTACTTTATACTTGACTTCCTTGCAGCTATGTGTGGCCATTTGGCTTTGGGTCTCAAAATGATATGTAAATGAAAGTGTTGGGAGATAGCCAGGAAATCTACTTTAAAAAGAAGGGGCAAATCTTTCAGTGTTCTTCTTGCTTTCTCTTAACTCCTTTTTCGAACACACTATGATAGTTGAGTCTCCAGGCAACGTTTGGAACATGAGCATGAATTTAGAGACATAAGCCTGGAACACAGTCAGTTTTGTGATGCTGCCATATCAGTTGTGGGTTCCTTACTTCCCAAAGTCTTCTGTTTTATTTTTAACAAGAGAGAAATGCAACATTATGTGATTTGAATTTGTGTTACTTTGTATTTTCTTTTGTATTGCACACAAACTTAATTGTATATGATAGAAATTCATTCACAAATAAAAAAAAACAAATGAAAAATATTATTTTTAGTTATCAGCTTGGCAAAGATGAAAAAGGTTGAAACTATTTCTGTCAGGGTGTGAAAAAACAGGTATTGTCATAAAAAACCCTTGTACATTGTCAACTGTGTGGTTAATGTAAATGGGTAAAAATTGTTTGAAAATCATTTTGGGATATTTATCAAAATTTTAGTCACATATCCCTTGTCTCAGTGGTTAGATATTTAGGAATTTAAATTTTTCTTTTTTAAAATTTTTTTAATGTCTATATATTTTTGAGAGATAGACAGAGACAGAGCACAAGTGGGGGAGTAGCAGAGAGAGAGGGAGACACAGAATGCAAAGCAGACTCCAGGTTCTGAGCTGTCAGCACAGAGCCCGGATGCGGGGTGCAAATTCACAAACAGTGAGGTCATGACCTGAGCCAAAGTCTGCCTCTTCACCAACTGAGCCACCCAGGTGCCCCTAAAATTTTCTTTTAAGGAGACTCCTGGATGTCTTTTACTTATATATCATTTTTTTGCTTATCTATCATTTTCCAGACTTCATTCAAAAGATCACCTATAGCTGTAATAGAAATAGCTATGAAAATATTGGGTTGCAATTTCAGCATGATTTATATAGAATTTGAGGTAAATATAGAGTTCAATAATAAAGTTCTGGTAAAATATTTAAAAAAACATGGAACATCTATGTTTAACTACTAGGTTAGGAGTAGACAACCCTGCTTTCACAGGGATGAGGGAGATTTCTGGATACTGATGTGGAAACATATCTGAGAAAGACTGAGTAAAAAGGCAAGTCTGTAAAGTTCTTCCTTCCTCACAATTCTTTCAGCAATTTTGACCTCCTCTGCCCTCCTCGTCTGTGTATTCTGATAGCATTTTCTAGCTGGAAGATAACCTTGAGGCTGTTAGGGTACTCTCAATTTGTATCAGTGAATTCTTTTAGCAAGATACACAAAATAAATCCTGAACATGAGCCACTTACCACTGGACTGACCTATATTGCAGATAGTCTTCAATTGTCATTCCAGAACCCAAATGTAGAAAGGAGACTAACAGGAAGCTAAGTCTGGTTTGGGAGCTTCCCAGACACCGGTGCTGACATGGCAGTCGCATTGGGCAAGATCTATAAATCATGTGCCTATTTGACAGTTCAGCCTTGAGTGATAATTCAACAGTCAATATATGTTGATACCCATAAAGCAAATTGGAGAATAGATTGCCCATATAAAAGAAAATGATAGGAAGAGTAGGTTCTGGATGGATACACCAGGAATTGTTAATAGTGAAGAATGACCCTAACTACTATGCTTTATGCACAAAATTATTTTCCCACATGCAATATTAATTTTGACTTGCACTGAAATTAATGCAAGGAAGTAAATATATTTTGCTAACTCCAGGTACATAACAACTACTAATATCACTATTATTTACATCAAGATCTGTGACAGCTTCATGATTGAGTTAAAGATTACAAGGTTGGTGAGGAAATTCAACTTGATTACAAGGTTGGTGATTTCTGAGTGGAAGTTTATTTCATGAACCATAAATATAATTGTATCAAGACTGAGAATTACATTAGCATAAACTTAGTAAAGTAGAAACTCATAGGGAAGTTTCCTTAAAAATTTTTGAGAATTTAATCATGATTATTCTGATAATAACAAAGTAACGTTAAGTAGAAATCTCGCATACAGACCTTTTATACAAATCTAGTTACTGTTTATATTTTCAGTGTATTTCAGTGCAGCTAACATATAAATATTCTGTTGCCTTCTTCATTGTACAAGTTGTCAACTAATGTTAGGGATCTCGGTCCTTTGTAATAATCTCAAAAGATCATTTCCTACAACTCAGAGTCTCCATTCTCTCCAGTTTTGTGATATTGAAATTTATGGTCTTTGATCTCAATTTACTTTACTTTTCTTTCTTTTGGTCTTTCTTCTTTTTTTTTAAAGACACATTTATTTAGCATCATGATCAGACTATTACATTTAGCAATCAACAGCTTGGGTGCAAAATAATAATAATAATAATCTACCTTAAAACCCTTTATTGGAGTGCTTTACACTTTCCACAGAACAAAAACTAAAATAACATGTTATATAATTAGTCACAAATACGGTCCTAAGGTTTTTTGCCCATACACATGAGTGTTGTCTAAAACATGTCTTCTTTGCAGCAGTGAGGCCCTGCTACCATTGTACGTGGCTGAATTCACAAATCTGTTGTAACCTGAAGCTTCCTGCCACTTCTCTTGCTCTCCTCTCCTGCTAAGCTTTGTTTTCTGGCAGTATAACACCTCCTGCCACTGCCAAAGCCACTGCTGCTGCTGGAACAGCCATAGCCTCGTTGGTTTCATGGTTTGGCAAAGTATTGGCCTCCACCACCATAGAAGCCAGAACTTCTGCCTCCAAAATGTTCTCCTTTCATGGCTCCAAAATTTGAAGACTGATTGTTGTAATTTCCAAGATCATTATAGCTTCCACCACCTCCAAAGTTGCTTCCATCAATACCAAATCTGTTATAGTCATCCCCACTGACACCATATGGAAATGTAAGTTTCCTCCACAACCAAAGTTGTCATTCCCACCAAAACCACTTTCTTGAGCAAAACCAAAGTTTCCAGAACACTTCGACTCTTTGGCTGGATGAATCACCAGCCATCTCTTGCTTAGATACAGCTTTCCTTACTTCACAGCCATGGCCATTCACGGTATTGTATTTTTAGTTTTTATTTTGTTAACTTTTTTTTTAAAACATTTATTTTGAGAGAGAGAAAGTGTGTGTGAGCAGGGGAGGGGCAGAGGAAGAGTGAGACCCAGAATCCGAATCAGGCTTCAGGCTTTGAGCCATCAGCACAGAGCCCTACGTGGGGCTCAAACTTGCAAGTGGTGAGTTCACAACCTGAACTGAAGTCGGATGCTTAACCGACTGAGTCACCCAGGTGCCCCCTCGGTATGGTGTTTTTGAATAACAATCTTGTCTACAGAGTCATGGTCATCAAATGTTACAAAAGCATAGCCCCTCTTTTTGCCACTGCCTCAGTCAGTCATGAGTGACTTAAAATCACTTGGATTTTCTCATACTGTTCAAAATAATCTCTTGTCTCTTCTTTAATGCCACCAATAAAAAAACTTTTTCACAGTTAAGTGGGCACCTGGTCTTTGAGAATCTTCTCTGGAGAGAGCCCTCTTTGGTTCTACAGCTCTTCCATCCACCATGCATTCATGGCTGCACCCACCTTCCTCCACAGTGGCATACATGACAAAGCCAAACCCCTGGAGTTCTTGGTGTTCAGATCTCTTTACCACACAGTCCCGTAAGAGTTCCCTATTGCTTAGAATGGCTCCTCAGACTCTCATCACTTGTTTCAAAACTCAGATCTCCAATGAAAAACTTAGGCAGCTGATCAAGCTCTTTGGGAGTCTCTGACTCAGACATGATGGCGGTGGACAGGGAGATTTTAACGATGCTTACTCAGCTGCGTCTATGGGCAGAAAACCAATTTAGTTTTCATAAAAGCTTAGTGAAAGTATTGAGAGCTTATATATTTAAAATTTTCACAGGATTATCTTATAGGAAGATGTATTATTTGGAAGGGATTGTAGAAAAGGGATTTTTCAGATGATGTCCTTCTGTATTGCTTTTACCATTTCCAAATATATATATTTTTTACTATTTCTATAAAATAAATTAGAAATATATCTCTTGGGATCAAATTATCATACAAATGAATTTAAACAAAACTGATCAAATAAAGAACATAGTTTCTTTTCTTCTGTTTTTCTTTATTTCTCCCTTTCAAGTATATAGATAAATACTATTGTGGGGAAAGATTATAAGAATAGATTTCTGAAAATCACTCTGAGGTGAATGAATTAGTTTACATGATAAATACATCTTATTCTGTGTACAGCTACTGAAAATAAGTATCAAAAAGTAGAATTCTATAATTCAGTAAATACCTGGAATAATAAAAATACATTAGGTAAAATCTTCAATTCGAATCCTTGCTCACTCTGTATCTTTTCAGTGTGATCTTGGGAAAAAAACGAAAACAAAAACCTCTTTCAGCCTTATGTAAGAACAATGTTGTTGACATCCTAAAAAAGAAATTTGGGAGCAAAAACAGATGACACTGCATTCTTTACACATTAAGTTTATAAACTGATGATAAAGATAAATGATAGAAGAGTAAGAAACTTTTGAGAACAATTACGCTTTCAGTAATTGTGTTAATCATGCTTTCAGAATTATCTGATTTATAATAGATAATTGTCTTCTGAAAATAAAAATTAGTTGCTTCATAAGAGAAAAAATGTTGACACTTTTTCTGTTGTACAAATCATGATGCATCATCTAGAACTGAAGACACTTTCATTCTAATCTGTGGTAAAGTGCAATGATTTGTTGAAAATATATCCTTTATTTTCTTTTCAGAGTTGAATTGAGTTATTAAGTATAATATGATTTAAAATATTGGTGATGGGAAGTATAACTTTCCATCCAAAACAGTAGTCCATCTTATGACATCTGCTTTATCAGACAGCACTTGCTTAATATGTGCCCATTCATAATTAGAAGCCAGAATTTACCATATATTTAGTACATGTAATGCCATATAGGTACTTTTGCATCTTTTGAAATTTTGTTCTCCTATCAGTCATATGATATAGATACCATATTTTCCCTCAGTAAATTGGAACGCACACAGTTTAAGTGGCTTTTCCAGAAATGGCAGTTTAGTCATTTGAGCACAGGTGGGCCTAGTCTTTTTTGGGGAAGTATACTCTATTGTCTTTATATAACTATTCAACATTAAGAAATGCATATTGACAAGGCATCATTTTCAATTTCAATGTACTTAGAATCCAGTGGAGAAGATTGGAAATATGCCTAATAAATAAATAAGAGGCTAGAGTACTGAAATAATATGAGAAAATATATACTAAGGTATAATTAATGTTTAGATTATTTAATTATTCCAACAAAATGTTTTATATAAAACTCTTAGAAGAGTCTATGAATGCTCTTTAACTGAGTCAGAATAGGAAAATGAACACAAAATATTATTCACTTTAATATTTTTTATTGTATGTGATTAAATGATTAGCAAATAACAGATTGATTTTTTGGCACTCAGATTAAGCTTTGTATCTGCTGAAAAATTAAAACTGTGTGAATAAAGTTCTTAAAAAAAGTTATCTGGATTATATTATTAACTAAGAATGATAATATTGAATGATAAATATCAGTAATTATATAATGAGCACACATGTATTAAAGTTAAGACTATTTATCTTATTTAGATTTATTTTAACTATAATTATAACTTTTAAAAATTAACATTATTTGATTAATTTTGATGGATTAATTAGATTAATTTTGCTTTGGTATTTTATGAGATTGATTCTCAGCTCTAGTGTTCTTTATTACAGTTAATCTAAATAGTTTTATTTATAATAATGGTTGTATTATTTTGGAAGTTTAACATCATATATTGTCAAACCTATAGATAATATAGGTGTTTCATTTCTGTGTAAATTAACAGTGGATCTGGACGGTAAAATTATTAGTAAATCTATCTTAATATAGTTTATGTTTTAACTCAATTGGTAATCCATTTTAATAAAAATTGAATTATAGTTTGATTAATGATCCTGAAGTTTTGAAATAAAAAACACAGTGGAACTAATAAATATGTTACCCATCTTTATGCAGAAAATATGCTTTAGTTACAACTTACCTGTCTGGAATATAGTAATTTAAAACTCTAGGTAAATGTATATATATATATATTTTTTGGAGCCAAAATTATTAATCCTAAAAGCAAAAAAAAAAAAAAACAAAACATAATCTTTTAATTAGCCGTTAATTGTGCTCTGTATGATAATAAAAGTCAGAAAGAACAGTAATACAAGCTCTTTATCATTCCCCCAGCATCCTGTTACAACCAACTACTAAAAAATTTGTAAAATCCGTTGTGCAGAGCATGGCATTCTATACTTTGACATTGCTTATATTAATTTTCTAAACTACAACAAACTGTGAAATATAAAAGTAATTTCCAATATTTTTTCTAAAAAAAGAGGAAATACATCTTTGGAGTTTTGACTTTTCAAAAATTATTCTGTGTCTTGAAGATTTAAAATCTGTAATTGGGTAAGTCAACTTTTATTTTATTTTATAATTTTTTTGATGTTTATTTATTTATTTTTTAGAGAAAGAGAGAGAGGTGTGTGTACTTGAGAGGGGGAAAAAGGGAGAGAGAGAACCCCAAGCAAGCTCTGTGCTCAGCGTGTAGCCCGATGCACGGCTCGATCACACCACCTTGAGATCACGACCTCAGCCGATATGGAGAGTGGGACTCTTAACCGACTGAGACACGCAGAAGCCCCTAGGTAAGCCAACTTTTAATATTGCAATTGTTTTATTATTTTTATTAATGACTTTATTGGTTTTCAGCTCTCAATTTTATCTTTTAACTTTCTTCCTCTTGTGGTTTGTCTGTATTTTTCAGTCACCCCATCTTTTATTGGTTTCCTCTCTTAGTTTCTTTTGGTTTCACATGTTCTTACTTTGTGTGTCTTCACATGCTAGTCCTAGCAATTTGCCTGTGTCTGATCTCATTTGCATTCTTGAATCTCTCAGTAGTATATACTTCTTTGCATTCTGCTAGATAATAATGATAATGAATCTAGCAGGCATCATGAAAAGTAATTTTAGAATAAATTCCTTCAAAGTAAATTTACCATACACATTTATATATGGCATTATCCAACACTTGTACTTACATTGAGGACTCTTTGAGAATGTTCCTGATTTCTATAGCAAAACTGACTTCATGCCATTTTGATGAAATGCTTTCATGCCTTTATGATGAAAGATAATCCTTAGTAAATTCAAGGCATCTAATCAAACATAAAATTTCCTTGGAGGCTCTCCACAGGAATGTTTTAATGGGCTGATAGTTCAATTAGTTCATGTTCTTCCTACCAAGATTTTAGTTTTTCATTGTTGAACTTAAATGTCACAAGACTAGTTGAAGATTAAATGAAATAATTTATGGAAAATATAAAATAAATTGTCATAGTTCATGCTCAATAAATGTTCCTACCTCCAAGTCAGTTATCTTAATTCATTCATAAAAAAAAAAGTAGCAGTCACTTAGTCTTACTAAGCATTAATAGATACTTGCGATATAGCAAACTGTCCAGGACAAAATTCTTTTTCAAAGGATTATCCACTTTGAATGTAACAGAGAAATGTATGTTTGCTCCATTTTAAGGGTTTCCATTCTTTTTCCTGAGAGTCAAATATTTCATATGCAGCATTGAGTACAATTAGTAGAGCATGTCAAATTGTAGAGATGCAAATTGCACTAATTGTGGCAGCCATGGAGGTGTGCCGCCCAGAACTCCTGTCAAGAGAACACCTTCTGTGAGAAGTAGAGTTAGCTCACAGCTCCCACCTGCTGCATTCTCTGGTTTCACTGAAGTGTACATGCCATGTTTTCATTGAGGCGCTCCCAGTGAACTAGTGAACAGAGTTGAGGCAAGAGACCTGGGCCATTTCTGCTCAATGTGGGCACCTCAAGGAGAGAATCATGGCTACTTCCTGGCAGAGACTTTCTCAGCACAGTATTGGAGTGTGAGCTTCCTCCTACCTACTATCCTCCCTTAACTCATTCTTTTCTCCAGTGCAAGGGGTCAGATGGCTCTCTCTGCCTATCCCTGCTCCTTGCTCTGTTAAGCATTCATGGGCATTTCTCTCAATATAATTTTTGCTCTTCTAACTCTTTCTTGGTATCTACTCCCTAGAATACTCAAGCTGACACACTACTGATTTGAGAAGTTTTATTGATTCTTATTAAAGACTGTCCCCTCCTATATTAAAAAAAATTAACATTTATTAATTTTTGACAGATGCAGTGTGAGTGGGGGAGGGGCCAAGAGAGAGACACACACAGAATCCAAAGCAGGCTCCAGGCTCTGAGCTGTAAGCACAGAACCCGATGTGGGGCTCGAGCCCACGGACCATGAAATCATGACCTGAGCCGAAGTCAGTCACTTAACCGACTGAGCCACCCAGGCACCCCTCCCCTCCTTTAATTATGCCAAGCCTGGGTCACTAGAAATAAAATTATGAACATAAAGAATGTTGCTTATAGCATGGCTCAAAATTCCTATGCCATTAAGTGAAGATGAAAGAAATAACCATATTTACAACAGAATGAAATCTACATTGCTGTGCTTTTCCAAATGAAAGGATATAATTACATATTCTGATATAATGATGATCAATCTGAAAAATTTAGTTATCAGAATCATCAGAGAGGGCTCCAATAATTTCAAAAGTAACTTTTATAATATCATAGATTTTTAAATCTAACCCTCTTGTCTGGAACTCTTTTTGTTAATATGGTATATATCACAATATAACATAGAAAGATTGATCTTTTAAGAGTTTTTAGAGGACCTTTAAAATTATCCTGTATAGCCCCCTTATTTTACCTAAGAGCCAGTTAAGCTTCTGAGAAACAAAGGTCACCATTACTGCCAGAACCAGATTTAAAATCCCTATCTTTTGGTAGCATCTTTTCATCAAAATAATGTAGTGCTTTTAATATTGCTTTTGATAAGAACATCAGTTTAAGGTGTTATATATAAAGTTTTCTTTCTACCTCAATCATTTCTCCATCAGACCTCCAAATGTTAGGCTGTCTTATGGCACAAAAGGCTGAAAAGTTACATAAAATAAATCTACATGTATTAGAATTTCAGATAAAGGGAACTGAGGATTAAGAAAGATTTGCTAGTTATTGCAACACTTGGGGTCTCAATCTTAAATTCAATGGAAGGTTATTAATGGATGCTAAATGCCCGGCTTCAGCTCAAAGAGGAATCCTTCACATGTTCTTAGAATATGCCAATGCCAATTATCATTGGATCTAAGGTGCCAAAATGAAATTTCCTTCCATTCGTATTTAAAATTACAGTGTTATTGCTCTAATATAGTTGTTATATATTCTTAAAACATTATTTTCTTGAAGACATAGTACATTTCTTTTAAAAATTGCAGATACAATCATGAGATTAACAATGTTTTATTTGATTAATATCAACTCATACCACAACACCTTGTTTTCTTAGAGTTTATGCTAATACACACTAATCTTTTAATCCTATAGAGAGCTACAAGTGTGAATTGGGTGGGGGAACAAAATCCTGGGTGTTCAATATATGTTAATGCCAGAGGCATGGAAAATGAGCATACTGTTCTGTATGTAAATTTTATAAGAGCATGCAGAAAAAACTTGTTGCTAAAATCTGCTTCAAATGAGAAGGATTTTCATTAATGATGAGAAAACATGGATCACAGTCTCTGGGGATGTACAGAAGAATCTACAATGGTAATCTCAAAGAGCAAAGCCTATTAGGCAGATGGTATCACAGAAAAAAAAAAGTGAGTGATCATTCCATATCCTTTTTAGAATGGTAAGTATAATGGAAAGTGCCCTCATGGAAGAAAGAAGATAGGAAAATACATATTCATACGTATAAAATTGATGAAGAGGATTTAAATCACAGCAAAATGTTTAAGAGAGAATAAAGGTTAAAACCTTAAGAGTTAAGCATATCAGACAGTCTTATGCATCTGAACACTTAATTTACTATAAGATCCTCAAAATATTAACTGGAAATATAATCAGCATTTTCATTTTTATTGTTAGAACTGATTCTAATCTATGAACATTTTTAATGTTCATTTATTTTTGAGAGAGAGAGAGAGACAGTGTGCGAACAAGGGAGGGGCAGAGAGAGGGAGAGACACAGAATCTGAAGCAAGCTTCAGACTATGAGCTGTCAGCAGAGAGCCCCACGCGGGGCTCTAGATCGTGAACCATGAGATCATGACCTGAGCTGAAGTCAGACATTTAACTGACTGAGCCACCAAGGCAACCCTCCAGATCACAACTTTTAAAAGCACAAATACCTTGGATATAAACTACATTTTATTAAAACTTTTATCTAATCATATAATTTTTACCCTTACTTTTACTCATATTTTTCAAATAAATGGTCTGCTGAATATAGCACCAAGATTTCCTAAATTCCTAACTTACTCACAAGGAAACTTGTTGATGAATTACTAGTTTTCCAGAATTAAAATCGTTTCATTTATTTCCTGTTTTAAAACAACCTGCTTATTTTAAAATTATCAAATTCTCAGGGTGCCTAGGTGGCTTAGTTGGTTGAGTGTCTGACTCTTTATTTCAGCTCAGGTCATGATCCCATGGTCATGGGATTGAGCCTGATGTCTGGTGGGCTCACACTGAGTGTGGACCTGTTTAAGATCTCTCTCTCTCTCTCTCTCTCTCTCTGTCATTGTCTTTCTGTCTCTCTCTCCCTCTGCTCTTGTCCCCAACTCACATGCACTCTCTCCCTCTCTTTGAAATTAAAATAAAATAAAATAAAATAAAATAAAATAAATAAAATACTGAAACATACAAACAGTAAAGTTAAAATAATTTCAAAACCCACTATCCAGTTGTAAACATTGTTACCCCTTTTGATAAAATCATTCAGACATCACTCTGTTACACACATACATAAGCAGATGATTTTACAAAAACGGAACAAGACGTGCTGCTTTATACATCTTTAGTGACTAAAAAGTTTTCATGACTTCTTTCTCACCCATATATATTTTTTCTCCTTTATACAAAGTGTTACCATTCAGTGAGCACTTACCACGTGCCAGACATTTAACAATATAAGCAGAATATAACAGATGTTAAATGTTGGTTGTTATAACTATTATGCCTTTTATATTTAAAATGACCTTATATAGTGGTAATCATTATCTCCATTTTATAGATAAAGACAGTTATCTTAGTTTATGAATTCTTTTCAAGGTCACACAGCTACAATTTTTCCTTATTTAATGTCATATATATGTTTTTAAACACTTAAAAAGTTATTTATTTATTTGTTATTTATTTATTTATTTAGAGAGATTGTGAGCATACACAAGCTAGGGAGGGGCAGAGAGAGAAGGAGAGAGAATCCCAGATAGGTTCCATGCTGTCAGCACAGAGCCTCGTGTGGGGCTCAATTCCATGTATCTTGAGATCGTGACTTGGGCTGAAACCAAAAGCGAAACAATTAACCAACTGAACCATCTAGACACCTCTCATCAGTTATTCTTAACATCTAACTAATAAATATAAGGGTATTTATCCAAATTTATCTCAATTTAGTCAATCCTCTACTTATGAAATTTTAGTCTATATAGAATCATCTAATCATTAAAAAAATTTGATCACAGCTTAGCCTTTTGATCTCAGCCAAGATAAAGTATAAAAAATGTTTGAGAGGAAGGGCAAGATGGCAGAGAAGCAGGGAGCTCTGTAATCTTCACCCGCCCGCATCTATCAAACTGAGAAGGACTGAAGCGACAATACTCTGATCTGCAAGAGTGGGAGGAAAACACACAGACTCCAGAAAGAAGACAACCTCAAAGAAGCCTGAGTGAGTGCTTGTGAACTGGGGAAATTAAAAAACGGGCCAGACCCCAGAGGTGTGGAGGGGTGGGAGCCCCAGCCCAACACAGGGAGAGTGTGCGGAGCCCCGGACAGTGAAGGGGAAGAGAGAGACAGAAAATGCTCGTAGAACTCTTTCTAGAGAAGAGATAAAAAACTTGGCCCGGGACGGAGAGAGTTATTGTCACCCCATATATAAACGCTGGGCAAGGGTAAAGAAATCTGTCCCATCTAGCTGGCAAATTCTTCCTTGGGCTCAGCAGCAGCGGCCACGATTCCAGGTGGCACCAGGAGAAACAGCCCCCTCCTCTACACGATCCCGGCTAGGAAGCTGGCTGCGAGCGGGAGTGCATCTCATCTCAGGCTGCAGCATTAAAGTGCATGGACTAGGATTTGGAAACGAGGCAGAGCTTGGAAAATACAACTTGGCCAGCCCGTGGCAGGGAGATTGGACTCAAAAGAGTGGCTTGCAATGCTTGGAGCGCTGCCATTCTTCTTCCCGCAACCACCAAGGCGGGGCCTCGGAGAGCAGCCCCCGAGACCTACCTACACCAAACAACGCCTATCTGCGCGGGAGAGCTGCCTTTTTTTTTTTTTTTTCTTTCTATTTCTTTTCCTTTTCCTTTTCCTTTTCCTTTTCTTTTCTTTCCTTTTCTTTCTTTCCCCTTTTGGTTTGCTTGTTTGTCTGATTTGTCTGTGTGGTTGCATGCTTTTGTTCCCTCTGTGTTTGTCTGTCTGTTTTCCTTTTCAGGGCTACCTCAAGAAACAAGCCAAAGTACACATGGTGGAGAGTCCCAAATATCATTGAGTAGGGAAATAAAATAATCAAAGGCACAACAAGAGAAACCAAGAAACCGAGACACACCATTAAAAGAACACTTCCTCAACGGACAGGCCATGGACAGTCAATGAGTCTCCTTTAATATAGCAATACTCACAGGTGCAGAGTGCATAAAAAGCTTTTAAAACTGACAAGAGCCAGAGAGCTAGCCAAAATGACAAAACAGAAGAACTCTCCTCTAAAGAAATTCCAGGAAGAAGTCACAGCTACAGAATTGCTCAAAACAGATATAAGCAACATAACTGAGCAAGAATTTAGAACAATTGTCATAAAATTAATCAGTGGGCTTGAGAAAAGCATGGAAGACATCAGAGAAGCTATTGATACAAAGACTAGGGACCTTAAGAATAGCTGTGACGAGTTAAAAAAAAATGCTATAAACGAGGTGCATAATAAAATGGAGGTGGCCACTGCATGGATTGAAGAGGCAGAGAGGAGAATAGGTGAATTAGAAGACACAGTTATAGCAAAAGAGGAAGCTGAGAAAAAGAGAGAGAAATTGATACAGGAGCACAAAAGGAGAATTCGAGATCTGAGTGATACAATCAAATGGAACAATATCCGTATCATAGGAATTCCTGAAGAAGAAGAAAGATAAAAAGTTCCTGAAGGGGTGCTTGATCAAATTATAGCTGAGAACTTCCCGAAATTGGGGAAAGAAATAGACATTGAAATCCAAGAGGTGCAGAGAACTCCCTTAAGACATAACTTGAATCGACCTTCAGCAAAATATAAAGATATAGAGAGAATTCTGAAAGCAGCTAGGGATAAAAGGGCCCTAACATAGAAAGGGAAGCCTATCAGAGTGGTTACAGACCTATCTAATGAAACTTGGCAGACCAGAAAGGAATGGCAAGAAATCTTCAATGTGAAGAACAGAAAAAATATACAGCCAAGAATCCTTTATCCAGTGAGCCTGTCATTCAAAATAGAAGGAGAGATAAAGGTGTTCCCAAATAAACAAAAATTGAGAGAATTCATCACCACCAAACCAGCCCTACAAGAAATCCTAAGAGGGACTCTATGAGGAAAATGTAGCAAGGAATATAAGATACCAGAGACACCACTACAAACATAAATGCTACAGAGAACACAATGAATCTAAACCCATATTTTTCAATAATAACACTGAATGTAAATGTACTGAATGCTCCAATCAAACGACACGGTGTAGCAGAATAGATAAAAAAAAAACAAAATTCATCTATTTGCTGTCTACAAGAGACTCATTTTAGACCTGAGGACACCTTCAGATTGAAAGTAAGGGGATGGGGAAATATCTATCATGTGCCTGGTAGTCAAAAGAAACCTGGAGTAGCCACACTTATAT
>CM053573.1:31556613-31597916 GCA_028646485.1 Cryptoprocta ferox
AGCTTATCAAATTACAATCATACTATTGTCACCAAGGCAAGGTTTGGCCAACATTTTTATATTTTTCCAATTGGGTAAGTATTGGGGTGGAATATTTTCCTCTGCCTTATGGTCCTTTTCCTGGATTTAGACTCAAATTGACCCGAGACAAATTAACAGGAGAAAATCAAATTTAATAGGCATACATACAGGGAATCCACATAGACATGAACTTTCAAAGACAAGGAGTCAACAATGAGGCTTAGATGAGCTAAGGAGAGAGGTAGGGGTTTGGGGATATAAAGGAGAGATAGATCTTTAGCAAGAAGGTGAAAGAAGATGTTTGGAAAAACAAAGCTTGCCCCATTATACAGATAAGATTTTGTAGGTAAAGAGGAGTCTAGTTAATAGCTCTCTTCCTGGCACTGGCTCTCCTTTCCAATATAAATTTAGACATTTGAGGGGGATGCAGAGAGCTTTTCCTGCATCTGTTTACTTTTAACTCAAAATAAATGCCATTAAGTAAAGATGAAAGAAATAACCATATTTACAACAATGGAATCTGCATTGCTGTGCTTTTCCAAATGAAAGGATATAATTACATATTCTGATATATTACTTTTAATTCAAAATAATCTTTATGCCAAAGCGGTACATCTTGAGGCACCATGTCCTTGGCTCTTACGTGAGTAAATAAAGGAGATTCATTTTTTATATATTTTCATGTGTATGATAATTTCTATTTTTATTATTCTATTATTAATTTTTAATCCACTATTTTTAATATTTTTCTTTTGGGCTATTAGCCTTTTTATTGATTGTAAGGATATATACTTAGAAGCATTCTAGTGTAACATATGAGTAAATATTTATTTTTGATGCCTCACCTTACTTGCACCATTTTTATAAGAACATTGATATGCTGATATTTGTATTTTTATTGTGTTCAAATGTTATCAAATGCATAAATGTTTAACAAATGTTTTAACATAAAACATGATCCATGGTTTCTTTAGAAAAAAATTGCTTAATTCAGAAACATGTGGGAACACCTGTGTGGCTCAGTCGGTTAAATGTCTGACTTAGCTCAGGTCATGATCTCATGGTTTGTGAGTTTGAGCCCCACATCGGGCTTTTGGCTGTCAGCACAGAGCTGGCTTTGGATCCTCTGTCCCCTCCCCTGTTCCCTCTCTCTCTCAAAAATAAACATTAAAAAAATCCAAACAAACATGTAGATTTTTTTGTGCTTAATTTTTAATTTAATCTCACTGTGAATAGAGTTGTTCATAGGATTTCAATAGTTTGAAATTTGTTGTGACCTGTTTTAAGAATCAACAAATTATTACCTTTGATAACTTTTCTGTGCACCCTTTCAAAAAAAAGTTTGTTCTGATATTTTGAGCACCCAATACTGTAACATTAAGTTCCAGGAGATAGGATAAAAAAAATGTGAACAACAAAAAGAGAACCAAAGTGGCATAGCCATAACCAAGAGAGTGTGGTGTCTTTTTAGATAAGTATAGAAAATCTTCCAGGAATGAGGGTGGGTTTATCTATGTCACATGCTGCTGACAGGAGAATGGAGTGATAACCTTTTGAGTTGTCATCATAAGCTCACTGGGAATCTTGATAATAGAAATTTTAAGAAGGTTACAATAAAGCCATCATCTAAGTGGCCCTAACAGAGAATGGAAAAGAAACGTTGGAAAAGAGACTTTTATGTTTAATATTTTTATGGCGATAAGAAGAAATAGTCATGTTGCAATTACCAAGTCTGAATTCTGAAGGAATCCAGAATATTCTTTTTTTAGAAATATAACTTCTATAAAATCTTAGTTCTAGATTGGAATGAATTAAGAGTATAAGACACAGATTCATTTGATTATTCTTTCATTTCCTAGCGATTACTACTACAGTAATCTAAAAGAGCCTTACATAACAGCATAAAATAACTTCCCCTCAACCTTTAACAAAATCTATCAGAGAGCAGATCTTTTTACTTTTTTCCCCTTTTACTACCTATGTATTATTTGGACACCAACACATTTGTTTTTAAGAGAATTTTATCCTTAAATTACTTTCATAGAGCTAGGTGCACGCTAAGAAATGACCGTTTGAGGAAAAACAAGGATAATAAGCAAATAAACAACCAAACCAAACCAAACCAAACCAAAACAAAATGTGAACATTTAAAAAGCCCTTAACTATATCACATGTAAGGGATTTTAATAAATATTCTGCTTTGTGGGATGCCTGGGTGGCTCAGTTGGTTAAGCATCCGACTTTTGCTCAGGTCGTGATCTCATGGGTCATAGGTTCGAGCCCCTTGTTAAACTCCGTGCTGACAGCTCAGAGCATGGGGCCTGCTTCAGATTCTGTGTCTCCCTCTCCCTCTGACCTTCCCTTACTCATGTTCTGTCTTTCGCTCTCTCAAAAATAAATAATAAAAACATTAAAAAATAATAATAAATATTGAGCTTTAAGCATGTAAGTTCTTGTCTCTATGTGGTTTATGTGTGGAATTTTTAACTTGTGAAATATGACAGTGTAAATAGGTAGTTTTACAGCATATAATTCCTGAAATAAAATAGATGATTTTCCATTAAGATGCATAGAGTGCCCACAGGTAAAACCAAAAGATAGTTACACAGTAAAGATATTTCCTATAGAAGTGAGACTACAGGTAACAATTTGCACCAGGAAACTTCAGAGAACACATGTGAAGTACAATCATTAGAAACATCATTCTTTTAATATTGCTTTGTACTTCTACCTTGCTCTAGTGAATTGTATTTATTTGAAATCCAAATATTTTATTTTGATCTAAGTGGTTATTTAGTGGTTTGAAATAATGGCTACAGTCAGCCTTACATATAATCACAAAAACCAGTTACATGGATCACACTAAATGTGAGGTATTGTATTATTGTCTTCAGCAGACAAAAATCTTCCCAATTCTGTGACTACACTATTACCATTTTTAAAGGTATTCCTTTGAATTAAGTTTTTTGTTTCTTTTTCTATTAACCTGTGTCATTTTAAATTTTATTTCACATGGATAATATATTTGCCATTTATCTCTTGGTACCAAAAACTCACTCTTTTACTTTGCAATCTATGAAATGGGCATGCCAATTAAATCTGTCCACATATGATTGTACAAAGGTTAAATGAGTTAATTTACTTTTAGAAAGATGCCTGGTATAAACTGTATTCCATATATATTAGTTATTATCTTCTCATATATTCTATTTATTGCACCTTCAACATTTCAGGAGTGTTTTAGTTAATCCAGACAATAATGTTGTTTGTACGCAATATTATTACTACAAATTTTACATAAATTATGCATTTATAGATCTAGGGAAATAAAGTAAGATTTAAAAGCTCAGTCACATGGAGATCTATGGAATAGTGTTATTATTCTTCTACTGCATCTTTAGTCTTCAAGGCCCAGGAATGCTGCATCTTAAGTTACCCATAATTTTCTGATCCAAGTGGAAACATCTTACAGGAGGAGAACTCAGAAAGTTAAAAAAAGACTGAAGAAACAAAACATTAAAAAGGTTACAAAATATGAGGATTGAAAAAAATTCTCTGCATTTGTCAAATAACAAGCACTTTGTAATAATCAAAGTAAATTTTTAGTAGAATAGTTAAACAGAGGCCAGACTTTAGGAATATCAAAAAAATATATATGTGGAGGAAATAATGGGTATGCAATACATTTGACTAATTCAAATTTTTACAGAGCACTTATTCTGGATTTAGAACAAGTTTTAGAAGTCTATAAAAAACACAATGAGGGAAATTAGGCTGTATCTAGTTAAGGTTTAAGCATATAAAGGAGAAGTATATGCTATTGAATCTTGGGTTCATAAAGTTTCCCAACTGTTCTTTATCAATTCAGTTTATTTTCATACAAAAATATTAAGTTTGGATATAAATATATAGCTATGTTCTACTTTGGCTTAGAAAGCTGATGTATAAAAGCTTTCATTTCAATATCAAGAATTTAAAATATCAAAACTACCAAGAAATAACTTAAAACTTCTAAGTTTTACAATCTGTATATTAAATATGTCTTCATAGATTGGGAATTCTAAGTTAAAGTTGAAAGAATATATTTTAACTCCTTTAAAAGAGACTTTAGTCCTTCCTAAGTTTTGTTCCAAGTCAGCTTTATTGAAATCTGAATTTATCTTTACTTTTTTTTATTGATTTCAAGAGTTTAACTTGATAAGAGCTCCAAAAAAATTACTTATTGTGCAGCATATATTACTCTCAAGTGCAAAGTACATTTGCATGCATTAAGTGTTCAACTATGTAATTAAATATGCTCACATAGTAATTACCTATTCTAATTATGATCCATCATTATTATAAGTGCATATAATTATGTGGTTACATGAAATATCCATGTGATAGTAAAAAATCTTACATTATTATTGAAGATGAAAATGGAAAATTAAATAGCAAACTGAATCAAATTTAGAGGAACTATCCATGACTCTCATTGTGCTCTGTAATTATTTTTACTATTAATTAGCAGTTGTTTATTTAGGGTAACTAAGTTAATTCTTTCTGTTGTTCTTATGAGTTACAAATGAAAGAAAGAAGAAAATAAGGTAAAAAATATTGAATTAAGTAATTTAGCATTTAGGTAATTATTTGAATCAGAATAATTAGTTCTCTAGTAGAAAGGTAAGAAATATCCTAATGTCAACAGTGCCTACAAAGAATTGTGACAAAATTGAATTCAAAAAACTTAGATGAACCATTCTAAAATTAAAACAATATCTTTAGGGGTGCCTGACTGGCTCAGTCGGTTAAGCGTCTGACTTCAGATCTCATCATGATCTCCCCATCCATGAGTTCGAGTCCCATGACGGGCTGTGTGCTGACAGCTCAGAGCCTGGAGCCTGCTTCGGATTCTGTGTCTCCCTCTCTCTCTGTCCCTCCCCCACCCGTGCTCTGTCTCTCTTTCTCTCTCAAAAATAAATAAACATTAAAAAAGTAATTTCATTAAGGTAAAATTATGAGGGCTATTGTACATACTGCCAATCAATAACAACCAGTTGATATAAATATATATTTATATAACAATTTAATTAATTGACTAATAAATAAATGGAACCATGTAGAAATGACCCTTGGCCATATTCAAGTGCTCATTCCTGTGTTAGAGAAGACTTAAAATTGTTTCTCAAGGAGAAAGTACAGGCTGAAGTAAGATGCCCTAATATTAAGCAATCCTGGATGGCCTATCAATGTTTTTAAGAAGATATCAGCCCCAGCTACTGGAAGTTATACAGTATGACTCTGTCCTTAATTGACAACATAGAATGTTGATACACCAAATGCCTGTCAGAAAAGTATAACCCTTTGATAAATTGCTCTGAGATTACCTGAATATTTATTGAGAATTGCCCAAAGGAGATACAGTCCATTTTGCTCTGTTGGTAGCCCACATTTATTCAGATCCTCAGAGTAGCATATTTAAACCTTATCAAGTTAACTTGTCATTGAATGCCTGCATTGAACTGTACTCTTGTTTTATGTCTACAACATTGACCTTCACTTTGAGAGATTATAAAGTCTCAACCTGGAAATGCCAGAGAAATGTCCACAGGAAAAGTTTCTATGTCAGCTTGCAGACAGTCAATGCACAACAGCTCTAGGAGCATATTGGGCTCAGTGGCCTGAGCAAAATGGAAGCAACGGTTGTTGATGTGAACGTATTTTCTAGGTTCTGCAAAAGCTCCTTGTGAATGTAAAATCTTCTGAACATTATAAAAGAGTCTGAGTAGAATGCAAATATCAACAAAATGGAATATTTCCTAATAAGAACTTGTAGTATAAGCAAGGGGACATAACACATATTAAATACATATACATGATATATTAGTCCATGTTTAATGACAGGGACTTCAATTTTCCTAGTGTTTTTCTTCATAGTTAGCAGGTTTCTTTAGGAATGTGGGTATCATTTTTACATGTTAAACACAATGCTATACTGAATTGCTCCCGTGTTTCTTGTTCCATCTCATATCGATGGTGTTTTTGTTTATTTGTTACTGAAATTCATAAGTGATTCACAGAAGGCTGCCAAGAATATGGGTATAGTATCAATTAACAATTCAGTCATATATACAATTAGAAAGTTACTCATTTAAAAATATATTCAAAGGGCACCTAGCTGGCTCAGTCAGAAAAGCATTCGTCTCTTTATCTCAGGGTTGTGAATTTGAGTCCCATGTTGGGTGTAGACACTAAATAAAAAATAAATAAACTTTAAAAGAATATCCAATGTGCACTGGAATTGGAAATAGTTTGCTTTTTTTTATTTTGCCTTTAGTATTTCAAATTGGAGGTCACACTCTTGAAATACTGTTTGCCATGTTCTTGTCAAACAAAATATGTTGCATAAATTGCAGGATTTAGAAAGAGCCTTCAGATGTGCAACAGCTGCACATCTTGTTAGGACTTTCAAATTTGTGAAGTTAATATTATCAGTGTCCTTTTGACATGTTGTTAGTTCAGAACATCTGTATAGCTCCCCCAAAGTAGTTCATAATCTGTGTGGTTTGTGCAAATAGTGATCAATAGTAATCATGCTAGAATTTACAATCATGAAACATTCTTTTGCTAATTTTGTAGCTTTTAAAACAAGACCAGGTATCCAACTAGTCTAATTCATATTATGTCGAATTGTTCTATCATTTATTTCATCTTCAGGCATTAATCAATACGATGAAATCTAACGATCTTAGAGCAGTGAATACTACTAATGAATCTGCTTTTTTTCATTAAAAAATCTTGGCTTTACTTCATGCAAAATTAATAATCATGTTTTTCAGAAATAATAAATATCCCATATTTTTAAATTTTTTTAACATTCATTTATTTTTGAGAGACAGTGCCAGCATATAGCCTGATGGGGGGCTCGAACCCACGAACCGCGAGATCATGACCTGAGCCAAAGTCGGACGCTCAGCAGACAGAGTCACCCAGGTGCCCCCCATATTTAAAAAAATCAAAAAAGAGTGGATGCTTAAAAATAATCCAGGCATTACTAAGAACTTTGCATATTAACTTACCTGAAAATGACAATAATGCTATAGACTTTATCCTTGTCATCTGCATTTTACAGATGAAGAAACTGAGAAAAATGGAGTCAAGTAATTTATTCAATTACCTGGTACTAATTATGAAGCCTAGACTATTTGAATCTAATGCACCTGTGCTTAACCAACACACCACTTGGCCATTTGATCCTGTTACTAGAAGCTTACCTAGTACATGTAAGTATTTAAGTAAGGGAAACCTTTCCCTTTATTTTATGATTGAACCAATTTCTATTTTACATATTTTAGTTCAAGCCCACCTTCAGAGATATTGTGACTTTCTTTTCTGGCCATAGGGACTTAATTTTTGCCTTTTTGCAATGAATCATCTAATAATATGCATAAAACATATATTCAGTGTCTTCTATCAACTAGTTTATCTTTAACCCATAATTCATAATTGTCCAGGCTTGTGGTAATGACTCATTGAAATCATGGAAATTTTGCATTTATCTTCAGTAAATAGCTCCTGCCATTCATTACTTCTCAAAAGGTCATATTTCAGTTTTGTACAGAAAATAAATTCTGTTACTTAGTAATAAATGCTCATTGCTGATTTTTCAAGTCTTTTGGTAAATGTTTCTACCTTCATTCTTTACTGATGTTTTAAAATCTTTCCTTAGAAAACAAGTTTATATAGAATTTTATCTTCAAACAGATTCTACTTATTAGAAGACATTCTTGTCATTCAAAATATATACATTTTCAAATATAAAAAAATCTTGAACACAATACAGACAAGAGATTCTTACCCTTGTTGATACATATATTCCTTTTTTAGTTCTATCACTAACTTTTCTTTAAGTGTCATGATGAGAGGTATGGATTAATATAAAAATACATCATTATAGAAAATGAAAAAGCATACAAAAATTACCAAAGCATATAATAATTATCAGTAGAAGACAAAAAATGGGTCCTTTGTATCAAAAGTGATTGAGAACACAAATTCTGCAAAAAATTTCTTGTGTTTGTGAAAAAATAAAAATTACCACACTTAAACTGGGATATTTCCCCCAGAACTTTTACAGTTTGATAGCATTTATAATTAGATTATTAAGATAAATATGATATGTTAGGCAATTAGGCAATCCTCATGGATTAAGATAAATGATGGATTTCTGTTGTCCTAATAAACCTCTGTTTCCCTAAATTCCTAGTGTCTCTATCAGATCCCTCTGAAGTTACAAGATTATCATGACAGCAGGACATACATGTGTTCAGTATTTCAATGTACAAAACAAAAGACAGTGCACACAGAAATACCTTTTTGCATATTATAAAGAATTTTGTGTGTTATTTTTGAAATAAATTAAAAGATAGTATATATTATTTATTTTAATGTCTAATGATACTATCAGACATGTCATTCCAATCACTTTTATTTGTGGTAATTTTATATTTCTTTTCCTTTAGTTTTGTCTTATACATATTTAAAACATGACTTGGGCAAAATGTAAACCTGAAGATTTATCACATAACAGGTAAGACAAAAATATCATTATATATAGTACTTAAAAAAATTTTTTTTTCTACTGATGCTCTTATAAGATCACAATACTTTGTTACAAATATAAAGAAAACTACTCTGAATTTACAGGCTCATTGTAATAATCAGAATATTTCTGTTACGTGAAACAGAAATCTAGAGAGACTTTAGGGTTTTCTTTGTGGCCCAAGATTTTATCAAGACTGATATTTTTTTCTTTTTCTTTTAGTTTGAGAGCACATGAGCAAGGGAGGGGCAGAGAAAGAGGCAGAGAGAGAATCCCAGGAAGTCTTCATGCTGTCAGTGAGAAGCCCAGTGTGAGGCTCAACCTCACAACTGTGAGATCATGACCTGAGCTGAATATCAAGAGCTGGATGCTTAACTGACTGAGCCACCCACCCACCCCAAGACTGATGATATGTGAAGGTGGGGCCTTTGGGAGGTCATAAAGATGGAGCTCTCACAATGGAATTAGTGCCCTTATAGGCAGAGACAGGAGAGCTAGCTTTTTGTTCTAATCTCTGCCATGTGAAGAAACAGGAAGAAAGTAGCTGTCTACAAGCTGGGAAGAGAGCTCTCACCAGACACCTGATCTGCCAGAAGCTTGATCATTGACTGCCTGAACTCAACAGCAGTAAGAAATATGTGTTTGTTGTTTAAGCCACCCAGTCTATAATATTTTTGTTATGACAATTTCAACCAATTAAGACACTAATGAACTATCTGGTACTTAGGATTGGGACTGTCTTTCCAAGTCATCACCGTGAATAAGAGTGCAGTTGATTTCTTAAGAATGGAGTCTTCTAAAAAATGGGATTTATGTACAGCAGAGCACAAAAGCAGACTCAGTCTGTGTCATTAAAATTATGTAAACCATCCAATAAGCCCTGGGCTGCTCACTGAAGAATAATGTTATATGTGAAAAAAACTGCAGAGTGTTTAATCATTATAGTAACTGTTATTCATAATCCTAATCAATGCATAACTGATAATATGATAAATTTATAAATGCCTATATAAAAATTGTGCTACTTTACCTGAAAGTTCACACAGATTCATTACTAAAGTTTTATATATGTAAAATGTGATACTTAGCAACCTTAAATCATTACCTGAATGGAAATGTTTGAAAATGTAGAATACTTCATATCCTCAATTAATAAGAATATTTTGCTGTGTTAAAGAATTGGGGATTCTAAGTTTTAAAAACCACTGAAATGGATATTAGTTAATATTTCCTCTGGATTAATATACTTCTAACATACACTGAACCATTTCAACATACATATTGATTACTACCTTAAGTAGAGTTAAATTTGCTCTTTCTCCTACAGCTGATGATTTGTTTTTCAGACATGTATTTCGGAGTCATTTTTCAATATGTAAAACCCTTTTATAAAACCTCACCCCCAAATTACTGGACAAATCAAAATTATTCCCTTTGCTTCCCTTTAATGCAACATGCTTCTACACTCTGATGATGATGACAAAATAAATTCTGACCATATCTAATATTGCAAGAAGCAGCTTTTTTCATTTTAATTTAATTATCCTCGTTTCTTGTTTTGGTGAATGAGACATTAGTCAATGAATTGAGTGTAATGAAACTTAAAGTTTGTTATTTTAATTCTTCCAAATAAATTCTATATTCAGACAGCACTATTGAACTTAACATTTTAAAGATCATGACTCATATTGTTTGTACCTCGTGTAGTGACGTATCTAGTGAGTATATAATCACTGTCAATGCTTTCTTTGCTTAAAAGCAGCATTTTCCAACAACAACAACAACAACAACAACAACAACAAACTTGGTATATAAAGAATAGTGTGTCACAGGATATCCAGTATCCTGATGTGTAGCAGTGATAGACTGCATGCTATTACTGTTAGAAGGGACTTTGAAAAAATGGAGACATAATTAATAATTTATATTGGTCTATTACCTGTAATGAATTAATGGGAAGTGGGAAGTTTATACACCTTTCAAGTCTTTTAAGGGCTAAGTCCTCTTGGTTCATATTCCCTAAGGCTTAAGATTCATGACACTTGCAAATAGCATTAACTCTTTAATAGGTAAAATGTAATGTGTCAGTTTCAAAATAAAAGCTTGTTACAAAACCTGCAGTGAAAAATCTGTTAATCAGATACAAGCATACATCTCATTACCTTTGACTAGTGAGAAAATGCTTTTCCTATGCCAGGGTCTAGGTACTATATGGCCTCTTCTTCATAAAGCCATTACTTTCAGGAGCAGGAAACCTAACAGGCTATTTTAATACACAGAAGAAGACATAGACTTAGACAAAATGCCAAGACAGAGGAATATATCCGAAATGAATGAACAAGAAAAGGTCACAGCCAGAGGTCTAATTGAGACAGACATAAATAATATGTCTGATCCCGAATTTAAAACAACACTCATAGGGATACTAGCTGGGCTTGAGAAAAGCCTAGAAGACACCAAGGAGTCCCTTACCACAGAGATAAAAAGAAGTAAAAAAAAAAAATAGTCAAAAATGAAAAATACAAGAAGTGAAATTTGAAACAGACGGGGTGTGATGACCACAAGGATGGGAGAAGCAGAGGAACAAACAAGTGATATAGAAAATAGAATAATAGAAAATAACGAAGCTGAACAAAAGAGAGAAAGAATTATGGATCATGAAAATAGACTCAGGGAACTCAGTGATTCCATTAAATGTAATAACATTCATATCACAGGAGTTTCAGAAGAAGAGTGAGAAACAAGGACAAAAAGTTTATTTGAAGAAATAATAGCTGAAAAATTACCTAATCTGGGGGAGGAAACAGACATACAAATCCAGGAGGTACAGAGAACTCCTATCAAAATCAACAAAAGCAGGCCAACATGAAGATATATTGTCGTTAAATTTGCAAATTATAGTGATAAAGAAAAAATTCTAAAAGCGGCACGTGAAAATAAGTCCCTAACTTACAAGAGGAGACTCATAAGGATAGTCAAAAACACTTTACCTAGATATTTCCTCTTATAAAGTATAAAACAATAGAGTAGTATAATATGATGGACTAGATTCCATAAATGACCCTTCTGATAAATATGTCCTTAAACGCTGGGTAATTATTTTTTTTTGTTTGTTTAAAAATGTATCCCTGAGTTGCAACAAATCAACGACTAGAGCACAATAACAAAATTCAAATGAAAATACCTTGTATGATAAAAAAATAAAAAGTCAACTTTCATTTTAAAGATATATTTCAAAACTTAATGAATTTGACCTTAATTTTAATGGTTGCATAGGAATAGAGATGAAGGAACTAAAGCCTAGAACCCACACAATATAGAAAATATAATATCATAATCTACGTAAAGCTAAGATCCTCAAATAATGAACCTAAGGCAAGGCTGAGTAAGAAATAAACCTGAAAAGTAGAAATAAATAGTAAATAAACTTTTCTGATTAGACCTAGACATTGGGTTAACGAAGGAAAAAAACAACTAAGAAATCTTAATTGAAAATAAAGACAAACAAGTGAGCTGTTATGTGGATTCATGATATAAATTTACAATATTTATATGATTCCAAAACATGTGGATAATTTTATTTAATGGTTAATTTCATGCAACCAGTAGAAGACTATGAGATCCATTTCAGGAGAAAAACAACTTCATATTGAACTTAAATAATTATTCTGGATAAAGTTCCAAGGGACTTCACAGACAAATTCATACAGTACTCAGTTAAACAGGCAACAAGGAAAGTGAGTTTGCAGAAAGAATAGACATTAACAACAAACATATGAAGACTTCAGGTATTGATAATATGAGACATAATTTAGTTAGATACATTTAAATGATTTTAAGAAGTACAAGAGAATTTTGAAAAAATCATGAATCATTAGGAAAATATGTAAAGTGATTTTAAGAATTTGTAACTTTGAAAAAAGTCACAGAGACTTTATACAGATATGAAAAAAATACATAAACCAAATTAAAGATTTAGTGGCTCGAGTAAACGATATATTAGATGCATTTGAAGAGAAAGATCAATTAACTGGAATTTAAATTGGATTGAACTGTTCAAAATATAATCAAAGTAAAATAAATTTTTTTAAAAAATATGAAAGAGAGGTAAGGCAACCTGTAGGATAAAGTAAATTGATTTAACATATCAGATCAGAGTTACCGAAGGCCCTAAAAAATGAGAAGTTTTTATAAACATTTACAGAAAAGATATTAAAAACTTTTCAGAATTGTTAAGAAAATAAACCCCACAAATTTCAGATTCAGGAAACCCAATGAATCTCAAGATCATAATAAATGAGCTGACGCCTTAATATATCTCAAAACATTAAATAAACTAAAAAAAAAAAAAGAGAGAGATCATTAACAAAAGCTAGGGTAAGCATGGGTGAGGGGAGGTTGAACACTGTGAGCCCCCTACACTGAGCTGAACAAAATTTGTCATTGGATTGGCAGTTGTACTTGACTGAGTCAGCTCAGCATATCTTGTATACCATTCTCACATGTGGGTAATTTCCCACATTTTGTAAATAATTCCTCAGTATGGAAATCAGAAAATACATTACCATTAACTATAAATAAACAAATATAGTACAGGTGCTGACAGTCAGATGTACTCATGTAGAACTTCCACTAAAAAGAAAAAAAAATATGTGAAAGAAAGATTTGTGTGGATTTTATTTTTTGCTGAGGGGACAGCGGCAGTTTCATCTGATTCTGGAAGGTAGCAAATGCAGAGAAACAACAGTTAATGTAGCTATGACTGTTGTCCCACTGTAGGGACATTGGCCTTTGATGTCAGAATCTACTTCTCTAAGCCAGATTCTAGTCCACCAGAGAGAGTCTTTGAAACAGCAAATACCATTTAATAAATAAACTTTATGAAGAACCTTACAAGAGTAGTTTTTGATGTTTGCTTCTAAGAGCCCTGTGTATTAACGTATTACAGAATTGACATTTACCATGATGTCAGCTTTCACACTCAAGAGAATGAGACTTGAGAATAGGTAAATGGCTTTCGTGAATTTAAAGAGCATCAAGTAACCCTCTAGTATTTGAGTATGAGACACTAGGAACCATGGCACACAATGGAGAAATGATTAATAGATAATTTCCTTTAGTCATCTATAATGAATTGCAAATTGAGAGCAAATTCTTGAGAGATGTAATTGTCTCTTGCCAAAAAATATTGTAAAGTTCAAGATGAATAAAGGAACTGGCTAATTGGCTCTACTAAATATATTGGAAAACCTAGAGAAGGAGCCTTTTGTCAGTCTTAATTTCACAAAAGAAAATGTTATGAGAAATAGTTATTTTCTATGATTGTACTAAGAAACTACCATTTCTTTCATTTATAGGGCTAATATAGCTGCAAACCACAAATAAGTAGTAGCAAAACAAAAAGAACTTTAATCCCTAGCCACTATATCTCTAATGTAATAGGACATTGTTATGAAAAGAATGGGACCTTGAGAATTGGAAAAGGAATACTTATCAGAATTTAAAGATTGAATTGATAAGCAGCTTAACCTCTAAGTCTCACTGAGCTTCATTTCCAGCACAAGCAGCCTTTCTTCCTTTCCCTACAAGGTTTTCTTCCTGTTATGCTAGAAAACCTTGAGACCATTTTACCAAGGAATAATCATTTCTCCTTATGTTCCTCACCCAAAGCCAGTCACTGTTCCTAACTATAACAAGAGTTAGATTCCAGCATTTCCACCGTGTGAAATACAAGGTTTCAATATTGAGAGGAGAGACTGTACTTGCCAAAGACGTGCTTTTTAAAAATAAATTAAAATTCTGAAATATGCATGGATACAGATGATAGACTAAAAAGAAAATAATATATTTGAGATGAGATTGAATTATGCCAGATGAAATTTTGAGAAATTCTGGATGTAATGTCTATATTAAAAAATTATGAGTTAAGAGAGTATTTTATGGTTTGCCTCTCTCTTTTTTCTCTTATGTTCATTTGTTTTGTTCTTAAATTCCACATATGAGTGAAATCATATGGTATATTTCTTTCTCTGACTGACTTATTTTAATTATCATAATAGTCTCTAGCTCAATCCACATCATTGCAAATGGCAAGTTTTCATTCGTATTTATGGCCAAGTAATATTCCATTGTGTATACCACCTCTTCTTTATCCATTCATCAGTCAATGGAAATTTGGGCTGTTTCCATAATTTGGGTTTTGTTGATAATGCTGCTACAAAAATCAGGGTGCATGTATGCCTTCAAATCAGTATATTTTTTTAACCCTGGGTAAATACCTTATAGTACAATTGTTGGATCATAGGGTAGTTCTATTTCTAAGGTTTTTTAAAAAATATTTTTAATGTTTATTTATTCTTGAGAGACAGAGAGAGGGAGGGATAGAGAGAGAAACAGGATATGAGCAGGCAAGTGGCAGAGAGACAGGGACACCCACACGGGGTGGGGCTCGAACCCTCAAACCGCGAGACCATGACTTGGGCCGAAGTCAGACGCTCAACTGACTGAGCCACCAGGCGCCCCTTTATTTTTAAGTTTTTGAGGAACCTCCATACTGTTTTCCAGACTGGCTGCATCAGTTTGCATTCCCTCTAACAGTCTAAGGGGGTTCCCCTTTCTCCACATCCTCACCAACATCTATTGTTTTCCATTGTTAATTTTAGTTCATTCTGATAGGTGTGAGGTGGTATCTCATCATGGTTTTAATTTGTATTTCCCTGATGATGAGTAATGTTGACCATTTTTTCATGTACCTGTTAGCCATCTATATGTCTTCTTTGGAAAAATGTCTATTCTTGTAATCTGTTCATTTTTTAACTGGATTATTTTTCTTGTGAGTATTGAGTTTGATAAATTCTGCATTGATTTTGGATACTAACCCTTTATCAGATATGTCATTTGCCAATATCTTCTCTCATTCCGTAGGTTGTCTTTTAGTTTTGTTGATTGTTTCTGTTGCTGTGCAGAATCTTTTTATCTTGATGGACATTTGGTAATTTTTTTTTCTTTTGTTTCCCTTGCCTCTGGAGACATATCTAGTAAGAAGTTGCTATGGCTGATTTCAAAGACATTACTGCCTGTGTTCTCCTCTAGGGTTTTGATGGTTTCCTGTCTCACATTTAGGTCTTTCATCCATTTTGAATTTAATTTTGTGTTTGGCATAAAAAATGGCCCAGTTTCATTCTTTTGCATGGTGCTCTACAGTTTTCTCAATATCATTTGTCTTTTTTCCATTGCATATTCTTTCCTGCTTTGTCGAAGATTAGTTGATCATATAGTTGTGGGTTCATTTCTGGGTTTTTTTTTTTTGTTGTTGTTGTTGTTATGTTCCATTTGATCTACGTGTCTGTTTTTATGCTAGTATCATACTATCTTTATCACTATAACTTTGTAATATAACTTGAACTCTGGAATTGTGATGCCTCCTGTTTTGCTTTCAAGATTACTTTGCCGTATAGGATCTTCGGTGGCCTTGTAGAATGGGTTTGGAAGTTTTCCTTCCATTTCTATTTTTTGGAATAGTTCCAGAATATTAGGTATTAACTATTCTTTAAATGTTTGGTAGAATTCCCCTGGGAAGCCATCTAGCCCTGGACTTTTATTTGTTGAGAGATTTTTGATGAATGATTTAATATATTTACAGGTTATTGGTCTGTTCAGATTTCTATTTCTTCCTGTTTCAGTTTTTGTAGTTTCTAGGAATTTATCCATTTCTTCCAGATTGTCCAATTTGTTGGCATATAATTTTTCATAAAATTTTCTTACAATTCTTTATATGGCTGTGGTGTTGAGTGTGATTGCTCCTCTCTCATTCATGATTTTATTTATTTGGTCCTTGAACCAGCTCCTAGTTTCATTGATCTGTTCTACTGGTTTGTTTGTTTCTATGTCATTTGTTTCTGCTCTAATCTTTATTATTTTGCTTCTCGTATGCTGGTTATAGGCTTCATTTATTGTTCTTTCTCTAGGTCCTTTAGGTGTAAGATTAGGTTCTGTATTTGAGATTTTTCTTGCTACTTGAAGCAGGCCTGTATGGCTACATATTTCCCTCTTTTGAATGCTTTTGCTACATCCCAAAGATTTTGGACCATCATGTATTCATTTTCATTTGTTTCCATGTATTTTTAAATTTCTTCTTTAATTTCCTGGTTAATCCATTAATTCTTTAGTAAGATGTTCTTTAACCTCCACAAAAACAAACTGATATATTTGTGGTCTTTCCAAATATTTTCTTGTAATTGACTTCAAGTTTCATAGCTTTGTTATCCAAAAATATGCATGGTATGATCTTGATCTTTTTGTATTTGTTGAAGGCTGATTTGTGACCCAGTATGTGATCTATTCTGGAGAATATTTCATGTGTACTCTAGAAGAATATGTATTCTGCTGCTTTGGATGAAATGCTCTGAATATATCTGTTAAGTCCATCGGGTCCAGTGTGTCATTCAAAGCCAATGTTTCTTTGTTGATTTTCTGCTTAGATTAACCACCCATTCCTGTCAGTGGGGTGTTAAAGTCCTCTACTATTATTGTATTATTATCAATTAGTTTCTTTGTTTTGTATTAGTTGTTATATGTTTTTGAGTGTTTTTAAGTTGGGGAAATAAATATTTGTAATTGTTTAATCTTGTATAGATACAGTTATTATGATATAATTTCCCTCTTCATCTCTTGTACAGTCTTTGGTTTAAAATCTAGTTTTTTTCTATATAAGTATTGCTACTGTGGTTTCTTTTAACATCAGAGTGCATGGTAAGTATTTCTCCATCCCCTCATTTTCAATCTATAGGTGTCTTTAGGTTTTTTTTGTTTTTGTTTTTTTTAATGTTTATTTATTTTTGAGAGAAAAACAGAGACAGCATGTGAGCAGGGGAGGGGCAGAGAGAGAGAGAGAGGGAAACACAGAATCTGAAGCAGGCTCCAGGCTCTGAGTTGTCAGCAGACAGCCCGACTTGGGGCTTGAACTGATGAACCATGAGATCATGTCCTGAGCTGAACTTGGATGGTTAACCGACTGAGCTACACAAGTACCCCTAGGTGTCTTTAGGTTAAAACTTAGCCTCTTGTAGGCAGCATATAGATGGGTGTTTCTTTTGTTTTTGTTTGTTTGTTTGTTTTAATCAAGCTTGACACCTTATGTCTTTTGATTAGAGTATTTAGTCCAGTTACATTCAGAGTAATTATTGATAGATGTGAATTTAGTGCCATTTTATTTCTTGTTCTGTGATGTTTTTCTGGAGATTTTCTCTGTTCTTTTCTAGTCTTTGTCACTTTTGGTCTTTCTTTCCCACTAAAAGACTCCCTTTTAGTATTTTTTGCAAGGCTGCTTTAGTGGTCACGAACTCCTTTAGTTTTTCTTTGCCTGGGAAACTCTTTATCTCCTATTCTGACTGATAGCTTTGCTCAATCTCGAATTTTCTAGGCTACATATTTTTCCCATTCAGCACATTGAATATACCATGCCACTCCCTTCTAGGCTGCCAAATTATGTTATGTTGAGGTGTGGGGGAGGAAAATGTCACCAGCTGGCTCTTTTGTCTCCAGGGAGATAATGTCACCTTTTCCAAATGTGGTCCAAGAAGGAGGAACTGTCCTCCTTTTAAGAGATCCTCAAATGGCTCCATCTGCTCTTGGGCCTCTGATCTTCTTTTCCACAGGAGCACTGCAGCGCCCTCAGGGTTCCACACCAGCCATGTCACAGACCTCCAAAACTTCAGTCTTTGAGCTCCACTCGTTGTAAAAAATCAGCCTCTCTCATTTTCTTGTCAGTATCTTTGGGAGGTGCTTTCCTTGTGTGGTTCCCTGTATGCTTCCCCCACCCTCTCTCCTCTGTCCTTCATCTCTCTCTGTGACCAGGGCTGCCTCTGCTTTGTAGCACCCATAATCTGTTTCTTCCCCAAAATCGCATCTCTGCACATCAAACCTTCCATGATGTGGCCTCTTCTCTCCCTCTAATTGTGCAGTTTGTTCTGTCAGTCTTCAGATTGATTTCCTGGGTGTTCAGAATGATTTTATATTTATTTGGCTGTGTTCTAGGGATAAGGCAAGCCTAGGGTCCTCCTACTACTCTTAGCTTCTCCATGGGCCCAGACTTTAATCATAGTAAAAAATATATCAGAATCCTCAGGACCAAAATATATCAGATGCGACTAAAATCTTAAATTGATGTGTATAATTAAAAAAAATTATAATTTCAGAAAATAGATTTGACTGAGCCTCAAAGTATACACCAAGGATCCTCATAAAATTCTTGAGCCTATGCCATCATATCACAGAACCAAAGCTCTTTGATTAAAGAGAAACTTTGAGAAAAGACTCTCTGATAAAACCTAAGATTGTGTCATAAATGTTTTCTTACATTTTTTCCCAAGGGATATGTGCTTATTTACCATAGCAACTGTATTGGGGAAATGGTAGTAACCATACATTATAATAATCATATTGATCAGTTTAGCCTCTAATCCCCAGTGATCCCAATGTATGCTCAAAAATGTGCAAAAATAGTGTGGCCATGTGCCATGGCATCAGATTTTGGGATTACAGCTAATATCAGTAATAGAGACTTTCCTTCACTGAAGTTGATCCTGCTTCTGCCAATGCTAAAGTCCCCAGTCTGCCAGGAAGTTCAACACTCAGTCTCTATAGGTTACCATATTCATGGGGGACCAGCCAGCCACTGGGTGAGAGGTTTAGACTATTGTAATATCCTTAAATCATTGAGGGGCAGCATTTTTTTGTTTTTTTAAATTATATTCTTGGGGCAACTTGGTGGCTGAGTCAATCAAGTGTCTGACTTTTGATTTGTAGTTCAGGACATGATCTCAAGGCTTGTGGGTTCAGGCCCCACATCAGGATCCATGCTGACAACACTGAGCCTGCTTGGGATTCCTTCTCTCCCACTTTTTCAGCACCCCCAGTCTGCTCACACACTCTGTCTGTCTCTCTCAAAATAAATAAATAAACTTACAAAATAAATTATTTTCTGCATTTTATTTGACTTTCTTGAGGAGATATCTCTGTCAGAAAAACTGTGATGTTACCAAATACCCTCATCATCATTACTCCTATACAACATTGCTTCTGACCATGTACAGCAAAAGGATTAAGGCAATTAATTAATTAAGGCAACTGAACCTAATAACATTTTTGATATTCCTATATAACTCATTCATGAGAATAATAGGACCTTTTAAAACCTTTACCTAGTGAGGTCTCAGATGCCAGCTTGCAAAGTTGGATTTCTGTCTTACTGAATGTGTTATATTTTTTGAATTGGAAACAGATGCATTGTCATGTCTTACATAGAGCCAAAATATACACTTTTGGGAACTAAGAATGTGGAAGAGGAAGTGGCATTTTTTTTTACTACAAAGTTTAATATTTCATTTCCACGTATATTTGTTTCTTGTTTCCATGACTTAAATTTTGATAGTTTAGAGACGGAGGAGTCTTTGATATATTGCTTGTGAGCCAAACTTGGTCCACCACCTGCTTTTGCAAACTTATTGGAACATAGCCAAATCTATTTGTCTATATGTTGTCTATGGCTGTATTTGTGCAATAATAGATCTGAGTAGTTGTAAAAGATACCATATGGCCTATCAATATTTACTATCTGCTCCTTTACAGAAAGAGTTTGCCTACCTCTAGTTTAGGTTTCATTAGTATCTAAGATAGGAATGTATCAAAAGTGCTTGCCAGATATGCAACAATGGCCCCATTGAAATAAAAGCTGAAATATCTTCCATATTGGGGTTCAGATACCACTGTTTAAATTGGTAAAACAAGCAGTCCCAGTGTTGAATTAGGTATTTATACCTCTTGTAAAGTCAAATATGATGCTACATCATGAAGGAAGAGAATGTATACCTGGAACTAAATAATGAAGGGGTTTATACACCCCTATGGGAAGGACCGGCATGAATTTACATCCTTTAGGAACAAAGGTTTTGATGGCCCTATTAAATAACAAACTTCAATCAGCTAAAGTGCAGGCTGTGAAGAGAGTGAATATAGACAAGATAGTGGAGGAAGAAGGCATAGATACTAATTATACTCTTGTGATCAGTTATAAAGCTAAGGACTGAATTATCTACTCATATACTTTCCTTGCAGTATCATATATTTATATATAAATCTTAAATAATTTTCCTGTCCCTCATTCTCTTTCTGTAGCTATTTTAGATGCTTTAGTGGTATACATTTTAAAATTTGCATATAGAATAATATAAAGGTAGAATGAAGGTGGAAGGAGAGGAAAAATGGATATGCCTCAGAAATTTAGAAAAATAAAAACTAAAACTTGGTTTTATATCAGAATATGCTGAGGGTTTATGTTGCCCCACTTTTGAGGAGTGAGTGATCAAGACCACTGCATTACATAAATTTACATGGGATACTTCATATTTTATTATATGTAATTTTTTAAAAATTCTTTTAATGTTTATTTATTTTTGAGAGGGAGAGAGACAGAGTGTGAGCAGGGGGAGTGGCAGAGAGAGAGGGAGACACAGAATCGGAAGACAGGCTCCAGGCTCTGAGCTGTCAGCACAGAGCCCGACATGGGGCTCGATCTCACGAACTGTGAGATCATGGCCTGAGCCGAAGTCGGACACTTAACCGACTGAGCCACCCAGTTGCCCCCCATTATATGTAAATGTTACCAAATAAAAGAAAATGTGACTAGAGTGCACTCTTGAAGTCATGTTCAATGTGATGGTCTAGAAAAAATCCAAATATTTTATTTTCATATTTGTAAGAGATTTTATAACATGTAAGGGAGAAACATCTCTTGCTGTTGTTGTTGATCTTGTTCTTATTACTGTTTAGAAATTTAACATGGAAGAAGAGTGTGCAGGGATGCTGAATTCTGGTGAACACTGTTTGGATTGGTGTCCCCTCACATGTCTTGAATATTGGTCATTATGAAGGATGGCTCTACCCTGATTACAAAGTAGTATTATTCTTTGCCAACATCCACTGAAGATAGGACACAAGCAGATAGTGCAGGCACTCAGATACACCCAAGTAAAGTTTCGATTCAGAGCAGAGCAATGTACAAAATGTACAAAACCAGGGGGTGCAATGGAGTCCATGGAGGTGACAGGGACAACAGTGACTGAAGTTTTGCACTGAGCTCTGGTGTCAGTGGATTTTAGGCAGCATAAAGGCATGGTTGGGCAATGCCATCAGGGTCATATCTGTCAAGCAACATGACCTCTGTCCTCAGGGACAGTCTTGAATTGTCTACTTTTTCTTTTTTTTAATGTTTATTTATTTTTCAAGAGACAGAGATAGAGAGAAAGAGAGAGAGCTGGGAAGGGGCAGAGAGAGAGGACACAGAATCTGAAACAGACTCCAGGCTCTGAGCTGTCAGCACAGAGCTCGATGTGGGGCTTGAACCCACAAACCATGAGATCATGACCTGAGCCAAAGTCGGACGCCTAACCGGCTGAGTCACCCAGGAGCCCCACCTAATATTTTCTTAAAATCTTTCTTCCTAAACCAGATAGGGTGGTGGAATTTGTTTTTGGCATGTAAGGGTCTTGACTGAAACAATGCCTTTACTTACAGTTATTTGTGCGTGAGAAGTAGTGAGCCTAGCAGCATAGTTATAGAGAAACAAATTATTTTATACATGATTTCTCTTATACATGTAATTATATTGGCACTATTTATAAATAATTTCTATATATTTGGAAGGGAAATATGATAAAGAATTTGATCCATCTCAGTGGAAATATTGTGTTTTGCCAATCACTAAACATCTTTTCTACCTGTAATTTCATATAACTACCATCACTAATGGCACATTATTTCACTCACATTAGAAATAGGGAGTGAATAATTGAAGCCAAAAATTGATCAGAAAGAGATCAGCTGTTGTCAGATTAATTTCACTGGCAAAATTCATCACATTTATTTTACTTTTGATAATTAGCATCCTGTTAGTTAAATTCTACTATTTATACTTTTTAATGAGAGAATATCTGGTAAAAGATTATCAGCCATCTTGTATATAGTATTTTATTTATATTTACTTCATGTACATTAGTCTAGCATTCCAGTTTCTTGTGCTTATTCCAATTATTATTTTTTGAATTTGATTTATAAACTACATTTCAAAAATTATAAACATGGATACATAATATTTGTGGCAGTTTTCCAAATTAATTAACTAATCAACACACCATATGTGATACTCTACCAATATATGTATCAATGAGATAGCATCTGTGTGTGTGTGTGTGTGTGTGTGTGTGTGTGTATTGAGGAAAAGGAACAATCAGGAAGATACCATACAATTACCAGTCCCTTTCAGGGTAACTATAAAACTGTATCATGGGGGGAAGATGTATTAAAAGCTATACTATATCTTTGTAATCTTTAATTTGATGCCTCTCTAGATTATTACTGAGAGCAAATATAGCAAATTTAAGTTAGCATATTCTTTATATTTCATAAAACTGTAATGCTATTCATGTGCTTTTATAATTAAATATGTTGTAATAACAAGAAAGTAAGCCAAAGATATAATCCAATTAGCATTAGTAGAAAAGCAATTTTAGTTTAGAAAAAAGATCATTTCAATATATTCTTATTCAGAGTTATAGAAATTGAATTTTGGTTAATACTGTAAAATATATCAGCTTAATTTCGTCTCAATTTTAATGAAATCACACTCTTTTTAAAGACACCAGGATTTGGGGCTATCCGCTTCGAAGCCTTATGGACAAAGTAGTTTTCAAATATATAAATTAAATGTAAGAGGTTGTAGCTCCATTTCATTAAATGTAGGCATTCAGATTAATAAAACATTTCTTCTACTATCTATTATGCATATTTCTATGAGTATGCAATAACCAGAATATTATAAAAAATAGAAATTCATGATAAGATCAGAACCATAAAACTGTAATGAAAAAAAATGGTAACTCACCACTGCTCTGCTAATGGAAACAGAAAATAAACAAACTTGAAATGCTAAGATGGCATAAAAGCCCTTCAGTTCTACTACCTAGCTTGCCAATAAAAGGAGATTCAGGAAGGCAAGAAAGGCAAGCTGCTGTTTCCCAAATATATGCCTCCCTCAACAACATATCACGTTGTATGTCTGGAATTTTCCAACAAACAAACAACAAACAAATAAAAAGAACAATAAGAACCGATATAATGTATTTTCTAAAGTATGATGCAAACCCAATCCTTCAGACATATAATTTTGGTTATAAGAAGTTTATTAGAGTCATTGATATATTAATGTATCTCTTGTTCAAGAAAAGAAAAATTAGAGAACATTGTGTTATTTAGTTTCATCTGTAACAGAGACACACATGTGTTTTGTATTTCAGACTTTATTACACCATTTATATAAAAGGACAGATGATAAACAATCAGAATTTAAGGTTTTCAGAGTTGAAAGATTGCATTCCAGAAGGAAACATTAAGTTTATGAAGTTCAAATGTCTCAAGATGAAATAGAGACATTTATACATGTAATAAAAACAATGGTTGTAAGATATGGAGTAGGATAATTAAATATTCTAATCTTCATAAAGTATCTAATACAGTTCTTCTGTATAGTTTTAACATTTACTTCTTGCGTTTATATAAAATATCTTTCCATCTTTCTAGTGTTTCTGGTGTTCCCAAAATGTTTTTTTTAAGTTTGTAGTTTCTCAATTACACAGATTTTCATTTCCTAAAATTAAATCAGAAGGTACATGACCTGAGGAAGTAAGCACTTGCATGCCAAGGATAAATTCCTTTTACAATTATACTTTTTAAACCATGTCTAAGGCTTTTGTCCAACCTAAGATCACAAAGATTTTCTGATATGATCTCTTCTTATTTATAGGTTTACTTTTTAAAATGCAGTATATTATCCATTTTGTTTTAATATTATATAAAATGTGGTGTAAAGCACAAGTTCCTTTTCTTGCATAGGATGTCTAAGTTTTCATTTGTTGAAAGACTCCCAGGGAAAGAAAAATACTGTTAAGTATCACGTATATGTGGATTAAAAAAAAAAAAAAAGTCAAAGACAGAAACAGAGTAAAATGTGGTTGTCGGCTGCTGGAGGAAGGGGAATAAGAAAGAGGTTGGTAAAAGGGCACAAACTTTTCAGCTATAAGATGAATGAGGCCTGAGCATCCATTAATTAAACATGGTGAGTATAGTTGATAACACTGTAGCCCATATAGAAATGTACTGAGTAGAACTTTAATGTTCTCACCAGAAAGAAAAAAAGAAAGAAAGAAAGAAAAAGAAAAAGAAAGCAAAAAAGGAAGGAAGGAAAGAAGAAAAGAAAGAAAGGAAAGAAAAGAAAGAAAGAAAGAAAGAAAGAAAGGAAAGAAAAGAAAGAAGGAAAGAAAAGAAAGAAAGAAAAAGAAAGAAGGAAAGAATGAAAGAGGTAAATATACGAGGTGATGGATGTGTTAATTAGCTCCGTGGGAGGCATGCTTTCACAATGTTCACATGTATCTAAGCACCACAATGTGTTCTTTAAATATCTTATGATTTTATATATAAATTAACACTCAATAAAGTTGAAATTAAAAAAATTAACAAACGAGCTTAGGAAAAAGTAAAAAAAAGAGAAAGACTCTCTCCATTGAATTGATTTTGAGCTTTTGTAAAAAATCAAATATCACATGTAGGCTTATTCCTGGACATTACATTTTGTTCCATTTGATACGCACTCTATGCATCTATTCTTTTGTTAATACTACAGTTTAGATGGTCGTAGCCTTATGGAAAGTGTTAAAATCAAATAGTGTGAGTCCTTTATGTTCTTATTTTTCAAAATTGTTTTGGCCGTTTTGCTTCATTCCCTTTCTGTATAAATTTTAGAATCAGTTTTCTATGTCTAAACAAAATCACTGCTTGAATTTTAATTAGAATTATTCTCAATTACCCATCAATTTAGAAAGAATTATCACTTTAACTATGTTAACTTTTCCAGTACATGAGTGTAGAATGTCTATCCAATTATTTAGGTATTCTTTGATTTCTTGTATTCATGATTTTTAATTTTACACACTGATCCTACATATGTTTTGCCAGATTTATGCCTATGTATTTTATTTTATGGAGCTATTACAAATAGTTTTTTTTTTTTATTTTAGTTTCCAACTGTGGATTGTTACATAAAAATGTGATTGATTGTTGTGTGTTGAATTCATATTCTATGACCTTGGTCACCTCACTTAATAGTTCGAGAGGTTTATTTGAAGATTCCTTGGAATATCTATGAAAATAATCAGTTCATCTATGAATAGGGACATTTCAATTTTCTTCCCCTTTCCAATCTGCATTTTTCTTTCATTACCATTATTATGATTATTATTGCAATGGCTGTGATTCCCAAAACAATGTTGAATAAAAGTGGTGAGAGTAACTGTTCTTACTGTGTTCCTAGACTTACTGAAAAGCATTCAGTCCTTCACTAATAAGTATAATGTTATCAGTGGTATTTTTGTAGCTGCCACCTTATCAATTTAAGGACATCTTTTTTTTATTCCCAATATGATGATAATTTTTTTATAATGAATGCACATTGAACTTTGTTAAATGTTTTTACTATACCAGTTAATATGATCATGTGGCTTTCCTTCTTTACAGTGTTAATATGAAGATTACATTGATTCATTTTGAAAACTTCTTGCATTTTCAGGATAAACGCCACTTGGTTGTTATGCATTATTATTTTTATATATTTATAAGTTATATGTTTATCATATATATTTATTTATTATATGTATGTTTAGATTGCTGGATTCCATATGCTGATGTATCATAGCAGAAGTTTCTGGTGTCTTTTCTGGTAAGGTCTTTTGCTATTGTATCAGAGTGATGCTGGACTGCTAATATGTATTGTAAATAGTCCCTCCTCTTTAAATTCTAGAGTTTATGAAGTATTTGTATTATTTCTTCTTTAATTGTTAGGTAACATTACCTACTGAAGCAAATGGCTTGTTTTTTTTTTTTTCTGATAAGGTTTAACTATTGATTTAATTTAATTCACATAGTGCTCTTCAGATTATCTATTTCTTCTTGAATGATATTTATCAGGTTATGGGTTGTGTTTGACAAAGAATGTTTATTTCATATGTTTTACCAATTTTTGTTCATAGAGTCATTTGTAGTAATCTTTTATCCTTTTTATGTTTAGGCCTCTCTTCCTTTCCTGATATTGGTAATGATAGTACTATTTTTATCAGAGAAACCAAATGACATAGTAAGAGTAAAAGGTGGTTTTATTCTACCTTTAGTAAGTTTAAAATTTTGACAACTTTAAATGATTCTCTGTGGACTTTAATATTTAAATTGAAAATATTATCTTTCATAAGGGCTGAGATAAATTCAGGGAATTTTTACCACATGGTGGTCATTTGGGATATAACCTTTTTCTCTATTAAAATGTGCATAGATTTCAGCCCTCAAAGTTTCACAACACTTTTTATCTTTATTCAAAATATCTTACTTTGAAAAATACTTCATAAAACAAAGGTTATTATTCATAAATATTTGGCCAAATTTAGATTTTGCAAAATTGCAGCTCTTCTCAACTTAATTTTCTTCCCATTATAGGAGCATCTTTCCATTCTAGGAGCACCTGATCATTCTCAAAAGTCTAGACTTTTGAGATATTATCACAGAATATTGTATTATTTCTAATAAATAATGCCCAAATTAAATCTTGGGCATTATTTAAACATTTTTTTTCATTTTTTTCCTCTCATTTTGTTGGGAAAAGTGTATTTGCCTGTCTTCAATGTGTATTTTCATTAGCTAAAATTTGCTGAGAACTTTAAAAAATGAAGATTATTGGTGCTTCATTTTTTAAATATTTTGAAAGCTATTAAACAATTTTGAGTAAAATACAACAAATTTAGACAACAGTTACATGAATATCAAAATTATTTTGAACAATTAGTTTGAACTGCATTAATTCTTAAAGTTTTAAACATTTAAAATATCTGATTAGTGATGGGCATTTTAGTTCAAAATAAGAATTTCTACAAATGATTTGTAGTTTAATTCCTTTGAATAAATTTCTAACATGTATGTATATAAAGACATATATCTTAATTTTTATGAATTCTGTCAGCTGCTTATCTTGGGTTAGCAGAGTATCTCAGCCTGTTCAGATGCAATTATGAATAATGTATGTACCACAACCATGTCTAAATACATTTCTGCTCCATAGTTTTCTAAATTTAGTAAGAACATTGTGCTGTGCAACAATGCTGTGCTCCATCCAAATTTATAGTCACGTTAACAGCACAAAAACAAATAATTTTTTTCCTCAACATTGAACTTTCAACTTAGTTTATAAAACATTCATAAGAATATCTGATGTTTCACCTTCAACAGAATAAGCTTCCAAAATCTAAACATTGACTTCATGAATTGAATTTAAAAAAAGGTCTGTTAATGGAATTCATGTAACTGATTTTCTATTTGAAACACATAATATAAAATTGCCATTCCATCTTAAGAAGCTGAAAAACTCACAATTTTCGCTTTACTATATGTAGGTGCCGAACTTGGAGAAAGTCTAGAAATGGGTCACATTAGTTAGAAAAATATTTTGTTCAAAAGAAAAAAGTCATGTTTCACAGAATAATATATAAATAAAGTTCTATAGATGCATGTGCCACATTTTTGTCTTCAGGCAAACATTTGCCTAAATAGTTACTAACTCTTGAGTAAGTACTGCAGTTTATTTAGCAGATTTAGGTCATTTAGTTTGCATATGATTTTAGACATCAACAGAAACCTAATAGCCAGTGATCAATGTCAACAAACATTGTGTGCAAATCACACGTCTACTTTCATCATTTTGGGAAAAGAAAATTTAGCTCTTGATTTTTTGTTAAGCATAAACTTCATTGGTAGATTATGTTCATTGCTTCTAAAGACGTTGCCAAAAAAACTAAAAAGTGTCGTCAAAGAATTGAATTGATAAATAATTATAGAATCAATCCATAAAACAAATGACAAAGCTATTATAGTAAAAGAGCTCATACTATTTCTTGTATGCTGTAAGGCAGAAGTGTTTGGCCTCTTTTTCCACAGATAGTTCACATATATCTAATTTATAATTTCTCAAGGATTATAGGTCTGCTGGGTCCCAGCATACTTGGCTAGTACACTAAATGCCCTACTGGGGGATACTTCAGTATTGAATATTCCCCTTACTAACACCCAACATTCCCAAGGGTTCCTGGTCCCAAGTACTAGCGTCTGAGCGCACCTCATTTCATCACTGAACTCAGCGCACTCGAAGTCTACCAAACTCAGTTCTGTGTTTGACGGAGGAGGAAGATTCCGGTCCCCCTACTTCTCCACCATTTTAACTCCCTAATCTTAATTATTTTATTTACAGTTAATGCACTTTCTTTACTTGCTTAAAAAATATATATACACACTGCATGGAGATCGTCAAAATAAAACTTTAGTCTTGTAAAATATCAAAGTGGTCAAATGACTAAAGCAAGAAGCTTTTATAGCATTTAGACTAAGAAACAGTGGAGAATTGCCAGGATAAAGACGTCTGGGCTTGTTCCGTATAGAGGCTGTTGGTGTGATTTGTCATGCATTTGTGCCTGGAGCTGCACATACACTGTCATGGGGCCTTAGTTGGCCTGTGATCAGAACTGGCCCTTCTGTTCCTGACGCCAAGACAAATTAACTTGCCTTACCTCTTTGAGCCAGACCAGGCTGGGCCCCTGGAATGGATCAGGAGGGAAGAGAAACATGCAGACGCCCAGACTCCCAAGATTGTGAGATACGATAAGAGAAACAGAGAAAACTAGGCTAGCTCGGGAATGCACTTGAGCAAACTTAGTTATGAACCATAGGTCACACACAGGTAGTATAGACATTGCTCTGGCGGGAATAGCTAGCTGGAAGTCTCACCTAAAGGCAGGACGCTCCGCCCAGGACCCTCAATCCGGAAATCCAACCAGGCTGTTCACCGGGCGAATTCCCTAGCCGGAAGGTTGGCTGTTGTGAGTCCCTGAATGGATGTAATAACCCTTCTTAATTCTTCTCTATATTCCTTATATTCCCTTTTCCTTATAATTAATAAAGCTTTTCTCCACCAACCTGAAGCACAGCTATCATGAATTGCTATTTCTCAGAACAGGGCTTCAGGTAATAAATTAGTGAGGAATATTAGTTCTTGGCCCTAAATTTCCTATTCCTGTCAATAATGCCTTCTACCCTTCTGGTATATGGAGCGTATTTTCATGGGAGATTGATTTCCTTCTTTCAGGGGGACAGAGGGAAGTCAGAGTTTCGTTCTGGCACTGGCTGTTTCTCAAGTAACCTTAATTCAAAATAATCAATATGCCAAAGTGGTATATTTTGGGGAGGCATATTCTGCTACTCCTCAACTACTACAGTATATTAAAGACATTATCGTATGCGGCTTAATTTCACTGCACCATCTGATGATTTTGTCAAATGAGATAATCTAAGTGTCCTATTATCTTCATTGGTCTCATTCCTTAAATAATTAGAGAATAATTACTATCAGTAACAATAATTTCCGTAATACATCATAAAAAGGTTTGTCTTATTCACTCTTATGAAATAATAATAATATATTCAGAATAACACATAATTATACAGAATTGATAATAACAATTCATTCAATGAACGATATGAATGTTGTAATTTTACTTCATGAATTTGGAAAAGAACACATTTTGCTACACTCTCAGTTTAGTGTTAAAGTGAATGCGACCTTTCATATTTTTTGCTCAAGACTTTTTCAAAATTTTCATAATTTTGATTTTAAAAATATTCTTCACATTTTACTTAATATTGAAATGCCATTTGTAAACAGGAAGAAAATTTTTGATGCAATTTACTATTAGACATATTTGTCATTGTCATTGTTTAGTCTCCTTGAATAAAAAATGATTTTATTTGAACAAAAATAAAAAGTAACTTGTTAAATATAGATAAAAAATACTAATATGAGACAGATCATCTTTGCTGTATAAAAGTATTGATTGCCAATTTAAAGAGTATTGACTATTACAAAAGAAACATGGCAAAGTGCCTTTATTTGGCAATGATATGAAAACTGTGTTTACTCAAATCTAATTAACAATTATCAAGGGATAATATATTAGTCAACCCAAATAATGGTTTATACTTTAAGTTCCATCTTATGCAAGCTTAATTGTGTTTGTTTTAAACAAGTCATGAAAATGCTAGAGACAATGTATGTAAAATGGTCGAAAATCAGTATATCCTGTGATGTTTAAAAAATGGTGAGTGCATTAGAGATAAGCATGGATACAGCCTTAACAATGTAGAAACTTTTATCTTATTTACTGAAATAAATTTTAAAGAACTTTCAATTTTTCACAGGAGTGTCTCAAGCATAGCAATGAAGAGTGTGGGCTCCAGAATGAATCTGCAATCAACTTAAGCATTACTATTTATTAACTACATGCCATGGACAAATTATTTACACACTCTCTGCCTCAGATTCTAATTTATAAAACTGGCATAATAACAATCCTTATTACAGAGAATTGCAGTGATGACTGAATGAGATGATACATGTAAAGCATTTAAAATGATTAGGATTGAATAAAATGTTAGTTGTTTTAGTAGTAGTATACTTATAATGTACATTTCAATAAACCAGGCACAACTTTGTTTATTTACAATAGATTTAGGCAAGTAAAAACAATTATTACAGTTATGACCAAAGAACATTCATATTTGTTCTGTCAATACAAGCAGCATCATTATTTAGGTGGTATTTATTTGTTCTGACTCACAGACATATATGAAAGTGGGGAATACATGTAGCTCCTAACTATGAGGCAAATAGGCAAATATTAAACTCAATATTACTTACAGAATGTATTAATTCACAGGATTTCAATAAATGTTAAATTGACTTTTTACAGTTAAGTCAATGAAAAGTATCTGTGTTTCATATATGTGTGTGTAGATTATGTAGCTTCAATAAGATTCAAATGCAAAATCCATTATAACATTTTACTTATAACATTTTACTTTGAAATATTTTAAAATTTTTTCTCTCACTAGTCTTTTAAAAATATATTATCCATGGCACACTTTTGCCCTCCCAAACGTATAAAGAAGTTAAAGAAAATTAGAAAATGAGAAAACACAAGTCAGGAAAAATCGTTTGGAGACAATTTAATTATCCATCCATTAGTTTTAACATAGCAACTGTTTCACTGAGTCAAATTAGAGCACCAAAAATGGTGGTTTTTCTGCATTGTTGTGAATCTTTATCATCCACTGACTACAAAAGGAAACAGGGCAAATTTGGGGGGTGGTGATGTAAATTTCAATTGATTGTATTTATCTGATACTATGAATTTAATATGCCTCACAAATCCGGTTTACTCAAAGAGTACAATTTACTGTATGTAAATATATCCTATTTTTTTAAAATGCCCTAGAATATTAAAACAAAGATGAGATGACTTCTTTTCCTGGAAACCAACTACAAAAAATCTTAGAAATAGCTGACATATTGGTGAAATCAATGGCCAGAAATTGCTAAGACAATGGTTCTATTCAAGACCATTGTTTGAGTCCTTTGGTTCTGCCAAATTTTAATTTATTTTTTCTACCCCATGCTGGCATCCACTGTTCTAGTCAGTATTTTATATCCAAATGTTACTTCTCAATTCTTTGAGCACCTCATTGTGTACCTTTGTTTTGACTGTTAATTACTCAGCATCTGTCAGTGATATGTGTTTCTATTTTTGCTCCTAGCTCCCTTGATATATTGGTGATCTATACAAAATAGTTTCAAGTAAATGAGCTCTGCTAATGCCTTCTGGAACATGCTCCTTGTAAAACTACAGTTTGCTAATAAAACACCGTGAATTTCATAACCCCTAGTGCTTTGGGACAAGATAAAATGTGAGCTGAATATTTTTAGCGTTTATACTCTATTCTCTATTCTTTAGGTGTTCTTTTTTTCACTGGTCATTTCCTTTACCCTTCTTAAAGATTGTACACTAGAAAACTATAAACCTACTTTAGCAACCAGGTCAATAAGGCTCTTTGATCACTATTCTCTGGAGTGTTTCTATGCAACAGATTTAGCCAAATAATTGTGTACTGATTAGAAATCTGAAAATAGGGGTGGTAGTGAATATAAAAATGGATATAATGGAGCCATAATGTTCTTAGAATCTGTTTATGAAGCAGAAATGTAAATGTACCGCTATAGCCCAAAGATAACCCATAGAAAATGGGATATCTCATTCAACAAGTATAAATAAATCACAGTATTAGTTGATCTTTTATCTTTTTGTAACCTCATCTGAACACTATTTTAGGATTTCAACACTCTTTAAATGACATTTATGCACATGTATACATTTTTGATAATGCAAACATAATTGCTGCCATTTCAGTAACCAAAGACAATTATGTCCTTCCCTTTTATTTTAGCTCAAAACTATCCAGATAGGGGCACCTGGGTGGCTCACTCAGTTAAGCATCCAACTTCAGCTTGGGTCATGATCTCACAGTTAGTGAGTTTGAGCCCCCCCGTGTAGGGCTGTGTGCTGACAGCTCAGAGCCTGGAGCCTCCTTGAGACTCTGTGTCTCCCTCTACCTCTGCCTCTCTCCCCACACACGCTCTGTCTCTTTCTCTCCCAAAAGTAAGTAACATTAAAAAAAAAAAAACTATCAAGATAGTAGAGATGGTTAACTGCAAATCACAAGATACCTATTTCTATTTCTATTACCTTAAAACATTATTTAAAGAGGAGAAAGCACAGTTATTACAGTGAAGTCACCATTTTTTGAACAGAAGTCTTTTATAGTGTCACCTAAGATATGTAAGTTTTGATTAAGTTATAGTCACTATTGCTTTTTTATGAAAATGATGGAGAAATACTCTCTTTTTTTACTAATCTAAGTTACCAAAGAGGATATAATGTTTAAGTTAGGTCTTTCTTTCTAGCTGCATAATTAATACAACATATATTACACTTATAGAGTGAGCATTGAGTAATGTACAGAATTGTTGAATCACTACATCATACACCTAAAACTAATAAAGCATGTATGTCAAATATATTTCTATAATAAAAATATAATGTATATTTTCTAACTTCATTTCTATATTGTATGATTTGTACACAAATTTTAAAATATATAGGTAAATATATAATACATATAAATAGAAAAATAAATGCAAATATACAAATATGCATATATTTGTATATATATTATATATATATGGTGGAATTTTAGGAAAGAAAAATATCCCCAAATTTTGCATTTATATTGTAAGTAGTACACCTTATTTTTCCCATTGAATGAAATACATGCACTAATTTTAATTACATAATATACAGACTAGTAAATAATCATTTAGACAGAAATATAAAATTACATATCTCAATTAAAAACTGAATTAAAAAATTAAAGAATCTATCATATTTTTTTTCCTATTCTGCCTACAGCATCATATGCAAATGCACATAATAATGTGGGCTTCAAATTAGACACCTTAAGAGCCATGGGCCTGTTTCAAAGCTGAGGACACTGTTCAAGTCATTTGTCTACTGTCTGAAGTTCACGTATTCCTTCATGTGTACTTTCATACACTTGCTAAGTGGTGGACATTTTCCTTATCAAAGACTATCCTGGCTAGATGCTACCCCTAATGACACCTTCTTTAACCAAAAGTTTAGAATTGTATGGAGATATATAAATATAAATAAATAAGTTATACATAAACACACATACTCAAGATAAATTCTCAATAAAAAAATCTGTGTGATGAAAAACAACTTCTGATTCCATTTCATGATGTAATTGAACATAATTTGTTATTTTTCCCTAAAGGAGCAGGTCTCCATATAATAAAATAATGAAGCAATGCACTCACCTTGGTAAGGTTCAAGATGATCTCTTCTAATCATTTCCTGATTAATATAAATAGCACAGTGAAAGGAAACCACACAAATATGTCCTCAGAAAAATTACATTAAAATCACGGTTGAATTTTAATGTATAAAATAGCAGAATAGTACAATGAATAAACAAATGTAATTAACAATTAAATCTAATTATGTTTATTTTCTATAAGTATAGATAAGTGTATTTTTCTGTCATCTGCTGTAAAATTATTGAAGACAGAAAATATAATTATTGAATCTAAACAAATTAATTTTGACAAGTTCTCCAGTGGAAAACGAACTTTTTCCTAGAAACATCACTTTTGAAATAATACTAAAATAGCAGATTTTAAAGACATACTCACTATCCGTATTCAAAATTTTTTTCCAGCATGCTAAAATCATCCTCCCTGAATTTTAAGAATTTATGGCTGTTTAATCTATAATTTCTTTAATGGCAACTATCAGGAAGGAAGTTGATTCCAAAAATTAGTTGCTATTGACTGGAAGCATAACCCCTTGCAGTATAGTTAATACACAGAAAGTTTTATATAGTTTATTGCTAAGATAGATAATTTATAGCTAAGGTAAAAATGGTTCCAAGAGGTACCGTAAAGTACGTTTGTAAACATTAAGTTGAAAGTGGAAACAATCTTCAAGACTACTACACGTTAGTGTTAAATTTAATAAAATTATACAGTCCTTTATTATAAAATAATTTTAAATACTTTCCCCAGATTACAATGAATGGTATATATGATTATTATTACTCAAAACTTTTCAATGTGTTTAGGTTTGTGGAAACCAAATAAAATAAAAAGTTACCTTAGCAAAAATAAAACCATTTGTTCACTTAAATAATTTGAGTAGTTCAATGTTTTGATAAATATTTTATGAGATTTTGATTTATTGCTTTAATTTACCACTCCACTTTTTACTCACAACTGCAAAAAATGATCCATCTCTAGGAATATGTAGTAAAATTTTGAAAGAGATGTACAATACTCCTCTTATCTTATAATTTATTCCCTGTTACTTTCCAATCTTTTGAAGTGCATTGAGAATTATTTTAAGGCCTAGCATATAGTCTATCTTTTCTATCTTGATTAATGTTCCAAAAGTTTGCATGTGGTGTTCTATTAATATCAATTAGACCATGTTGGTTGATAGAGTGGTTCAGATATTCCATAACCTCACTGATTATATTTGTCTGATTGTTGCAGCAACTATTAAGAAGAGATGTGAAATTTCTTAATATAATAGTATATGTTTTAAAAAGTATTAGATTTTTATACATTTAAGAAACTAATATATACATAATTTTGTATATATGCAAATATATATGTGAGTTCATATATATTAATACATGCATGTGTGTGTGTGCACACATATGTACATATATATATGCATACATATGTACAACTTTTCAGGCAGTCATCAGTTTTGACAGGATTGAATTTGACCACAGATTTCACCTACGTCAGTCTCTCATATTTCAGATTAGGTTTCAATCTGAAGAGTTTAAATATTTTGTCCCAAATTTGAAAGATAATTTAAGAATAAAACCAAGTTTTCTGAAAGCAGTTTCTTCATGAAATTCTTTGGATAAGCCATTCATATTTTCTGTAATGTATATATGTACATATTTATATATAATTGAATATTTATATTCCTTTAAACTTTATATATATATTTCAATATAGTCATAAACACATATATTTGTCCTTGTTTATATGTGCATATTATCCAGTTATTTTTTAAAGTTTTATTTGTTTATTTTGTGAGAGACAGTGACCGGAGAAGGAGCAGAGAGAGAGGGGGACAGAGAGAGAATCCCAAGCAGCCTCTGTGCTGCCAGCTACACAGCCCGATGCAGGGCTCCTGCCCACGAACTGCAGGATCACGACCTGAGCCGAAACCAAGAGTCAAGCTCTTAACTGACTGAGCCACCAGGTGCTTTTATCCAGTCTCTTTAAAGTTTATTTATTTTGAGAGAGATAAAAAGAGCGTGAGTGAGTAGGGGAGCGACAAAGAGAGAGGGAAAGAGACAGAGTACCAGGTAGGCTACACACTAGCACATGATGCAGGGCTTGAACCAAAGAATCGTGAGGTCATGACCTGAGCTGAAACCAAGAGTTGGAACCTTCACCAACTAAGCCACGCAGGTGCCCCTATTATCTAGTTTTATATGTATATAGTATCCAGTTTTATGTATACTTGAAATCTATGTGTATATGTGTGTATATATGGAGAACTTACCCAAAAGATGCATATCATATCTTTGACAGCAGAGTGAAAAGTTTGCTAGAGTTGAAATCATAAGCCATGGATTTTATATTTAAATTAATATTTTGATATAGACCAATTTTACACTTTTTGGACTTTAGCCACATTCACTCTTGTTTAAGTCTGTTCCAAGCACTTTGTGTGAATTAATTCATTCATATAAATATTTATGTAACGATCACCATTATCATTTTTATTTTGCAGATGAGGAGAGTTTAGATGGCCTGGCCAAAATCCCATGGCCTGTATGGAACCAAATACAAGCATTGTCTCCCCACACTAAACTAATTAGTATGCGGAATTGCATATACATTATGAAACCTAGCTAAGTTTTGTTTCCCTGTTTAATTTTCCAGTGTTCTCCCTCTGTTTATATCCACATTAAGACTGGAACACATAAAAACCAAGAACATTTTCCTTTATGTTTCTAAAAAGACAGTATAATCTCAATTTTTTAATTGAAGTTAACTGCGTCACCAAAGTGTTAATTCTGTATAACCAAATAACTGGCTACTTTTAATATAAGTGGATTAATGAGGTTTCTAAACTCTACCTCTTTGCGCTGATGTGACTTGTCTCAATAAATAACTTGGTGTACACTCAGATAATCATATTTAGATTATATTTTGGATAAAAAAGTATACACAGTGTTTGAAAGTCATGTTTTTATTGAACTTTTGAGATTTTGAAATATTTTATGAAATTCTTCAAATTCCCCTAATAATGTGAGCAAGTCTGGTGTTTGATTTGCCAAAATAAAAATTATTATGATCTGATAACTTTACATTCTAAAAGCAGAGATGGCTAATTAAAATTTATGTCAGAACAATAATATGTTTTTGTTCCTTAAAGGTTTTATTTATATTTCAGTTAGTTAATCTACAGTGTAATATGAGTTTCATGTGTACAATATTGAATGATTCAACACTTCCATACAACACCAGGTGCTTATCACAAGTGCACTCCTTAATCCTCATCACCCATTTAATTCATCCATCCCTCACCTACCTCCCCTCTGGTAGCCATCACTTTGTTCTCTATAGCTAAGAGTCTTCAAAACATAATATTTTAATAAGAAATAGTAACAGATAATAAACAATTAAAATAATTCATATATCCACTAAATAGAAGCTAAAGTTCTTCATACTGAATGATTTTTGTTTTCACTTTATTTAGTTAAGCTCAAGATGAAATTTAATTCAACAAACATCTATTAATACTCTATATTTTTGGATTCTTAGCTCTAATTAGTTCTATCTTTGTGCCGTTAGAATTCATTTTTGTTTTGATTCAAGGCCAAAATTTGGCTGTTATGAGAATATAAATAGTAGCTCAGCATTTGCTACTTCAACCACTACGAATAGCTTTTCTCAGTACACTGTAAGATAATTTAGGAGCAATCTCTAAATCAATATTAGGACTACTCTAGGAAAATGAACTACTTCTTCAACACAGCTCTTTAGCTGTCATATTGCTCCTTTGATTACTTCTGCCACTTGGAAGATATGAAAATTCTTTGTGCATCTCCATTTACAATTCCGTATGTGTACAAACTGTATGTGAATTTCCATGTGAATATATACACACACATGCAACTTGTATATATGCATATCATATGTATATATATTTATACACGACTATAGAGAGAAAGAATCATTTTCTGTTTGTAAATACCAAATTTTAGTTGTGTCTGGAATTTGTTACTTTGGCATTTTAGCCCCAAATCACTTGCGCTGCCAGGTTTCAAAGTCATACTGTATGTTCCACTCTCAATTCACAGTGGAATAGACAGCAGGGAAATAAAGGTATGAAGATAGCAGGCTGGAAGGTATAGAACAGAATAGGAGGTTGAAAATCAGTTGGGGAACAAAAGAAAACAAAGTAAATTAAAAAGAGAAACGTGAAGTAGGAAGGAAAGGTGTAGGAGGGTGGTGAATGCTAGAGGAAACAAAAATTGCCACAAGTGATATTTACCAGAATCTTTCAAGGGATGTTTGCATGAGGATATTAAATCTTCCTGGGAGATCTAAACTCAAGGCGTTTTTAGGAGCAAGGCAGCAGAGCGAGGATGATCTGGTAATACACGGATGGAGGACATAGATCCAGTAAGATGCGACAAGACGTAACCAAAATAATGAAAGTTTAAACACAGACAACACCACCTCTCCCCAGCCCCCACTGGAATCAGGAAAGGGACATGAAAGTTTTTAGGTAGAAAGACATCTTATGAAATGTACACGGTAGGGCTCTTTGGTCTTTAGGGTAATTGCAGAATGAGTTTTATATCATATCAACAATACACAGGCATTAGAGATTTTCACTAGCATTGGGATTTCAAAATCGTTACTAAAAAATAGCAACTTTCAAAAATTTCAAAGTGAAACCTATGGGTTTCATTTCCCCAAAGCAGTGGTGCAGATAGGTTTTATTGTTTAGTAGTCTCTAAAAAAAGTATGATTTATGAGGAGCCAGACAAGGGATGAGAGGTACCAGGAAGGGTGATACACTTGAAAATTTGCTGGGTGTGGATATTATATCATCTTCTGATTAAGTATGGTTTTACTTTTATCTGATTTCATAATAGCCGAGTTCTTAAGTTTCAAATTTACCTATTCAGTTTAAATTTTCCCTTTGGTGGTTGTTGTGTGTTTTTTTTAATTGTTGAATTATGACTACGAGTAATGAACTTTTTTACGTTGTTATTCTTTTCTCTACCTATGCTGTATCCGGTCAGCCAAGTGGTATGAAGTATGTCCTAAATTGTACAGAAATTAGGGGTGTCCGAGTGGCTCAGTTGATTAAGCATCCGACTTCAGCTCAGATCATGGTCTCATGGTTCTGTAGGTTTGAGCTCCACATCTGGCTCTCTGCTATCAGCGCAGAACCTCCTTCAGATGCTCTGTCTCCCTCTCTTTAACCCCTCCCCACCCCCTCAAAAGTAAACATTAAAAAAAATACAGAAATTGGAGACAAGCTGTTTCTTTTAAATAATGTGCCCTCTGGGCACCTGGGTGGCGCTGCCAGGTAAGCTTCCAACTTGGGCTCAGGGCATGATCACACAGTTTGTGGATTTGAGCCCCGCGTCAGGCTCTGTGCTGACAACTCAGAGCCTGGAGCCTGCTTTGGATTCTGTGTCTCCTTCTCTTTCTGCCCCTCCCCTGCTCATGCTCTTTCAAAAATAAATCAATTTTAAAAATAAATAAATAAATAGATAATGTGCCCTCCACTTACAGACCCAGCATCCTTGAGTGCTACTGAAAGTTCAGATTCCTAGACAATATTGAGGTTAATTTATCTCACCACATTGTAAAGAAGTAAATGTTGGCTTGTTGTCCCTGCTATATGGAGGAAACAGAGAAATGTGTTCTGAGAGCAAACCCGAAAGAAAAAGTTTGTTGTTATTATTAAAAAATAATGCTTCATCAAAGAGCATATGTAAATATACCTTTAAATATTATCACCTTCAAGCCGTTGGATCCACAAAATCAAGACTACTAGTTGCTGACTTCATTCTTATAATTTCTTGTTTATGTTCATTTTTACAAATTTCCTGATATAGTTATGTTCAGGAAGCCCATCTGACTTAGTAAGTTCATTGAGATAATCTTGAATAGAATTGTTAACACAAATTATTTTTCGGTGGGGCAGCGAATCCTATTTTGCAGAAATTATGAGACACGAAAAACAAATAGAGTTTCATTACTAGGGATTATGATATGTTTAAAAGATCTTTTCTGAGTGATTATCCATAGAAATTTTATTTTTCAAATTTAGGAAAAACATGAAAAATTTCCTCCATTTTATCTCATGAGTAAAAGTGCCACTGCTAACAATTAATCTAGCTGAAAATTAACTAATTAACAGCTGCCTTTACTAACATAAGCATCTTTATCATTCCGATTTTTGCAAATGTTTTTATTTTGGAGGTCTTCCAATTTTTTAAGCATGATTTAGTGCTAATTGATTTTACTCAGACATCTAGGAAAATGTGATATATGCTCTACCAGTATTTGCTCTGTGTGTGTGTGTGTGTGTGTGTGTTCTCTAGTATTTGGAAGAGAAATAAGATATAAGAAAAAGTCATTTTGTTGCTTGGAAGATCTCTAGAGTCATTTGACATATCAATGACCGCTTTACAGTCTGAGATTCTATCTGGCCCTGAGATCCAAATCAGGCCATTTATCCTGTCATTCTTGAGGGAATATCAAGAACATTTCACTTTTCCTAGATTTACAATGTTGCAATCCATTCCTTTGAGAGTTCTGTGACTGCAGCTTACTTCTAACCCTTTTTTTTATTCTTTTTTTCACACATTTCTGACTTTATATAAGAATAAAGGATATATCAGCATAGTTTGTATGATATTCATACTATTTCTGCCCAAATTCAACACTGGCAATAAATTGCCTAAATATTTCTTAAGCAGGTGATCTGGAGAAAATCCACTAAGGATCACATTCTGCATGGGACAGCCAGATCAA
>CM053573.1:31598416-31819421 GCA_028646485.1 Cryptoprocta ferox
TAACCCTTTTTTTTATTCTTTTTTTCACACATTTCTGACTTTATATAAGAATAAAGGATATATCAGCATAGTTTGTATGATATTCATACTATTTCTGCCCAAATTCAACACTGGCAATAAATTGCCTAAATATTTCTTAAGCAGGTGATCTGGAGAAAATCCACTAAGGATCACATTCTGCATGGGACAGCCAGATCAACTGACCCAGGGGAACTTTTCTATAAAAAAGAGAGAAAACCTGAGAATAAGGCATGCATGGCTTTAATTGAACACAAACACTGGTATTCAGATGGTAAGTTCTTGACCTTCTATGTGGACCTCAATTTTCTCAGATGAAATGTAAATGATCATGAATTGATAGTCCCAGGGTTTTAGAGAATATAAGATGTAGGGGTGCCTGGGTGGTTCAGTCGGTTAAGTGTCCAACTCTTGGTTTTGGCTCAGGTCATGATCTCACAGTTTGATTCATGGGATGGAGCCCTGCACTGAGCTCCACTGTGATAGTGCTGAGCCTGTTTGGGATTCTGTCTCTCCCTTTCTCTCTGCCCCTCCCCCACTTCACAGGTGCCCTTTCTCTCTCTCTCAAAATAAAGAAATAAAAACTTTAAAAAAAGTTATAAGATGCAGGAATATAAGATGATCATACTGTAAATATTGGTTTCCATCCTTCAAGAAGTTCCCAGTAGTCTTGATTCCTAATGCTAAATATGTGACACAACAAGACTTTTCCTGATATAAAAATAAATAATGCTAAAGGAAATTTTTAAAGGTTTTTATCTTTTTTCACAATATCTATTATTGGTAGAATACCACAATTTCTTTTATTGATGAACATAATGATTATTTTTATAAAGCTGAAAATAAATTCCATAGCAGCGATTCATGTATTAATTAAGAATTAATGGGGCAGTCGGGTGGTTCAGTCCATTAAGCATTTGGCTCTGCTCATGATCTAAGGTTCATTAGTTTGAGCCCTGCATCGGGCTCTTCAATTCTTTCCCTGCTCCTCCCCCACTCTCACTTTCTCTATGTCAAAATAAATAACATTTTAAAAAAGGGAATTGATGTGTATCTAATCTCTGACAGCTGGGGATAGATAAGAAATCAGAATGTATCTCCTTTTACACATTTACCCATGGAATATTTGCTTTTCTTTAAAGCAATAGAAGAAAAACTCATTTTGTCAATGGTTATTTAATCAGTGTCAAATTTGTTTATTTCAGCATCAGTTTATGACTAATGTTTATAACATCTTCTTTACTTAATTATCCATGATATCAAAGTAAGTAGAATATGTGTTATTCTCTCTGACAGAATCATACTTTACCAAAAAATTAGAGAAAGATAATAGCTATTTATGGACATGCAACTGTAGCAGTATTCCTCCTTTTCTCTGAAACACTAGGTCCACATAAGTTATTTCCAACCTCTCAATGCCTATGGATTTTCCTGATTTTTCACTATAATTTAGAATGTTGTTAAAGCTATTTGAATGGTTTAAAATCATGCCATAAAATATTTTACAATTGATATAATCACTAATCTTTTTTTTTTCAGAATGATTATTCCATTGAGGCTTAACACTAACTTTCCAATTCCATTAAAAATTTTTGTTTAGTTATTTATTGAGAGAGAAAAAGAGAGAGAGAGAGAGAGAGAGAGAGAGCGAGAGCGCACTTGTGGGGGAGGGTCGGAAAAAAAAAGGGCAATAAAGAATCCCAAGCAGGTTTGGTGCTGTCAGCACAGAACCCAACATGGGACTTGATATCAGTGAACTGTGAGATCATGACCTGAGCTGAAATCAAGAGTCAGACACTCAACTAACTGAGCCACCCAGGCATCCTTCTACTACCTTTCAATCTTTGTCTCCAGACAATTATTCAGAGTCCCCAAACTTAAAGCTAATGGTCATATAGGTTTTGTTGTTGTTGTGTTGTTGCTTACAGATTATTATTTTGGAAACACCATAGATCTTTATTAACTCTTATGTTCAAGTTGAGCTTTTTAAATAAATTTCACAAGCTCCAACAATAATTCCTACTATTTGTGTAAAGAGACATTATAGCAAAAATTGGCTTTTATGGATATCTTATTTTATTATTTTAATATATTTCTGAGATTTTTGATGCTGCCTAAATTAACTAATGGTTCGTATAAAGACAAATGTTAGATTGAATTTAACTTAGTTATAGAATAAAACTATTATAAAATTATAAAGTATTTTTCTAAATCTAGTTGGAAAATTATAGGGTTACTGTTTACGAATTTCATCACTGATTTTTAAATACCAGAAGTTTTTATCTTTGTGTGTTATCTGAAGATTCTTTATGATAAAACTATGAAACTATATTACTTTTTAAAAGGATAATTTACCTTAAATCACTTTCATTCTTTTTGTTGAAGGTTTAGCATTATGCATAGATTATAGAAGGTTTACATGTAGAGAAAGATGATATATAATATAAAATATACATGGTTTATAGTGGTCCTGCAATATTCATTTATTCTCATTTCTTCTTACTAAACTTTTATGTTTTATTTAAGCCAATTACTCTTTATGTTAATACTAAGATTGAGCCATTTGTAAGTCTATTTCAATTATTGATTTTTCAAATATGTAATTCCAAAAGATTTGAATTATTAAGAAAAATCTAGTCCAATTTTAGTGAGAGAACTTTGCTTTACACATTCCAAAGACAATATTCTTTGTTGTTCATTAACCTAAAGTCTGTGCTAATTATGTTTCTGGCAAGATTTTTACCTGAACTTATTCAAACACTTAAAATATCAATGATTACAAGGTAGTTGAAAGGTTTAATAAAACATGTTGTACAAAGAAGTTGAAAGTCTATATAGAATAAAAAAATGCTCATTTAAAGATATTTGACGTTCTGTCAATTGCTAATTCTTACTATATATCTTTTTAAATATATATAAATCTAAGAACTACTGAAACATGTCATTAATCATCAAAGTAAAAAAACCTTGAACAGATACCCCCAAACTGTTTTAAGTATTCATGTTTCTGCACTTGAAATGGGCAGTTTTACTAAATACTTTCCTTAAACGAATACTAGAATAATAGAATATCTGCCTATAAATTGAATTTAGTGTCAAAGGAAAGTCTTATTCCCCCATATTTATATATTTATAGGACTGTATGTGGCATTTTAAAGCTGTCAATAACTAGAATTTCAAAGCAGTTTAAATTTATTTTGAAATATAAGATATATTTAATATAAATCCTTGAAAGTATACATGTAGATAATTAAAATTACATGGGAAAATTTAAAAAATTAATGGTGTATATAAGGTACAAAAACATAATTCAGGTAAATTATATTATGTGTATCATTATTAAAATATAAGATATTAATCTAAACCAGGGCTTGGCAAAATATATTCATCTAAACCACGGATTGGCAAGCTATTTTCTGTATGGAGTCAGATAGCAAGGCTGTGAGGTTTCTTTGCAACTACTTAATGCTGCTATTATAGTGTAAAAGCAGCCATAGAAAATACAGAAACAAAGGAATGTGAAGTGTGGCTATGTTCCAATAAAACTTTATTTACAAAGAAGCGTAAATTGTACAATTCACCAAATTGTAATTGATGGATTGTCTTTGCCAACATTATGTAGCACTTTTAAGCTCACAATTTCTGAAGGAAACACTTTTCTAGTTGGAAGGTTTGTGAACTGGACACTTGATTAACGTTTATCCATGTTCAGCTCAACTGTGATGAAATGGGCCATTCCTCACAGTTACAATATTAAGGACAACAATCATGAGCTTTTTTTTTTTTTTGACAAATGAAGTTTTTAAATCTTGAGGAAACTGTTTTTCTTTTTAAAGGAATACATCTGGGGAGGAGGAAATATAAAATATGTCACAATCAGATTATGATTAATATATTCAAACAACTATTTCCTTAGACATTGATATTTTATTCTAGTATGACATATCCATAAAATATCAATCAACAGAAGTACTTAAAAATACTTTAATGTACATCCATCTATGCGTAAATATGTGTGTGTACACACACATTTATACATAAATACATACATATGTAAGTGCACATATCAGTTTCCTAGTTAATTTGGTGCCAGTGATATATTTATACTTCTACATGCTTCTGTGTTTTTCTAAATTTATTTCTGTTTCTGCTGAATGTCTGGGTACATAATTCATGAATGATATTTAAATTTCTAAGATGGTGTTCTATTTGCCTGACACTCAAAATATAAGCAAGAAATGTGAACTCCTCACTGGATCTATAATTTTCAGGAGCATCACTAAGGTATATGTACTACCCTGGCTCCAATAGTACGAAGCTTGTATTGGATTTCGACATGTGGCTTTAAAACCCCAGGCATGGTGCAATTTTCTGAATTATTCACACATAATCACTCCAGGGGATTACATTTAAGCGTGATGGCAAAGAACCTTAAAGCAGACAGCTATGAAGAGTCCTGTCCTGGAGTCGATATTCAGAATACATTAACGATGATGATAACATAATGTTCATGACCTCAGTGTGTTAAAGTTACCTATTCAGACATGATGGTAGAGATGATGATGATTTTGAATGTCTCAGATAAGCATTTAATCACCATTTTCTCCACTTATTTGTTATTAGAGAAATATACATTTAAGAGAAGGAAAAGAAGGCTAATTCGTTAAGTGGTATTGATTTTACATAATACATAGTTAGAAATGCCCATCAAAGGTATGGCTACCAGAAATAATTGAATAAGTAAATTGTGTCTCTTAAACTAATAACAGAATAATGCTGTTATTACTGTTGCTAATAATCATGCTTTTAAATGCAAGTGTATGCTATTTTCAGAATATAAATTAAAAGAGATAAAAGCAAAATTACATGTGTCAGATCATCTAAAATTCATAATTAATTTATTTGAATATTAGGAATGATTTAGTGCAAGGTAGAAGTTTGTAAGTTTAAAAAATGTAAAGCAACTTTTGGATATCTGGGAATAGTATGCCAAGGAACAAATACAGTCCAGTGATAAATAAAATTAGATTAACATGATAACATTTGTATAATTTTAGGACACTTGCTTTCCTAAAGTTTGTTCTCATTTGTATATCCTGTCTTCTGAATCCATAAGATACCCAGCTTTTATTATTCAAACATATAGCTGGATACAACGGCTTTGATGATTGAAACATGTGAAAAGGCCTACATCTTGGAAAGAAGTAGGCAGAAAAGACACTTTGAAAAGAGCTACTATACAATTCATGGAGCAAGAGAATGACTGGTAGAAGATTAAGCTTACAGGGATAGAACCTAAAGAATTCATCCGTAAATTTCAGTTGCCATTGATGCCTATTAGAAGGCTTAAAGCAGTCCGATGACAGGACATTCAATATAAAAAATGTCACTGGGAGCTCTTTTGTGATTAATTGTTAAAAAGCAATATTCAAGATATATTTGAACAATGAAAAAAATCTGATGCAATGTGATGAGCCAGTGGGGTGGAAATGAAATTGGCTGGAATAGAAACAGATTGTAGGCAGGTGAAAGCAGAGAAGCCAAGTTCAGTTTAATTTACTAGGAAGATGTCCAATGAAATTTCAGAGCAGTGGACATCCCAATTTGGAGTTTAAAGCATATGTTCTAGGTCAGGAAATACATTTAAGAGTTATCTGCATGAAAATGGCACTTAAAACAAAAAGGAAGATGGATATCAGAGATACATCTAGTAGTGAATACTCAGATTGTATTTGGAAAGCCAATATTAATGCTCTATTTTGACCAGTGTTCTCCAGTTTCTTTCTGCTAAATCTCATATAGCCTTTGGTGAGAACTGGAGTAGGTGAGAAGAAAGGTTTTATTTATTCAAATACTTTTGTGCATCTTTTTCTTTACTGTTTAATTGACACAATTATAGCTAAAATACGAATCAATTTAATAAAACAAAGTAGTTCCTTATTGATTTTAGCAAATATTTACTACTGATAAGAGAGTTGTTCTAGGGAAAATAAATAAAGTTATGAGAACTATGACTTACAACTAGACTTAATAATTATTTAATATCATTGATTTTATGAGTCTAGTATAGTGTTTTTTAGCAATTAGCTAAGAAATTAAAACAAGATTCAAAATTTCAAATATCAAATAAATCAATAAATATATAAATAAATGCACAGGTATAGTTAAAAGCTTTTTTTTCTTTAGGGTTACTTAACAGCTACTTTTCTCATAGGCTGTTTTCTTCCACAAAAAAAGTTATACATGAGTAAATTTATTTTATTTTATATAAAAATATTTTTTAATGTTTATTTTTGAGAGAGACAGAGTGTGAGCAGGGGAGAGGCAGAGGGAGAGGGAGACACAGAATCCGAAACAGGTTCCAGGCTCCGAGCTGTCAGCACAGAACCCGATGTGGAGCTCGAACTGATGAACGGCGAGATCATGACCTGAGCCGAAGTCAGACGCTTAACCGACTGAGCCACCCAGGTGCCCCTGAGTAAATTTATTTTATACTTAGCACAGAATTCATTAAATATCTAGCTGTATTCAGGTTGAAAGGTATTTTTGAGATTAATATGGGGAAAATAATAAAACAAAAGGAAGTAATTTAATGAGGGGAAAAATATTTCCCAGGATTTCCAGGATGAAACCACTTCTAAAGGGAAAACACCTATGATACTTTTCAAGTAGTTGTATTTCTTCATGTCCTGCGAGCCTCAGAACTTTGAAAGAAGAAAATTTTTTACTTACAAAAAGAATAGTGTTTCACATTGATAGGGTGTTCAAAAATATTTGTTGATTTGGTAATGATTGCTACTTGGTAATAATGTTGCTCTAATTTGAATGACTGACTACACAAGTGGGACGTTTTCATTAATTCAAAATTTTATTTGGTATGCTTTTGCAATGATTACAATAGAAAGAAGATTTAATATAGTTTTACCTGTGAAAGAAAATTTACATGAAAAGATGCCAAAAATCATCTCTAAGAATTTAATAGAGGACTGGTTAAGAGTAAGGGCACTCCATTTATTAATATGATTCCAAATTCAGATTGGTGAGTAGTAATTAAAAATATTGAAACTTCAAGGAACTGATATAGTATATGGAAAGTGTGTAAAAGAGTACCTAGCACCCAGAATAGCCAATGCAAGGGGTGCTTAAAAGTTGATAATAAGAAAACAAATGAACCAAATAAAATGTGGGGCAAAGATCTGAACAGACACTTCACCAAAGAAGATATACAAATGGCAAATAAGCACATGGAAAAATATTCAACATTATATGTTTTTAGAGGATTCAAAATCAAAAGTACAGTGAGATACCATTATGTAGGTATTAGAATGGCAAAGCCCCAAACAAAGAACACACCAAAGCTATCAAGGATATGGATCTACAAGAACTCTCATTCATTGCTGGTGGAAATAAAAAATGGTACAGCCACTTTGGAAGATAGTCTGGAAATTTCTTAAAAAGCTAAAAATACTCTTACCATAAAATTCATGCACTTACCATACAATTCAGCAATCATGCTCTTTGGTACTTACCCAAATAAGTAGAAACTTACAACTACACAAAAACGTGTATATCATGAGTGTTCACAGCAGCTTTATTCATAATTGCCAAAAATGTGGAAGCAATCAAGATGCCCTTCAATGGAAGAATGGATAAACAGTGTAGATCCATACATTGGTATATTATTCAGCACTAAAACGAAACAAGGTACCGAGTCATGAAGGGACATGGAGAAATCTTAAATGCATATTTTTAAGTGAAAGAAGCCAGTTGAAAAATGCTACCTGCTATGTTATTCCAGATTTATGACATTCTGGAAAAGGCAAAACTATGGAGACAGTAAACAGGTGACTAGTTACCAGGCATTCAAGGAGAGAGAGGGGTGGATGACTATGTCGAGCACAGAGGATATTTTAGGGCAGTGAAACTATTCTTTATGACACTGTAATGGTGGATATGTATCATCACACATTTTTCAAAACCCATAAAATGTACAGCACAAAGAGTATACCCTAATGCAAACTATAAACTTCAATATTGGCTCATCATTGTAACAAATGTACCAATCTTGTTACCACAAGATTTTAATTATTAGGGAAACTGAGGAAACAGGAAGGGGTAGGTGGGAACTCTCTATGTTTTCTGCTCACTTTTTCTCTGAACCCAAAAATGTCCCCAAAATAAGCCTATCAAAAAAACCCAAAGCAAAACAAAAAAGAAGAAAAAAGAAATGTTAATTTTACATTTTTTACCTGCACAGCTCTGGGAAATTTATATAACATACTAATGTAGTTTCAATCTCATGAATATTAAATGAGATAATGCACTTAAAATGCTAAATATAGACCTGGCATCTAATAACCATCAATAAAAGATTGCTGTTTTTGTTGATGATTATGCTCCCATGAGAGTTGTTATCTGAAAAACCCATTGGAATTAAATTCTATGATACCCTATTTAAGTAGCTTGAGAAAAATTGGAAAGAGTAAAATATGAACTGGGCATTTCTAAAGAGGCCATAGGAGCAAATGAATGGAATTGATAAGGCAATAACAAATTTTCAAATGGAGCAAATTTCCTAGAGCAAGCAAATAGATCCTCTTGAATAAAGAAACCATGAAGTATCCATTGCTGACCAAGACCATACTCCCTCTTCTCTTTAATTTGCTTTTGTCATCTCCAGAAAGAATCGTAATCAAATTATAAATAATGGGCAAAAAACATTTTAAAAAGTTACCACGCTCAAATACTGATGCACCGGGAGGTAAATAAAACAATACATGAAAAAAAAATCTAATATTTATAAGAAAGTTCTTGTCTACAAATCACAAGTACAGAAGGTCTCGCACATGTACATTCAGAACAATAGTCAACAAGAGACGTCACACAGAAGGGTTCAAGTCCAAAAGAATGAAGGCAAATATTATTGCAATTTTCCAAAATGGGAAATAAGGGGATTTAAAAACTACATACCAATTAGGCAATAAACTTGACATGTGTCTTTGGCGCAATTCTAAACCAGATTATGCAGCAGATGGTTTGTAAGCGTTTCACAATTATAGTGTTGATCACTAGGCACCAACATGAATTCACATTGTGCAAATCATACCAAAATAATTTCCTTTCCGTTACCAGTGTGTCAGTTAGACCAGTGGATATAGACATCATAACATATTATCTTTTACAAAGAATTTTATAAGATTTGCGTCAAAATCTTTTGTATGATTTTTAAAAATGTTGCTGGCATGTAAATGCTATTAAATGGACATTTTGTCATGGAATAACCCTAGCTAATTCTTGGTATAAATTTGTTACAATGGTTCTGAATAAGTATTGTTTATCAGAAACACCTGTGGAACATTTTCTAAAACATGTACTTAGATTCAGGCCCTACCCAAGATATCCTGACTCAGTAAGTCTGGTTACACCTAGGCTATTTCAAATAGTAATTTGTAAAATGATAGAATGTAAGTTGTTTTCCAATTTAATCTAAGGATCTAATACGATTTATAACCATCTTTTAGTTTGAGGGCTGCACTATTTATGTTTCATTAATGGCTTTATTCTACCTTTAAATGTTCTATAACTATTCCACTTCATTTTAATTTTTTTAAGTTTAAATTTTATTTTTGAGAGTGAGAGAGACAGAGCATGAGCAGGAGATGGCAGAGAGAGAGACAGGGAGACAGAGAAACTGAAGTAGGCTCCAGGCTCTGAGCTTGTCTGCGAGATCATGACTTGAGCTAAAGTCAGACACTCAACTGACTGAGCCACCCAAGCACCCTTATGACTATTCCATTTCTAAAACAAATCATCATAGTGACATTATTTTCAGTTTTTATATTAAACTTTATTTCCTAACATTAGATATATTTTTGACACAGCATGCAAAGATAATAATAAGTAATAATATCATGTTATGAGTCCTCTCAAAAGCCTTCAAGGATCTCACTTGTTATATGGACTAAAAACTTTCCCCACGTGGTTCAGTATCACTGAACTCTGTCACCTCTTAACACTCACCTCCTAATGACTTTCTTTCTCATTCACTCCACTTTGGCCAGACTGGCCTTTTTTATTGTTTTTCAAACAAGCCAGGGATGCAACCACATTGGTGCCTTTTGCCTTTCTAGTCCCTCCAATCCAGATATCCACATGATCTCTCCATCCCTTATTTCATTTATTATCTATCTCCCACACAAAAATTTTTTGTCTATTTTGTTCAATGTTATATCCACAGATACTTGTGTCCATATATTAGGTAGAACATATATTAATGAATGGATAAGTAAAATAAATTGTTTCTGCCTTTATTCATTTTTTAAAAGTTTTATTTATTTATTTTGAGAGAGACAGGGAGAGAGAGGGGTAGAGAGAGAGGGAGACAGAGAGAATCCCAAGCAAGCTTGGCACTGTGAGTGCGGAGAGCCCAATGCAGGGCTTGAACTCACAAACCATGAGATCATGAACAGAAATCAAGAGTCAGATGCCTAACCAACTGAGCCACCCAGGCGTCCCATATGCATTTTATTTTATTTTATTTTATTTTTTTTAATTTGTACACTTTATAGTTTATTGTCAGGTTAGTTTCCATATAACACCCAGTGCTCTCCATATGCATTTTAAAATATAATTACAGGCCTACCTCATTTTACTGCACTTCACTGTATTGTTCTTCACAGAAAGTGTGTTCTTTACAAATGAACTTTTGTGGCCACCTTGCACTGAGCAAGTTTATCAGTGCCACTTTCCCAACAACATTTGTTCACTTCATGTCTCTGTCACTTTAGTAATTCTCAAAATGTTTCAATTTTTTCATTATTATCATATTTGTTATGATGGTCTGTGATCAGTGATATTTGATGTTTTGGGGTGCCACAACCAGCACCCATAGAAGACGGTGAACTTACTACATTCCCCCATATCTCTCTCTCTCCTCAGGCCTCCCTATCCCTGGGACAAACCACACTTAAATGAGACCTAATTAATAACCCTACAGTGGCCTCTAAGTGTTCAAGTGAAAGGAAAAGTAGTATGTCTCTCTCTCTTTAAGTCAAAAGCTAGAAAGGAATAAGTTCAGTGAAGAAGGCATGTTGAAAGCTGAGACAGGCTGAAAGTTAGGTCTCTTGCACCTAAAGGTTTGCCAAGTCACAAATGAAAGAGAAAATTTCTTGAAGGAAATGAAAAATGCTATTTCAGTGAACACACAAATAATAAGAAAACCAAACAAACTTATTGCTGATATGGAGAAAGTTTTAGGGGTCTGGAGAAAAGATCAAACCAGCCATAATATTCCATTGACCCAAATCCTAATCCAGAGCAAAGGCCTGATTCCCCTCAATTCTATAAATGCTGAAAAAGTTCAGAAAGTCACAGGAAAAAAAAAAGTTTGAAGCTAGTACATGTTGCTTCATGAGGTTTAGGAAAATAACCATGTCCATAACATAAAAGTGCAGAGTGAAACAGCAAGCATTGGTGTTGAAGCTACAGCAAGTCATCCAGAATATCTGGCTAAGATAACTACTGAACATGGCCACAGTAAACAACATATTTTCAATGTACACAGCCTTATATTGGAACAAGATGCCATCTAAAACGTTTTTAGCTGGAGAGAAGAAGCAAATGCCTGGCTTCAAAGTTTCAAAGGACAGGCTGACTCTCTCGTTAGGGGCTAATGATGGTGGTGACTTTCAGTGGAAGCCAGTGCCCATTTGCAATTCTAAAAGTTGAGGATCCTTAAGAATTACACTAAATCTACTCTCCTTGTGCTCTATCAATGGAACAGTAAAGTCCAGAGGACAGAACATTGGTTTACAACATAGTTTACCAAATATTTTAATCTCACTGTTGAGACCTACTGCTCGAATAAAAAGTTCCTTTCAAAATATTATTACTCATTGACAATGCACCATGTTACCTGAGAGAGCACTGATGGAGACCTACGATGGGATGAATGTTTTTTCATGGCTGCTGACACATCCATTCTGTAGTACTAGGACCAAGCAATAATTTTGACTCACAAGTCTTATGATTTAAGAAATACATTTCATGGGGCACCTGGGTGGCTCAGTCAGTTAAGTGTCTGACTTCGGCTCAGGTCATGATCTCACGGTTTGTGAGTTCAAGCCCCACATCAGGCTCTGTGCTGACCGCTCAGAACCTGGAGCTTCCTTCAGGTTCTGTATCTCCCCCTCTCTCTGCCCCTTCCATGCTCATGCTCTGTCTCTCTCTGTCTCTCAATAACAAATAAAAATGTTAAAAATTTTTAAAAAAGAAATGCATTTCATAAGTCTATTGCTGCCATTGATAGTGGTTCTTCTGATGGATCTAAGCAAAATACATTGAAAACCTTCTGGAAAGGATTCACCAATCTAGATGCCATTGAGGATATTCATGTCTCATGAATAGATCAAAATATCAACATTAAAAGGAATTTGGAAGGAATCGACTCCAAGCGTCATGGATGACTTTGAGGGGTTCACAACCTCAGTGGAAGAAGTAACTGGAGATGTGGTGGAAAGAGCAAGAGCACTAGGAATGGAGCCTGAAAATCTGACTGAATTTCTGCAATCTCATGATAAAATTGGAATGGATGAGTAGTGACTTTTTCTGGAAGAACTGTTTCTTCTGTTTTCTTGAAATGGAATCTATTCTGGGTGAAGATGCTGCAGATATGGTTGAAATGACAATAAAGGATTTAGAATATAGGTAAACTAAGTTAACAAAGCAGCAGCAAGACTTGAGGAGATGTATTCCAATTTTGTAAGAAGTTCTACTGTAAAATGCTGGCAAACAGCATCACATGCTACAGAGCAATTGTTTATGAAAGGAAAAGTCAACTGATGCATGAAACTTTATTACAGTCTTGTTTTTAAGAAATTGCCACAGCCACCCAACCATCAGCACCCACCACCTTGATCAGTCAGCAGCCATCAACATCAAGGCAAGACCCTTTGCCAGCAAAAAATGCTATGACTCACTGAAAGCTCACATGATAGCAGATAGTTTTTGCACAACGATATCTTTAAATTAAGGCACATTGTATTCATAGACATAACACTATTGTAAATTTAATAGACTACAGTGTACTGTATACAAAACTTTATGAGCACTGGGAAACCAAAAACTTCATTGAATTTACTTTATTGTGATATTTGGGTTATTGCCATGGTTTGGAAACCTGCAATGCCTGTACAAGAATACCAAAATTCTTTTTTTTTTCATATATTAATCAAAGTATTCTCCTAAAGTAACTTTGGAAATGCACTTTTTCCTCCAAAACCCCCAAATGCCATGCATTGTTTTAAGTTTCTTATCATTTGGATATTTTCTGAGCTTATTCAAATCCTAAGAGTTCATTTCAAATTTTGCAACATATTTTTTTCTTTTTTTATATATTATTTTAAGTTTATTTTGAGAGAGATGGAAACAGCATAAGCGGGGGTGGGACAGAGATACAGGGAGAGAGAGAATCCCAAGCAGGCTCGAACTCATGAAACCATGACATCATGACCTGAGTCGAAACCAAGAGTCAGGGCCTTAGCCTACTGAGCAGCTCAGGACCCCTACAACATATTTTCTGTAAGGCCTTTCTCATAAGTAGTTTCTTTTATTAGTATCAAAATCTCTAGCTACTCTAATAATATCTTTTATATCTTAGAAATGTCATCTGAATAAGACCATTTCTATTTTCAATTTATGATCTCTGTTTTGGATCAAATGGAATTTCTGTTATGATGATGTTATTGATATAACTAGCATTATATTTTCATATTAACCCTTAAGCCAGAAAAATTTGCATTTCTTCTTTCATTATAATTTTCTCCCCCAAAACTGGCATAGTATCTGAATTATTATGGAGGACTAAAAGGATTTATTTTTTGTTTTTGCCACTTTAATTACATATCAGATAATTTAGTTTGTGTTTGTGTTTTCCTTCTTAGACTGTGTCAATGTTTGTGTGTGTGTACATAAAGTAAATTATATGATGTGTTTATGATTTTTAAATTATATGATTTCTCATATCTTTTTTTTCTGTTTTAATGCTTTAGCTATAAAATACTTTCAAAAAACTCTTATCCAGAAGACTAATATGTAAAATAAGTTAATACTCGGTTGCTCTACATTATATTCTCTTTAGTCAGTCAGTGTTTCTTCTTTCCCAAAGTGGTTTCTCAGCATTTTAGAATTTCCTACATCACAAATTGAAAACCACAGCTTTATAGTAAACTGGAAATTGTTCTATGCTTACTGTAGAGCAGCGACTCTCAGGATAATTTTTGCCTCCTCCCTGAGGACCCTTGATAATATCTGGAGATAATTTTGGTTGTCACAACATGGAAAAGTGTTCTTTTGGTCTTTAAAAAGTAGGTGTTGCTAAACATCCAACAATGCATAGGACAGCTCCCCACGACATCAAGTATCTGGCTCAAAATGTGAAAAGTGCCATTGGTGACAATTCCTGTTACGGAAATGTATCACGAATGAACATCTATTCAGCCAAGAAGATTGATAATCTTTCCGTTGGTGAATATACATCATACAACAACGCTCTGAGTAAAGAATTATAATCCAATATGAAAAATTATTTACATAAATTTTCATGTTATTCTTTAATTCTCATTAATGATAAACAAATACATCTATAACTTATGTTTTCCAATAACACTTACCTTGAAGGAACAATTAAGAATTGGGTTGAATCTCAAATAAATCATGTTGATTTTTACTCTTAAACCTGCTCCTATGACATTGTTTTACGACAATGCAAATAGCACCAACAATTGCCAACTTGTTTGACAAATTTTAGTCATCCATTACCTTTTTTGCTGTTTTCCTCTCACCTAACACATCTTATCCAATAAGAGATCTATTGTGTGTATACAAAATGGATATAAGTAAACAGCTTTCATATGAAAAAAATATTTATATCTGTTTATAAGCTGGCCACTTTTCCTTATTTCCAGTTCTATTCTTTTAGAGCAAGCCATCTGGACTACAGTAACAGCCTCCAAATTGACAAACGGATTTCTGTCCTTCTTCTCTTACTCCTTCTAAGTGTCCTTCTCTCCTCCTCAAGTCACTTCGCCATCCAATAGTCAAAACTACACTTTTAACACAGAAATAAGACCATGTTTCTCTTTCCCTAAACCTCTCCAATATATTTCGATAATAAATAGCTAACAAAAGCAAAGGTAGCACCCCACCAAAGATAGAAATGACAAATAAACATATGAAAATACACTTACCATTAGATACACTAGAGGATTACAAGTCAAAACAGCAGTGAGCTACCACCACTCTTCGATGACAATGGCCAAAATCCCAAACACTGACAGCAGCCTAGTAAGGTTATGGAACAGGAGGAGTTGTCATTCATTGTTGGTGGGAGTACTAGACGATTCGGTCACTTAGGAATACAGTGACAGTTTTTTACAAACCTAAACATTTTTACTACACAATTTGGCAATTACATCCCTTGGAATTTACCCAAATGAGTTCAAACTTATGTTCACACAAAAGCCTGCACAGGAGTCTTCGCAGTAGCTTTAGTCTTAATTTCAAAAGCTGGTAGCAACCAAAATGTCCTTCAGTCAGTGAAGGGATAACTAAACTATGGTACTTCCAGACAATGGAATGTTATTCAACACCAAAAAGAAATGAGCTATCATGCCTTAAAAAACATAGAGGAACCTTAAATGCATATTATTAAGTGAAAGAAATCCATCTGTCAAGGCTACATGGTATTTGATAAGGTTGCCATAACCAAAATGCCACAGACTGGATGGCTTAAACATAAATTTATTTCACAGTTCTGGAGTTTGACAGTCCAAGATCAAGGTAAAAATAGGCTTGTTTCACCTACGTCCTCTCCCCTTGGCTTGGAGAAAGCCACCTTTTCACTGTCATCACATGGCTTTTTCTCTGTGCACACATATTTCTCGTCTTTCTCTTCTTATAAGGACACTAGTCACATTGGATTTGTACCTTATCCTTAAGACCTCATTTAACCTTAATTACTTCCTATCTCCAAAGGCAGTCACGATGGGGGTCATTTATTTGACTTCAACAAATAAATTTGGGGCAGGGGACACAATTCAGACTATAACTGCTACAATTATTTATGATTCCAATGATTTGACATTCTGAAAAAGGCAAAACTAGGGAGAGTATAAACATCAGCAGTTTCCAGGGATTAGGGAGGAAGAAAGAGTTAATAGGCAGAACACAAAGGATTTTTAGGCAGTGAAACTATTCTGTACGATACCACAATGTTAGATACATGGCATTATACATTTATCAAATCTCATAGCATGTACAACACCAAGAGTGAAACCTAAGATAACCATGGACTTTGGATAAAAATGATGTGTCAATGTAGTTTTATTAATTTTAACAAATGTACCACTCTGGTAGACAATATTAGTGCAGGGGACTATGGATGCATGGGGCAGGGAATATACAGGAACTCTCTGTACTTTCTTTCCAATATTGCTGTGAACCTAAAACCTCCCTAAGATATGAAGTTTATTAAAAATTTAAAAATGTACTCTATCAGTTCCCTAGGGACAATGTAACAAACTTTCACAAACTGGGTAATTTAAAATAAGAGAAATTTATTGTCTCAAGGGCCTGGAAGCTAGAAGGCTGAAATCAGGTGTTGGCAGGGCCATGTCACCTCTGAAATCTACAGGTGAACACTTTCTTGCTTGCCTCTTTTTAGCTTGAAGTTGTTCGCTGGAGATCTTTGGTGTTCTTTGACTTCCAGCTGCATAACTCCAGTCTCTGCCTTTCTCATCACATGGTATTCACCAGGGTGTCTCTGTCTTCACATGGATATCTTCTTATAAGGGCACCGGTCATAATGGATTATGGGCCCACCCTACTCCAGGATGGTATCATCATAACCAGTCACATTCACTGGAAATGATCCTATTTCCAAATGAGGTCTTATTTGTGGTAATGAGGGGTTAGGGCTTCAACAATATCTTTCCTTTGGGTCAGCAGATGAGGAGTAGGGTGGGATGCAGACACAGTTTAACCCCAGCAGTGACTGTGACCACATGGTTGTTTATAGTCTGGCTTCTGACTCCCCTGGAATTCAGTTCCTGCCCATCTGCTCCTCATTCATTGTGCTAAGGCCACACAGGTCTTTTTATTATTATTATTATTATTATTATTATTATTATTTTGGTTTATTTATTTGTGAGACAGAGAGAGACAGAGCACAAACAGGGGAGGGGGAGAGAGAGAGACGGAGACACAGAATCTAAAACAGGCTCTGGCTCTGAGCTGCCAGCACAGAACCTGATGCGGGGCTTGAACCCACGGACCGCGAGATCATGACCTGAGCCAAAGTCGGACACTTAGCCGACTGAGCCACCCAGGTGCCCCCACACAGGTCTTATTATTGTTCCGAGTTTGCTTTTGTGGCCTCTTCTGCTTAAAATATGCTTTTCTGGAGATAGTTACGTGTCTAATTTCTTCACTTTATTCAGATACCTCGGATGTGATCTCCTGAGAAAGCTTTTTCTGGCCAATCAGGCTGTCTCACCATATCTCCTTTATTGTTCATGATAACACTTGTTATTTGACGTTTGTTTTTGTTTATTCGATGTATACTTTCATTCAAGAATGCAGAGGAGGGGCACCTGGGTAGCTCAGTCGGTTAAGCTCCCGACTTCCACTCAGGTCATGATCTCCAGATTCGTGAGTTCAAGACCCGAGTCGGGCTCTGTGTTAACAGCTCAGAGCCTCGTTCTGTGTCTCCCTCCCTCTTTCTTCCCCTCCCCCACTCATGATCTGTCTCTCTTTCAAAAATAAACAGTAAAGAAAAAATTAAAAAACAAGAATGCAGGGGAACATTGTATTTATAGCCACTGGAATGGCTTAGCACCTGGTATGTACTCTGTGGGTATATATTGAATGGGTGAATGAGAAAAGTCAGATGAAATGTTATTAGGTGGACCACTAGCCTAGGCATTATAACCTCAGCCCAGGAGACCCCAAAATAATCTAAATATTCTCACACTCTTTGCCAGTGTATGTGCCATCCTCTGTATCTTCCTTAATTGTAGACTGGGTTTTCCTTTTTCTCATTACATTGAAGTTTTTTCCTTTGCAAGTGTTGGTTTCTAAAATTACAGATTGGGAAAAAAAACTTATTTCATAAATATATATTTTTTAATGCCTTAACTCCCCCCCCCACAAAAAAAGAATTTCAATCACAATTTTAGAGTATAAAACCTTGGGTAGTAAAATGTAAAACATATGCTATAATTCATGTATTCATAATAAAGAGTACATGTTCAAATTAGGATTTTGCAGCATAATTATATAAATGAAAGAGATAATGGGATTTTGTACAACTGAAATTGTGTAAACTAAAAATGAAAATGATATGAGTATTCCTACTTCTGATAAGGTTCCATGGCATAACCCCCAATTTCACATCCGCCTATGGTGTTCTTTTTTCTGTTATTTCCCTGGAGAGTCCTAATTATTGCTCTTCACAATGATACACTAGGCTGACATGAGAGCAAAGCGCTTCTCTCACTAAGGTTAACCTTATGTTATTATACTACAAAGAAATATGCACTCTTGATTTATCATAATATCATTAGTCAAATAGCTAGTTCAGTTGACCAACCCTTTCATTTAATTGGCCCTTTGAGTGTAGCATTTCCCTAGGTAGACACGGAAAGTCCTTTCGCAGGGCCAGCTGGAGCAGCATACTCAGAATCACACGCAGGTTATCTCTGCTGATAACCAGCTGATGTTGCTGAACAGAACCGAAGCACACCGTCTCTTGCCCTTTAGGATAAGTTGCTTTTTCATTGAATACACTAGCTCATAAGATAAAGGAAAACATTGGCCCCCTTTTTTCCTCATTGTATAGTGACAGTTGTGGAGCCTGTTTATAAAAATCATTTCCTATATGTCTCCCATTAGACTCATAAGATTATGTTAACACTGTCCAGACTTGCATAATTTCTTTCAATAACCACACTCTTGAACAACCTCTGCAATGCTATATCTGAAAGGGGAAGTCTACTATATAATTTCCTATTTATTGTCATAGTCCTAAATCCTTTTCTCAACATCTTTCATGTACTTTATTACTCTTTGCTTTTAATCTTCCATGAAATATGACCTAATTGTGGTCCACAACTCATCCTTTGAAATTGGCCCTCTTTCCTGTTTCTCTTGATGTGACCTTGTCCCCCTTCACAATGAACCTGGAAAGCATCCGTGGTTATATAACTTCCACCTGCTTCGTGCAAATACTCATCTTGTTTTTGAAGCTCTTAGGATGCCTCTTCCCCAGCATCTCCATGTGCAGCTTAAAGTACCCACTGGTTTCAAGAATTAGACCTGGGCAGACCTCATAGGTATTGTGGTTCACATACTGTTCATACAAAACAGCTCTTCCTCCCCTTCTTTCTGCCTAACCTCACATACAAATCTCAGGCCATGTGCTATTCACAAATATTCTTGTGATGCCCTGCACAAACTAGACATTACTATCTATAGGCCATGTTCAAGTACTTGCTTTTTCAATAGTGAGAGGATTTAGCTTATCTGTCCATATGGTCACAGCATCCTCCTGTGACTAGGGATAGACATTTATAAAACAGCTGCACAGATTTAAGAGCTCCTGCTCTGAAATAGAACAAAATGCACAATCTGGAAACAAACCCCATGACTATATCTGTATTAGGCGAGGTCTCTAGTAAACAAAAAATAAATATGTCAGAAGAAATCAACTGCAAATAAAGCCAGGCTCCTTTCCTTTACATATGCTTTGGAGTTTCATAAAAATGGCTCAGGTTATATGATTTCCTTTGTAAACATTTTAGGTCTTCAGAGAAAAAAATAATGATTTCAGTGACAGTCCCCACAGAACCAAATCAATGATATTAAAAAAAAAAAGTTAAACTTGACTGTTACTAATCCTTAGGGTATACATAATGTCAAAGAAAATTCACATTTTGTAGCATTCTGTGTCTGATGAATTATTTTTCTCTAAAAAGAGGTATTTGTTTATGGGGGGAAATAGGCATGAGTAATACCTATACGAACAACAACACGAAAATTATCCTCTTTAAAAATCGGTCTCTTAAGTTTGGGCATAAGTTAGTGTTTACCAGGCGATAATAAAATATAGATACATGTTGATGAAAGTTTAGAAACCCTTAAACCGACACTGGATCATCTAAAGATTGTGTAATTATTTTTTGGTTTTTTGGTTTTTGTCTTCTTAGCACCATGATTCCTTTAGCACTCATGTTCCTTTTTGGTAGAAAATGAGCTCGAGTAGGTCCTCCTTCAGTCTATTTCATGTATGTATGGTCAGTGGCTAGCAGAGACCAGAATGTCAATGTCTTTTCAAAAAAATATTTTAATGTTTATTTATTTTTGAGAGAGAGACAGACAGAAAGTGCAAGCAGGGGAGGGGCAGAGAGAAAGGGAGACACAAAATCCAAAGCAGGTTTCAGGATCCAAGCTGTCAGCACAGATCCTGATGCAGAGCTCGAACTCACAAACTGTGAGATCATGATCTGAGCCAAAGTTGAACGCTTAACCCACTGAATCACCCAGGCTCAATGTATTTCTGTGGAATTAATAATAATTTTAAATCTTTGAGTATTTAACAAATGCAAACCCTCTGCTTATAGACTCTATCTATTCTTTTAAGTAATCAGATTTTGAGGTATAAACAAAATGCTACCATTTTGAATACACAATTCAATGAGTTGTTGGCAATTGTATAACTCTCCCCCCCCCAAATTTCCTTTTCCCTTTATGCAGCAAATCCTCATTCTTTTCTCAATTTGTGACTTTTGGTAACCACTTTCTTATGTTTAATCACTATGCATTTGTCTTGTCTAAAGTTTAATATACATAGAATTAGTTAGCAGACATTTTTGTCTGTGCCTGGATTATTGTTTTTCAGCATTAATTCAAAAAATTAAGCCATGTTGTTGGATTAATCAGGAGTTCATCCATTTTTGTTGCTGGGTACATTGTTTGAATGTACCAACATCTGTTTTTACTATTCCCTGTTGTTGGGCTTTTGGGTGGTTTTCAGTTTGGAGAGGTTATGAAAACTGATTAAAATCCTTGCACAAGTTGTTATGTGGCATATGTTTGCATTTCTCTTGGATAATATCTAGGAGTGGGTTTGCTAGGTTGTATGGTGAGCATATAATTAATTTGGTGAGAGTTACTGATTTACATCCTTACCACAGTATATGAAAGTTCGAGTTGCTCCAAATTCTAATCAACATCTGTCATCTTTTTAATTGTAACCCCTCTAATATTTATTGTGGTATCTGATTGTAGTTTTAATTTGCAGTTTCTTAATGACCAATGAGAGTAAATATATTTTAATGTGCTTTTTGGCCATGTGTATACTTTGTTATGTAACATGTCTGTACAACTAGTTTGTTGTTTTTATTTGTTCATTTGCTTTCCTATTACTGTTTGTAAGGATTCTTTAAATACCAGGATATAAGTCCTTTATCATATACATGTATTGAAAGTATTATTTTTCACAGTGGCTAAAATTAACAACTCACAACAGATATTGGCGAGGATGTGGAGAAACGGGAACCCTCTTGCGCTGTTGGTGGGAATGCAAACTGGTGCAGCCGCTCTGGAAAACAGTATGGAGGTTTCTCAAAAAATTAAAATAGACCAATCCTACGACATAGCAATAGCAGTACTAGGAATTTATCCAAAGGATACAGGAGTGCTAATTCATAGGGGCACTGGTACCCCAATATTTATAGCAGTGCTTTCAACAACAGCCAAATCATGGAAAAAGCCCAAACCTCCATCAACTGATGAATGGATAAAGAAGTGGTATTTATATGCAATGGACTACTACTCAGCAATGAAAAAGGATGAAGTCTTGCCATTTGCAACAACATGGATGGAACTGGAAGGTATTATGCTAAGTGAAATAAGTCAGTCAGAGAGACAGATATCATTATGTCTTCACTCATATGTGGAAGTTGAGAAACTTCACAGAAGACCATGGGGGAAGGGAAAGAAAAAAAAAATAGTTACAAACAGAGAAGGAGGCAAACCATAAGAGACTCTGAAATACAGAGAACAAACTGAGGGTTGATGGGGGTGAGAGGGTGAGGGGGCAAAGAAAATGGGTGATGGACACTGAGGAGGGCACTTGTTGGGAAAAGCACTGGGTGTTGTATGTAAGCGATGAATCACGGGGAATTTACCCCCAAAACCAAGAGCACACTGTATACACTGTATGGTAGCTAACTGGACAATAAATTATATTTAAAAAAAAGAAAATGTTATTTTCTAGAGTTTGTCTCCTTTATCTATCTTTTTCTCTCTCCTTCCTTCTCTCTCTCCCTATCTTTTTTTCCTTTCACTGTGTCTTTTAAAGTGTAGCCATTTTTTAATTTTGTTAAAATGTAATTTATCATTTTTTCTTTTAACTTAGTGATTTTGATTAAGATGATGTTTTATAATATATTTTGAAGTAATGTAGTATAAATATTCACATTTTTTATCAAAAAAATCTTGCCTCTCCTAAGTACTTTGGGTTTTCATATAAACTTTAGAATCAATGTGTCCATTTCTAAGTCTCCTAGGATTTTGATTTTGATTACATTTTCTTTTAATTCCTTAAATGTGTTAATAATAGCTTTTTAAAAGCTTCGTCTGCTAATTTTTATCATTTCTGTCATTTATGGACATGTTTCTATTGTATTGGTAAAATGTCCCTGATTATCTGCATGTCAATTAAATTTTACTGTATGTTGTACATTGTAGATGCTACGTTTTTGAGAATGTAGTGTGTTTTTTTAGGTCATTCTTTAAAGAATGTTGAATTTTGTTCTGACAGGTAGTTAATTTATAGTTTGGTTTAATTTTTTAAAGACTTGCTTCTATACTTTCTTAGTGTGTCTATAGAATAACCTTTATTCTGGGCGTAGTTAGCCCTGCTCTCAAGATGGGGCCTTTATGGATTCTACTAAATGTCCCAGATGTTCAGTGAGATTACTTCACTGTTATTACCTAGTTTTCATAGAGTAGAAGAATATGTCACCCCAAAATATGTCTCTTGGGCCCAAGATTATTCTGAACTGATTATTTTGGGAAACTGCAGACACAGAGGAAACTCCGAAAACAGAATAGAAGTTACCTCTTTGTAAGGGAAATTTACATTAGAAAGGGGGCCTGGACCAGGAAGACAGCTGTTACCAGAGATAAACTGTTCACCTGAGAGTCCTATCTACAGAGCAAGACACCATTTGTTTGCCAAACATTTCCTCTTCTCCCCTTTTGGTGAATTGCCTTCTCTTTTTTGAAGATTCCTATCCTTTTCCATATATAAGCCTTAATAGTCTGGCAGATTTTTGAATCTCTTATCTTTGTGGGGCTTTTGTATGTATATGCATGCATAATAAAAATCATATTCTTGTTTTTTTGTCTTCTGTCTTTTATTATAGGGACGTCTGAGCCAAAACCTAGAAGGGTAGAGGAAAAATTACTTTTCCTCCTCTACGTTTAGTATGGGGTCAAAGATTTAAATATGCAAATATCTGTGATTTTTCTCTGGTTCTTTTTCTCCATTCTGTCTTGCAAATTTCATCTTTCTTTACATCCCTGAATTCTGATATCTATCTCTTCCTCTATCTCTTCCCGAGGCTCAGATGTTCTATTACATTCTTTCTAGTCCATCTTTAAGACAGAGGGGTGGGCGGCATACCTCCAGCCAAGCAAACAAGCAGCTCAGGCATGAGTGACTTTAGAATAAAGCAATCGGCTTCATGTAGTTTTCATTTGTTTTTCACTGTGATCTTTCAGAGACCACCAACTACCATTACCCGCTAAGCTGTGCATCCACAGGGAGGGGTTTCATGAGTCCAAGCAAAGAACAGGATTCTGAGGGAAATAACAATAACACAGAAAGAGCAACAATAACATAAGGGTTTGGGACATCTGAGTTCAGTGACCTCATTGAACACTTAGGACATTCAACAGAGACTCCAGAGAGATCCTACTTTGAAAGCAGGGTTATCTACTGCCAGGATAAAGATTATGTATATCTACACTAAGGAAGCTTAGAAACCAGTCCTGTTAAAAACACTGGAAGCTGAAAGCAAAAGATTCTAGGTCTTAGGGGAAAATGAGAATAAATGTGTTGTTTTTTTCTGGGGTCCACAATGAAAGAATCAACTCAAACTTTGAAATGCATTTCTAATCTACATATTCTTTCTAAAAAACCATTCTTTCTGCCAGCTTGTAGATGAAATATGTTTTCTTTCCCTCCTCCATTTCGATAATATATTTTCTTATTCTCTTCCCATTAAGTGTTCTTTTGACGAACTTAGCTTCCCTTTTAAAATCTTATCATGTTCATGTGTATATTAATTTTTATTTGTGAGTTGATTTGTTTCTTTTTTTATTTCTCAGTCTTTATATTCTTTTAGTTTTAGTATTGAATTCTTAGCTATAAAGTATTTAAAAATACGTATCATGTTTTAATCATTTTAAATAACGTTTATTTTAGGCTTTTGAATTTTACATACTTGTACTCGATTTTAGCTCTATTTCCACTGAAAAAAATTTTTTAATGTTTTATTTACTTTGAGAGAGAGAGAGAGAGAGCACATAAGCACATGAGGAGCAGAAAGAGAGGGAGAGAGAGAGAATCCCAGTAGGCTCTGCGCTGTCAGCACAGACCCTATGTGGGGCTCCAGCCCACGAACTGCAAGATCATGACCTGAGCCAAAATCAAGAGTCAGACGTTTAACCGACTGAGCCACCCAGGTGCCCCTGAAAAAATTTTTAAATTTTCTTTAGATAGTTGCTTCAATTAATATTAACTACCTTAATTGTTTTAGAAATTCTGTATCTATTTCAAGTTTTTGTTCCCAGTTTAGTTATAATATGTAATTATAATTCTATTATATTGTTATTCATCTTTTATTTCTCCTTTTTACATTGACCTATAGAATAGTGATTCTTTACCTAGTCATGCAAAAAAATTAATAAAATACACAGAAGTGCCTGAATTAGGCCTTCTCTAAACATTTATGCAGCTCTCCAAGGGTGAACAGGACACTTTTATTAGCAGATTTAGCTCCTTCAAGAGTAATCAGTCCTTCCAGAAAACAAAGCATTTGCCAAATAACCCAGTGATAATCTAATACCTTCTTGTCTACAGGGTTCAGGTGCACTTTTGAACACTGAAGAATCAAAGACCCTCTTGCAATGTACTTTAGCTCAAAAGAACTTACTGATTAGAGAATGTGACAAGACCTATTCTTCTGCAAATCCAGCATTACACTGGGGCTCCAGGATTTCATCACCAATCCTGAGGAATTCAACTGCCCCTTATAGGAAATACAGGTTATCATGATGATGATGTATTTATCTATCTTATGATACCCACCAATCTGTTCAAGGTCAGATTTCTGGAAAGAGTGGAAAGTGGAACAGCTCATTCCTTTATATCACCAAAAACCCTCCAGATTTAAGAAGTACTATTACCAATAACCTGCTTGTTAGCTCAAAGGTCCAGCCCCTTCTCCAGAGCCCCATAAAGATTTAGAGGAAACTGTAAGCCATACTTCTACTCTACTCCAGTCTGTAGTTAGAAGTCTGAGGAAAGAGCAATATGCATATGAATGAAACCCAAATCTTGGAGGACATCAAAAATTGGATTGTTAATTCTTGTACAAGCTAGGTATTCAAATTAGTACATAACCATTTTAGCTTTTCTTTTGCTTTGAAGTTTTTATTTGTATCCTAGTTCCTAAACCTACAGTGTACTATTACTTTCAGGTGTACAATATGTGATTCACCACTTTCATACAATACATGGTGCTCATCACATCAAGGGCACTCCTTAATCCTCATCATGTATTTAACTCATCCCCCCACCCATCTCCCTTCTTGTAACCATCAGTTTGCTCTCTATAGGTAAGAGTCTGTTTCTTGGTTTGCCTCTCTCTTTTATTTTCTTTTCTCCTTTGTTTTGTCTTAAATTCCACACAGGAGTAGAATCATATGGTATTTGTCTTTCTCTGACTGATTCATTTCTTTTAGCATGATACACTCTAGCTCCATCCATGTTGTTGCAAATGGCATGATTTCATTCTTTTTCATGACGAATATTTCATTATTTCTATATCTGTATCTATATCTAGATATCTATCTCTATATCTATATCTATGTCTGTCTATATCATCTATATCTTCTTTATCCATTCAACAGTCCATGGACACTTGCAGTGTTCCCATAATTTGGCTATTGTAGATAATGCTGCGCTGGGGTACATGTATCCCTTCAAATTAATATTTTTGTATTCATTGGGTAAATTACCCAAATTCTTTGGGTAAATCCAGCAATTGCTGGATTCTAGGATAGTTTCATTTTTAACTTTTTGAGGAAGCTTCATACTGTTTTCCAGAGTGGCTGCACCAGTTTTCATTCCCACCAACAATGCTAGAGGTTCTTCTTTCTCCATATCATCACCAGCACCTGTTCTTGAGGTTAATTTTAGCCATTCTGACAGTGTGTGTGAGGTGATATCTCAATGTAGTTTTGATTTTTATTTCCCTGATGATGAGTGATCCTAAGCATCTTTTCATATGCCTGTTAGCCATTTGTATGTCTTCTTTGTAAAAATTGTCTATTCTTATCTTCTGCCCATTTCTTAACGGATTATTTGTATTTTGGGTGTTGAGTTGATAAATTCTTCATAGTTTTTGGATACTTTACCTTTATCAGATATGTAATTTGTGAATATCTTCTCCCATTTCATCTGTTGCCTTTTAGTTTTGTTGATTGTTTCCTTTGCTGTGTGGAAGATTTTATTTTGATGAAGTCCCAATAGTTTATTTTTGCTTTTGTTTCCCTTGCCTCAGGAGAGATATCTAGTAAGAAGTGCTGTGGCCAATGTCAAAGAAGTTATTGCCTGTGTTCCCCTCTAGTATTTTTATGCTTTCCTTTTTCACATTTAGGTCTTTCATTCTTTTTGAATTTATTTTTGTGTATAGTGTAAGAAAGTGGTCCAGTTTTATTCTTTTTCATGTTGCTGTCCAGTTTTCCCAACACTATCCATTGAAGAGACTGTCTTTTTCCCATTGGATATTCTTTCCTAATTTATTGAAGAATATTTGACCATATAATTGTGGGTTCATGTCTGGGTATTCTATTCTATTCTACTGATCTATGTGTCTATTTTTGGGCCAGTACTATATTGTCTTGATTACTACAGCTTTGTATTGTAATTTGAAGTCTGGAATTATGATACCTCCAGCTTTGTTTTTCTTTTTCAGTGTTACTCTGGCTATTTGTGGTCTTTTGTGTTCCATACAAATTTTAAGATTGTTTGTTCTGGCTCTTTGAATTTCATTGAATGTGTAAATTGCTTTGGGTAGTATAGTCATTTTAATAATATTTGTTCTTCCAATCCATGAGCAAGGAATGTTTTTCCTTTCTTTGTGTCATCTTCATTTCTTTCATCAGTGTTTCATAGTTTTCAGAATACAGGTCTCTTTATTTCGGCTCAAGTCATGATCTCACAGTTCATGGGTTCGAGCCTCACCTTGGTCTCTATATGGCAGTGTAGAGCCTTCTTGGGATTCTCTCTCTCTCTCTCTCTCTCTCTCTGCTCCTCTCTGCCCCTCCCCTGTTTGTGCTCTCTCTCTCTCTCTGTCTCTCAAAATAAATAAATAAACTTAAAAATGTAATTAGAGTTTATAACTTACAGAGTTTTGGAGTTCCCCAAAACTAGATGTTCTGTTGGTTTCTTCTGTAGAATTTATCAGCAGACCTCTGGTGTCTCTTCCTTTTCTTATAAGGACATCATTCCTATTAGATTAAGGCTCCACCCTTATGACCTCATCTAATTTAATTATTGTCTATAAGGTCCTGTCTCCAAAATAGTCACCTTGAGGGTTAAAGCTTTACATATGAGCTTTAAGGGGACACAATTCAGTCCATAGCAACTACAGGTATAGGCATACACACAGATAGAATTTAGAACCAGAGTATGAAGTAAAAATCATTGCAGAAACCCTGAAAATATTTCATAAAATTAAAAAACCATGTAATACAAATACTATATTTTTGATATATGTACAGATACCTATAATAACACTATAAAAAAGTAGGAAAATATAAAGCCCATCCTAAGCTTATTAGTCAACTTTTGTTCTAAGAGAGAGAAGGAAGACAACTGCCCCTGGATACACTAAGGGATCCACAATATGGATAATGCTCTATTGCTTAACATGGGCAGTAGGCATATGGCAATTCATCTTATGATTCCTAGGAACTTACATCTCAAATTCCATACTTATCCTAATATATCATCCATCGTAAGACATATCTTTAATACAGATATGTTAAAATTAAAAAAAAGTTCATGCCTTTATTTAGACATATAATATATATCCTTTTATACTAATGACATATTTTACTATTTAAATTGTGAAACAAGCTTTCTACCCAATTGATTCAGCATCATTAATACACACTTTCTACAAATTTATTTCATTTAAAAATAAATGATATACCTTCCTGTTGTTCAAAACAATATACTGTATTCTTCCTCAAAGTTCAATTTTGATTTTATATTATCTTTCAACCTGAACACAATAAAAAAAACTATTTTGGTATAATTTCATTTAATATTTAATATTATATTGGTTTGTGTTTCCTATACTGTATTTTCCACAAAAGAACATTTTAATAGGCCTTACTTATCTAAGTTCATATGTAAATTTTTTCTACATTTAATTGGGAATTTGATTGTTTCCATTTCTAGTGGTCACCCCCACCTCACTATCCATAGTTTCTAAGTTCTTTGAGGAAGTAGAGGGATGGCCTTTCAGTTTTCATAATTGCAAGTTGTATCACTTGTCTGCATCAGGCTTTCTGATTGATTGCAAAAAGCATTATATGTATTTTGTTAATTAATTTTAATTCCTATACAGTCAGTTAAAATATAACCTTTGGTAACCTACTGAAATGTTAGAAATTTAAATGTCTGTCTCTATCCTAAACTGTTAAAATCACTTCAGCAGAAAAGGTTGTCAACTTTCCAAGTAAACATATCATTATCTAGCATTCATGCATTATGGATTTTTCTTCTTTTTTTTTCTTCTTAGTTTTACATCTCATGCATTTCATTATCCATTATCCAACTAGAGAACATGTCCACTGTAAAAGTTCTATAGAGTACTGCAGGCCTATGTGAGAGAACACATTTGAGTTAAAAGTGTGATGTCAAAGCCGAGCATTTGTGGTTAGGTATTAATTTAGTGTAACAATGCTAATTTAAGTCTGCATTAATATTCCTTTTCAAACATGCTGAAAATGTAATTGCAGTGTACACAGGACAAATAATAGGAATGGCTCGCCCAATTTATTACTCTGTAGAAATAATTAGTGTGATGGCCAATTAAAGGATGCTTTTAAATATAGTTATTATATTGTTTATCAAACAGAACTAACTCGAGGGAGGTTAAAGATGTTATTAAAAACATTAATTTAATTCCTTCTATAAATGACATAAAATTATCATAAAGCATAATATATGGTCATGGAAGAGTACTTTAATGAAGTCTTGGAATAATTAGGGAGGCTATCATGATAATTTGCCACTAATAAAATGAGACTCTAATAGCACATTTTTTTCTTATTTTCAAAGTAATAAGTAATAAGTTTGATGAACTTGGTTCTTTATATTATATTTTATGTAATAGGTATTCCGATACACATGTATTCTATTGGCAGTAGTATAATTTTTTTTTGTTAAAGTACCCGCTTTTCTTCCAAATGTATAATATATATAAAAAAGTATAACCTCTAATGTTAACATCAACTGCTTTTTGTTGTCTTTCTATGCAAAGGGGAATTAAAACCAACACAGGCAAGGGGAGGAGACTGAAAATCACAATGAATGAAGGAAGAGAAAAACACACTGGTTCTGCTTTCCACAAAGCTATGCTTCAACTCAATTTACAATCTTTTGTTGGTATCCCAAGGGGGAGGGAAAATCTGTACTTGGATGCTTCCATCAGAGTTCATGGGGACCTTTGTGCTTTATGAGATAGTAATTGGCATTCTGTAGAAAAAAAATGTTAATTTTGCTGTTACTGTTAATTGTTTGCTATACTAACCAAATTCAATTCAACCTCTAACAAAATTTCTGAAGTTTTTAAAAATCAGTGCTAATAATCTGCACAGATTTTTAGAATGGGAAATAGATTTCATTACTTCACCAAAACAATTCTTTATTAAAGGAATCAAGTACCTATTAACATTTATAAGAATACCATACATCATAAAAGAGCCACACAATTTAGTTAATTTTGATAGAAAATAAAATGCTGGTTCTTAAATATCTAACTATTTCAACTCTCAGGCAGGGTCTGCCATATATTCTTTAAATATCTTAAAATGCCATTCTCAAGATCTCCAGTCACTAAGCTAGCAACTGAAATATAAGAAGTCCATGGATTTAGCAATAAAACCTGTATTTGAATTATATTCTTATCTCTTCACTCTTGAGAACCATCTTGCAATGATGCATATAAACATTTGCAAGTACTTTATCTTTAATTTTTTATATAATTCACAAATCTACTGACTCAGGAAAAAATGATGTATGCTGACAGAGCACTTATTTTGTATTTTGGGATGATGAGGCAAATAATACTGCAGGTTTTATATTCATATTTATAACCAACTAACAAGTGCTGAGCCATGGGTGATTATGATTAGTGATGCTTGAACAAAATCGGAATTAGCAATAGGTAAGGGAGAGCTTCATCTGTAACATCTGAGTGAGAAATGTAAATATATATATAATTAGTCAGTCAGATATATATATAGATATATATCTGATGTATCAGATGTATATATATATCTGACTCTAAGTGCCAACTTAAGAAAATTTGCGTCCAGATAGGGGTGATGTTTATCACAAGATGCTACAAAGAAGAGGAAGAAATCACTCCCTGCTGAATGTCAGAAGAAATGTATCAAAGCTTACCCTTTCCCCTTCCTTTACACTGACCTCTACTGTTATAAGAAAATATGGGTTGTTTTAGCAATAACGGACTTGAAAGGTGTTATGTTGGTTTATGTTAATTTAGATATGTACTGATACTATTCAAACATTAAAGCCTTGCTTTACTTTGGAGACATTGCTTAACCTCTGGTTGCTGACTTATAGCATGAGATCAATAACACCTTAAATTTAACTAAACTTAGCCAAACTTAACTAAGCTTAAAATAAACACCTACCCCTTAAATTTTTTTAATGTTATTTATTTTTGAGAGAGAGAGAAAGAGAACAAGTGGGAATGGGGAACAGAGAGAGAGGGAGACACAGAATCCAAAGCAGGCTCCAGGAGCTATCAACACAGAGCCTGATGTGGGGCTTGAACTCACCAGCCATGAGATCATAACCTGAGCTAAAGTCAGATGCTTAACCGACTGAGCCACCCAGGCACCCAAAACCTTGCCACTTTAAACAATTGAGTCTAGGGAGATCAAAAGTAATGTGGGTAATGATGTGGAGAACAAAGGCAAAAGGGAAACATTAAATATCCTTACAACTTACAGCCCATTGACAAATCATTGAGACACGCAGAAAGACCTTCCTCTAGGAACTCAACTGCCTCAATGTTAATACTTTACTAAGGCGCAAAAGGCAAACATAGCATTAGCTCAACCTTCAGAATCCTGTAAGTCCCCTTCAACAAATAAAAATTCCTTTGGAAACTTCCTCTATCTCTTTCCCCCAAGATATATGTTAGCAATCATCCTCCAAGCATACATATAGCCTATTGATATACATCGGAAGGGTCTCATGACTGAAGTTTTACTAGATAGTAGTAAATGTCCGTTTCCTGAAGCTAGCCCTTCAAGGTCCTGAAAATCTTGCTTTCCAATTCCTTAGAGACTTACGCTATCCCTAATCTCCCCCCAACTTAAAACTATATAATCAGCCATTTCCCACAACCCCAGTGCAGCTCTTTCTGCCCACTGGTCCTGTCCTCATGCTTTAATAAAATCAACCTTTTTGCCCTGAAGACGCATCATGAATTTTCTTGACTTTTCGCTCTGAACACCACATTTCACATCAGGTAAGAAGGGCCATTTTCGGTTGCCCATACTTATTGCCTTAAAACATCATGCCATTGTTCATTATTGAGATATGAATAATAATGATTAATGTTTATTTATTTTGTCTTTTATTTGCTAATAAAATAAGTTTTCAATAATCTTCTAAGTCTGCTGTGTAAACTTGAATTCTAAAATGTGTACTCCCTGAAATATTTTTTCCACTGGAATATTTTATTTTACCCCTTGAAAAATTATAATAAGTGATCTCATACCAAATTCATAGTCTATGTTTTTATCTCCTATAACCTTGGTCATCCTAAATCTATATTTCTTCACCATTACCACTGCAGTGGCATAAACGCATCTCTGACACTGGCCTTTACCTACAATATTTTATTTTTATTCATTTATGACTCACTTCAAAACCTATGAGTTAGTCTAAATGCTAAATACTAAATTATAAATTATGCTATTTGGAGGAAAAATAACAGAAATTTAAGAAGCATTATACCTACTTTCTTTTCCTTTGGTATAATGCCTTTCTGGATCGAATTAAGATAAATTATATTTATCACTACCATGCATTTATTTGGAGTCTTAGGAATCAGAATTTGGGAAACACAGATTGGAGAGGAATCCAATGAGTCCTATTTCAGGTCAAAATTAGGGGTTTATAAAAGCAAAACCTGTAAGCTTTTACAAGGTTGTTTTGAAAGAATTATGATTGGTGCTGAGAGAATTTCAACTGACTAATACATATTTGGCTATTTGGCTAACAGGTGTTATATTATCTTAATTTCACCCCAAGGTGCACAGAAATGTTCCAGGATGTGGTTATGTGGTTAAGGCTCATGTGCGAGAATCCATTCTGCACCTGGGTACGGACATGCATAAACTTCAATTGCCTAATGGCCTCCCAGATCCATTTTAGAACTTCTAGCAATTATACCTCCATTGTGTAACTCTCTGTTCACAGTATATTTAACTTTATTGAGTAATAACACCAAGTGAACTCAACAGCTTAAAACTGGATGCTGAAATCAGAAGAGTGTTGTGTCCGCCAAGCACAGGGAAGCTGTCTTTCCTGGAAAGCACAGTGGCAGAGGAGTGTTCATTTTCTGAAGCAATGCCCTTCCTTAAAGCCAGGCTCCACTATCATACTTGCTGGTGGGCAGGCAGCCCCGAAATCGGGTTTCTACTAGGAAAGCCTCCTGGCATTTGGAAGCCTTTCTATAGGCTTATGATTGCTGACTATGTTGAATCCAAGTCACATTTCTGTTGGGCTTACCACAGAATGCTGTGTCATAAGGGACCTGTAGTTTCAACTTTGAGGGCTACTAATGCAATTCAGCCCATGCAATGCTTGTTCTTGTCCTGTGCCCACTTTTCTCCTGATTTATCTTTTAATTATAAACATATCTGAATTATTTTCATAATCTGGATGTTGCGATTACAGTATCCTCTCCTAGTGTGTGGCTTGTCTGTGTATTCCCTCTACAATGTTTTTTTTTTTTTTTTAACTAGGAATATTCTATTTTATTTTAGTTTGTCAATGCATCAAATTTATTTCTTTACATTTGCATTTTGCATCTCATTTTAAGAAATGTTTACTACCCAAGATCTGACGATAAACTTCTGCATGTTTTTCTAGAATATTTTAATTTTGCCTTATGTCATTGTGTCCTTGATCCATATATATAAGTGACTTTTTACCCTTTGGGTGTGTTATGTTAATAATCCTGAAGAGATCTAAGGAGAGATTTTAAAAGTTTGGAGTTTATTGCAATAAAGGCCACGGGGGTATTATTAGGAAATTATTTTTAGAGCAATTAGCCTCATACTACAAAGCCCAGGAGGATGGAAGAATAGAAACTTATTTTCTATAGCTATGGATATGGATAAACATTTTTTTCTACCACCTTTATTGAATTTTCTATCCTGTCTCCACTGATTAGCAATGGCAGCTCTAGCAGGTGTCAGGATTTGACACTGCTACATTTGTGGGTCCCTTTCTGGACTCTCTATTCATCTTTTTGGTATATTTTTGTATCCTGGTACTAATATCAAACAGTGGCAAAACATAAAGCCTTCCTTATGCTACAGCTCCTTCTCCTTGGTGGGGACTGAATTTCAGTTTCCAGACTTTTCCATGGAATTCTAACATTGGTCACATGATTCTGTTAAAAGTCTTTCACAGTTTTTAGAAAAGGCAAAAGCCTTGCAGGTGGGAGGAATATCATGTGCTCAGCTCCTCTATGATCTGAATGTGTGCATCCTCCAAAATTAATATGTTGAAATCTTAATTCACAGAGAGGATAGTATTAGGAGGTGAGTTTCTACTAGAAACTTTGGAGTTGATTAGGTCATGAGGGCTTTGCCCTCATAAATGAGATTATCACCTTTATAAAAGAGGCTCAAGAGAGATCCCTAAGGCCCTTCCATGTAAGGATTCAGGAAAAAGTTGGCAGTTTGCCACCATGAAAAATCCAGTTTCCAGCTCCCTGAATTGTGAGATTTAAATTTTTGTTGTTTACAAGACACTCAGTCTGAGGTCTTTTATTATAGCAGCCAACGGGGACTAAGAACAGACTTTTCTTGGATTTCTGTCCCTCCAGGTCGTGGCCTCTCAAAGATTTGTTGCTTGAGTAGCTCTCCAATACCTAGAACCACTTATTATTTATCTTTTTTTCCTGTACACCTTTTATATTTGTTCTCAGTAAAAGGAACAGGGTCCAAAAATATTAGTCTTCCATTATCAAAGAATCCATTATCAAACAATCTGTCTAACGGATTGTTTCTTATGTTTTCATTTCACTAATAACTTTTTTTTCCTCAAATCAGCCATATCTATTTTATAGATTGCTTCTCATATCTTTTTAAAAATCTATTCTAAATTACTTTAAACATATTAGCCATTTACTTTAAGTTCTATCTGTCATAATTCTGCATTATTTATAGGTAATGCTCTTAGTTTTCTTTTCAATTCATTATGGCTTGCTTCCTCAAGTATTTTAAATTTATTATTATTATTATCATTATTATAAGCTCATTTTCCTTGAAATTTTATTTTATAGATATTCCTGGTGGTTTGAAATTAAATCCTTTCCTTCAGAGGGATTTTTTTTTTCTTCTTGGCACACACCTGTAGGCACTGTCAGTGAAAAATTACTCTTACACATGTTGTTTGAGTATTTTCAAACCATAAAATTATTATGAATTCTGGGCTCAAATATAAATGATTATTTGCTTGAGGACAAGAGTTACCATAAATAATTTTTATTATTTTTTAAATGTTTTCTCCTCTCATTCCTCTAGAACTAAGACCAAGCCCAGAAAGTTTCCTCAATGTATTTCTCTATTGAGTGATTTCTTTTTTGCCCCTCTGATACTTAATATGTCTTATTTTAAGTGTTCTGTCTTTCTTTAGGATTTTCAAATCCTATTTCTCACCCTTCAAGGGCATCAGGAATTGCCTCCTGTTCCTGACATGTGGCCCATTAAAATCCAGGCGATGAGCCAGCAGGCCTGGCAGTTAATCCAGGGCAAATACCATCATTAGCCTTCCCTTTATTCTGTAGATTCACACTCTGATGTTACTTTTTCCTTTTCTTCATCAAATTTTCATACTTTATTTTCTGTCAGTTAGGCTATCTTTACTATGATTTAAAACATATTTTAACCAGCATTTTTGGTGTGCTATCCATAGTTTTGACAGAATATTAAGAAACAGCTTCAAGGCTTTCCATCTTGCCTTTGAATACAATTCTATTTGAATAGTAATGTGTAAATTATTCTTAAACATTTAATTAAATGAACTTTCTTTAGCAGAGTGTAGGACTACTTTTGAAAGAAAGGTATTACACAAATCCAAGATAATATCATAACCTTTTTTTACATAGAAATATATTCAAAATAACTTTCAAGAAAAAAATCAACAAATTGTGTTTACAGCTTCAGTTTTTAGTTCTAAAACAAAAATATGAAACTATCAAACACAAAATAACATGAAGATATAATCATTTACCATTACAGAATAATTATCATCAGCACTATAATATTTCAGAGAGTTAACAATGTTTCTTATTTTAGCAGTTAGGATACTTACATTGAGTTTCTAAAAGAAGAGTAGCATTAGAAGCTGATTTTATAGACTTTCCCTGTAGCCTCAATAGGTCAGATGCTTCGAATCTTGTATGAATCTTTCTTGCAACATTAACTCAAGCAATTGTTAAGAAGATACCTGTATCAGATTCAAATAAAATACAATTTCATCAAAGACTCTAACTGGACCAATCATTTGTATCTAATTACTGAATTTGCATGTCTAGTTGTGTATAACTAGCACTGATGAGAACCAGATGCATTTGAGAACGGGAACAAGTCCTGTTACAAGGGTGAGGGGTAAGGGCTAGCTGTGCAGAAAAGATGCAGGGATCCAAGAGCCAATGGTTTCCCTGATGTGGAATGACATATGTCAACTTAGCATCATATTTTTTGACTAGACATGACACAAAAGTGGAGGGACTTGGATATCAGAATTTGTGTCTGGCAACCATGAGATGACTGCTATGCTGGGTTGGCTCTTGTGTGGCATTCCTTAGAGCTAAGTAAATTTGGTGATGAGTGAAGGTGATAGTTTCTCACAGGTATGGCATCAACTTGAATGTAAGGCCACTGTTCCTACCAAAACAAAGTGGACAATTATCTATTTCAGAAACCGTTATATGAGAAAGTGGGAAATATTATAAATTGAAGATTTTCCTCAGAAACTTCCTGAAACACGCTACAGATGAAAGGTATATGTAATATATTACATTGTTTAAAAGTTTGTGATTAAAATGTTCAGTTTAATATTTCAGGTTTATATGAAACATAGTGGGTAAAAATATCTTTTTAGGACATGAATGGAATGAGAATGTAAATATCGAACTCTACAGCTTAAATATTTAGATGTTCTCAACAAATAAAATGGATTTGATAGCCCTATCTTCCATTGAGATTTTAATGTTCTAAAATTATTTTTATAGAGGATTTTATTATAAAGGTTTATATTTAGGTAATTTATCTAAAAAAGGCAATTCTTGTCTAGGGATTAGTTGCAGGAAGACAGAACACTGAGTTTGAAACGTTTATATTTGGGGCACCTGGGTGGCTTAGCTGGTTGAGCGTCTGACTGGCTCAGGTCATGATCTCACAGTTTGTGAGTTCTAGCCCTGCATCGGGATTGCTGCTGTCAGAGCAGAGCCCACTTCGTATCCTCTGTCCGCCTCTTTCTCTGCCCCTCCCCTGCTCATGCTCTCTCTCTCAAAAATGAATAAACATTATTTTAAAAAGTTATATTAACATCAAGATAACATAACAATGAAAGAGAAAAGCAGGAGAAAATGCTTCTGAAAATTAAAAACTAAATAATTAAAAGAGTAATTAAGTAATTAGGTAATAATAAATAAATATTAAAAACAATCATGAAATTTGTTTAAAACCCCAAATATTTAAGGCACATGAGAGAAATGAGATAGTCATAAAATCTATGGGTTAGTATATTTATGATGGCATAGTTATTCATTCATTTTAATTTTATAGCATATTACTTTGGGATAATCCCTATGATCTTAATATGGCATATGGAAAACGTAGAGAAACATGTGGTGATCAGATTGAAAAATAGTATATATGAGCCCTTGGCTGAGTCCAATGAGTCCAATCCCTATGTGAAATGTGCGTGTGTGTGTGTGTGTGTGTGTGTGTGTGTTCTATGTGTATATTTTATATATGTCATATGAGATATAATTGATTCCATAGAAATACAGATCTTACCTTTTGAATAGAATTTATTAACCTAGCAGTATCTTGGCCATATCTGAGAAAATTCAAGGCAATTTACTGAGAAAAGTTTGAGGGGAAAAACACCTATTGATCAGTACTAAGTAGTAAAAATTTATTGCAATGTTGTCAGTTGCTTTATTCTGGATCAATACAAATCTCACCAAAAGCTTCTTAAATGCAATAAGAGTCTGACAAGACCTTTTTGTCACATATTAGTGTTAAAGCAATGAAAGAGCCCCCAAGGAAAATTGTCTTTCTGGCTGAAATGCCAGCTGTATTCTGTATCTCAGGCATTCCATGCAGGTGCGACATCTTTATTGATATTGTGCATGTCTAATTTTTTCTTTTTTTAAAGCTTAAAGAGGTGCCTGGGTGGCTCAGTCGGTTAAGCGTCTGACTTCGGCTCAGGTCACGATCTTGTGGTCCGTGAGTTTGAGGCCCGCATCGGGCTCTGCGCTGACAGCTCAGAACCTGGAGCCTGGAGCCTGCTTCAGATTCTGTGCCTCCCTCTCTCTCTGCCCCTCACCTGCTCATGCTCTCTCTGTCTCTCAAAAAAGAATAAATGTTAAAAAATTTTAATAAAAAAAAAATAAAAAGAGCTTAAATATTTTGTGTGCAGATTAATGCAAATAAGGATAACCTGAGAATTTAAATTTAGATTCATTGTTCCTCTCAAAACTCCCCTATTTGATTCATATTATATTGCTGAGCAGAATTAGATTATAGAAGCCCAAGCCCAATTAACTTCTGCAATATTTTTAGACTCTTCCGTCATATTGATTTTAAATTAATAAAAAAGGTAATGTAATATTTCCAATAAAATGTAAGAATAGGTTAGTAAAACATTTTTTTAAAAGAGGAAAGGGTTATAAATTGGATACAATTTAAATTTAGATTTCACTCAATAAAGCAACTACATAAAATAGTAGAATCTAATTTGGGACTGCAGAAGGAGTTCTTAGGAGCTGGGGACAGGCTGCATTTCATGAATTCTGATAACACTAGAATTTAGTCATCTTGGCAGTATTGTAATGTTGGTTTGTATAAGTGAACCCATTGAGACTTGCTTATTTTGGTACATGTTTCTTTTGGCACTTTCAATTATTTGGACAGAGAAGGCACATGCATCTTCCATGATATTTATGTGAATTTAATTTTATGAAAGGTATCAGTTGAACTGGGTAGGGATTTATCTTTTTCAAATAAAAGAAAAAAATCTGATTTTGGAACTCTAACTTTTGCTTAAATTTGATATTTTAGAAGCCTTTTCTCCAGGCAGATCTACTCATACATGCTTTGCATGCAAGTCTTGCTTTTTATTCCATTTCTCCTCTAGATTTTTGCCTTTGTCATCTCAAATATTTTTTATTGGTATGCCTGTGTAGCCCTACTATAACTTCTATAAGATGCCAAGATTAGTCTGATTTTAAGTATTGTATAAACACATTAAAACATCATGCCATTATATAATATTGATTTGCAAATATAATATGTAATTATATGACAAAACCCAGAATGATTATATTATTAAAATATATATAAGTAATAAGTGCATATTATATATGTATACACATTAACTTGTATTATACTATTATACTGTATTTTAGTATAGTGTATATTATATATTAAATTATGTTATACTATGCAATTCTATTCATTCTATCCTATTTTACTAGTGCCAGTCTAGGCACTGATATTTTTCTGATAACTACTGCCATGATTTCAAGTTAATTTTCCAAGTTGACTTATAATGGATGCTGCTACTTCACAAGAAATTCCCATAATAAAACTGACAATGTAGTAGATAGAAATATGTTTTGCAAATAATTTAGAATATTGATTTATTTAGCCTGGTTACAATTCTGAGCCTCAAGGAAAATTGCCCAAAGGGATACCTTGAATAATATTTATGGATGTAGGACAACACAGTGAGGAACAGTGTGTGTGTGTGGGGGGGGGCATAGATTATTGACAGTGGATCTACTTTTAAAATCTGATGGTGTCACTTTCTGCATCAGTGGGCTTTAAGGGAAATGTACACAAGTGATTGGTTAATTGCACAGCAGACCCTGTCTCTACATGAGGCTGTCATCCATGTCACAGCTTTGGAACCCACTTTTATTTAAAGATTTGAGAAATGCTGAAGGGTAACTAGTCACATAAAAGGAGTATATTTGGAGAGAAAATTATACCTGGCTTTAATCACAAGCTCTGTGTTTGACTAGTTCTGTGACCTTATGAAATTTACTTCAGCAATTCGGCCTCAGGTCCCTGGTTGTTAAAAATGGGAATAGTCATGATATACCTTTCTGGGTAGTGTTTTTGCCTTAAAGGCTTCGTATTTTCTGTTTGTATCTAGAGTAGTAGTATCTTTATGTGAGTTCTCCTTCATCTGGTATCCTAATAGGCAAGAAAATCACATTTTAATTTCTTGTTCCTCTCCTGAGGCTTCATTTTTTTATTGTCTTTCCAAGGTACTATTTCCTAATCATTAGAGTTTGCTACTGGATCTTCTTGAGTTTGTCTCCTGGATATGGGATGCCTTCCACAATAGAATCTGATAGCTTCCAGAAACCTCCAGAATGGAGATGAAAGTACAGCCTGTTAGAACACGACCATGCCTGCTCGTTTACCTGTTGTCAGTGCTGCACTCACTACAAAAGCCCAGAGTTGCAATTCATGACCCACAGAGCCTAAAATGATTGCTATTTGACATTTCACAGAAACATTTTGTGGACCTCTGATCTAGACAGTGAGGTGATGGTCTGGTTTTATGATGAGTTATTTCAAGTGAAGCATGTCTTTATTAAAGAGGAAGGATCTAAACACCCCATTGTGTCCTGCAACTATAGTGCCTCTGCTTTCCTAACAGTCATTAAATATCATTAGATAGACATAGGTCAGAAGACCATATGCTAAAAAGAAAAAAGAAAAAAAAGAAAAAAAAAAAGCTTTCAATTGATCAAATCAAGCACTCCTTTTCTGGGTTTTCTGACATCAACTCCTGTGTCCCTCCCTTACTCCAAAACAGTCTTTAAGTGGTGACTATTCCAACTAGAACATTCAAAGACTGAATCAATTTTATTTCCCATGGAGAATTTTGTCTGCTTCTAAAATCTTTCACAGATGGTGTTTCCCCTTCGTCCCAATTCCGGAAGTCCTGAATTCCCTCCTGGGTGGAGGAATCTTTAGCTAATAGCCCATAGTTCTTACAATTTTTATGTTTCTTGTACTTAATTCTGAAAAGGGGGAGGAAAGAACTGCAGTTTCTATTCTTGTAAATATAGCACCTTTTGTGCCTACTAAAAACCAGTGTAAGAATCATTAAATAGATGCATTTATTCATTGAGATATTATGCTCCCGTGGCGACGCACATGGAATACATCAGGCTGAGCAGTCATGCTCTCCCCAAGGGCCTCCAATTGGGTTGAATTATCTTTCTGCCTGAAGTCATATGGTTTAGAACCTAATCAAAATGTGTGGATTAGAATTCCTGAGCATTTTTGACAGTCTGGGGAACAAATAGGAATGAAAAAAGGAGTCTCTGGATAATTTTTATGTCAATGCTTTTTTCAGACACTGACAATAGTGAAAGGGGGATATAGCTCATTTTCATTTCTACTAAATCAAGTATGGCTTCTATATATCATGTGTATGTCTCAGTATGGATGTTTTGGAACTGCTTTTCAAAAGATAACCTGAGAGATGGAAATGGCAAGAGAGCAAATTGAATTTTATAAAAAAAATATTTAAAAATCATTTCTTTGGAGGTAACTACGGTGACTTCCACCCTTAGGATGCAGTCTTTGAAATTTCACATCATGCTTCTCCTTAGATGCATATCATTTCTTTATTCCTTCTTGCTGAGCATACAAGAGCATGTTTTCTCAAAAAGAAACTAATATTTTTTTCCAGTTTTATTGAGAAATAATTAACATACATTAACGTATAAGTTTAAAGCATATAACATGGTGGTTTGATTTAAACATTTTTTTGTTTTATTTATTTAGAGAGAAAGAGAGTGAGTGGGAGAGGGGCAGAGAGAGAGAGAGGAAGAGAAAGAATACCAAGCAGGCTTCATGCTGTCAGCATAAAGCCTGATGTGCGGCTCAATCCCAAGAACCGTGGTATCATGACCTGCGCCTAAATCAAGAGTCAGATGCTCAACTGACTGAGCCACCCAGGTACCCCTAAAATTTAAAAAAGAGTGATACTAGATATATAAAAGATTTTGAGAATTTGTAGATGGTAAATATGGCTCCTTGCACTGTAAGCATTCCTTCTCAAAACACCACTATTTTGGTTATCTATTGCAGGGTATAGCAAACAATCAAAATTTCAAAATCTTTGCAATATATACAATTTTATGGGTCAGGAATTTGGGAAGAATACAGTAAGGATGCTTTTCATGACGCCAGGACACCTTTCATCAGTTATTAACTGAGGTGGTTCATATGGTCACAGATAGCTAAGATGGCTTTGTATCCCTAAATTTTCAGTTTGTGAAAATAAATAAGGGAAGCTTTATTTCAAATAGAAGCCCTGAAAGGGGACCTCTCATGCAAGTACCATTCCTTGCATTGTGCACAATCAGCAGGGAAAAGAAAGATAAGAATTATCTTGACAAGGGAGGACACTTTTCACAGAGGAAGTTTATCTCCTGCTTTCAAGAAAAGGAAGGATGATCCCTACAGACCCAGCAAATAGGCACTAACCACTGCTACTGCTTGTATCCCAGAAACTGCCGCAACCACACGCTCTCCTCCAAAGAACTTTTGTTCAAAACAGCCCTCTCCAATTTCCTCCTAAAACCTAACAAAAGTTGGCCTTCCCTTGGTCTGTTTGGACTTGGCCTATGATTTGCTATAATTTGTTTGTCCTGAACTATAATTCCTCTGCTATTTCCAAATGATTTCATTTTCCTGGTAAAGTAACTGGCCATTTTATTTTTAAGCTTGATAAGTTTTACTTGTCACCTGGGGTCTTTGGTTTTTCTCTTTGTGCTTTCTGCTAATGCAAGAATATTCAAGATTTTTTTTCCATTAATATTACGGTGCCTGAGCCAGAATATATGGAATAGCTAGTGACTGGTTGGGCATTGCTCTTACTATTCAGGCCTTTCCACACAGCTAACTTGGGCTTCCTTACAGCATGGTGTTCTCAAGATTGTCAAACTTTTCCAAGACAGCCGTCTCTTTCTGAGTCTTGTAGGAGGCAGAGAGAGGACATTATATGGATTTTTCATCCAGTTTCTGAAATCACTTTCACTACCTTCTACTGATCAAGTAATGCACTATGACTAGGGAATTCAAGGGGGTGGGAGAATATATTGGCTTGAACATAAATAATATTCATGCACAGTGGAAAGGTATTGGTGGTAGTTGATAGTGGCCATACTTTGCTTTTATTCTCATCTTTGTCACTCCTCTAAATGACAATAATATGAATCCAATGCTATGAAGGAGGGGAAAGAGTATGGGAGTTAGCAGCAGGGAGCCATAGATTTACTGTGCATTTACTAGATGAGTGGTTTGACAGGCCTTGACTCCTGTCTTTGATCTTTACTTCCTTTCTTAGATATGCAAAACGATGTGGTAGCTAGTTGATAGTAAAAAAAAAAAAAAAAAAAAACCTGATTTTTTACCGTACTCACAAAAGCAAAATTAAGATGAACCACATTGTTATTGCCTTCCTCACACAATATTATTTAGTCTTCCTGTTCTTCAATCCCAAGTAGTAATACTTTGAGAAACTTGTTGGAAGCATAGGTTCTTTATTCTTAAAACAAGTGTTGTAAATATGCTCTTCCTTATGTGCTTGTAACAAAAAAAAAAGTCTTTCTGTATATGACTTCGAGGTGTTAAGACTAGATTATTGAAGAATCCTTATGTTACCTGACAAGTTAAAGGAAGATTTGCAGCCTGGGTCAACAAAAAGGCATATAGTTCAATAGTAAGGAACATCTGTTATGCATTGTTATGCCACTTGTACAAAATAAAACACATAGTGGGGATCAGTCACACTAAAAAGAGCTTTCGGAATCCAGAACAAAACAGGTAACAGATGTTCCAGTCAGATGGTAAAACTAAAATATGTATTATAACTGGCATCTGAGGCAGAAAATAAACAGGATTTATGCCCTACATAGGGTTTTAATTACTCTACATTCAGAAAAGTTCTGCTGTTAAATTTAGTACCCTCATTCAAAGGAAATAGTATCATTTCTGAGGGGTTTGGTGTTATATGGTGAATTGTGACAGTATTGTTTTCCACTACTGATTTTACTATATTTGACACAGAAAAAGCCTTGCTATGATTTAACACAGAATTTTACATTGTTATGCCTAAACTATAGATGATTTAATGTAATACAAAGTGTGTGATTTTAATAATTAGTATTTTTGGGAGCACCTGGGTGGTTCAGTCAGTCCAACTTTGGCTCAGGTCATGATCTCATGGCCTGTGGGTTTGATCCCCACATTGGGCTCTGTGTTGACAGCTCAGAGACTGGAACCTGCTTAGGATTCTGTATCTCCCTCACTCTCTTCCCCTCCCTTGCTCATGCCCTGCCTGTCTCTTTCTCAAAAATAAATAAAGATTAAAAAATTTAAAACAATGTTTATACATACATATTTGATGTTTATACATTCTTATTGAGATATAATTGGCATAAAACATATTTGTTTCAGGTGTACAACGTAATGATTTGATATATGTATATGTTGTAAAATGATTATCACAATAAGCTTATTTAATATGTATCAACACACATAGTTAAATTTTTTTTCTTGTGATGAGAGATTTTAAGATCTACTTTCTTAAACTTAAATGTGAGACCTGAAACCATAAAACTCATAGAAGAAAACACAGGCAGTAATCTCTTTGACATCAAGCTTAGCAACATTTTTCTTGATATGTCACCTCAGGCAAGAAAAACAACAACAACAAAAAAATAAACTATTGGTACTACAACAAAATAAAAAAGTTTTTACACAGTGAAGGAAACCATAAACCAATGAGAAGGTAACCTAGTGAATGGAAGAATATATTTGTCAATGATTTCCCTCATAAGGGTTTAATATCCAAAATATATAAAGAACGTCTATAACACAACAAAAATATATAAAGAACTCCTGTAATGCAACACCAAAACCCTCCAAATAATACAATTAAAAATGGACAGAGGACCTGCATAGACATTTTTCAAAGAAGATATGTAGATTGCCAAGAGGTACCTGAAAAGATGCTTCACATCACCAATCATCAGGTAAATACAAATCAAAACCACCTTGAGTTGTTATCTTCAACTTGCCAGAGTGGCTAGTATCAAAAAGACAAGAAATAACTTTTGAGGAGGATATGGAGAAAAAGGAACTCTCATTCACTGTTGGTGGAAATTTAAATTGGTGCAGCCACTGTGGAAAACAGTAAAGAGGTTCCTCAAAAAAATTAAAAATAGAGGGTACCTGGGTGGCTCAGTCAGTTAAACATCTGACTCTTGGTTTCGTCTCAGGTCATGATATCTCACTTTGTGGGTTCAAGCCTCACTTCAGACTCTGCTGACAGTGTGGAGCCTGCTTGGGATTATCTGTCTCCCTCTCTCTCAGCCCCTCCCCCACGCTTTCTCTCTCTCAAAAATAAATAAACAAACATTAAAAAAATTAAACATAAAAATACTGTATGATCCAGTAATTACACCACTGCGTATTTACCCAAAGAAAACAGAAACACTAATTTGGAAAAAAAATATATACACAACATGTTTTTTGTAGCATTATTCACAACAGCCAAGATATGTATGCAGCCTAAGTACTCACTGATCCATGAATGGATGAAGAAGAAGTTATATATATATGCATACGAACTATTAACCATGAAACAGAATGAGATCTTGCCATTTGTGACAGCATGGATGGACATAGCATTTATTTGGCCAAGTGAAATCAGTCAGACAGAGAAAGGCAAATACCACACAACTTCACCTATATGTGAAATCTGAAGGACAAGACAAATGAACAAACCAAAAAAAAAAAAAAAAAAAAAAAAGGGAGTAACAGACCCATAAATACAGACAACAAACTGGTGGTTGCCAGAAAGGAGGTAGGAATGGCGATGAGCAAAAAGAAGAGTGGGGTGTGGGAGGTATAGGCTTCTAGTTATGGAGTAAATAAGTCATGAGGATTGAAGGTGCAGCATAGGGAACATAGTCAATGAAATTGTAATAGCATTATATGGTGACAGATGTGGCCCCCCTTGGGGTGAGGATAGTGTAACCTATGAGGTTGTGGAATCATTATGCTGTACACCTGAAACTAATGTATCATTGTGTGTCACATATACTTTAAAATTTTTTAAAGGTTTCATCTTATAGCGAGAAAAGAAATAATAATTAAAAGTCCTGAGTATATTAGTCCTTTTTATACTGAACCAACCCATAAAATGCAAGATGTCCTAGGTACTGCATGACTTAACAGTACAACTAAGCACTATTTTTCAACAGCATGAAGAAAGGACAATGAAAATTGATTAATACACAGACCTGAAAGAGTCCAGAAATTCTATTTATTTCACTGATCCGAAGAATAAAAAATAACATTAAGAGGCCTATTTAAGCTCCATGGCAAAAGAGCCATGTCCAAACTGCCTCTCATTAGGTCACCTAGTGGCATGCTTTGTAAATCTGGTTAACTCTCAGGATTACTTTTACTCATCCTGACTTGGGAACTCATTTTGAATGCTATTGCTGTGGCTGTAGCTGTCTTTTCCCATCTAAAAACTAGCATTGATGATAATTGCCTAGTTTTTACACTGCTTAGGTTTTCAAGGAGTCTTTGACATGCCACCTCCTAATGTTCCTACCAGTTTTCATTTAAGAGACCACCTCACAATTCACAAATAATTGGACTTAATTGCAGGTGCACTCGGACCTTTATGATAACAAAACCAGAGGCCAGAAACCAATTGTGGCTCAATTATTACAGAATATCATGGCCACATTATTGCACCAAGGAAAGAAATGAACTGACAAAAGGGAATGCACCTTTAAAATATATTTGTCTCACTGAGTTCCTTGTAATAAGTTTCTCTTTGTTCCTAGTAATGAAACCTTATCTTCTTAGACTAGCTGCTTGCTAACTGCTATTCTTTGTGTCCTTTATTATAAAAACATTGTATCGGGGTTTCACAATTGGATAAAGTATTTCATCCTTTATTAGCTTCTTTCCTCTATAGACAAAGTACAGCTGGTAAAGATGTCATTCTTGTTCTTTGAAACAAGTAGATTAGTCCATTTTCTCATGGGGTTTGGCAAAGTCCTCCACAGACGTGACTGGCAGAGGAAGAGGCTGAAGATGCTGGCCCCAGGGAATAGATTGCTGACTTGATAAATCTTTGGGTCAAAAAGGTCACCTCTTGATGTCTGGAAGAAAGATTGACTTACTAACAAATACCAGCAAGAGATCGTTCTGTAGTGGAAAATATAAAGAAAACAAACAAATATTGAAGGAGCATTTGCATGCTAGCAACACGAATGCCTGAGCGCACAGAGGTGAAATACATTGTTTTAAATATACTGTGAGTGATTTTTAAAATTTTAAAATCATTGCTGCAGGAAAGCACATGCTTTTCTTAGTCGTTTAGATTTTCATCCAGTTGGCTGTGTAGAAAATGCATAGTGAACCTCTAAACAGGCAATTTTGAGCAGAACCAATCATGGCCACGTCCTGGAAATGCTACTTTGAAATCTAGGAGGTAAAAAAAAAAAAAAAAAAAAAAAAGATTTAAAATTATAAGGTGCTTCATAAAAGCTGCTAGGAATTAAAAATCACATGGACAGTTGAGGTTGAACTACTTATTATTAATGAATTCAAAAACCTCACTGTAATATCTGGCTGCCGTGTTTTGAGCTTGAAAGAGGACAGTAATAACTGAGATGTAAAAACAGCAACAAAAACAAAACAAGGTGATCCAGTCAGTTAGTCCCACAAAATCACTCCCCAACATCAACTGTTCCTAAATTTAGGAAATAAATCTTATCTCTTCCCTCAATTACTTTTTTTCCTTTTCTTTTTTTCTTTCTTTTTATTTTTTTAACAATCAAAACATTGAAGTATTCTGAGTCTATGCTTACAAAGTTTTGACCTGCTATTAAGAAAAATGGCACCAATATTGTCAGTGAGCCATTTGTTTGTTTGTTTACACAAACACATTTTTTTTTAACCACAGGCCATCTCACCTGCCTTTAACATTGGAACCATTTCCTTTATCCCTAGTGAATTAATCTGGCATACTAACTGCTCAATATGGGAGCTGTGCACTAGGAAATTTCTCCAGTACTCCACAGTGGTATAATTCTTTGTTTGGAAGAGTATACGAGGAACATGAGTTTATACCCAAAAAGAGGAGCTCTGTGGTTAAAAGGAAGCAAATCCAGGCCAAGGTGATCCTGAACCACAGTGGTCCAAATGCTATTTCACCTTTTGGAAAGTCTGATGTCTAATTTTAATATTATATATCTACATATATATGCATGCACACACACAGATTGCTAGATTGTACTGCTTGGCAAAAACTTCAAAATTAGACTCTTTTTAGTATTTTATAAATTCAATATTTGAATGTACCCCCAAGATCCAACTGGAGTTAAATATATATATATATTATATATACACACATACATATATGTGTGTGTATATATATAATGTGCATGTATATTCATATAATGTTTGTGCATACATGTATATATAGAGAGAGACTGTCCTGCAGTAATTTATTCAGGGCAAATATTTTAGCTATACATATTTTGGGGACTGTAAATCATCCTAAAAGTTTTACAATACAGAATTTGTATAGAAAACCAGATGCAGGGCTAGAAATTCAGGAAGGACTTCTGAGATTACGTATTGATAGTAGAAGGGCTAGCTGTAATTTTTCTTAGGCCTTTTATATGCAACATCTCCATTCCTTACACAGCCCTGCACACATATTACTACTTGGGTTTCACATATGGCATCCAGAACTGTTCCATTACTTGTTCTAGGTCAGAGATATTTTCAGTGGAATAATTGGGTTTTCATCACATTTATGTCTGGCTTCAATACCAAATGTTGAACCAATTAAAGGATAATAGAGCCACATATTTTTGAAATAATATAGGAAGTGCTAATAAGAGAATATGATTGTGAAGATAGAGTATGGTACTTTCTTGGCCTAGAGATAAGTGTGGGTCAGTTTTTGACAGGGTGCAAGGACGGAGGGATAAGGGAAGAAACACAGTTCTTTGGCAAAACTCTCTGTTTATAAATTGTTGCTGGCAGGAGTGTGGGCAGTCTCAGAGGATGACTGCTCCTGTTACGCTGAGTCCTTGAAGGTGAACTGAAAACAACTCCTGATGCTCTTTTCTGTTTGGGATGAGGAAAAGCTGGATCTAGACAGTGAAAAAGGCCTCTATTCAACGATGACTTGAAATGACTCAGTGAGGCTCACATGGAAACAAAGCGTCTCAGAAAACAACTCACCCAAGCATTTCATTTTACACAAAGGATAATGTAGTCCCAGAGACTTACAATCATCTTTGCCCATCATTCCATATAGGCTCTCCCTAAGGATTCTCATACAGTCCCTGTCATTGCCCATCACTCATGCCTGAGCCAAACAGAACTTCTCAGCCTTCTTCCAAAGGCACACATGCTGTCCCATGTGATCATAATCCCCTTTCTGCTTTTTGCTGCCTGGAAAATACCATGTCACTCTTTTGGGCATGGGGCCAAAGGTACAAAGTATCTTCTCAGTAGAATCAAGGAAAAAGGAAATAAATAACTTAAAAAATGAGTCATTTCTCCACACCAGTGGTAATTCCTAGTTAGTAGCTGGAAATAGGTGTTTATAGTTTGGAAAAATGCCTGGAACCAGGGAAGATGATTCAAATGTACTTTGAAGAACACTTGGAGCATTCAGTGAATCCCTTGTCTAGAGCCTCTTTCCTAGTAAAGCTTTTCAGAAGTAACTCAAGGTTAGGTCACTGTGTGTGGTACACAATGTTTCACCAGGCTGCTGACAATGAAGGGAAGCAAGTATCAGTGTCTCAGCACTAGACTGTGAGGCAGTTTCCAAGAAGAGCACTGGTTAACAGGGGAAGGTGTGTTTTGGATTGTGATTTGCTGGCTCGCTTAGTGCCTCCTCTGGGAGTTTGCATGTGAGTTATGAGGGGAATTGAAGTCATCTTTAAAGTGGTGCTGGGAATCTGTTGTGAAAATTAAAAAAGTAGTAGAGCAGTTACTTAGAGGAATTTAGGCACCAAAATGGCAAAGAACTGGGGAAGGACAAAGACTCTTGGTTGACCTTAAGAAAAGGAAGATAAGAGATGGCCAGAGGAGTCTGTCTTTGGAATTCCTAGCTGTACAGCCAAGACAGTTTTCTGCTTTTTCTTAGTTCCCATATACCCATAGGTAAATCTTACATTACTGAAGATAATCTGGTCATATCTCTGCCTCTTGATATTTTGTTGTGGACAGTTGTATATGACTTGTGAGAGAATAAAGTTAATCTGCATAGTGTTCCTTGAGGGAAACAGCAAAGCAGTAACTTCCTAAAAAACACCAGTACTTATTGTTGTTGTGGCTGTATTTATGTTTTTCATGGCTAAAGTAAAACATTTTATTAGAAAAAGTCAAATCGAATAAAAAAACATGTTCAAGCCATCAGTAGAGTTAAAATGTGTTTTTCATTTTCATGTGAAAATTTGAAATGAAATACGGTTGGAAAAAAGTAGTGTTTTCTAATATAAAACTATAAAATGAACAGAAAAACACTAGTGTCAAAAATTGCCACTAATATCAACGACCTCCATGTTCCCATTTCCAATAGGTGGTTTTTCATCCCCATTCTTCTCTACATGTAATGAGCCTGTGTTGCCATCATTTTATCCACAAAATAAAAATCCAGAACTTCTACTTTTCTAAGCTATTTTGGGAATTGGATGAGGTAACACTTATTAAGTCATATGTAGATCTTGATAAATATTTTTTTGTTTGTCCCATGCTAATGTAGCAAAAAAATTGCAATTGAAGAAGGTAAAATATATTGTTACATTACCTTTCTAAAAAAGAATTTAATATCTCTTAACATTATATAAGAAAAACATTATATGTCTATAAATGACATCTGTTTTGTACGAAATATACTCTAACTTTCTATTGATGACTTAATGAGGCTTATAATAAATAGTAAATTGATTGCAAATAAAACTATTTATATGTTTTATTTTGACAAGTCATACAAAAAATCAATGAATTTTACACAATAGGATGTGATTTATAAAGTCATATATGTATATTACTTAATACCACAATAAAGTAAGAAAGCAACACCCTAAATTTATTTTCCAACAAATTATAATTAGAAATGTAAATATCCCAATTAATAATAGAAGGAACAGGCATTTTGTTACTTCATAAATAGGAACTAATTTAAATATATTCATGCACTGTAAACTGTTGCTTGGTTTCCACTCAGAGTAATTAGGCAACCATGAAATTAAAGGGAATAATTTGATTACATTTCCCATCACATTATAATTTTTATAGGGTTGGAACAGGAGGAGTAACAGATAATGGAGTCTTATATTTTCTCTTTCCACTGATTTAGGATGATTTTTTTAAATGTATTTTATTTTTATAGCTAAACATACATGCCTAACTCCATACACCTGTTACAATTTTATTTTAAATACAACTTGTAAAATAAACAGATCTTTGGTTAACTCTAGATTTCTTCTAATTGTATGTATAAAGTTTAATTTTTAAAGGCTGAAAAAAGAGTTTGGCTAACTCCTTCAACTCCTTTAAGTCTGTGCATAATTCCTACCTTTCCAATGATGCCTACCAAAGGCAACATTGTGAATGCTGCAAATTGGCACGCAACCCCAATAACAGTGCTCCGATCTCCCGCTGCTAACTTGGTTTTCTTCCTGTAGTGTTTATCAACTTAAAACATGCTCTATAACTTACTTAGTAATTATTAGTTGCTCTTCTCATGTTAAGTTCGTGGACAGCAAGGATCTTGGTCTTGTTATCAATGTGTCCTAGCCTTTTTTAACAGTGTTTATTTCATGAATAAATGTATTTGATAACAGTGTTCCATTGGGTCATATTTTTGCTCATTTATTTTTTAGGGCAATCAAATATATCACATTTAGAACACCGTTTTAAACATGGTATGCATTGTAAACTTGTTTAGAAAAATGACTGCTTAGTAATCTTACAATCTGTTGGTCAATCCTGCTCAAACTGAGTGGGAAAAGTCATCATAAATGTTAATTTAGAAGCCACGCATTTTAAATAGGGTCTCTTCATTAATATTGCAAACTTGTGGTATGTTTCAATAAGGAAAAAGTAAGATGGAATGCTTAGAAAATGCAGCCTCATTAGCAGCTGATAATTTTAATGGAAGTATAGCTACCAGTAGCAAAAGTATATCATGATGGAAGTCCACAAAATAGCCACGAGTTATGTCTTCAGATGCTAGGGGCATAAATGGTGAATTTGTAAAGCCAAATAATAATTTTTTCTTACACTTGCTCAGCTAGCTGGAATTTTATCTCATCAATGAAAGGAATATTTACATCAAACTGAACTGTAGTTGATTAGTGTACAGTAATAATTAGAGAAAGTTCATTCTGTGTGTTGGGGTGGGGGAGGAAGGGTGCATGCATGTGTGTGTGTGTGTTTATATGTGTGTGTTGTGTGCATGCACACGTGCTTGCATACTGTATCTTAGAACTGGGTGAAGAGCTTATAACCTGTCTGTGACTCAATCTAAATGCTTTCTGAGGTAAAAATTGCCAGTTTTAGCTGAGGGGAAAATCTCTGCCGCTTTCATCCTGTTTGAATTACAAGCATAGCCACAGGACCAGAAGGGATGGGTGAGGGGGCTGTAGACTTGTATGCTCAGGTGTGGTATTTGCAGTGAGGACCATTTGCCATCTGATAAAGAAATTCAAAATGTGCTAAACAACACTCCTGACTTTAAGTATTTGTAATTGTATGGTTTCTCCACTTCTGTAACTTCTTTTTTAATCTCCTATCATGTTTCCCCTAATTATGAGGAACAGCAGCCTTAAATTGAAATGACTTGTGTGTTTGTCTTTGATAACTCTAAAACTGAAATACCTTATAGAATAATCTTTCCACTTTCCAGTCAGACTTGGGAGGAATAAAGCTTTCCCAATGGTAAATTACATGGGGGTAGATGCCAAAAGGAAAGAAAATTGGGAGTGGTTCCTATGGCCAGTAGTACTAAAGGAAAAACTGAATTGAGCCTAAGAAAGGACCCTTCACTTAAATATTTTAAACGTCTGTTTGTTTGTCACATCTCTATCACTCCATATTCTTGATGGCAGTCCCAGCATACATTTCTTTTATATGCCTGGGATTTGCCCTTACAGACCTTGTTTTATACACTATGAACCCATTATGGCACATACAAAAGAATATTTTAAGTAGGAAAAAAAAACCAAAAAACTAAGTTTCAGATAAGATTTCAGGCCTAGAAAGAAATAATTGATTGTCTTGTACTTCTCCAGAATTATTACCATCATCTGTTACCAGAATTTTAGTAACTGCATTTGGCACCATACATTTTAAGGGAGAAAAATAAACCTGACTTGCACAGAAAGCCATACGTGAGTTTTCAAATTCTTCAAAGAAATGCAAATTGTGTTATCTGATAAAGTGTGGATCTTTAGCAAATTCTGAACGCTGCTTTCATCTCAGCCTTCCCCCAGCGCACAGCGGAGTGCTAAAACACACACGAGTAACAGTCCTACTGGTAAGGAAAATAAGCTTTGGCCTTGGGCCTTATTGAAAGTTAACTGACATTCAAGCCTACAACCACCCACCATTTTGTTGGAAGCATTGTGGACAGCAGGCCTATTTTCCTTGAGAGTCACTTAGAATGTTCTGCTGTGACCTTCTGGGATTGCTCTTTATTCCCCCACCTGGAACTCTTTATTACAACTGCCTTTGCCCCTCTGACCTTGAGTTGCCTCTGAAGTTTCACCTTTTGGTCTCTACCAATCTGGATCTCATTTTCTTCCTGTAGCCACCAGGGTCGGTGGCTTGTGCTGAGACAAGAAGAAGGAATTTTCCTTTTGTTACAGCTCTTTAATTAGCCAGATCGGAGAATTTGCCCTCTAAGTTCCTCTCTCAGAAATCATGAAACAAATCACAACAGATTTGGGTCAGCCCAGTGTAATACCCGAAGCTCCCACAAGGTACAACTGCCCAGCAGACAATAAGCATGCATCTTCAGATGCATATGCAGATGCATATGCTGTGAAGTCTCTTCTGATGCAAATTTCTTTTTCTGCATAGCACAGGATCTGATCCAAGGGTTAGTCAGTAGTATGAGGGCAGAATATTACATACAAATATTGGTTTTACCCTAAAAGCAATCATGTATTTTTTATAATTTGTGTTTAAATTAAGCTCAATGAATGAGATGTTTTAGGAGCTTATAAAGTCAAGGATAAAAAAAATACATCAGGATTGGTTTTAGGGTCAAAGTGGCTTTTATAACCTGCCTCCAGTGTTTTCTAGGAAAACATGATTAGTATCGCACAAGGACAATGAATCAGAATACTAAGTTCTGTAATGTCCACAATACAATTTCAAGATTTCCTTGAAGACAAACTTAAGAGACTGTTGCCTTTGGAGGTTGATTGCTGTGTTCACCTCTGCTCCTGGAGGAGTCAGAGCTGCCAGCTTGTGCCCATGTGGTGGAGCAGACTGATGTTTTCCCATCTGTTCTATTTGTTGTCATACAGGTTCAATCGCATCGACCTACTATGATTTTGTCTGTATTCTAGGCTTTTCTCTTCTCCTGGGATATGAAAGTTTCATTTTCCTACAGGAGACGTTCAGCTTGAGTAATTATCTAACACAGGTAAATAAATATGGAAAGCCTGTGCTCTAAAAGATATTCACATATGTATCTATGGCAGGAAACTGATAACATTGTTTTAAGTTTGAGAGTTACCACAGATGTAGACAGGGAGAAAACTTACTAAATTCAATTGACTATTCCATGTCACAAATGTATAGGGCAAGGAGAAATTATGGACTGTTCTTTAACTGCTAATTGTGTGATTGATGCATTTCAGATTTTCCTTTCCATGACCTGATAAAATTTTCTAACACCTTAAGGCTACATGTTAAAGGATGCTAAAGGCTCATAGAATGCTTTTCCTCAATATTATTTTCAGTTTTCTTCTCTAATATTTCTGCATTTTATCATTATAGAAAATAAAAACATATATTTAAATTAATGGTAGCATTTTTGAGAAGTTTATTACCTGTCACCCTACATTTCTATTTCTTTATTTATCTCCACCTTTCAACTCCATTCTTTTAAAGATCTCTCCCTTCAATGTTTGTTTCTCTCCATTTTATTAAATGGTGAAGTGTTGGCTACAGTTTCCTAATTCTAAAGTTGGTTTCTAATTTTTTTCTCCATGAGAAAATAAATAAATCTTGAATTTATTTATTTATTTTTCTTTTTTTTTTTTGATTAAAAAAATTAATTGAGGTTAAGTGACTCAAGCATATTGCGTTGATCATGGACTGTCTTGATAAGTTATGAGCAATATGTGCAATGGACTTTCATTCTTAACTCATCCTGTAAGGGAAGGGTAGGTTCTTTAATTTTTATAAATCATTACTAATGCTGTCCTTCACTCTCATTCATAAAATAAAAATGCAAATAGCAACGACACTAGATTATTATGTTACACCTATCATGTAGAAAACATCCAAAATTTGATAATATATCCTGTTTGCAAGGCTGGGGAGAAAAAGTATGTTCATCTATTCCTGGTGGCACTATAAGTTGGCTCATTCCCTCAGGAGAAATATTTGGCAATATCTATCCATGTAACAAATTCATATACCCTATGACCAGCAATTTCACTTCTGGGAATTTACCCTTCAGATACTCCTGGCACACATGCAAAAGACAAATGCTCAAAGTCACTCAGTGTAGCATTGTTTGCAATAGCAAAGAATTGGAAAGGACCCAAATGTCTATCAAGAGAAGACTGTCTAAATACATTATACCACATCAGTATGAAATAATATAGGGCAGCCCTATAGAAGAATAAGAAAGGATTCTATTCATTTAAAGGGAAAAATAGATATAAATTACTTTGGAAATTGAAAAACAAGGCATAGCAAAGCATATGCAATATGTTAATTTTATATAAAAAACTAAGAATATATATTTACATCTGCTTGTATTTGGATAAAGATAACCACAAAAACATACATATACATGCAAAAGCTGTTATCTAACAGAGATTGAATGGGATCCAGAAAAATGAAGGACAAAATGAGGATTGAGATTTCTACTCTATTCCATTTGTTCTAACATATTAAATGTATTATTTTACAAACAAACATACACACACACATAACTGGGCAGGTCAGAATGAAGAATAAAATTTATTAGAAAACTCATGGTAACTCTAATTATTAAAATTGAGCAAAAAGCTTAAATCCAAGAAAATTTCTGCCTTGATAGAAATATTTGTATTTCGATCATGGTGGTTGTTTCATAGGTTTGTACATCTGTGAAAGTTCATTGATTGGTATAATTTAAACTGATGTAGGCTATTAAATGCAAATTACATTTCAATAAAGTTGGTAGCTTCAAATGGACCTCTAAAATAAAATAATGACAAAAATTATTATTATTAATAATTATTATATAGAAAAAACTCTATCATATAGACACTGCCTTTAGTAGCTATTTATGTAAAATCAAAGGTATTTTTCCACATGTGTAATATTAAATCACATATGAAGACAATTCCAAAGATTGCTAAGGCAGTCTGATTTGATCTATGATTTATCAGCTTTTAGAAAAGTGTGTCCACAGGATTCATTTTCTTCAGGTAATTTTTCCCACTTGACATACTACATAGTAAGTATCCGTACTCTTTCTTTGGAATGTAAACTCCATAAGGATAGGGACTTTGTTTAATGCATTGCTTTAACCTTGGCATCCTATATTTCCAGGAAGTGGTAGGTATTCTAGAAATACTTTTTAAATTGCTTCTTAGGAAGTGGATTAAAATATGTTATAAACAAAACTCTTAAATTTGCCATGTTGGAAACTCAAATATTCTCTCTCATTATCTCTAAACAACCAACATTTCTTCCAGCATTGGAATTAATCATCTTATCTTTGATTGGGTTCCAAAGGAACTAGTTGGCTAGGATTTACCCGGGAAAAAAGTGCAAAAAATTCATTGAAATTACACCTTTAGCAAAATGAGATACTTCCCTTATAATACATGAAAACCAAGTCTGACAGTGATAGAGACAGATTACCTTCTTCCTCTTTACTCCACTTTTGGGTATAAACCAATTAAACACCAGGCTTGCCAGAAACCATCCATTAACTTGCTTTTTTTGTGTACTTTGTTTTTGTTTGTTTTTTGCTTGTTTTGCAGTGTGTTTCTATGTTTGTTTATGCTCATCTCAAAGTTGAATTTATGTATTAAAAATATGTATTATAAAGGATCTTAACTACTAAAGATTTCATGATCGTTGTGTACTTTGGTTCATTCATTCAATTATGTGTTTATTTAATATATTTTTTAATCAAGACCTACTAGGAGCCAAGAGCTGTTATAGGCATTGGCTAATCAATAGGGGATTGGATAAGCAAGATCCTGTCATCCAGAGTTCACACACTTATGAGGGAGACAGAAAACATAATTACAAATACATAAACTCAAGCAATGTCGTGTCAAGATGATATACAAAATATGTTAAAAAATTGAAATATTGCTTAGTGCTATGACAAAATCAATACTTGGAATGAACAATATTGAGATGATGTTACTTTCAGTAGTATGGACATAGGAAAGCTCTCTGTAGAGGAAAACTTTCAATGGAGACATAAGAAATGAAGGAATGATCATTGAAAGGTGTGCCTCATTGTGGAGATATTTTGGGAATAGTTTACAGCAATGAAAAATTAAAGCACAGATTCCCTTATGCCAAAAAGATGCACATAAGTTTTTAGGACACTACGACTGTGATTCCACATAGAAAGAAAGATATGGGTGAGTTCCTAGAAGTAGGCAACGTCACTTGGGTCTGGATTTACCATGGTAAAAAATTTCATCTTATTCAAAATATACTAGGAAGCTATTTTATGTGAGAATCAGAGGGATGTAATCCATTTGTATTTATAAAATACCACCCTAATTATTGTGTTGAACATAGACTTAAAAGGACACAGTGAAATACACAGATCCGTACTAGGTTCCTGGAATACGCAGGAGAGAAACAGAAGTGACTTGGTCTGTATGCATTAGGGTGGTAGAAATAGTGAGTAGTTGAACTCAGTGTGTATCTTGAAGGGTATATACTAATGGATTGGGTATGGGATTTGGGGTGCAAGGGGATGATGAGAATCATGAATGCTTCTTTTATTTGGCCCAAAGAAAATAGTTTAAAGATGGGGAAGATAGCTTCTGAGTCTGTTTTGCTTATACGTTTGAAATACTTATTGGGCAATAGAACAGAGTGTTAAAAAGAAAGCAAAGATGGATGCCAGAGAAAATCAGTGCTGGATATATTAATGTGGAATTTATTGATGAATTAATATTAATAATCTTATTAATGTAGGATTTATAGATGGCATTGTAAATATGAGATTTTAAGAGATCATCTAGGAAATAAGAGAAGGTGGCAAGAGTAAAGGGTGAACTTGAGCTATTGGTATTCTATCATTTTGAGGTTGGGAAGAGAAAGAAGAGCCATCAAAGGACTCTGAGGCAAAATAGCACTAAGGCAATGGGTATTGAAATTCCCAAAATACCATCATATTTTTTGCAGCATTATCAAATAGCTAAAACACTGAAATATTCTAAGTGTCCATCGACACATGAATGGATATAGAAAATGTGGTGTGTATATGGAATTAAATATTATTCAACCATAAAAAAGGAATTTCTGCCATTTGTAACAACATAGATGAAACTTGAGGACATAGTGCTAAGTGAAGTAAGTCAGAGACAAATACTCTACAATCTCACTCATATGTAGAATCTAAAAGAAGCTGAACTCATATTATGTAGAGTAGACTGGTGGTTGGCAGGGGCTGAAGAATGAGAGAAACGAGCAGATGTATGCCAAAAGGTATAAACGTCCAGTTATAAGATGAATAAAGATTTCTAATACACAACATGGTGGTTATAGTTGACGATATTGTGTTATACACCTGAAAGTTGCTAAAAGAGTAGCTCTCACTACAAATGAAAAAAAAAAGTTAATTATGTTAGATAATGATTGTGTTAACTAACTTTATTGTGGTGATAATTCAACAATATATATGTGTATCAAATCATCACAGTAAACAACATAAACTTAGACAATATTATATGTCAATTACATTTTTTGATAAAGCTAGGATAAAAGGCAGAAAATAACAAAACAAAGTGAGGAGCCACAATGCATATGTTGCTCTAGAAACAAAATGAAGAAAATAGTTTTAAAAGGGGTGGGGAGTAAGCAGCTCCATTAAATCCTGCAGAAATTTAAATAACCTGAGAATGAGAAATGACCATTGAATTAAATGAGATATTTGTATCTGTCAATCTTGATAAAAGTGATCTCTGTGGACTGCTAAAGATTTATGCCTAATTAGAATGTATTGATAAAAGAAAAAAAGGGGGGAGAACTGGAGACAGATTTTAGATAAATATGTCTATCATTTTGCCTTAAGTGAGGTATAGTGATGTCTGTATTCCAATTATCTATTGCCTTGAAAAAACACTTCAACATTCAGTGACTTAAATCAAATAACCATTATATTCTACCTCTAGGTTCACAGCTAGGAGATGGACTGTTCTGGTTCAGTATAGCTTCACTTATAACCCTGGCAATTTAGCCAGGATTTGGAGGAGGATGAGTTCAGCTGGGCTCCTCTTTCTCTCTGCGCAGTCTCAGGACCTGTCCTCATAATCTCTTCAGCAGAATGATGATGGCTGAGGGTCCCAAGAGTGTGTATTTCAAGAGACAAGAAGAGGAACCTGCTGGCCTCTTAAGGCCTGAGTCTGGAAACTTGTGCAGCGTAGCTTCTGTGATATTTGATTGGTTAAGGCAGGTTCAAAGACTGGGTTAAAGAGGAAGGATTATACACCTCAACTTTCCGTAGGAGAGTAGCTTAATCACAAATTTGTTGAATTTGGAGGTAGTAATGGAGTTTTTTTTTTATGATGGGAAGTATATATAAACATCAATTATCTCAGCTGCATTTACACTGAGACTTATTACTTAAAGCTTATTTTTAGAATAATGCCAATGCTATCTTCTAGAGTGGCCTTGTCTACATCTCCAGCCTCAGATCTTGCAGTTCTAAATCCTTCTCTTTATATTCTACCACTACTGACCTATGTTTTTTTTTTTTTTTAGTCTCTTTCTGGACACCATGTGCATTTCTGTCCATGCTTTTGCATACTTTCCTTATCCTCATTTTTTTTGTTTTTTGCAAAGCTAAGTAATTAGTCATTTTATATGTTTAAAGGTGTTTTCTTTGAGAACATCTCTTGATTATTCTTGGTTGACTTAAACTTGCACTACTCTTTGATACATCATTACTTCTTCATAATTATACTGCTTTACATTTTATACATTATAGTTGTATTTCTTCCATTGTTGGAAAGTTCTTGAGGGCAAGAAGTATGTCTTTTGAATGTAGTATAGTGCCTAACAGATAGAAATGTTTGTGGAATTAATTATTTTCATTGCTAGATCCCTTTTTATGTATTTATTTTGGTTAAATTCTAAAAGTACAAAGATATCAAATTCTATTACAGAAAAATCACAGCCAAGAAGATTGCTCTAGGTTAATCACATATGCTATAATCATTTAAAAATTTATTTAAATCGAAGTTAGTTAACATATAATGTAATAATGGTTTAAGGAGTGGAATGTGATTTATTACTTCCATATAACACCCAGAGCTCATCCCAACAAGTGCACTCCTTAGTACCCGTCACTCATTTAGTCCATGCCTGCACCCAACTCCCCTCCGGCAACCATCAGTTCTCTGTATTTAAGAGTCTCTTATGGTTTGGCTCCCTCTCTGTTTTTATTTTATTTTTCCTTCCTGCTCCCTATGCTCATCTGCTTTGTATCTTAAATTCCAGATATGAGTGAAATCATGCTATTTGTCTTTCTCTGACTGACTTATTGCACTTATATAGAACATTCTAGTTCTATCCACACTGCAAATGCCAAGATGTTATTATAATCACCAAATAATATTCCATTGTATTCAATATTCAATCTCTAATTTGTTATCTGATTACTTTCTTTATAGGTTTCCCAGAGTATGCTTCTTGTTGTTTAATGATAATAAACCAATATTTTCAAAGCTGAATCCTTTAGATATATAAGATTTGTTATAAGTGTCATAAGTGTCATATAGTGTGAAATGTCCATTTCAAATATGAGAAAAAAATATTGAAAACATTTCGGTGGTATGTACTCATATAGCAATGTTAATAAATGTTAGAATAACAGCTAAAATAAGTCCATACATGTCTATATGAGAATAAAATTGATTCTGGATTATTTTTAATTTTAATTTGTTTTCTTAGGCTAAATAGTTTTCAAAAAGAAAATGTAATATGCAAATTAATCCTCAGATGGGTACATAACAGTGGAATCCACTGGTTTACACATACTGTTTTGGTCAATGATGGCCGGTCTAATAGAATGTTGGACTTGCCTCTATGACTGCAGATGTGGTGTCAGTTTGGATTTAATACCAACAAGTTTGGGTTTCTGGTTTTCCAGGTTTTGTGGACATCTTAACTCAGCACTCATTATATGTTCAGCCATAGGTAGATTATGTGAGTGTGGGCGTAAACAAGTGGAAGTAGGAGTAGCCTGTTCGCCATTGCTTCTAAATACTCACTTGAGAAATTCTGGTTCCATTATAGCTTTTTTTTTTTTTAAAGTTAGTTATGTTTCTTTCTTCTCCTTTTTAAAATTAATTTATTTAAGCGATCTCTCTACCCAATGTGGAGCTCTAACTCATTACCCCAAGATCAAGAGCTGCGTGCTCTTCTGACTGAGCCAGCCAGGTGCCTCTCCACCCTTCTTCTTATAACTTTTGTCTTTCTGGGTCCAGATATCCTGGTTCACAGTGGGGTGATTCACGAACAGAAAGGATTAGACTCCTACTAGATTTATACATTTGGATACCACCCAATCTTTTTTAGGGTCCTCATGACAGTAGAGTAGTAAGCAGAGAATGTTAAAATATTGGCAAATTAACTTAACCAATTATCAAAAGAAGATAGATTTGCTAGATCATAATGAGGCAAAGGAAGAAACATAGCTGATACTCATATAATTTACTGTGGTATCAGGTAGTATCCCCATGCCTAGTTTTAGCTGTGAATGAACAATTGCATCAACCTGGACTTAAAAATACATGGTACCCAAAGGCTAAGGTTGCTTAAAGATGAAATTCTAATTCATCCCACCGGGCAAACACTTATATCAGCAGAGATAATAGCCAAGGATGAAGTCTCCACTGTGGAAGGTAGAGGAGGAAGACAAAAAGTATAAATAATGATCATAGAAACATCTGGAGCAACAGAAACTAGCGTGTCATCCAAATATTCCTCCTCTCTTCTGTTTTCTCCAGGAGTTGTAATCATTCTGAATATGCTATTGGAGGGTCGAATCAGTTCAATGTGGAAAGGAAGAGGGTCTGAGCAGGTGTTCAAACTGTAATGGGATACTGAAGTTGTTCCATTCACATCTTCTCAGATTCTTTTCACCATGTTTGTGTACCCATTCTGCTTGTTTTGCTACTCATGGTTTACACTAGAGTCACCTGGACCACATGAAGTGATTTTGTATATTTAATATACTCTCCGGTCCAGCCCTCAGGTCACGTGTAGCTAATAACTGACTGGTATGAGAGGGTAAACAACCAGCTCTTTTAAGTTAAGGCAGTACAAACTCCAAAAAGTAATTTACTTTCCAGAACTCCTGGAGCAGTAGTAAGCATCAGATGAATCTGAGACACACTTGGTTGTTTTTCCTTCCCTCTCCTGCCTCCCAACCCTCTGACCACCTTCTTCTGGAGCACTATCTAAGTATATCATTTGCACCTAAATTCTTGGTGCAGGTTTTTCTTGGAGAACCAAATACAAACTCCATTATTTTATTTCAGTAATATTTCATATATTAGAATAATATTCAGCATTACAGAAATAAATAGGTTCTGTAATATAATACTGTTAATTTTTCATAAACTGTACCAGAAAATTACTTCATATAGGAATTAGTCATTCTGACCATGTTATAAGTATAATCCACTTGCTTTATGTGTTAGGAATATAGATTTGTTACTAGACATAAGCAAGAAAGGGAAGAAAATAATCACTTTGAATGTCAGTGGATTAATACAAACTTGATTCTTTTTACTCGCTTTTCCACATCCAAGAAAAGACTTCATACCCGAGAAATCATTATGAAAAATAATATGATAGCTAAACCATTGATCTATATAAAATCAAAAAGAATGTGTTTTCTCTCTCCCAATATTTCCCCAGTGGTATTAATTGTGAAACTGACTAACTTCACACACGCGCAGTATATGTCAAGTGTTCTGAAAAGAAAAATTAATAACAACAAAGAGATATAAAAATGAATATAGTTAAACTCTTACAATGTTTTAGAATTTTAAATTTTACTGCCACAAAGATTGATTGTTTAGTTTATCTGCATTGATATCTCTTAAAACTGAAATCCCATAATATTTTTGTGTCCATTTTTCAGGATTATAAGACTTTGCAAAATAATTTCTTGACTGGGATTTGTTTTTAATGTATTTTCTTGCAAAACTGTTTTGTGTATTTCCTTTATCCTGAAATTCCAACTTTGCCATACAAATCTACCTGCACTCCTATCCTTGGCTTATATCTTTCTTGATTATTAAAAAAGCCCTCTCTGTTTTTCATCTTTATATTGATGTTCAAAAATAAATCATCCTTTATCTGAAAGTTTTATTCCCTAAATGAGAACAAATATTTGTAAAGGTCACATATAGAGTCTTGGAGGAAGAATGAGAAACCTTCCGCTATATGTAATATGTGAACCAATCCTCAGGGGCAGGCAGTGATTGATGTCACAACTAGGTTATACTTGAGCTGAATAATATTTTGTGTATTTTCCACATGAATAATACTATAGAGCACAATATATTTAAAAATAGCATGCTGCCTGAAGTAACCACTGAAGTTTTCAAAATTTTTTTCTTTCATTTTTAAGATAAAGTAATAAAGTGCCTGCAAATGAATAGAGCCAGTATTTAATCAATATTTGTTAAATGAATAAAGGAATAAATAAATCACATTTCTGCAAATAAAACATAAATTTCTTATTCTTTGCCAACCCTGGTAAAAGATAGCTCTATGCAGTAAGCTCTCAGATTTCACATTAGTATTTTGTAATGAAGAGGAAACAATGATAATTAAGGCCAGATGAGGACCAACTGATAAAATCAGTTTAAGGTAATAATTAAACAGGTGAAAATTGGATTATGTAAGGTGATTTCTGCTGGGAAAACGTTCTTTGACTAGTGTGAATTATATCTATACATAAATATATGGTTATTGGGTCAATTACAAAAGTGTATTCTAAAATCTGATCCATTTAAAATGTGAGAATTGCATTGAAGTCATAATGATTTTTACAGTTGTGTCTGCTAAGTTGCTGTTGGCATCCATGGAAAACATGCGCATGAACCAAATGCTAAGTTTCTTAGAAAAGATTCTCATTTCAGGGTAATCTTTTTGCTAACTTGAGGGGAAAAAGAAGCATGGTAGGCTATTTTTCTATATCATATATCAAAGACAAAATATACCATAACCTACATACATTTTCGTGACAATATTTCAGTTTATTTTTGGCTTGTTCACTGTGTGCTTTGCCAATGTGGGGGAAGGGCTACCTATGAGAACTTGAGTGGCTTAAGGATTATTGTCAATATGCCTCAAGATGTAAGATGAGTGATAATGAAAAATAATATTCTGTTGGAAATCTCTGGAGGTTCTGCTACAGGCGGTATAATTGGAAAGGCCTAGCAACCCAGTACACCAATTTCCAAATCAATGTTATTAGTCATAAAAAACATGGATACTCCACATCCGTCTTGGGAGTCTAATCAATAACAGGAGGTAAGTCTTAATTTTAAAAGTTCTTCTAGTAATAAATATTTCTGAGGGAGAAAGAATGCCTCATAGTATTCATTAATTAACTAATTTGGTTTGTAGATTTCACTTTTTACAAGCAAAGCAAAGGTTGCTATTAACTTGAAGTATTTTCTTGCAATTTTTTAATTGTTGCACCTCTTTAACTTTCACATGTGAACTTTTTGGAGGCAATCTGACACTTTAATTATGAAAAGATGCATTTCAGAACTTTTGAGGCAGATAATGAAATGCAATAAATAAATATGTAGCATAATTTTGTATTCTGAATACTAAAGTATCATTTTGGCCAAAAAGGATATTGATATTAATTTTTAACTTACATTTACATCAAGTTTGTATTATAAAGTCTTCTTGAAAATATTTTCTCATAAGATATACAAAAGATTTCTTCTACTGAGGATGTAATATCATAAAAATATAATTAATCTAATTTTTATGTACACATGAATTGCTTGGTTCATGATTAGAAAATACAATGAATTTTTAAATACATGTCACTCTAGCTAATACGAAATTAATAAAAATATAAACATGTAAAAACAGACTCTGAATTTCTACAAAGTGATGCAACTATTAACAAAAATGAGTATCTTATATTTTCAGAATGGGAATACAGGATCAAATATTCCTAACTTAAGATACACATATAAAAGCTCTGACCTTTTTCTCTATATTGCCCATCCCTGTGGTAGAGTGTGAAGTGGTTAGAAAAGAAATGACAATACCAATTCACAACTTTGGAACCCAACTGGGATGAGTTGCTAAAGATATTTCTGATCAGAAATAAAGAAATAACCTGCATCTGCAGGGATTTTCAACTTTAACAGCAGGAAATCTATTCAATTCTGAAATAAGAGATATCCACCAAAATAATTATTCTGCAATACTCTAACTCAAAATATGGCTTCAGCAATAAAACATTGCATCACGATATTGTCCTCTTAGAACACAGAGTCAGCCAACATAAGTATTTATTTCTAGGTATGCTTATTGAATTTTAAGTAATAAAAAATGGGAAACATGGTAGTACTCCCTCAATAGTATTACTCATCTAAGATATTCAGTAGTGTATATTATCCAACATAGATTATTATTTGTTCTCATTTTAAACATATGATTTTTCCTGTTTTCTTCAACGCTCATTTTTTTTTTAGAATTTAATTTTCATAAGAAGCAAAAGAAGAGGATACATTTATGTTAATCTCCAAATTTTCATAACTAGGCATTGCTTCTTGGCTAGAAAATGGTCTGGCAATTCTAAGAAATTATTTGGCAACACCAAAAAATTGGATTAGAGTGCAATGCAAATATTATTATAATTGCTCTCAAAATTTGCTGTCATCTATGTGAATTCTCATAAGAAGTTTATTTTGTAAAGACTTACCAGGGGAGCCTGGGTGGTTCAGTCGGTTAGGCATGTGACTCTTGATTTCAGGTCAGGTCATGCTCTCACAGTTGTAAGATCAAGCCCTACATGAGGCTCTGTGCTGACAGGGTGGAATCTGTTTGGGATTCTCTTTCCCTCTCCCTTTGCTCCTCCCCTACTCATCCTCTCTCTCCCTCCCCCCTCTCTGTCTCAAAATAAGTAAGTAAACTTAAAAAAAAAAAAAAGAACTAACCAGACACTAAAACACTTTCTATTACCCAACTATCCTTGGAGTAATGTTTGCAACACTAGAAGAAAAATATAAATTTTTATTTTTTTGTTTATTTATTTATTTTGAGAGAGAGAGAGAGAGAGAGAGAGTGAACACAAATGGGGGAGATCCAAAGAGAAGGAGAGACAGAATGTCAAGCAGGCTCCGAGCCATCAATGCAGAGCCCTATGTGGGGCTCGAATTCATGAACTGTGAGATCATGACCTGAGCCAAGATCAGTGGTGAGAAGCTTAACCAACTGAACCACCCAGGCACTCCTCCACCATTTTTATTCTATCTGTCTCCTTCCTTTTGCACTTCCTTTTGTAAATAAACAAAACAAACCAAAAAAAAGAAGGAACAAAACAAGAAAAATTCTTTTAGGGTTTTAGCTCTGTGGATGGTCTTCTTAACTCTTTCCTGAATGGTCCTTGATGGCAGTATTTATACTCAGAGCCCAAACTTTCTGTGTCACAGTTGATTGGAGTGGTACGTAAGTTTATCCAAGTTGTGCTTATCAAATTCTCTTTTCTGGAAAGTGAGTTATCTCCTAGAAGCAGAAGATCTATGATCTGAGTTGTGATGAGTTGGGAATATTCTACTTTGTGGCCAGAGAAGCTGTGTAAACTGAACTTTACAGAAAAAAAAAATATATATCAAAGAAATGCTATAGAAAAGCAGAAAGAAGCAATATAAACAAAAATTAAAACAGAGAATATGCCTGTTTTCTTTTCAGCATCCCCTTTCCAAGTTCTTGTTTCTTCTCAAGGGCTCACTATATCCCTACCTTCAGCTTCAAGAAATACTCCTGTAACATGATAAATGTTTTTTTTTTTAATTTTATTTGCAGTTTGAATTATCAAACTGCAAATCCTCACCATTGTAATATCTTTTCATGAAGACTAGAGAAAGAGGAGGTCTGAGTTGATCCTTGACTCCAGAAATTATTAAATTGTGACCATAAAAAATAATCTGTTTCCCGAGGCTCAATTTCCTCCAATGTAACAGAAACCTCATAATACAGATAGCACAGGATTGCTGTGGGGGATACATTTTATAGTTTAAGTAAAGAACCTTGAGCAGCACCTAACATGTATAATACATGTCCCTCTCCCTCCACAATCCCTTGACAAGCCCATGGATATCCAATAAACAAGTGCACACACAAATAATATATACATAGATATTTAAATCCCATTTTGCACAGACTTATACATAGTCCTGTTATGGCCATAGAAATACTAAGATAATGTAGTAATATAGTAAATACAAATGCTCCCACTTATATAGATGCTCCTATACAGATGAAACATTGGCAATAGTTGTAAACGTTCACTAACACACAGAGACATGCCCACCAATGGTCTATATAAAAATACCTTCACAGAATTGATTTTAAATTCTTAATCTCTTCATATTTTCAAATAAACCTGAGTTTTCCTGACTGTTCTGGTTTAAAATGTCAAGGATATAAAGATGAAGAGATTTACTGTGTAACTTATTTGCCTTTGTTTTTAGACTTTATATAAAAGCAGGGAGACGAAAATGATTCTAGTGATAACATCAAGAATATAGAAAATCTTTAGAAATCAGAGGTTGCAAGTAAAATGTTTGATAGTTTCTGAATTGATCCATTCTTTCCTCTTATGCATATGAATTCATAAATTATTTCTGAGTTATCATGCAGTGCCAGTCAAAGTTGAAACTAGCATGATACACACTAATTAGAGCTTCATTTGGTTATTGTCATGTTGAGCTTTCCCCTCTTTGTGATTCCATAAAAACTTAATTTTCAATATTACTCTTGCAAAAAAATAGCCTACTTCAGATATCTAAAGAATGCTTCCTTGCATCATCAAGCTATTAATTTTTATCATTAATTTCTTCATTCAAAGATTTTTAAAAAGTTTATGGAACATGACCACACAAAAGTAGTAATTGAGATTCGATATGCAGAAATATATGAAATATACTCTCTGCCCTTGTACTCATTCTAGGATGAAAGCAGGCACTCAAAAAAAATAATGAAAAAACTAAAAATACGCCAGGCTAATAAAAAATAAGTAAAGGCATAAGATTTTCAGGGATGGAGACATATTAATATATTCAGAGAGTAGGAAGCACTCCTGGATGAAGAAAACTCTATCAGGACCTGATATGCATTGTTTTATCCTAGACTCCAAACCTGGATGAGAATTTTGAGAATCTTGGGATAGAATGGATGTAATTTTATGTGAAAAGAATGTAAATGATTATTGCCAGAAAAAAGAATATGAGTGACTGCAAAAATGATTGCACTTTTCCTCTTTTATCAAGGGGTGGTGTCTCTTTCTCCATGCCTTGCATCTGCCACAGCCATGTTACTGACCTTAGCGAATGGGAAAATGGTAATCATAAAGCATGCCCCAATTTGAAGAACATTTGTATTTGCTGATTTTGGAACATTTTGTCATCATGTAAATGAAACTAGACTAGACTTCTGTATGAGAAAGGGCATGTGACCCACTGGCCCCTCTTATCCATCTGTCATCTAGTCAACCTCTGAAATGAATCTATTGAGTTGGCCAGAAACAGAACAGAGATGAATGAGTGAGGTCAGCTTGGACCAGTGGAGAGTTTCCTAGCTGAAACCCCTAAATTTACTTCAGAATCAAGAGCTCAATAGATGATTGCTAATGTCATTTATTTTCCTTTGTCCTCCTCATTTTACCTGCATTTGCTCATACTACTCAGTAAAACAGCAACTTTCTCCCTGCTGTATCCTATGCTTTTGTGATTTTAGTTCTGGAACTGAGATGAGAAAGACAGAAAATGTATCATTTTTAAAATATAAAATATAAAGTTGGTAACTTTTGGCAACATTTTAAAAGTTAATCTGTGTTCATTAATGAGGTTAATATCGCTTCTGGCATCTCTGTTACTCATTGTCTCCCCTTCTTGGGAATTTCAGAGGCCCCTCTCTGTTATTTATTCATGTCTATTTTAGTCAATTAAATCACACTTCTCTGAAATATGTTGCCCTAAAGAATACTACCATTTTATTTTGTTAGAGAAAATACAGGAATTAAAATTTCATTTATATATTTCTACTTAGTGGCTAAATATTTCAAGATATTTTGTTCAATAAGAACAATAGAAGACCTTAAAAATGCATCCAATGAGAGGTGAAAGGTAAAATATTAATGAAAAATATAAATGTGGAATTGGGAAAATATCAATCAGAATCAAATAAAAACTCAAGAAAAATATATGTAGCAGATATCTAGCATGAAAGACGTAATTGATTGAGTTGACACCTAAGTTTGATTCTGAGTGTCTTAGTAAAAAAGAAAAAAAAAGGAATAACAGACAAAATCATTAGGTAAATTAATTTTATTATACCACATAGTTAAAAGATATAATTCATGTTGAGAGATGCCAGTCATAATTAAATATTAACTTAGAAGAAATGATACTGAATTACTTTTCTAATAGCTATATTGAAAGATCAATCTTCTATTAATGACCCTTGTAGTTTATGACATGTCAACATATGGAATATTAATATCTTCAGTTATCCTTTTATATACTTCTTATGATCCATACAATGGAAGTCACAATTGAAAATATTCACAACACCCCTTTTAGGATATTTTGTTACTTTCCACAGAGTGTTTATTGGAGACAGATTTTCTCATTCCATTTGTCTGTTTCAACTCCTTCTATTCTTTTCTTTTTATTGCAGAAATAACTTCCTAAATGGTCTCCTTTTTTTTTTCCAATTTCTTCCCACAATGGCGAACAGAATCATATTTTTAAAAATCTGGTAATTCCACTGCATAAACTCCTCTGTCTGCTGTGTAAAGCACAAAGTCTAAAATCCTTAGCAATTCTTGTGAGTGTCTTTCCATGTTTGCCTTCAGAGCTCATTTCTAATAATATAATGCATTATTTTGGGCATAAAACATATCAATAGATGATACATTTATAAATATCTTAGTTTTGGGTTTGTTTCTTTACTGCATGTCTCTAGTGCCCCTTCTCCTACCGGCATAAACCCAGAGGAGAGTGAACAACTGGAACAGTATCTTGGCAGCTCTTTGAATTTACTTCCTGATGCTCAGTCTGTGACCATCTCCTCATTAACAGGCAAAATAGTGGAGGAGTATTTATCGCCTGATAGACCATGCGGTTTGGTCAATAAGCCCACTACATTTTCCTGAGGACGTTCCATTAATCAGCCTGCAGGGAGGTCTTTATCTTTCTTTTCCAGAAAGACATGTCTCCATCACTATCACATCCTTGTAATCAGAACTGCTAACAGCTGTGAAGAGTCTAAGAATTTTCCCTGCCTGCAAGCTAACAAGTGAGCCTGCCACAGTTCCACAGATGTTGGTAGGAAAATAAATCTCTTGGCCCCAAGACAGAAGAAGTTTATTATTCACAACAAAAACAGTAGCCAGAGTAACATCACTTGTTCTCATTTCCCACAGTATGACATAGGAGAGCCAGATGATGCCTGAATGTACTTTGGGGTACATTGCAAGAGAGGTACCCATGTTTAGGAAACCCTAATCTTTTATAAGGGACCACTAGCAAATCTGTCCAACCTTTTCCTAAGGGACATTGGACTGTCTTGGACAGCATTCAGATTTGTTCTCTGCTCCAGAGGGAATCACTACCTTTCAAGGATATTTACTAACCAAACATCCTTGAAAAAGAAGAAGAAGAAGAAGAAGAAGAAGAAGAAGAAGAAGAAGAAGAAGAAGGAGAAGAAGAAGACAGTCAAAACAAAAGCTGCTAAAGACTTTTCTCAGAGATGTGAGAGACTCATGGAGAAATAACTCCCAACAGTATGAATACATTATTCAAATCAGTTTATAATCTCACCAATAGAATGTGTGTTTTTGCTTTCCCCACACTGGACACTTGCGCTGGACACTTTGAATTTCTTTTTTTTTTTCAAGTTTTTATTTAAATTCCAATCTTACCTGATTGTTAGTTAACATACAGTGTAGTATTAGTTTCACATATAGGATTTAGTGATTCATCACTTACATACAACACCCAGTGCTCATCACAACAAGTGCCCTCCTTAATACCCATCACTTATTTAGCCCATCTCCCTACCCACCTCCCCTCCAACAGCCCTCAGTTTGTTCTCTATAGTTAAAGAGTCAGCTTTATGGTTTGCCCCTCTCTCTATTTCCTTGCTATGTTCACCTGTTTTGTTTCTTACCACATATGAGTGAAATAATAATGTACATCTCTTTCTCTGACTTATTTCACTTAGCATAATTCACTCTAGTTCCATTCACATCATCGTAAATGGCAAGATTTCATTCCTCTTTATGGGTGAGTAATATTCCATTGTATATGGAATTTCTTAATTTTACAAATTTAGAGAGTATGAATTAATACTTTATTGTGGTCTTAATTTGCACTTACCTGATTGTTAGTTAGCTTGATCATCTTTTCATATGTTTCTGAGTTATTCCAAATTTGTTCAATTTGTGAAATGCCTTCTCCTATATTTTGGAATTTTTTTGCAGGACTGACTGTTTTTTGGTCAATGTACATAACAATTTGTACAAAAATGTCCTCCTGGTCCTTGTATTCCTTTTATATTTTTTTAAAGGTGGGCTTTGATAAACTTAATGTCATAATTGTCAACAATTTTTACATTGAATGTCTTTGTGTCTAATAAAAGCTTTCCTTTCTTCTTTTCTTACTCAGTGTTGACAGTGTGTGCTCCTAAAAGGTTTAAATTTCTGCTTTTGAAATTTATGTCTTTAATTCATCCAGTATTTAATTTTCCTTTTTTGGATGGTCTATTTATTTTATTTATATTTGACATATTTTATTTATCATCCGGAGTCAACTATTCCTCATCTGGATAAGTAATGGTGCCACTAGCACTCATTTAACAGTTCATTCTTTTCCCGAAAAGCTTCAAAACCGGTTCTGTTTTTGAATGTTCCTGTATATGTTGGGTTGTGTTTCTGGACTCATTATTTGGTTCCACAGGTTACATTTTTCTGTCCCTGGGTCATTCTTTCATTGTCTTCATTATTAGACCATAATTCTTTATAGTCCTTGATCTGCTACTTCTCTCCCTACTCCTCCACTTTGCCCATTTCCTTATCCTGCTCTTCTTTATATATTTGTCCTTAAGGATATCTTGGCTATTTGACTTTCACTCCTAAATTTACATTTTAGAGAAAACTTGTCAATTTCCTTGGGGAAATAATTACTTTAAAAGTATAGATTGATATGTGAGGGACCGGCATTTTTCCCACACAATTTTCCTTATAACACACATGGTTTATGTCTCCCTTTATTTAGGACAACTTTAATATCTTTCGATTACTTTAAAAATAATTTTCCCATATGTATTTAATTTTTTTAATGTTTATTTTTGAGAAAGAAAGATAAGAGTGCAAGCAGGGAAGTAACAGAGAGAGGGGGAAACAGAATCTGAAGCAGGCTTCAGGTTCTGTGCCTCACAGAGCCTGATGCAGGGCTTGAACTCATAAACTGCGAGATAAGACCTGAGCCGAAGTTGATGCTTAATGTACTGAGCCACCCAGGTGCCCTAGTCCCATATGTATTTTAAGTATTTTTTGTTTTTTATGTTTCTGTTTGTATTTTGGTTGATGCTACAAATGAAACATTATGAAGTAGATTTTTTTAACTTGTTATTGCTGGTTTATAGAGACTTTTTTTTCTCATGTTTATTTCAGATTAGAAAACTCTTAATAAACTGTCTTATTGTTTCTAATGAGTTGTCTGTAGATTATTTTATAATTTTACAGACTTTTTGTCTAATTTGCTCTTTTTTTTTGTACAATCTACTTGTGTAAGCATCCAATAAGACAGCTTCAAAATAAATAATGTAAAAGTTGACAGGCCAAAGAGAAAAATCGACAGATTAAAATTTTACTTGAAGATTCCAATACCACCATCACATTATTATATGGAACAAATAGAATCTTAGTGAAGACTTAGTATCCATGCAACATTCACTAAAACAATGAATGCTGAGTACAAAAAAAAATGTTTCAATGCATTTGTAAAAACTGTATTCACAAGAGTGTATTTTTTGATTATAGGGAATTACATTAGAAATCAATAACATGTATTTCCATTTCTTTGTGTCTTCTTCAATTTCCTCCATAAGTTTCTATAGTTTTCATCATACAGGTCTTTTACATCTTTGGTTAGGTTTATTCCTAGGTATTTTATGTTTTTTTCGTGCAATTGTGAATGGGATCAGTTTCTTGATTTCTCTTTCTGTTGCTTCATTATTGGTGTATAAAAATGCAACCTATTTCTGTACATTGATTTTGTACCGTGCAACTTTACTGAATTCATGGATCAGCTCTAGAAGGCTTCTGGTGGAGTCGGTCGGGTTTTCCATGTAGAGTATCATGTCATCTGCAAAAAGTGAAAGTTTGACTTCCTCTTCACCAATTCTGATGCCATTTATTTCCTTTTGTTGTCTGATTGCTGATGCTAGGACTTCAAGCGCTATGTTAAACAACAGTGGTGAGAGTGGACATCCATGTCGTGTTCCTGATCTCAGGGGGAAAAGCTCTCAGTTTTTCCTTATTGAAGATGATATTAGCTGTGGGCTTCTCCTAAATGGCTTTTATGATGTTTAAGTAAATTTTCTATCCTGACTTTTTCAAAGATCTTTATTAAGAAAGGATGCTGTATTTTATCAAATGCTTTTTCTGCATCTATCGACAGGATCATATGGTTTTTATCTTTTCTTTTGTTAGTGTGATGTATCACATTGATGGATTTGGGAATGTTGAACCAACCCTGTAACCAAGGAATGAATCCCACTTGATCATTATGGATAGTTCTATTTATATGCTGTTGAGGGGGGAAAAAGAGTTAAGGAGGGGGAGGGAGGCAAATCATGAGAGACTCTTGAATACTGAAAACAAACTGAGGGCTGAAGGGGGAGGGGGAAAGAGTAAGGGGGGTGATGGTCATGGAGGGGGGCACTTGTGGGGAAGAGCACTGGGTGTTATATGGAAACCAACTTGACAATAAACTATAAATTAAGAAAATAAATAAATGCAAAAAAATATTAAAAGAAAAGAAATCAATAACATGTAGAAATCTGGAAAATCATCAAATGTCCTGGATTTAAATGACATACTCTACCCATTTGTATTAGTCTGCTATGATTTCTATTAGTCTTCTATAACAAAGTACCACAAAATGGGTGGCTTAAACAATGGAAATATATTATCTCACAGTTATAGAGGCTGGGAGTTCAAAATCAAGATACAAGCAGTGTTATTTTCTGCTGAGAACTCTCCTTGACTTAAAGACCACTGTTTTCTCACTGTGTCCTCACATGACCTTTTCTCTATGTGTTTGCACTCCTGGTGTCTCATCTTCTTCTTAAAAAGACACCAGTCTTACTGCATTAGGGCACCATAATTATGGCTTCTTTTTACCTCCTTTACTTCCTTAAAGGTCCCATCTCCAGTTGCAGTCACATTTGAGTTATAGAGCTCAACCCCAGTTTTGAGAGGACACAATTCAGTCCATATACCATTTCACTTTTAATCATTGAACTTTTTGAGTGTATTGATAATAATTTTAAAAGACATTATTTTCTAATCCCCACATCTATATAACTGCTGGTTCTATTTATTTTGACATATTTTGCTCTGGACTTTGGGTCACACTTTCTTGCTTCTAGGCATGCCGAGCAATTTTTATTGGAAGCTAGGTACTCTAATGAGGAGAATCTGGGTTTTGTTTTCTACCTTAAAGGGCACTGTGCTTTATTCTAGCAAATAGTTAACTTAATTGGGTATTAACTTTATCTTGTTTTTAGTTACTAACCAGTGGTACAGTTTAGTATACAGTAGCCTTAAATCTAAGGAAAATTTAGATGTATTGTTAAGGTAAGGCCTTTTTGAGATCTCTACTGAATTATCCGTATCATTAAAGCGAACTCTTTACTCTTGCCAATCACAACAATTATCTCCTATCTTGTCTGAGTTCTCAGAATTGTTTAGTTTGGAGCTAACATTGGTCATTTTTTATCTAGCCTCATGGAGTTTTGCCGTACATATGGGGATCTCAGTAAGCATTAGGGACTGAAGGTCCCTGAAGATAACCTCAATCATGGGGCGCCTGGGTAGATCAGTCGGTTGAGCATCCGGCTTCGGCTCAGGTTATGATCTCACAGTTCATGGGTTTGAGCCCTGCGTCAGGCTCTGTGCTGACAGCTAGCTCAGAGCCTGGAGCCTGTCTTCAGATTCTGTGTCTCCATCTCTCTCTGGCCCTCCCCTGCTCACGCCGTCTCTCTTTCTCTCTCAAAAAAAAAAAAAAAATTAAAAAATTAAAAAAAAAAAAGATAACCTCAATCAGATTTCTGGAGCTCTTTTTTTGTAATGTCCTTTCTGTCTAGAACTCTATCCTGTAATTTCCAGTTGCCTAGTCTTCTCAATCTCTGATCTTTATGTTACCAATTCAGAAAGACCCTATGGAAACTTTTCACTATGGTCTGGAATATTCCTCCAGATAAAAACTCAAGATAATTACAGAATTTATCTGGTACATGTCCCTTTGACAGAAATCACTGATCTTCAATGTTGTCCAATGTCTGAAAACAATTATTTTGTATTATTTCTCCACTTTTTGAGTTGAATACTATGTGAGTGTAATTTGGGTCCTTGAGACTGCAGCATGATCAGAAGTAAAGGCTGTAGACAACTGAACTAAAACTAAATGTAAAATTCTAATAAAGGAGGACATTATATAATCTGAATCTAATAACATAAAAGATAAAGGAAGTTTATTATTCTCCCATAGATAGTAAAAGTGAATTAGATAACTTTTTAAAGAAATATAGTTGTGGGTATTTAGAAAGTTACATGAGGTAAGCAATCCAATTGCAACCGTTGTCAACAGCAGAACTCAGTTTTCAGCAGATTCGCCTTGTGTCAGCATTCACTCTGAATCTACCCTTGTCCATCTGTCATCTCTTTGAATGACATTTTGATTTCCTCTGTCACGTACTTTGAGAACTCTGAAAATGTTCCTTTTGAATCTTACTCTTATTCCAATCATTCTTTAAAATCTAGCTTTAAATTTGTGTTGGGAATTATAAGTTATATTTCAAAATGGATTCTAAGCTGATTTTGATTTTTTTGTGTGTGTATTTAAGAACTGTATTTTCTGGATTTTTTAAAAAAATGTTTATTTTTTTATTTTGAGAAAGAAAGAGATCAAGAGTGGGGAAGGGGCAGAGAGAAAGGGAAAGAGAGAGAATCCCAAGCAGGCACCATGCTGTTAGCTCAGAGCCTAATGCAGAGCTTGAACTCACAAACTGTGATTTCATGAGCTGAAATCAAGAGTCATACACTTAACCAACTGAGCCACGCAGGTACCCTGGGTATTTGTTGGATTTTTACGTGTTTTGACCCAGGCATATGCATATGTATGTTTGGCATTGTGCACAATAACTTTACCTTACTAATATGTTAATATACAAAAGAAATGGATTCCAAATTATGCTAGTAATTTTATTCAGATCTTAATACAACTGTAGTTGAAATGCAGCCATATTGCACTAAGTAAGATTAAATCATGTGACAATAGATATTTCAGATTCTATTATAGACAATAATAAATTTTTTCAGCTACCTTTTTGAAAAGCAGCATCCAAAGTGAATATTTTTAGACAAGATCTGAGATATTTTAAGTCTCCAGATAATAAGGAGTGGATGACATTCAAGTAAATATTTCAGAGAAATGTAACATTTCCTACAATTTTTGTTTTTGCTCAGCCCTTGTTTCATATCATCCACCATGACTGAAGATATGGACCAAAGACAATACTGTCTAACTTTAAAGAAATTGAAGCTCGCCTTTTGCACCATGTAATATGAAGGAGACTTACAGGATAGAAATGCAACACATAATTTATTAAATAAATAAATAAATAAATAAATAAATAAATAAATAAATAAAATGTGTAACTGAGTTTTCTTAATTTGAACAACACAAAGTAATTCCAGAAAAATATTAAAACAAAAAATTAATTTAACCATAGGTTTATAGAATTAGATTTGAAATACATATATGTTTGTTCAGGAAAAATAATTCTAAATTTTTATCTCCAATAAAGCAAGTATTTTCTTTATGTTTTGCCTTGTATTAGATAATTTTCTTGGGGTTGATGAAGACATATGTTAAATAGAGAAACATATAATTTTTTCTCAGGAAATATTTATTGTTTACTTATATGATAGGTATTTTACAAATCATTATTTATAGAGTTCTTGATGACTAAAAATATTTAAATGATAGAATTATCAAAGAAAATATAAAACCAGGTAAAATTTTCTATTCTATAAATTAGCATATATTCAGTGAGTTAAGCAAATTAATACTTAATTCTTATAAATGATGTATTTTTAGATATTCTTTCTTAAAATCTCACATTTGCTTTTATGACTGGAACTCTTATCTTCAATATATATCTGTCTATATGAATTTTAGAGACTAAATATTAGCTAATATTTTCTCCTTTTATTGCTATTTAATAACGTGATCTTTAAGACTTTTGTTAAAGAGTGAAAAAATTCAGCTTAGTTTCACAGATCTGTTTTGCATTTCTTTATATGCTCTGGGAATAACCAAAAGTTATCCCCTTACATACTGGCAAGGAGCAATTTTATATGAATCCCATGTGCCTTTGTATGTAATCACTATGTGAGTTGCTAGAGCTGCCCTAACACAATACCATATTGGATGGCTTGAACAAAAGAAATTTACTATTTCACAATTCTGGAGGCTAAAAGCCCAAGATCAAAGTGTCAGCAGGTTTGGATTTCTCCTGAGGCCTTTCCCCTGGCTTGTAGATGTTTGCCTTCTCTCTTGGATCTTCCATGGGCTTTCCTCTGTATACTTTTGTCCCTGGTGTTTCTTTGTGTGTCCACATTTCTTCTTCTTTTATTTAAAAAAATTTAATGTTTATTTATTTTTGACAGAGAGAGAGAGAGAGAGAGAGAGAGAGAGAGAGAGAAAGAGAGAGAGAGAGAAAGAGAGACAGAGTGCAAGTGAGGGAGGTGCAGACACAGAATCTGAAGCAGGCTCCAGGCTCTGAGCTGTCAGCACAGAACCCAACGTGTGGCTTGAACTCATGAACTGTGAGATTGTAACCTGAGCCGAAGTTGGATGCTTAACCCACTGGTCACCCATGCGCCCCCAGGACGCAAGTCAGATTGGATTAGGGCCAATCCTAATACTTCACTAGCACTTAATCACTTCTTTAAAGGCCTTATTTTCAAATACAACCATATTCCGAGTTACTGGGGGCTCATAATTCAGATATAATACTATCATATAATACTTAAAAACATGGAAATTTATTTTGGGAAATGTTACATAGTCTCTTTTCTAAATAATATTTTTAATTAGTTTTGGATAAAACACGCTTTCCTTTAATTCTCTACACTTTTATTATTCATAAGTTTTTTTGATATGTACTTTCAAAAGGTTTTCTGTTTCTTGAACCTTTTTTTTTTTTTTTGCTTAAAAGTGTTTTATTGGGCCACCTGGGTGGCTCAGTTTGTTAAGCGTCCGACTTTGGCTCAGGTCATGATCACACTGTTCGTGGGTTCGAGTCTGGCATCAGGCTCTGTGTTTACAACTCAGAGCCTGGAGTCTGCTTTGGACTCTGTGTGTGTCTCTCTCTGTCCCACTTCTATTCACGCTCTCTCTCTCTCTCTCTCAAAATAAATAAACATTAAAAAAAGGGTTTTACTGCAACTGAATGCTATCGAATTTCCCTAAGAGAATATTTTTTTAAATCTCTAGGTTTATACACACACACACACACACACACACACACACATATATATACTATTTATATATATAGTATACATGTAATATACATATATTATAAATATACATGTAACTGTTAGATATCATTCCATTACCTCATAAAATTAAATCTAAAATATTCTATTAATATGTATATACTTGTAAAAATGACTGCTTTAGAAGAAGTCACTGTATACTTTATGCAAAAATTGGAAAATTGTAACTCAACTTAGTTCAACAAGAAATGAAATTGTGACCAATTCAGAATTGTTAATCATTTTACTTTTCTCGTGTAACTGTTTTAATTGTTCTGATTGTCCATGCTATTAAGTATTTACTATCCAACCTACTTTATTTTGCTACAAAATGGTGTCCGATAACATGAGGTGTCAAACTTTGTTATTGCATTTATACGAAGAGAAATCTGGACAAATTGTGTCTGCTCTTGCAATAGTTTAGTCCCTAGCATAAGAAGGTGAGTTAAAAAAGCAAAAACAAAACACAACACAACACAAAACAAAACAAAAAACCCAAGAACTTGAAATTGTAGAAACAAGCAATGTGACAAGGCATGAAGTAGATGACATAGCATGAAAAGGAATATCTAATTATTTCTGGCAATTAGGGAAAAAGCTACCGAATGATAAACTTTGAGATGTAACTTGAAAAAGTGGAAAATTGGCAGGTGGTACACAGATGATAATCAGTGCGTGATGATAAAGAGATGACTCTTCAGAAAAATGGAATCCCATGTATAGAAGTCAAGACTAAACTGTCCTTCTAAGTTTGAAGACTGCAAGTAGTTTAAGACACTGGGACAGAGAGGAGATGAACATGGGTGAGTCCAGCTAGTGGGCAGAGATCAGCTGGCTAATGGGTGTTAACACCATAAATAAAAGCGGGAGCATCATTTCATCTGTAACAGGAGTCATGGATAGCTTGAAAAAGAGTTATCAACATCATAACCATATTTTAAAGATGAATCTGATGAAAAAAATGGTAGATGGACAAGGAAGTGACACCAGAGACCAGTGGGTAGATAATTTAGTAGGCCTGGGAAAAATGATCAAATGCCGAGATGAGGTGGTGACAGTGGAAATTAAAATGTTCTCTTACTTTTCTTTTTCTTTTATTACATGGAAAATATTTTTATTTTATGTTATTTTACTTCAATTAATTAATTAATATTTTTAGTTTTGAAAGAGAGAGAGAGAGAGCAGGAAGGTGCAAAGAAAGAGAAAGAGAAAGAATCCCAAGCAGGCTCCGCACTGTCAGCAGAGAGCCTGATGCGACTCTCAAACTCCCAAACCCTGAGATCACGACCTGATCAAGAGTTGGACACGCCAAAATCAAGAGTTGGACACTTAACTGACTGAGCCACCCATGTGCCTCAAACCTGGAAAATATTTTTAATGTTTTGTATAAATAGCGTTTAATTAGACATTGGAAGTCCTAGATGTCTTAGTATAATCATGTAAAATTATTTATTAACAATAATGAATACATTTATTTATGTTCTATTAAATTTAAAAAACAGTATTTGGGGTGGTTCATATTGAAAATCTTAAATACAATGAAGCTAACACAGAAATACATTTTTTAAAATTAATAAGGAAAATAATACATATATAATCAACAAAAAGAATGCTGTTTGAGTAGAACACTATGCTTTTTAATTTAATTTAATTAATTTTTAAACTTTATGTATTTTGAGATAGAGAGCACAAGTAGGAGAGGAACAGAGAGAGAGGGAGAGAGAGACTCCTAGGCAGGCTCCACACTGTCAGCACAGAGTCCGGTGCGGGGTTCAGGGGCTCAAACTCACAAACTATGAGATAATAATCTGAGCCAAAATCAAGAATTGGATGCTTAACCAATTGAACCACTCAGACACCATTTAATATGCTTTATTAAATATATATATGTTTAAAAATATATATATATATATAATTTTATTTAGCTTCACAACAGTTCCTAAGTGAAGTATCTTTATGCCATTTTACAGATAAGGATATTTTCAGAGTGTTTTGTAACTCTTTATCTTGGAGCAGGCAAGTAGAATGCATTTTCTCAGGAAAAAAATACCCCTCCCCCCAAAAAGAAAAAAAAAATCCATCTTTTATTTGTCTTTATACCACAAACATCTAGCAAAAAAGATGACTAAAACTTTTAGGTAAAAACAATAGCTAAAAAGCAGCTCTAAATTTCTCAGGATCCATGTTAAAGAAAGAATATTATGGGATTTATCACCTTCCCCCCCTCTTTTGTTCTTTTCTTATGTATGGGAGCATGGCAGCTTATCAGAATTAGTATGAAATGCCTTTTAATCTGGAGAAAATGTCAACATTTTACAAGGATTTTAGACATCTTCCACATAAGGTCATATCTCACTTCAACCTTTGGCAAAGAACGAAATCGTAATTTTAATTCATTTTGTCAATCCATTGACCAATTCATTTAACTACCAATCTTTGAGAGCCTATGCTTAGAACTGAGAAAAAAAAGATAATGAGAGGAGTCGCTGGCCTCAGAAAAGTGAAGTATGGCACACTTTTCCATTATAATGATATCTGATATGTGCTAAAACCACCAAAAGCAAGGGGACCTTGAGAACACAGAGAAGAATCCAGGGATGGCTTTCCCGAAGTGATAACATATCAGCAAATTTGTCCGTTTTTTAGAAAAAGGATATGATTTGTTAAGAAGAAATAAAGGCTAGTTTTATGACCAAAAATAAATAAATAAATAAAAACAGACTTCTGCAAATGCCGAGAACAGGAAAGCCCTGTTCCCTTTGGAGACTTTTAAGTTGTTGATATGACTAGATCTGCAGGGGCATGGTTTGATGGGCTTATAAGGGGCTAAGAGCAAAGAGCAAAAGGACTGAGTGTACAAGGGTCCTTGCATGTTGTACAAGGAGTAGAAATTTAATTCACTATGCAGTGGGGTTTCGTTCAAGAATAACATCATAGCTTTGGATTCTGGAAAGGTCACTTTGGCAACGGAATAGAATCTGGGATCATGCAGTTTGAAACAAAGGGGAAAGAGATAATTTTGCAATACAGAAATGATGAACTAATAAAACAGTAACAGGATAGAAAGGCCAGAACTTGAACTGGAGTAGGAGAAAAAGAAAACAATAGAGAAGCACATTTCTAAGCATTCATTTTTGGGAGATGTTTAAAAGAATACATTTAGAGAGAGATGAGAGTAAAATAGAATGATGTTAGAGAACTCAAGAGTGGAAATCAATCTCTTTGACACCTAAGAAGGTTAAAAAACTAGTGTAAGGATGAGATGTTATGAAATAAATTCCATGGAATTTACCTGCAATTTACATGGATTTATCCCACCTGGGTTCCTCCTGCTCCAGTTACACCCATTGTGATCTCTTCAATAATGTTAGAATCTACATTAGGTTCTGGGAGGTACAGGGCAACTTAGCTGCCTTCTGTTACTCAATATTATACAGAAAAACAAAGAAATGAAAAAAGTTCTAATTAATCTCAAAAGATGTAAATTGGAGTAAACCTCTGTGTTTGACCTTTTGTGGATCTTTGGTTTCCCAATCCCAAACAAACTATATCCAGTTGTTTTGTGTCACAAATTGATTCATACTGAAGAGGAAAAAATGAATTGCGGTTCCTGTGGTGCCTAGAAATTACTGTGGTTTTCATTTATTAGCCTACATTCATGATTTTCAAGATTAAATCTTGTAATCCATTCTCAAATTACCTTAGAATGATTATAAGCATAATAATATTAACAAAAACAGCAGAGTGCTGGCCAGAAAAGTTGTATTTCTAGGGAACCACCAAACACTTCTGAAAGATACAGAAATCTTTTTAAAGATCTCACTGGTCTTAGGTAATAATTATAAAATTTGTTGTTTTGAAATTTAAATTTGTCATTTTGCTCTGATGCAAATATCCTGTGTCACCCACAATACCAGGGCAACATGAGTTGCAAAGAAACATTGTTGGAAGTAGAAGTTCTGTGGGAGTTTTAATATAGACCCAAACATTTCCCTCTTTATTATCTTGACAGAAAATCCAGTTTATACTGAGCAAGAAAACTAAACTCAAGCATATCATAGTGTAGGAATCTTTTCTTCATACATTCCACTGGATTTTTAATATTTCTGTACAGTGTCAGCTTCTTAACCTTTGTAATGTGTTGTGCTTTACCTGGGATATTTTGTTGTCTTTACTCTTACACCATTTAATGAATATTTGTGATCCCAACCAAACTACTTAACCAGAAACTGTGAACAGAATTTGCTTTGTTCTCTTCTATGTGCTCCTATAATAAAATAGTACCTGAGTATTTCTAACTAAATATTTGTGAGGAGAAAAAAAAAGACAAAAGGGCGCTACATCGCAACATAATGATCCTAGCACCAGTAAACAACTTGCATTCAGTGTCTCTATACCATGCCATTCTGTCATCCCTCACTCTCACATCATTTATTGGTTTTCTACTGCTGCTTCAGACACTACTGTAAATTTATTACCAAAAAGCAACAGTCTGTTACAGTTTTGTATGTCTGAAGTCCTGGACTATTCTAAGCAGGCTAAAACCACGGTGTCAGCAAGTTGCATTCATTTCTGGATTCTCTGAGGCAAAATTCAGTTCCTTGTGGTTGTAGGATTGTGGCCCCCATTTTCTTGCTGGCTATGAACTGAGAGTAGTTTCCAGCTTCTATAAGCTTCATGCATTCTTTGGCTCAAGGCCCCCTTCCTCCATTTTTAAAGCCCGAATGATGGGCCAAGTGCTTCTCCCAGGCACCTCTTTGAGGAACTCTTCTGCCTTTCTCTTCCTTGTTATGTAAAATAGAATTTGTATAGCCATAACGTCAGCAGGAAAAGGTCACATGGCAAAAACCCTACCTGCCTACACACATTAGAAATCTCAATTTTAGCTACAGCACCCTAATTTCTCTTTTATGAACACTTCTCCATTTAAGGACATTTTTACATATATTATTAAATTCCCTTGTAATTATATTATGTCCCCTCTCCATTAAAGCCATACCTAAAAGTACTTTTACATACTTTTGTTTCAAGGCCCATTACAAAGCCAATTTTTTTAACAAAACTTTTTGACTTCTAATTGGAATCAATGCCTCTGTCTACTAGAGTCCTTACTGGAGAGTAGGATGGATAGGACAATTAGGAAAGGAGACAAAGATTTATTCCATGTCTATGATATGCCAGGTGCTTTAAACACATTTGTTGCACACACCTAGCCAATGAAGTTGGTATTATTAATCTTATTTAATAGGTGAAAAACATGTTCCAGAAAGGGTCATTCACTTCCCTGATACCACATGGCTTACAAATGGAGGAGGCATAGGATATAACTGCTGATCTGGTTAGATCCTCTTCCATTTATAAACATCTGGGTAAAACATCTGCGTTCTTTCTGTTGCTTCAGTACACTTTGTACCTCTGCTGTAGTCTTTATCAGGTAACATATATATATATTTTTTTAAATAATTTTTAATGTTTATTTATTTTTGAAAGAGAAATAGAGTGTGAGTGGCAGAGGAGAAAGAGAGAGGGAGATACAGAATCCGAAGTAGTCTCCAGGCTCTGAGCTGTCAGCGCAGAGACCTACATGGGGCTTGAATTTGTGAACCGCAAGATCATGACCTGAGTCAAAGTTGAACGCTTAACCAGCTGAGCCACTAGGCACCACAAAGAACAAATATTTTAATATCCTAGATGTCAATAATCCTTCACAGTAAGCTAGTTTAAGTCCTCATTCCACATATTGTAAGAGTGGCTTTCTGGAATTTTTGGCTAACCTCTCTCCATATAGTAGCTCACTTTAGCACCAACTCCTTAAGAGCCTTCATCCAAATATAGACTCTTATTTGTGTTTCTAGGGAGTATCTCATCTCTTCTCTTGAGTCTGCCTAGAGAAGAGCTTTCTTCTCCATTGCTGTCTTATCTTACCTTTTGTCCTCAGATATCCAGCTCCTGTTTTCCCTCTTTACTACTTCAGCATACACCAGGTGCTTTCTCCCAAATTCTGCAAAAACACCACGGAAGCATGACTATTGTGTCCTTAAAGCTGGGAGAAATAGAGACATGTTCCAGAAAAGCACAGGCAATAATCGAAAAATAAGTATGAGGCATCATCATTCTTTTCTTTTCTTTTCTTTTCTTTTCTTTTTCTTTTCTTTTCTTTTCTTTTCTTTTTCTTTTTTTTTTTTTTTTGAGAAAGACAGTGACAGTGCAAGCATGAGAGGGGTGCAGAGAGAAAGAGATAATCTCAAGCAGCAATCTTTACCCTGGTGTATGGCTCATGAACACTATGAGATCAGGACATCCGTGGAAATAAAGAGTCAAATGCTCAACCGACTGAGCCACCCAGGCTCATTTTTAAATGTTCTTTGGTTGCCTCTGCCATGAGACATTTCTCACTCTCTGTGTACCTTCTTGAGCCCAGTATGCTGCCAAGCAGCTGTCCCCCCCAAATTCTCCATCCCTACTCTGTCTCTCCCCCTATTCCAGATCACCCATAAAGCCTTGTATCTTATATCAGCCATGGAAAAAATACAATGTCTAGTTAATTTATTATTCAAACAGTGCAGTTTGGAAGTGTGTGGAAAATACTCCCATACTATTCCCAGTAGACAGATGGGCAAAGGGGGAGGATATTTCACTCATTAAAAAAGGCCTAGAAAAATGTTTTCCAAAATAAAAGAGCTAGTTTATTTCTGAGTTGTGCAACACTTCCCCTGCAATTAGAAGAGTGGGTTTTTTAAAAATGTTTTTTCATATCCTTTTCCCAAATGTAGCATGTGGGGATGGGGTGGGGGACGGTGGACATACATGCTTTTACCAGCGGAACACAAGCTCTTAATTTTTCTAACTCTTATTGGTCTTTGTACACTTTTAGCTACCTTGCCACTGTTTTGTATGTTGCAATTTTGAATGCTCTGCATGTAAAAATTCCCTTAATAGCTTGCTCCCTAAACCACCTGGGAAACTACAGTGTTGAGTGCTTTGTAGGTTTTCTAAATGACTCTAAGATTTATAACTTCTATAACCATGCCCCTTTTATCCAATTACCTACTTTAACTGCCATGATTCTTGTTTTATCTGTTCATTTTCCTAATCCTTAAGATGCCATTATATTACAAAATTAAACACTTTCTTGAAAAATAAATTGGTCACAATAGGTGTTTTCCTTTCAAAGGGATTTTGCATATGGGCTTTATTTTTCTCCAAATAAATGTGGCACATGCTGAAATATATGTGTTCTTGAAAAGAGATGCTAGCTTTCATTAAGAGTCCCTGGACATAATCACAGTCCTTGAATTAAAAAAAAAAAAAAGTTAATTCTTTAAGGTTGCTATTTGTTCACTCTATTTCCTAATGTGTTCTTAAATGATATTCAGGATCTAACAAAAGGATAGAATTAAAAACTTACAGAAAATCCATTCTCTCTCTGTTTCCATACATTGCAGCTCCCAGAATTATGGAACACCCTGATGGTAAGTTATCTATTTTTTTCTTTATGTTTGATGATATGCAGTTGATACGAGGTATTTGTTAAAATCATATGTAATTCCTTTTTAAACCCTTGGATTAATAGGTTTTAAGTAGAATTATTTTGGCCAATGCAATTTGCCATGGTTATAATGCCACTTTAATGCTTATAGAGGTGGTGAGTAACTTAACTGAATTGGGAAAGCATTGCACGTAGAAATTGTAAAGTGCTCTGTACTTACTCCTCTTTGGAAAACTGCCAAGGCAGTGGGCAAGCAAACTGCCAAATATGAGCATGGGGCATCCGTGAATGACAGACTAAAGTGCATATGAGTATGTGAAAACAGGTGGTCTGGGATGCTGGTATCAGCAAAGCATCTGGGCCCTGAAGTGTGACTGAATTATATTTTCTACTCCCAAAGGAGAACAATGTTAATCATGAAAACGCAGGGGCTGGTATTGTTTAGAATCCTTTTGTTTTGTAACTCTTACAAGGTATTAGAATAGAAATGGAACCAGGCTTTTAATATTTGAAAACTCTAAGTCTCATCTATGATTGCTCTGGGATAGATCTATTCTTATTGTGCTGTTAGTATTACTAGATGCACATATGTTAATCTGGATGCTCAATTTGGCTCCTTTTCAGTTTTGAGAACGCACATATGCTAAAAGAATGAGATGGCTTTCTGTCTTCATTGTTCAGTTACAGATTTGACCCCTAATAAATGTTACCAAATAAATGCTAATTATAGACATAATGCTTCATTCTTGATTCCCTGTTTTTAGCTCTTCTTTTGAGAAGTGCCTTCCCAAACTATATTTCCTTGATATTGTAAACTAAACTGCTATGCACTTTTGGGAAACAATAAAACACCCTTTTAATTTATGTTAGAAGAATGTTTAAATGCAAGTTTGGACAGAACCAGAACCAAAATTAAGTATGTTCTGAACAAAGAATAATCAACGTAAAACCAACTGGAATGGACATTATTATTTGCTTCATATGTAGGGCAAGCCACCTTTTCACTATATTATAGTTCAGTGATTCTCAGCACTGAGAAAACTTTATAATTATGGAGGGAGGGCTTAAAAATACTAACGTTTAATATCCACACGTCCATGAACAATTTGATTTAATTGTTCTGGGGGCCAAGGTCCACGGTTCAGTGTTTTTTAAAGCTCCCCCAGGTGATTCTAATGCCCATTCAGTATTAAAAACTACCACTATACCTAAAACTACTTTAATATTCAATCCTCCAGCCTCATATTGTATTTGTAATATGCTTCTCTTATTGTATCTCTGGACTTTATAAAAATGTTTTTTGTTTACCTCTTTTCTTATGCCATGTTTCATGGATTAGAAGAGAGATTTCATTTAAAAAAAAAAAAAGAAAACACTGGTTTCAAAACACCATGACCACTAATTGGTGGGTTTAATGTCCCAGTTGGTGAAAAGTGAGGGGGGTGAGACTCTTATCCTAACTCCTTTCCTCTGTTTTTATTAATTGATAAACTAGATAGAAATGCATAATCCTCTTTCCCTTTAGTTCTAATTGCCAATTGATTAGAAATTTGTCTCTTATTAGCATGGCACGTCACAATCAGAAAACTGGTTAGAAATTCACAAAGAGCTTTTGGTATAAGAAGCGTCTAAGTCCCTTCTGTAAACAAACAAGGTGAGTAATTGTCAACATTGTTCCCTGGTTGATATTACTGCTAAATACTTACCTTGCATTATTGTAATTCATAGCAAGTAGTATGTTGATAAGTGGCTTTATGGAGTAGAGTTTAGGGAGCATAAAGTCACCAAAAATTAAAATAATGATATAGCAATATTAGCCATATATTTTACTAACTATGTATAATGGTTTGCAGTTCTATTTTTTTAATTTGATCTCAATGTGAATACATACTCTGATATTTGATATTTTTACTTTATCTAAATAATCTCCAATATTAAAATGGAAACTTAAAAATTAAACACCTAAGCTTATAGTCTTTAGATATTACTAAGAAACAAAGAAAAACATTAATTTTTAAGTTGACCTTAGTGATTTTCTTGAAGATTATTTTCTCCTTCCTTCCTTCTTTTTCTTTCTGTCTTCCTTCCTTCCTTCCTTTCTTTTTCTTTCTTCCTTTCTCTCTTTCTTTCTTTCATCTTGTTATTCCTTTATTAAAGATATGGTCTTTTTAAAAAAAAGGTAAAAAGAAAAAACATTCAGTAAAGGAAATCATGTGAAATAGAGCATTCTTTTTTTTTTTAATCTTTTAACCAATGTTTCTCTTTTCTTCAGTTTTCTGTCTTTCAGTCTCTTCCCCACCCCATCGCATCTGGGTCCTGAGTGAGAGATTCTCACTGGCCTCACATTGTCCAGACCTTCTCATGATACACATCACAAATGCTGTGTTCTCAGAAAAAAACAGCCAATGTTTTCAATTGTCTGCCTCCAAACATACTCACACTAATATTTCCTGGGGAGTCTATATGTCTAGTGAAACCAAATAATTCACAAAATGTTAAAGGCAAATCTTAGCTTACTAAAAAATGACTGAATTTATAAAATAAAAATTTTACTGGTATTCATCTTCAATATAAAGACACCTATGGTCCTGCACAAATACTTCTTATATAGAGAGAAAGATAGTATGAGCTAAATATAATGCTTAGCTTAAGACAAACATAAAAAAAGCCAAGAGTTAATAAGCTGGATTACATGAGGCTCTCTTTGGGTAATAATAATAAAATTGTGTAAGTCTCCAAAACATAACACATTTTAAAACATATATACATATATTTTTTTAATTTTCCATTTCTTTTACAAATATATCTTATGCTGGGGCATCTGGGTGGCTCAGTCAGTGAAGCATCCAACTTCAGCTCAGGTTCATGGGCTCGAGATTTACGTCGGGCTCTGCTCTGATGGCTCAGAGCCTGGAGCCTGCTTCGGATTCTGTGTCTCCCTCTCATTCTGCCCCTCCCCCTCTTGTGGGCACACTCTCAAATATAAATAAATAAACTTTAAAAAAATGATACATGCCTTAACTATTTTAAGAATAAATCTTAAAAATTTATTCCAGGACTTCCATCTTAATATTTGCTTAAGAATTCTTTATGTTTTTCACAGAACCATAGCTAAAATTAAAACATTATTAGAGGCAATCATAAAAGAACATAACTAAAATCCATTTTAGCTGTAAACGAGACTTCTCTAATGTTAAATTTCAATGCCATGGTAAAAAGGTTATCATCATTTATTATGTTAAATTAAGAACTTAAATTTTACTAATTTTACTAATGGTATAATTTTCTTGCTAATTCATTCTTTACTTAATAGCACATAATTGTTTGAATAAAATTTAATGCCTTCTCAAAAAAGAAAAGGCATTGTGAAGGGGCATATTCAACTCCAACTTAGAATTTTAGTTAAATTATAAAGAAATTTGAGAGTAACATTAATGCATTCTATGCTGGTGGATTTCCTGTCACATTTTTGAAAACATAAAATATATGTGATGGGTAGTCAGAATATTACCAGCATTTACTCATCATGGGATAAACAGTTATAAAGGGATTAATTTGGCAAATACTTTCTAGTATAAAGCAACAAAAATGGAAATATATATATCAAAATAATGGATCAGTTATGATAATGAAAATCATCTTGTGATTTAATGATTTTTATAAACACAAAGTAGGAAGCATATGAAATGCTTGCCATCTATAAAATGCCAACAACTTCCTTCCCAGAAAACATTGCTTAATAACTCCATGATAAGTTCTGGGAAGAAAATGTCCATTGTCAAATGAACCACTTTCAGTCTGATACTAAATAGTTGTTAGACCTCTCTATTCTTTCATTTTCTTTCATTCATTTAGGTAGTGAGCATGTATCATGTATGTATGAATACAATTATAATAAAGACCAAAGAAAAAGTCAAGATTGAGATGAGAGATTATTACAGAAAGATGTAAGCCAAATTTGACACTCAGATTTATTTTTATTTTTTTTCCTTCTTTTGGAGAAGTGATATTTATGTTAAGATGTGAAGGATATGGTGTAATTATCCATAAAACAATGGGGGGAAAGAACACTCTGTATGTAGAGAGAATGTACAAAAAATGATAATCAGTTTACTTCTAGATGTGAGCTCTGAAGAGAGTCTGATTTTTGTTAAATTGAAATAAAAAAAAAACACAACAACCATGAATTAGATTTTCTGGTATGTTGTAAAAAAAAAATGTTAAACAATGGCTGGCTGATTCTGGAAAAAAGTAATCTTTTGATCGACAAGTAATTCAAAAACTGCATTCTATTACTTCTGAACACTCTAAAATTTTTCTACCTTTCTAAATAAAACATAAACCCCACATTCTCTATTTTGCTTGTTCAAAATTTTAATTATACTTACAGAAAAAAAGTGGTCCAGGCTAAAAGAATAATGTTTCACTTTTCACTTTCATTGCATCTTTCTTTTACTGTGCACCCATAAATATAAATATTGATATTTATATTTATGTATTGATAGATCCAAAATCAGTTATGAGCTAATTTATACTTTGGCTTTGGGCTTTCTCCATGATTCTTTTCTTGCTCTGATTGGAGTTTATTTTTGATTTGTTTAAGCAGGTGCTAGTAGAGCAGAGTAACTTGTTTTTTCATTTTAAAAGATGCATTAATCCAACCCAAAATGACTACCCACAATCTAATCTGATTCACTAGTGGTTTTGGCCTTGATTTCTCATTCTTTTTATGTATGCTTCGGTCACTCTTTCCCGTCACATCAGGCACAGACCTGTGGACCTAATAGACTCATTTCATTTAACTTAGGCATTACTGCAAGAAGTGGTGATTTTCTAAATGGCCTCCAACAGCCAGAAAGAGTTAATTTAACTTTCTGGAGCGCTTAACTTTAATTGTCGAACAATTAATGTAAGACTGATTCAGTATATCTAGCTGTGATTATAATATTAAGAAACCTCTAATTCTAGGTGCGCCTGGGTGGCTTAGTCTGTTAAGTGTTTGACTTTGGCTCAGATCAAGCCCTGCATTGGGCTCTGTGCTGTTAGCTCAGAGCTTGGGGCCAGCTTCAGATCCTGTGTCTCCCTATCTCTCTGCCCCTTCCCCATTCGCACTCTATCTCTTTTTCAAAAATAAATAAACATTAAAAATAATTTAAAAAAAGAAATCTCTGATTCTAAAAGTTTGTAGCCCCAAAGTCTCTCTCCCAGGTGAAGATTAAATAATAGTAGGATCACCACTAATACCCATTGTATTTTTGAGATACACTTAAGTATTTACATTCTTCTTCCTACATGAAATTATATCAACATAAAAATATTTTTATTCCACATAAAATTAGTATCACTCTAAATTGTTTATGTAAGTTTAACGTAATGGACATATATAATTTTTTTAGTTCAAAGAATAATATCTTTAATCCAGGTAAAATGGCACAATACAAATAGAAAACTAGTAAATTAGCAATTTAGTGCCAAATGCTATTTTTGCCCATGAAATTATATGCCTTAGTATAAAATATCTAGATAATATTTTATTTTTTTCTATATACATTTTATCAAGATGATTTAGTACTAACACATTAGCTCTAAAGCTTCTAAGATAATATGACTTATTAACTCGTTTGAACACACACATGCTAAAGGAGTATTATTTTCCTATTTATAGTAAGGACACACTAACAGCATAAGGTGGCTAAAACTTTGAGGAAGTTTTATGTTCTTATTATGGTAACAGTAGACCCTTACTTCCTTAAGTTTTTTATATACTAGACATTCTCATATTAGCAAGTTCAGTGTCATGGAACACCTTTTTCTAATTGTCAATAAAGTGAATAGACACAATTTTTATGAGAAAATCATTGTAAAATGTTTGATTGCTTTTTGTTTTGGAGGAAACACAAAATAAACTGATTGTCAAGCTCATTATGATAGAATGGATAGGTGGATTTTAACCATGAATTTTGACAGTGAAAATTTTATTTGATATTTCCCATACTTAACTCTGATATCAAGCCTACTTCCAAAATAGAGTTTAAAAAAGTTAAGACAAAACCACACACACACACACACACACACACAAAACAAAAACCAAACCAAACCAAACCAAACCAAAACAAAACTGTGAGATTAGAAAAATACAAAACAAAGAAAACATCCAAGAGTCATAACCCTTGTATGGGTAGGTGAAGATAAGGGGAAAGAATATGATTTTATCGGGACACCTTTAAGACAATGTGATACATTGCACTCAAACTTCAAATTCTCAGAATCCTGAGGGTCTATACATTTTGCTGGCATTTTTGAGTGCTAACCATCTATCATCAGAAAGCATTCTATACATTTAATCCTCACAAAAAATTGAGCTAAGTACATTATTATCCATTTACTGATAGTCCATGTACCTGAAAAAGAAAACCTGACTTATGGTAATAAACAATAAATAAAATTTTAAAGAGACTAACTGACTCAGTGTCATATGGATGATAAATATTAAACTGAAATGTAAAAACATGCCTTTTGGTTATAGAATCAATGATATAGTGTTACCAAGAAACATCCATAATTGTGAAGCTTCAACTACTAAAGCCTTTTGGTGATTGTTACGCTTAGTAAGACATCAAGGTATTACTCTTTCTACATTTGGACATGGTATTATTTAATTAAAATTTTTCTGTTCCTATAGTTTCTTAGAATACAAATTATACCTAGACTTTAACATCTATAGTCTATATAGCTCCCTGGTTATTCATTATTGGTATAAATGCAATTATTTAATTAGACAATTTATATTCTATTTCTTTCATATAAAGTGATTGGATTCTGGATAAATTACACTGATTATCCTCCTATATGTATATATCTGATTATTTAAAAATGCTTTCAGAAGTTGAAGACTTTCTCTAGGTAGAAGACACCAATCATGTATTTCATCATTCCTCAATTCTAGAAAATTTGTTAAACATCAATTACCTGTCAGATCCACGTAGGGATGTAGTGGTAAGAAAAAAGGTGTCATCTGTTTCCCTGGGTTTTTAGATTAGTGGAAGTAATAAACAGGACAAAAATGCATTCAATATAAAATTACAAACAGTAATCAATGTTGTGAAGAAAAGACAATGAATGCAAAGTAACCACTCTCAGTGACTGGTTTATGGGAGCAGTTCTAGGTAAAGAGAGAGAGCTGGAAGGCCTGCAAGTCAGAGATAACAATGTGTGTAGAACCCTGAGGCAAGTAAGTACAGAGTAGAGGTGAGGAAATAATGCAGCGTGATTAAGGAACAAAGGGCAAGGTGGACACTGGTGCTGGTTGATGCTGGGGGGTAGGTGGGACTCAGATAATTTATGTAATTTTAGATTGTTACTCTTTATCCTACTAATAGAGGGTTTATGTGGGGGTGGGGGTGGTGTGCTCAACTATCTATGTAAGCAACACTTATGGCAGCAGGGTGGAAGAAAGCATTGAGGTGCTTATCCTGTGGGAAATAAGTTCAGAGGTTGCAGCAATAGTGCATGTGAGAGATAATGGTGAGTCAGACTTCAACCCCAGTGGACAACATCAAGCCCTGCTCCAGAGGTTTGTGCATGCGTGATGGTCCTACAAATCTTTTACTGACTAGCCCCCACCATTTCAGGAGCTAATTCCTTGAAATCACTTTCTCTCTATCTCTATCTCTATCTCTATCTCTGTCTCTGTTATATCTGTTTCTGTGTCTCTGGAAATATGAAATTATGAAATGTAAAAAATTCTTTTGAGAATTTGGCTTGCTGGACAAAAAATGGAATTAAATGCTAAGTGAAAGGCTGCAGGAGAAAAGGAAAGAATGAATACACACAACACAAAGATCTAACAATAAATTTATTAATGCAAGAGGGTTGGATGGATTCACGATGGAGGGGATAAATGGACCCTGGGCACAGCAGGAATTACTGTTCTTAAACGGTGATTGTGAAAACTTCAGTCTGAGTATTTTGGTGTCTAGATATAGTAACTAGAATGTGTGTGTATCTAGTCTTATTGTTTCAGTTTCCTTAATAAAGTAGTCTTTGAAGATTTCTGCTAAAACGGAGCCCAGGTGATGTGAGAAAGTGGTAGTTACAGATCTTACAAGAATATAAAAATTTTAAACAGTTTTAAATTTGTTTTTTGACATTTATTTATTTTTGAGAGACATAAAGAGACAGAGCACAGTGGGGGAGATATAGAGAAAGAGGGAGACACAGAATCTGAAGCAGACTCCAGGCTCTGAGCTGTCAGCACAGAACCGCAAGATCATGACCTGAGCCCAAGTCAGATGCTCAACTGACTGAGCCACCCAGGTGCCCTGAATAGAAAAATTTTTAAATAGAAACTTGCCTGGGATATCAAGCATGGACATGGTATGTAAGACTGTTTCTCCCCTCTCCTCATGAAAATAATTTAAAACAAAAACAACAACCACTTAAAACGATAAAAAAAAAAGCTTACAATCTCAATATTATGTGAAACTAAAAAGCAGATGCAGTCTCCACATCCAAATTATATGTAAATGCTACCAAAAGTCTAAACTTGGGTAAAAGATAAGGGAAAGACTACAGAGAGAGGCATGGATAATGGCAGGACTGGGGAAGGTTATTTCAGAAAATTCCAGAAAAAACATATTTCCTCAATGTTTATCTTGTTATGTCAACAAGGAATGTGGAAAATATAGTAAACAAAGAAGACAGAAGAAACTCTTCCATACGTGGTTTCACTCAGGATTTGGAGCTGCACAGTGATCACAAAAAATACAGTCTGTCTCTATGGCAACTGAGATAGAATGATTTCTTTGGTGTATAGAAACTTTTCTGCCCAGTAGATTACCTAGACCACTTCCTATATACAGGACACTACTGAAAACAGCTAGACCAAGTATACATAATATATCTAATGGTGAATAATATAATAAAAGAAGGGATATGCTATTGTTACAAAAGCAATATTAGTAAAACAAGAAGGAAAAGACATAGAAACCTACAAACAGACAAAGTGACCAGGAATAAAAAGCACTACCACAGAGAAAATATAAATTTGGCCATGTATGTTCCTGTTAATTAGGAAACAAACTTAGTAAACAAATCACATTGATGAAAGAAGACTACAACACAGAAACAAAACAAAACATAACAAGAGTCAAGGACTAGAGGATAAGGAAGATGGAGGAGACAAAATGGGAATATAGAGATTAAGAAGGAAGCAGGAGAAATTAACCACAGTATCATAGAAATGCAGACAAACTTGGATGAAGCACAAACAAAAAAGACCTTGTAGATATCACAGTAACAGACATGGTGGGTGAAAAAGAGAAAACAAGAACAAAGGAATGGCAATAAAACAAACGTTAAATGAGATAACAAAATAAATAACTAGATTTAGAAGGCAAAAAGATATAACATATGTATAACTGGATTCTTTAAAGACATAAGCTAAAATAATGGAATACAATATAATTTAAAATGTAATAATAATGAATCCGCACAATTAGAAAAATTAAAATCTCTATAATGAAAGGGAACAACATTTCTCTGAAAACAGAAATATCATCTTCATGAGAGGGAGAAATGAATTCATTTGGAATTCAGATTTCTTTCACAGCAATATTCAGTGTGAGAAGAATGTGGATCAGTACCTAGAAAATATATCCTCAAGGAAAGAAAATGTTACCAGAGACTTGAAATTCAGCCAAATATTCAACTTTTTTTTTTTTTTAAAGAAGACAATGAAGGAAATCTCTACAAATGACAACATATTCTGTTAATGAGGCTGTGGGGAGATAGACATTCACACTGATGGTGAAATACTAACTAGTACAAACCTTATAGAGTCAATTACTACCATTGACTAAATTTGAAGCACACATTTAGAGCAATTTCACTTCTAGAAATGTAACATTATGTTATTTATATGTGAAATGACATATTTTTACATTTATTTAGCTCATTGTAATACGTTTATCAGAAAAAAAAATTAAATACATAAATTATTTGTATCCACAAAGTGATATAAGTATATGAGGAAATTTTTTACTGATATAGAATGCTGCTGATATAGAAAGGTCTCCAGAATCCATTGTTAAATGAAAAAATTTAGAACAGTGTGGATAGTATAATATAGGATTTAAAAAAGGTGGAAAAGTAACATATTTTTTTTCTGTTTGTTCTATATATTAAAAAGTTCTAGAAAGAAACATAAGAAATCACTAACAGGAGTTATTTTGAGGGCAAGGTATGGATTGAGAAGGTGAAAGACAGGTGAGACAGTAAGAGAAAAATTTTCACTATGTACCATTTTGGGTATTTGGGGGTTTTAAATCATTGGAATGCATTACATATTCAAAAATAAAAGTGAATAAATTTAATAAAAAAAGAAATACTAAATAAAATAGGTGAACTACCTGAACAAATATTTTTAAGCTCACAAGATAATTCCTTATTAGGAAAGTTTTGTTAAATCGATTTAGAAAAATGACATCCATATCATAATTTTCAATAATATTGGCTGTTTTCTGAGGAATAAAGACCAGTGTTCTGTAATCCCATACATCTATGGGACTTTGGCATATGACAAAATAATGTCACTATCTCTGCTTCAATTAAAATGGAAACATTTGACAATCCTATTCAATTATTAAAACAAAACAAAATAAAAAATGTCACCACCAACAAAACCTTGCCACAATCACTAATCATCATTTAAGATTGAAAATGTTAAGAATCTGTTGAAGAAATTGTTTTTTTTTTAATTTTTAATGCTTATTTATTTTTGAGACAGAGAGAAGAGACACTGTGAGTGTGTAAGGGGCAGAGAGAGAGGGAGACACGGAATCCAAAGCAGGCTCCAGGCTCTAAGCTGTCAACACAGAGCCTGATACAAGAATCGAGCTCATGAACTATGGGATCATGACCTGAGCCGATGTCTGACATGCAGCCGACTGAGCCACTCAGGCGCCCTGAAGAAATTGTTCTTTATGTGCCAGTACTGTTCTATCTCTGTCACCATTTCAATACTGGTGACTTTTTAGATGGTTTATGTCATCTAACAGTTAGTAAATCTGTTTTAGGGTAGGGTAGGTTAGTTGGAGATAATGCAAAAATTACACCAAGCTCCTCGTTGAGAAAAATAGCCACATATGAAAATCTCTGCAGAACATATTTGTCTCTATATATACATATATATAGAACCATTGCTTTCCAGATATATATGGTAGCTCTCACTCCTAAAACAATACATATTTTAACTACCAAAATGGTAATATACTATGAATCTATTCTTGTATTACTGGAAAAGAGTACAGAAATATCAAATTAACTCCAGTAATTTTATAGCTAGAAAAAATTTTATTTTTTGTATTTTATGGACTAGGAAGCATAACTAAAATATTATCTTTGGACAGCTCTAAAAGGGAAATCTGCTGTGATTCTGTTGCTATCCAGTCATTAGAAATATAGCATTTAACTTTTGTGTAATACAATGCAATGCTAACCTTGAATCTTGGTTATTGCTTCCAAATAGGAAACTAACGTGTAGGAAAATCTAATGGAAAATCAAATTAATATTACTAAATTGGAAACATGATCATTAAATATCTTAAAATGAGAATAATCTTGTCTGTTTTCATTCATTTTAATAAGTTACATCATTTGTTCATCAATAGGTTTCTTAAATTCCATTTTGTGTTTGTTTTTAAAAGCATCATTTTTAAATATTTGTTAAATTTATTTATTTATTTGTTTGTTTATTTATTTATTTTTAATTTCTTTGAAAGAGAGAGAGAGAGAGAGCGAAAGAGAATGAGCAGGAGAGAGGCAGAGCAAGAAGGGGACAGAGGATCCAAGCGGACTCTGTGCTGACAGCAGCAAGCCTGGTGTGGAGCTCAAACTCATGAACTGTGAGATCATGACCTGAGCTGAAGTTGGACACTCAACTGAGTAAGCCACACAGGGGCCCTTAAATGCATCATTTTTTGGAATCACATTTGCCATGTATATACAGTGCAATTACCTGCTATTTGAAAATGTTCCTTTGAAAGACTTCTATAAATTCAAATCATGAGTTTTGTTTCATCTGGTTTTTAATGACAAGTTTTGTAATTATCATGTAAAATGATTCTGTATTCCCCATTCAAATACATGATAATTAACTGGGATGAATTTATGTGCAATGTAAGTTGCTGTCAGATAGAACCCCAAATTGCAATGCATCGTATAAACCAAAGTAAATCATCATCTACAAATTAATGTATCTTCCGTTTACATTGACGATAATATAAAAACTAAAGCAACCATTTAGACCAAAGAGCGCTACAAAGCATATTATTGAATGAGAGATGTTAAATGAAGACTTAAAAATAGATGAATGAGTTTGCAATTCTTTATATGACTGCTCATTGCTTCTGCTTTTAAATTAACACTCATTATTCTGTTTATAAATCTGCTTATATGATATATATGTTTCCAGTATATTCAATATCTAATTACGGTGCTTGTTAATAGAAGTGGTTTTTATATGTTAATATAACTCTTTTCTCGAAGTAGTAATTGTAGAAGCTGTAGCAAGTCATGGCTATCCTATTAGAAATGATAAATCCTAATATTCTCTAAACAGAAGGAAAAAATACAACATATCAGACCACAGCCACATGGATCATTAAAATAAATAACTTGCACAAGCAATTGTAATGTGAACATCTTAATAGTCATATCAAATATTTTCCTAATCATTTGTACCACCTGAGAATCCCTTTAACATGCTCACCAGAGAAATATAAAGGCATAAATATACTGTTTCTTTAGAAAAGGTATAGTTTTAAATCAATATAATTTATGAATGATTTTTACCTTCTTTCTTCCTTTCTATAAAATCCCTTTAAGTTTTTGGTGCTATTGGAAGAGAAGACAAGTAAAACTCAGCAAAACAGTGAGTGACAAAATGTCCAATAACACTGCTTCTTACAGAAAATCACCTAAACAATAAACAAAACAAAACAACAAAACAACACCTACTTCAAAAACTGTCCTATGAAATGATGGTGACGGCATATCAAACAGGTGGTAACCACTTTCTCTTGTTTCTCACTTTATAACTTTGAAAGTCTATTCTTATGATTCCCCAAATTTTATTTAATTAAAAAAAATCCTAGCTCTAAGACAGTGAAATTGTAAGACACAACATTGTCCAACATGATCATCTAGAATAACTGTTCAATGACCCATGATTTTGTCCCTTACCAGGGACATTATCTGTGGTTTAGAAACATTTTTTTTTTTATTGTCACTGCTTGGTGGGGTCAGGGACAAATTGACAAAGACTAACTTTGTGACCAAATTTTAGTGAGGTTTCTCTGAGCCTTCTCAACTAGACCTCTATCTTGACGTTCTTTATCCTTGGTCTGCTGAGCCCAATTTAGCAAAAAATCCTGCTAGGTCAGTTTATCAAAAACTCCACCACTCAATCCTTGATGTTTGATCAAATTTTCCAGCCCTCAGCCTTGATATCTAAATCCTTGGCCTGCCTTTAGCAAGGATCTTGTTAAGCCAGTGTAGCAAGAATTCCCCTTCCTGCAGTTTCTTTTGTTTTTTTTTTAATATTTTTTTATTTTTATTTTTTTGTTTATTTTTGAGAGAGCGAGAGAGAGACAGCATGAGCAGGGGAAGGTCAGAGAGAGAGGGAGACACAGAATCCAAAGACAGGCTCCAGGCTCCAAGCTGGCAGCACAGAGCCAGACGTGGGGCTCAAACCCACGAACCATGAGATCATGACCTGAGCTGAAGTCGGATGCTTAATCGACTGAGCCACCCAGGTGCTCCCCTTCCTGCAGTTTCTAATCAAGTTCCTTTTAATAATTTTCTATCCAGTAACCTTCTCATTCTGCTCTTTGGCTATAGTCCTCAACCATCTTTGTGCTATTTGAAGTTGACTTCAGTCTCTCTCCCTTATGGCAATAGTCTTGATCTCTATTGTAATATTCTTGAATAAAGAGCCTCCTGAGGTTTTTAATAAGTGTTCATTGAAATTTTTTGAACAATTGTCAGAAAAATTTGTCTTTAACAGGATACATTTGGCATCTAGCAGATGGGGGCCAGAAATACTGCAAAGCATCCAGCAATGCACAAAACAGCTCCAAAGAATTATCCAGCCCTGAATGTCAATAGGATATGATTGAGAACCCTACTTGAGAGAGATATCAGAATGACTAGCATACATATGATCAAAGGTGATCTTCTATGCCTATCTTCAGTAAAAGAATTAAGCCAATTTGAATGGGAATTGGACTTTGTAAAGTTTTGTCTGTATAACAGTAGATCATTCTTGGAACTAGAAATTGGGACATTTTTAGGAAGGAAAGCTGCTGGACCTAGCCTAGCAAAGGGGCTGTGCTTTGGGAATCAACAGATATGCATCTTAATATAAGTGAAAAGATGTTTGAAAGCTGACTGTTCAGATCTTCCATGGGCTGGCAGAAATGAAGCTAGCAAGAACATCCCTGAAGCTCTTGGCAAAGGCTCTGCATAGTTAGACTTAAAAGAGTGATGCTATCTGACAGAATAAGTAGTAATAGTGGGCTGCTCATACTAAGCTCTCCCTAAGTCAAGCATTAGAATAACCATCTTAGTACTGAAGAATCCCCTGAAATGTTAACATAATTCAAGCAAGGACCTCAAGAGACAGGTGATTCTTGAACTTCCTGCTAACAAGACAAGTGTAAACAACTGGAAAATTAATGTAAGAGAATTAATGAGAATGAACAACTAAATATAACTTTATGATGTGTCAATTATTCAACTGCATGCAAATGCATTGATGTTACAATAGCACAGAAGATTAATAGTTACAGAAGGCTTAAGAGAAGAGGATAGAAGACATGGAAATAAATAATAAATGTAATGTCTGACTTAGCTCAATTCTTGAGCAAGAGAGTCTTACAAAATAAGAGTACCTATCAATATTATCCTAGTTTTCTTTTAAAGATGTTCAAATGCAAGTAACTGAGATGAGAAGGGAAATGATATGCCAAATTATAAAGATTGATTTGAGAAAAATGGAATAGAAATAGAGGCAGAGTATATATCAAGCTCAGCATAACGCTTATACAGATTGGATCTAAGTTTATGTTGGGAGTCATTGGAACTATCAGGTTGTTTGCATGACTTTGAAAGATTATGAACATCACTGAATGCCAAGTGCCTTAAGGTTCACCATTTTAACATCCCACTTAAGGCAAATTGAAATATTACAAGTCTCTATTCACATAGTCATTTTTGGTCCCCTTTTCTTGTCTATTTTGTTAAGACATTATTTTTAGAAAGCAAAGTGGAGGAAAAAGTATAGAGATTTCCCATATACTCCATGCCCCTGCATATGTACAGCCTCTTCCATTATCAACATCCGCCACCTGTGTGGTACATTTGTTACAACTGATGAACTCATATTAACACATCATAGTCATCCAAAGTCTATATTCTGCAGTACAGTTCACTATTCATATTGTACCTTCTACAGATTTGGACAGATATATAATGACAGGTATCCATCATTATTGTATCATACAAAGTATTTTCCCTGCCCTAAAAAATCCCGTGTTCTACCTATTCATCCCACCTTACCCCTCCTAACCCCAACCTCTGGCAACCACTGTCCTTTTTTACTGTCTTCATAGTTTTGCCTTTTCCAGAATGCCATGTAGTTGGAATCATACAGTATGTAGCCTTTTCAAATTGACCTCTTTTATTTAGTAAAATACATTTAAGTTTCTTTCATGTCTTTTTTATGGCTTGATACCTTGTTATTTTGGGTGCTGAATAATATTCCATTGTCTAAGATATACCACAGTTTACTTATTCATGTCTTTCTCTTTTAACATTGTGTTTTCCATTTATAAAACGTTCTTCCCTAATCTTTTCATTGAGACCCTTACTCCTACAGTTACCATCTTCCACAAGTTAACCTAACTAACCCATACTTTCAGGTGAGGAAAGCATCTTTTTGCTTTCTTTCTGTAACTCCCTGTGCTTATTATGCTTATCACCATTCTTTGTAATTGTTTGTTTACTTATCTGTGAGGACTTTTCTCCTTTGCTAATCTCATAGTTTCTGGTACAGTGCTTTACACCCAGGGGAAGTCAATAACTATTCCTGACTGACTTTCTCTGCTTAAGAGCTTTAGGTAAAATAATTACCTTCAGTAATTACAAACACACCCACTGAAAGCAGTTGCTAAAAGGCAGGGAAAAAAATAACTTAATCGTCAAGGCAAAGAATGAAGGTAAGGGAAACTTTTCTCTTATATTTATTGTAGGTAATTAAAAAAGATCTCCAATTTTTTCCTCTGTTATGAAACAAGGAATACTTTTTTTCTTTTCTACCAATCATCAAATATCATTATTTGTTTAATATGGGTTAGTAATGCATCATTTTTGCATAAAGCATACTGTGCAACATGCGAGCATTCTAGAGCCAGGCTGCCTGAGCTTACTTTACTTTCTCTGCCTGGGGGGGGGGAAAAAAAAAAAAGAAAGAAAGAAAAAAAAAGACCAAGGAGGGAATAACAAACAAACCTTCAAAAGTCTTTGTGACCTAAAAATTCAAGTGAATTATTAAATTTAAAGGGCTATGTTGCAGGATTTTTTTACCTCAATACCTGGGATTCATGGTCTCACCGCTTTGAAGAATGAAGACTAGCATATACTGACATTTTAGGTTTTTTCTAACAAAATGGCCTTCCTTTTACCCAGTCATCTTTCAGAATCAAATAGATAATAAGCATCATTCTAGCATATTGAATGTCATTGGTCCTGTTAGCAGATGAAATAAACACCAACAAGAACAGAATACACTGAAAGTAGACCAGCTAAAGAACAGCAATGAAAAAAAATCCTTTAGAATAGTTTTTTTTAATTCTAAAATCCCTATAAAATTAAAAATAACTTATAATACAAAACCAATGAAATTTCCCAGAAAAATAGAGCAAATAGAAACAAGAATGGGGAAAAATACTTATTATGTCACCCAAGACAGTTCAATAATAGCCTAATATAAATTTCAGAAAAGAGAAAGAAAATAAAAGGGCAAAGTGGGTTAGGGAACCGAAGTTGAGGGTCCAGATGCTTATTGCCTTTCCCATCTTTTGGTTTCTAGAAAGGGGAAATTAAGGGAGAATTAAGCTCAGGATGGGTTAGTGTTCATTAGGGTACCCATAGGTAGCACAAGTCTTGCCACCATTAGCAATGACCATGCAATGGAGGCAACAATGTGAGTCTAAATGGACCTCCTGCTTCATGACCTTTCTGTGGTTCTGATTATCTGTCTTCTCTTACTCTTGCATTTGTTCTCATCTGGCTCACCAGCCTTCACAACAATACAGTGAGCTTCCCTGGACCCTTCACATAAATTTCTGTTCTGCTTAGGTTAGCTAGATTTGTTTTTCTTCCTTGTAACTGAGATCAATGAATCATACAATTTATTACCCTTTTAGTAGTATTTGACTTTTAACTATGTGTATGTAGTAATTTTAAATGAAAAAAATAAATAAAAAGAATGACCCTGGAGAAAGGCCTTATTTATAGCAAAATTCTAGGGAGTTGGGATATTTTTTCCCCCAAGTAGGAAATAATTTGCCTACTATTAATTTTGCCCAGAACGGCATAGGTAAGGCAGTTATCAATTTTGAAGTATCTATGCATTTGGCGCTGGTATGAGGCCTAGAATGTGATAATCATTGACAATTAGTATTTATTTATTAAATTATTTAAATAAATAAAGTGATTCTTTCATGATATTATAGAACATTCTTTAGTTTCTTTTTGTTGTTCTTGTTCTTTTTTCTCCGGATTTGAATGCTCATTCTTTAAAAAAACCACCCTATTCTAACTACCATTTCTGTTTTATCTACTGAGATAACTGCCCTTCCTTTTTCAGTGGTAATGTGATTTTTTTTTCCTAGAAGTTTGTGTGTGTGTGTGTGTGTGCGTGAATAAACTCCTCTGCTCTGGGTAGGCATGATAAGATAGGAATGAAATGATTAAGGTATATAGATTGAAATAATCTCTCTCTGTCTCTTTTAATTTCCCTCTTTCTTCTTCCTTCCTTTTTTCCTCCCTGCCTCCCTCCTTCGTTTCCTCCTCTCTCCCTTAAACACACACACACACACACACACACACAAAACACACACACACACACACAAACACACACACCCATTCACCAATTCTTTGTAATCCATTCTCAATGCTTTTTAATGAAGACTTTTTGTATGTTATTGAACACGAATTCAGACCATTATACGAGAAATTTCATGCGGCTAGAAAAATATGTGGAAGTATGAAAACCTTGTTTTGTAAGTATTCATATCTGTAACTACAGTAAAAAAATTCTTCTACTTACATGCGTATAATATTTGTGGACAGCTTTCACATAAGCTAAAGCCTACTTTAGAATGTATTGATTATTAGGGAAAAGTAAATAGAAAAATCAGAAAATAAGATATGTTTTTTCTAATGATAATAGAAAATCCATATTTTCAAATCCTAAGCATAAACTGCATAGCCTTTTTTTTTTTTCTGGTTCTCTGTGATTAGAACAAACATCTGAGCTATGTATAGCATTTTATGAGAGCATATTATAATCAGTCTAATCCCATTACACTTGGTAAACAAATTAGCCCTAAAATTGCTGAAATTTATCATAGATTCCAATAAATGTTCATGCATTATTTGTTCTGCTCTCCTTAAACATGTGTTGCTAAGCTCATTTTAGGCTTCCACATAAGGATTAGCCTTTCCAATCACATTGAAGGCCAGATTGCTTAACTACAGCACACAGTGTCATGCTACAGATAATCCATGCCCTTGATTAATGCTCTTATAATCAATTGCTGTCTGGAAGTGATTCCTTCCCATCACACTCTTCACAAAAAGAGCAGATGGTATTTAAAAGGTTATGGCAGGAGGGCATTCCAGAGGTCAAATGGAACATCGATCAAGTGGGCAGAAAAATTGCCTTTTTTCTCCTTTTTTCTTCTTATCCTAAGAGTTCATAAGGGAATGTGGTGTATGAATTATAGTTTGATCTATAGTTCAAGCCCAAGATATTTTCTTGTTTCAAATTTCTGTGTTGTTTTGGGTAATGAACCTGGAAATTGGATTTCTTGTGTGCCAATAAAAAATTGTACCAATATGAACATCTCAAACAAATCTAGAGTTAAGAAGAGTTTTTTTCAAAATTTTTAATGCAGCCAGATGATTCCAGCTGAATAAAAAGTTTACTATATAATGACTCTTTGAACAGATTTTATAGAGGTAATGGTTTTATTTATAGAAACGCACACCAAATTTTCATTTTTATATGAATTTAAGTGTAGTGCTATATATATAGATTTTCTCTCTCCCTTCCTGTCCTTTATCACACTAGTGACAGTCTATCATATATTTCAAAGTGATCAATTCTCTTTTTAATTGGTATCCTTAGTTCAAATGAGGAAGAAGCATGGTCAGGAGGCTGCATTCCCATGTGCAGAATATTAAGATTGAAATTACACAAGAAAATGTCAGTATAAGGTTGTTTAAAAATTGAAATGTTTCAGTTTCATAAATTAGTGCCTATAAAATACATAGATTCATATGCCTTAATCATGAATAGGTCTCTTCTACACCTAATAATAATAATAATAAAATAATGTATTCATTTTATAAATTAAAATAATTTAGAGAAAAAAGAAAAGCCTTTTGAACAAGTAGAATATGATATGAAATATTTGTGTAGCTCTCTGTCCTTTGAGGTGCTATCTCATGCAAACCTATTTAGCCAATAATCATTTACTAAATGCCTACTCTACATATAAGTAGGTGTTAATCACTTGGGAATACAAAAATATTATCTTTGTTGTCAAGTAATTTAAATATATTTGGGTAGGAAACAACTTACATATAGAAGGTAAAATAACATTGACAGTTTTTTTCAACAATTTTCATAAGAAAATAATCTGTTAAATGTTAAATGAGTGGTCTTCACAATAATGCTGTCATATTACTAGAGAAAGAGATGCTTGTGGTCTAGACTGGCCAATGAAGTTTTCAGATTGCTGAAGAAAGAGCTTTAAGAATGAATAGCATTTAGAAAATCATTGAGATCTGGGAAGGTATTGCAGAGAGAAGGTATAGTAGAAATAAAGACACAGAAGTGGAATATTCCTTGATTATTTAGGCAAGTTAGAGCTGCAGAAGAAATTTCATATGGTAGATATGTTTGAAAGTCTATTGAGACCAGAGAGTAAAGAAGCTTAACTTTGTGCATAAATGTTTAAACATTATGACATATGCAAATGGTTTTTGTTAGAGGGAGTTTTATCTCATATAAACTTATGCTAGTTTTTTTTTTTTCTGGTGGAATGTGAAGTCTTTCTACTTTTTAAACTTTCTCTCTTAAACATATATGGCCTTCAGCAATATCTTAGCTACTAGTATCAATTAATCAGAAATTAATAAAAACTAATTTCAATAGCCATTATCCTGAACAAAATTAGCTCTAATCTTACAAGAAAACTAACATGTCAAAGTATTTGAGAACATTCACTTTATGGTTATGATACACATTAGAATAGGAAACTCGAATAATCATAAAGGTTTCATTGATAGAGACAGATACTGGTCATTGAAGAGTTTATTGAGTGACTACTCTTACTCTTTCTCAGGTCTTGGGAACAACAGGCCTGATAAAATATGGACCCAACTTCTCAGGAGTTTTCAATCTAGTCGACAGGTATGCAGGTATATGTAGAATGATAAGTGACAGGGATCCCATAAGAGGGACATATGATAGTGGCCCAGAAGTTGTTTGGAAAAGCAATAGGAGCTGAGCTTGGATTGGGGCATGAACTTTAGCAATGTAGGAGAAAGGAAAATACCAGAAAGAATTTGGGTTGGTGTTCACACTGTATATGTTTTCTTACCCTACCTAGGTATCTGATATAGCCCTGTGGTCAAGACAAGAAGCCCTCCTTCCAATCCACTAAGAATCACTGAATTTAGCCTGGAAAAAGGAAATAATATGAAAAGAGTCTGTATTTTAGAAATATCTATGCAAACTGGGAAAATAGAAATAATAAATAGTACAATAGTTAAATTAGCTAAAATTTGCCATAATTGTATAGATGAAGGTTATATTCTTTCTTGTTATATTGATCCTTTTAGGCATCAATATCATTCGGGCTTTTTCTATACGAATGATAGGTAATGGCAGGAAAAATACCAGTAAATTCCCAACATGATTAAAGTACCAAAACTTCAATCTATACAATAGAAGACATTAGGGCTGCTGGCTGGCTCACAATACCTTCCCCAGAGACCATGTCTGAACTAACACAGTTACCCTTGGGAAGCTCCTACTCTCCTTTTGCCAGGGAATATAAATGGGAGATACTGTTTTCTTATACAATCTGCCTCCCTGGCCACAGTGATTGGTTTAAAGCTATGCATGTAACCAAGCCTGGATTAACTGACCTTTTTCTACACCATTCCTCCAGGGCTTTATTTTTTTAACTTTATTTATTTATTAAATAAATGGGGAAAGGGAGGGACAGAGAGAAAGAGAGAGAGAGAGAATCCCAAGCAGGCACCATACTGTCAGCATAGAGTGCCATGCAGGGCTTGATCCCACAAACCACGAGATTATGACCTGAGCCATGACCAAGAGTTGGACACTTAACTGTCTGAGCCACTCGGTCACCTCTACTCGTCCAGTACTTGAAAGAGAAGCTGAAAGGTAGAGACCTCTTACTTTCTCAATAAGCAGTGCTGTGTAGTACAAGCCCAAAGTAGTGGACTGCCTATTCTGAGGTTCCTATCATTGCTTCAGAAAATGATGGTAGTAGTTTTGAAGTTAATATATATTAGTATTAGATAAATCTTTAGGTTTTGACATACTAATGCCTTATTTTTTTTCTGTGCATAAATTTAGTCATACATTGAACAAATTTTTGTTCAGCAGCTCTTATGGGTATGAGGTGCATTTGTAGGTGTACATGGGATATATAGAATGAGATTCACCTCATGTTTTAAAAGCCTGTTGTTTGCTAAAGTACTTTTAGGAATAATGGTTACTCTTCATTCTCCCACGGTGACAGCACTTTGGGCTGTGTTCATATTCTCTATGATCTACAACTTGCATTATAAAAAGGAACACACATCAAACATGTAAGTTCTAATGAAATTATTTTGTGCCATATTGCACAAATGAGTATGTTTATGGGTTCCAGGACTAAATTGTCAATCCCTATGTTAATAGGTAACATCATCTCTGAAAGAATGGAGCCCATCCTGTCCACGTTACAGTTAACAGTATTTGATTTTTTCACTTATATTTAAGTGATAAACTGTTAATTGCCAATGTTACAAAAATACCTTTATAGAGAAAAATCCATCTCTGACTATTCTTGCAAGGCAGTTTCTTTGGTAGCCACCAGCCAATTACTTTAAAACTTATATTAAGACAAATTTAGAAAGGCCTCATGATTTTTTTCTCTTGCAGCGATAATAAGGGTGGAACATTTGCCAATAAGCATGAATTGTCAGCATGTTTTGTACACAGCAGTTTCATGGATGAACATGGAAAAGCAAAACATATTAATTCTAAATATTTAAATGCACACTTTGCAATTTCTCTATTCATCCCTGAATTGATATAGATTTAAGCACATATAATTCGTGATAGTGGATGGTGCCCCTTTTTGGGGTAATACTCACAAAAATCCTTAGAGACTTTCAAAATCCAATGAGCTAGTCAGCTAGGAAACACAGGGAAGCTCCTACATGGCCAAGGTTATACCAATTGTGGAGGGATGCCAACTCCTGTTACCCCTCCGGTGTGGGTTGTGATGTTCTTGTATACCGTGCCTTTAATTAGATAAATGAAACAGGCATGAATTGCTTGTGATGTGCACTGTAGGAACAAAGCACATTAAGTCCATCAGTGGGCTCCATAAAAGAATTAGAGCAATGATGTTTAAGGGAGAGTGTGGTATCAAACATATCAAAATTTTTTTATTCAGAGATGTGCTTAAAGACAAATATGTTACAAAAAGAAAAATAAATAATCTTCATGTGTGTTTTGCATCAGTGCTACTCTTATAATAAAATTATGGCCTATTTTATGACTCTTCATTGAATCAGAAATGTACGAAGAGTAAATACAGTTATCGCTGTGCTGGCTGACCCAGTCTTTTTTTTGTTTTGTTTTGTTTTGTTTTGTTTTTTTGGTCTATCAAGGTTTTGCTCTCAACCTCATGAGGACAAAAAGTAATCAAGCTTAGAAGTTGGTGCACATCTTTCACAGCTTTCAAAAGGGGGGGAAAGTTAAGTTCTTTTCTGCTCAGGAAGAATGATGTTCTTATAGACTAATTTGTATTTATGTTTATTAAAGTAGTACATATATATGGTAATTAATCAAATAATATAAAGGACTTATGGAGAAAGCAGTAGTATGAAACCACAATCCTATTTAAGTCTCACCTCCTAGTTTTATTTTTGTTACTGGCCACAGCCATAATTATATTAAATGTACTTATACTTCTATTTCTAATTCACCTCCTGTAGATCATATATTTATGAAAAACAAGAATGTACCCTATTTATGCAAATTGTCCTTCCTCTGAATTCTCCAGATGTTAGATACTTATATTACTAATTTATTTGTTTTATGGTAGCTTCTATAACTCCTTTCCTTTCTCTCCCCCTCCCTCCCCGCCCATCTCTCTCTGTCTTTTTCTCTCTTCAGGTACAATGTAGTGATTTCCATACATCACCCTGTGCACATCATGATAATTGCACTTCTAAATCCCCATCACCTATTTTACCATTCCCTCCGCCCACCTCTCCTCTGGTTACCATCAGTTTGTTCTCAGTAGTTAAAAGTCTGTTTCTTGGTTTGTCTCTCTCTTTCTCTTTTTGTTTTTCCTTTGCTATTTTGTTTTGTTTCTTAAATTCCACCTATGAATGAAATCATATGGTATTTGTCTTTCTCTGACTCACTTATTTCACTTAACATAATGTTCTCTAACTCCATCCATCATTGCAAATGGCAAGATGTCATTCTTTTTTACAATTGAATAAAATTGTTTTATTTTTTGAGGACATTCTATCCTGTTTTGCAAAATGGCTCTATTAGTTTGTGTTTGTATTCCTACCAACAGTGCATGAGCATTCCTTTTTTTTTCCACATCCTCACCAACACTTGTGTTTTTGATTTTAACCATTCTGACAGGTGTGAGGTGATGTCTCATTGTGGTTTTGATTTGCATTTCCCTGATGATGAGTGATGTTGAGTATCTTTTCCTGTGTCTATTGGCTATATGGATTTCTGTTTTGGAGAAATGTCTGTTCATGTCTTCTGCCCATTTTTAAATTGGGTTATTTGTTTTTTGGGTGTTGATTTGTATAAGTTCCCTATGTATTTTTGATACTAACCCTTTATCAGATATGTCATTTGCAAATATCTTCTCCTGTTCAGCTTTTGTAACTTAAACTTTTTTTAACATGTATTTATTTTTTCGAGACAGAAAGATCATAGGCTGAAGAGGGGCAGAGAGAGAGGAAGACCCAGAATCTGAAGCAGCCTCCAGACTCTTAGCTGTTAGCACAGAGCCCAGTGGAGGACTCGAACCCATGGAGCATGAGATCATGACCTGGGTCGAAGTGGGATGCTTAAACGACTGAGTCACCTAGGTGCCCCTGTAACTTTAACTTTTAAAAATTGTTTATTTGTTTTGAAAGAGAGAGACTGCACAAGCAGGGGAAGGGCAGAGAGAAAGGGTGAGAGAGAATCCCAAGCAGGGGTTTGATCCTACGAACTGCAAGTTCATGACCTGAGCCAAACTAAAGAGTCAGACGTTCAATCTACTGAGCCACCCAGGTGCCCCAGCTTCTGTAATTTTACATACACTTAGAATTCTATTTTCTATTCCATAAACTACAAACAGTGAGTACTTCTAGTAACTCCACTTTTTTTTTAAAGAGGAAAATAGCTATACTTATTTCTATCTTATTTCCTATTTTTCCACACCATGCCTTCTGTTAGCTACTTTTAGTTTACTATTAAAAATATTTTAAATATTTACACTTATTTTGCAACTGCAATTATGTCTTTTATGTTTGTTTATAGGTATACATGACAATAAATGTGCTTACCTTATAAGGCATGGCCATCTAGCCTACTGGAACTCAGCACCCACCAGTGGAATCAGATATCATTCTGTGAGCAAATTTTATGACCATACCAGTATGGACGGCTGAATTTCATCCTTATCTATTTGTTAATTTTAAAAGTTGAAACTTATAGAGAATAATTATAGAATGATGATTATTGAAATATTTTTCAGTGTCAGCCAATATAGTGACCGATATTATAACCAATTAGATTGACTCATTTCTTCCTAGTGTTTGATGTTGTGGTATTGGCTTTTATCATTCTGGCCTCACATTTTGCCCATTAAACAAATGTTAATGATGATGAGGTGATGTGCTTTGCTTATGAATAATATTGACCTAAATGATTGTCATAAGTGTCATCCACTCTGTTTTAGTGGATAAGTACTAATAAATGAGAAGTAATTTGGATAAACCTCATCATGTTAGGGATAATTTTAATTAAAAGGAATATAAGGGATGAAAGTAATTTCAGAAAAAAATACATGAGTACTCATGAAATATGCAGAAATATCACCCACATTGTGGGCCAAATGAAACTCCTCCGAGAATCTCCAGGTTAAGAATCTTTGCATGAGGAGACATGCATGCTAACTCTGTAGCTGAGTTAGATGTTGGCTGTTGTTTCTAATAGTATCATTTTCCAGACATCATTATTCTTCCTGAAAAGGTCTCTGAACAAATGATATTCAATGTGGGTCCTTTCTTATAGAAAGATAATTTTCTGTTTTAAAAATTATTTTGAGGGGCGCCTGGGTGGCTCAGTCGGTTAAGCAACTGACTTCAGCTCAGGTCATGATTTCACACTTCATGGGTTTGAGCCCCGTGTCGGGCTCTGTGCTGACAGCTCAGAGCCTGGAGCCTGTCTTCAGATTCTGTCTTCCCCTCTCTCTGACCCTTCCCTGCTCATACTGTCTCTCTCTCTCAAAAATAAAAAATAAAAATAAAACACTAAAAAAATTATTTTGAAATGTTATGGTAGGATATATGTCATCAGTAGAATGTTGTAGAAACTATTACGATGTAAGCATGGGCATGGACACTCGGATGGTTTCCAGATTTGGGTTTATCTGAATAGCGATGCTGTAAATATTTGTATACAAATCTTTGTTTAAATATATGTTTGCAATTGTTTGGGGTACCTACCTAGTAATGGAATTATGATGAGTATATGTTTATCTTTTTAAGAAATGGACAAACTATCTCAAAGTGGCTATACCATTTTATATTACCACCAGCAATCTTCACATCTTTGACCATACTTGGTATTGTCAGGCTTTTGGATTATAAGCATTCTAATGTATATACAGTGGTATCTTATTGCACTTTTAGTTTGTATTTCCCCAACTATGTGTTTCATCTATAACAGTCATTTGTAAACAGTTATTTATAAACCTTCCTGGGTGAATGATAAGCTCAAATCTTTTGCTCATTTTCATTGAATTGTTGAAGATTTTTGTATATTGTGGATAGGATTCCTTTACCAGATATATTATTTGGAAATAATTTCTCCCGGGGAAGGAGGAAAAAGAGTTAGGGAGAGGGAGGGAGACAAAGCACGAGAGACTCTTGAATACTGAAAACAAACTGAGGGCGGAAGGGGGAGGGGGCAAGAGGAAGGGGGATGATGGTCATGGTGGAGGACACGTGTGGGGAAGAGCACTGGGTGTTATATGGAAACCAACCTGACAATAAACTATAAAGTTAATTTAAAAAAAGGAAATAATTTCTCCCACTTAGGAACTTTTTATTTTTGAAATGATGATTTCAAATGTCTTTAATTTTGTTCAAATACAATTTATAATTTTTTCTTGTAGGTATTATGCATATACCTCCATGTGCACAATTTCATGGTGTTGAATGATGCCTGTTAATAAACTAATAAAAAGTAGTATTATTAAGTTACTTAGAGAGGATATTCTGGAGCTAATTCCATTACCTAATTGCAAAATCTTAGATACATTTACATTATAATTTTTTGCTTCAAATTATTCATGTAATCAAGAATAGTAATAGTTAATGCTTCATAGACTGTTTATGATAATTAAATAAAAGAAAACACATTAAAGTACAAAATACACAATAAAGTAAAACACTTTAGAATAATTCTTGGCCTTTTAGTAAGTGTTCAATTAATATTACCTAGTATATTCATTTCTTAGGGTTGCTGTTAATAAAGTACCACAAACTAGGTGGCTGAAAACAACAGATTCATTTTTTCTCACAGTTCCTAAGGCTGGATGTCTGAATTTAAGTGCCATCAGTGCCATCCTCTCTCTGAAGGCTGTAGAGAAGAACTTTTGCATGTCTTTCCTTTAGCTTCTGGTGTTACCAGTAATTTTTGATGTTCCTGTCTTGTAGATATATCACAACATCTTTACCTCTGTTGTCACATGGTATTCTGTGTGTGTGTGTGTGTGTTCTCTACTTCCTATAAGAACCCAACTTAATGACTCCATGTATCTTGATTATATCTGTAAAGACCTTATTTCCAAATAAGGTCACATTCACAGGTATGAGGGGTTAGAACAATCTTTTGGGCTGACACAATAGAGCTTAGCATTATTTTGATATTAATAATATTAAATTAAGGATCTTTGTTTTAATGCAAAATCAGTTAACTCTTAGGACAAATGAGATTGTCTGAAATCAGCACAATACAATCCTATTGTTCAGGCTTTTCATGAAAAGTCTATACTGAAGTATCATTAGACATGTAACCCTTGACTTCTACTGAGGCTGTAACAAAAAAACAGTAGTTAATGGTACAGTCTCTAATAATATTATTAAGAATGCTTAAGAATACATCACAGAGACATCTTTTTGATTATCACAAAATAAATCTCTTTATCTTTGACTTACAGTAAATGATAGTTTTATCTTGAAATCTGATGCTTGAATTTTAGGCCCCAACAGAAAATAAATTGTATTATTATTACTTCTATTTTCTTTGACTATTGAGAAATTCAGTTAATTTTTTTCTTCTCTAGCAGGTAGTAGCACAATTATTTGTGTATTTGTTTAATTATCTGTCTATGTTTTACTTTTCCCTCAAACACCCAAGTATTCATTATGTCTCTTTATATTGTATACATTTTGCGTAACTATTTCAAAAATTTTGCAAAATGAAGTAAGGCTGGTATGCATCAATAAATTACTAAAAATTAATCATTAATCATTTCAATTATTCTTTATAGTGTCAAGCCATTTAAATTAGTAGTGAAGGGTTGGTCTCTGAAATTCCATGTCTTCCTTGCTGTGTCCTCTTAATGGGGACTAGGAAGAGCAAAGGGACCATATTGAAGAAAGGCAAGTAATCTGAGGAGGACTAATCTGAGCTGGAGGTTTTCCTGTAGGTGAAGATGCAAAGGATCAAAGAAAGAGCTCTTGAGTTCACATAATGAAAAAATCGTACATAGTATTATTATTATTATAAGGATTTTGTAGTTTATTTTGTAAGCACCTAATAGGTACTAAGTTTTTCTTCACTAATTAAAAAATAATGAGTTTAAGTAGCATATGTCCAGTGCTGCTTTAGAAGTTGACATTAAACTAGGTGTTAGAGGCAAAGATATTCATTATGAAATTGTTGCAATAATTTAGTCTAAAGGTAAAAATCTTAATAAGGTCCCTGACAGTGAGAATAGTGAGGATTTATGAGAAACAAGTGAATACTTGTTACCTGGATACACTAGTCAGTCAGGTGTAAGGTTGAAAAGTAGGAGTCAGTAAAAAGAAAACTGTATCTATAATAACTCTGAAGTGTGCCCTTTGAATTTTAACTTGAAATCAGAGAGAATATACAAGAAACTGAATATGACTGAGTGAAATTTTATGATTTTTAGGAGGCCTAGCCTATAGAAAAATTTCTTTTGCCCATTGAAATTATTTTCTTTCTGAAGAGCTAGAGAAGATGCTAAGAAATGGAAACTTAACTCTTCTCCTTCTTGTCATATATTCTGAATTCCTACTCATTACTTCCTCCAATTGCATCCGCTGAGGTTTTAGGCTGATGGAGAGAGAGTTACAATTAAGAACTCGGGCTCTGTGAAAAACTGACCTGGAGATGGGTGGAGAATTCTTCATACTTTGGATTGGGCAAGAGTCCAGGGAAAAACAATGGAGAGATTTAGGGCAAGGATCAGAACATGGAAACCGTCAGAGTAAAGCTAGAATGTGAGAAATTATTTTTCTCTGGAAAAAAAAGGCAATGCCCATTTGTTTGAACTGATTTCATCTCCCTTGTCCCCAAGAAGAAGAGGAAACGAAGAATAGGATTCTCAGGTAGAATTCTCTGTCCTTAATGCTTCCTCCTGGTGCCCCAAAAGGGAACTAACATTTTTCATTATGATATGTTGAAAATCCACAAAACACACTACTATGTAGCTAATGAAACTGCTACCCACCAAGCAGACAAATAAGAAAATGTTCTTACAGGGATCATTAGACAGAAAGGAAAGGTGCAAGTGAAATATTTGGAATAACTTCTATTGAAATTGAGCTGCTGAAGAAGACAGAAGGGAACTTGAAATCAAAATAGTAAGATTATTTAAGATTAAAAAATTTCAAAAGTTAGACTTTTGATAAGACAAATGAAAATAAACTTGGCCATGGGGGAAAAAAGAGTTAGCAAAAAATATACAAGATCAAGATTGAGAAAAGAGTACTAGGTGTCAATATAGAAGAGAATGAAAGAATTATGAGAAAACAACTTCTGTAGATGTGTGGCCACAGAAATAGGTTAAAGATGAATTTCCTCAGTCAAAGGCTTTCTCAATGGCAGAAAAATCCTCAAATCTAGGTATATTACTGATAGATGTCAATCAAAGTCAAGCATAACTCAGTGGGGAACATTCTGACACAGAGAGGGGCAGAAAAAAATAAACCACCCTAAATAATAACAGTTTTTCATGGATAACAAGTTTCACAATTACAGACTGGCAATTCTAGTAAATTCATCCAAATAGCTCTTGGTCATAAAATTGTCCCCACATATTTGACCTACCAGTCCCAAATAAATATTGTTTGCATCCGTGTACACAGACTCTCACCCATCTCTATTGCTAGGTAGAAAGTAGTTCTACTGTAGCCAAAATAAATACAGTACAAGACACTACAATACACTACAATATAATACAATGCCATGAAATATGATATACTACAATACAATACAATACAATACAATACAATAAATTAAGAAAAATTAAAACCAAGTTTAGATTTGAGCTATGAATTTGTCACTTTGTATGAAAGGTGAGTTTAATTAGTATTCAGTAGGTATTGGTAAAAATTCTGCATCACTGTTTTTTGATTCTTCATGAAGGATATCTCTTAATCCCAGGTTTTGAGTTCTATAATCATTTGTTCTCCACTGAATTAAACGTGCCTAGAGTGCCTCCAGAGTAGATTTGAGGAGATAATTGGGAACTGGAGATAATTTTGGAATTATGAACATTTAGGAGATACTAAAAATTAAGGGAGTAAATAACTTCTCCCAGGAAGAATAGGTAAAACTACAAATAAAATAGAAATGACCATCAGAGATAGAAGCAGTAAGATATTTGGTTCAATTCCTGTCTCAACACTGTGTCTGTATCTTCTCGCCTCCCAAGCATTTCAGCTCCATGGAAAATAGAGTCACAGAAGTAGTGGTAGGAGACTTATTTTCTTCCTGATACAATCTGGAGGAGTCCTACCTTAGTCCCTGGTTTTCAGCAGTATTGTCAGTTCCAAATCCCTGATATCTACAGGGACTAATTGTTCTAATAAACAATTCTATTAACTCACTCTTCTGCAGAAGATTGGGGACCAGCCACTCCTGCAGGCTTTCAGACTCGCACAAAGCAAGCCAAGAGCTTCAGCCCTGCTCAACCACTTTAGATTTTGTTGTTGCCTCATTATGTTTGTGATCCCTAAAGATGTTTATTTTACTTTTTTAAAATGACTTTAAACTTTTTTCAATTTTTGTATACTATTTTTTGAAGCAGCAGTAAAATTTAAATCTTAAAAATCCAAAGCATCCTAATAAGAAAATCATAAATTTTTTTTAGAACATTAGGAGTTCCTAACTATTAAATGTGTTGTTACAACAGATGGAAGGCTAGCAAAATTCCTGCAATTGAATTACATCATGTATGGTAATTTGACATCAAGAGGGTACTGAAAAATGGAGACATTATTTAACAACCCCCTTCCCCCCAAATTATGTTACTCATTTGAGATCCAAACCAAATATCTGATTTCTTCTTTTGCTTATTTTAACTCACGATACTGACTTGCACATACAGTTGGAAGCAGAAAAACATAAGTAGAGATTGAACAATAGAGTAAGTGAAATTCTTTCTTCTAAGCTAAACTCAAGAACCTGGGGAAAATTATTTGTCTTTTAACCAAGCAAAGTTTCACCGTTCTAAATAGCAACTGTATTATATTAAAGCTTCTCTATGCCTGTGTGGTATGATTCAAGAAAATGCCATAAACCATAAAACAATATGTAGATTACAGTGCACTCCACCTCATGGGAGGGTGGGATGGGGAGAGAGAAATAGGAAATGATCTCTCACTATATACCAATAAAATTTCCCTTTTGTACAGTAGAGCAGTGTGATTGATGGCCATGTGCAATACCGAAAACAGAACACTGGATCATTCTAAGACCACAGACAAGGTTATGATCTCCTGGCACCCCTTATTGCTGGTTTGTTGTGTGACCCTGGCAAAGCACGTAAATCTCTTATTTAAATGCTTCTACAGGTTCTTATCTTGATAAGGTTGCTTCAACTTAGTTCCTCTATTCCCTTCACTTATTCACTTTTTATTCTTTTCATCCTACTTTCTGCTTTGGGAAAAGAGCAGGTTTGAATGCTTTTAACCATTTCCTTCTCTATGCTGTATTTCAAACTCTGTGAAGTGCAATTGATAGCCTCCCAGAACAAACTTTTCCTAGGGAAATGAATGACTTTTCATGCTTCTTTGGATTAACATTTGAAAATCAGGAAGAAGGGAAAGGAAACTGGATTCTTAGCCTCTATGTAATAATGAGTTCCTTGCTATAAACCAAATGAGTTAATTGCATCGATAGGAACAATTTAATTTAATTTAATTTGAATGTGAACAGAGAGATGTCTGAAGGCATCAAATCACACCTGGAAAGGAAAAAGTTGTAATCTTCCTCATTAAGCTAAATGAGGAAATGGCCCATTTTAAGAATGACTTGTGATGCCTTCAGCAATATGACCCAAATTTTCTTTACAAAATAATCTGCAATGTGAAATCACTGATTCATTTTCAATGTTTGGTTTACAGTTGAAAATCTAGGTTTTATTAAATATGTAAATTTGGGCCAAAGTTTTAAAATGTAATTTTATCCACTAAACTGTTGGTATTTGATATATAAACAACTAAAGTAATGGGTAAAAATTTGCATCATATGCTATCAATAATCATTTTAAAGAGCTTCATACAAAGAACTTTCATTATTATTACAAGTTTTTACTTCCAGAGACAACCCTGGGAAAAGTAAAGATTATCATATCATTTAAAAAATTTTTTTACTATTTTTAAATTTATTTTTGAGAGACAGAGAGAGACAGCTTATGAGCAGAGGAGGGACAGAGAGAGAGGGACACACAGAATCGGAAGTAGGCTCCAGGCTCTGAGCTGCCAGCACAGAGACTGATGCGGGGCTCTAACTCACAAACTGTGAGATCATGACCTGAGCTGAAGTCAGACATGCTCAACTGAATGAGCCACCCAGGCACCCATATCATTTTTACCAGTAAGAAAACAGGAAGCAGAAAAAAGTTATGTCAATTAAAAATAAATGACCTCTGTAGGAAGAATTTAGATATCCCAAGTCCTGTTCAAGTTTTTAATTATATCAGCCAATTAGAAAATACCTTCATATTTAATAACCATCTTTGTTATTTTATTATCATTATTAATCCATTAATGGTCAACTAATGTCAACTTTATTCCAAATATTCACATTTGTCTTTTTGCTATCTGTTTTCCTTCCCTCTGAGATGATATATCACTGATCCATATGTAATGCTCACTCTTAAATTTATGGATAGAAAAAGAATTGACTCTCTAAAAGTTATCAAGTAATACTCAATTCAAGTGATGATATTTGATTCAGGTAGTGATTTTCATTAAGAGGTCAGAAGGGGGTCATCTGACTCTTTCAAGTCTGATTTGTCTCTGGAGTAACCAGAGTAAATGCTTTATGTAAATTCACGGTCTCATCTCCCAACTCTATTGAGGACAGTAAATTTAAGTTTGACATCATCCAGAGGACCTTAAATCTTCCAACATCTAAAGTTACTATTTGTTATTTTTATGTATTCCATTGTTTCCTTAATTTAAGACTCTTTGTGATTCTAGCCAATAATGTTTATGTTCTTGTGTCCTCCAAAGAGTGGTAGATATTCATTAGATAAACATTGACCATAGCTGAATCCAGAGCTGGATATTGCAAAGCAAGCACTCTTCAAATCATTCTCAGATCTTAAGATATGTGTTCCATTCTATTCCATCTAAGACTGATCCTGTGTCTCACCCTTTTTGAAGTTAAAATGGATAGTTGGATTATGTAAAATATTTCCTTCTGAAATTTTATGATAAAAGTGATATAGCATACCTAGAGGTTAAAAGTGTATGCTCTATAACCAGAGAGCTTAGGATAGAATCCCAGCTCTAGTACTCCCAACCTTAGGCAAGATTTCACATCTTGTTGCCATAGTATTATTGTCATAAAATGTGGACCTACTTCATGGTATGTGTAACAGATAGACTTTGAGGTCATCTTCTGTGGTATCCAACTTCTGATGTTCATACCTTTGTATGATTACCTCTCCTGGTGTGTGAACAGGGCCTGTGATTTGGTTCTAACCAATATAATATAGCAAATGTGCTGAGATATCACTCTAAAATTACACTGTATTATATAAAGACATAAAATTCCCTCAAGACTCTTGAAATCTTACTCCTTGGCAGACTTTAAAGAACCATGCAGTCATCTTAGAAGGCCCACAAAGCAAGAATAGCTTTTAGAAGTTGAGGTCTCTGGAAGCTGAGAGCAACCTCCACCCAATAGCTAGCATGAAGCCAGGGTCCTTAGTCTGACAACTGCATAGGGAAGAATTCTACCATCAGACTGAGTGAACTTGGAATAAACTTTTTTCCAGTTGACCCTGCAGGTGACAACACAGTCCTGCCAATGCCTTGATTGCAGTCTTGTAAGATCCCCAGTGGAGGATCAATCACCATAACTGTGAGATAAGAAACATGTCTTATTAGGGCATCTAGGTGGCTCAGTTGGTTAAGCATCCGACTCTTGATTTCAGCTCAGGTCATGAATCTCATGTTTCAAGAAGCTTGAGCCCTGGGTTATGCTCTGTGCTGACAGTGCAGAGCCTGCTTGGGATTCTCTCTCTCCCCCCCTCTCCTTGCCCTCCCCTCTTCTCAAAATAATTAAATAAACTTAAAAAAGAAGAGAAATGTGTGTTGTTGTAAGTCACAGAATCTGTGGTAATGTGTTACATAGGAATAGAAAACCAATAGAATTGTGAGTATATATATATTATTTTATCCAATACAAAATACATAATGTGTACTCAATAAATATCTGCAGGTGTTATTAGCTTGTGGTAAAGTTTCTTTTAACTTAGTCTAGATAACATCATGTAGAGATAGAAGACTCATGTTTTTTAATGATGCAAATACTAATATTTAATTGCCTACCTGTTACAATGAGAATTTCATACCTTTAACAGAAGGTACTTAAAGGAAGATATTGTTAAAAACCCATATTTGAAAAATTGAGAGGTAAATGTATGCACATATGTGCATATATAGTATATATATGTGTATAGTATATATACAATTGCTTTAATCCAAATATACATGTGTAGATTACATATATTACATATATATTGCATATATACATACATATATATAATCTACATGTGTATATTACATATATTATGTTGTTTTCATGTATTAGACATGTTACATATATGGGGTATAATTGGTTGGCTTTTTTGGTTTTTCTGTTTTTGTTCTTTTAATTCTTTATTACTTTTAGATCTTATGCTGCTTGGGGTAGTGGCACAAGAGAGGCTTAGTATGTGGTGGGTCATAGACATAAAATACATTCTAAGTGATTGACTTCATCAAAAGATGGATTTATACAGTTTAGTTAGAGGACACTTGTCAAACAAGAATTATGATCCAGGCCTTATGAAGCAAACTGAGCCTATAAATAGTTTCAATAGGACTCTAATCTCTGGAAATGTATTGTCTAAAAATAGAATCAGATATACATAAGCAAGCATTTAACGCATGTTAAGTGCTAATAGATATATCAAAGGTTAAGAATGCAGAATTAAGCAAGGCAATTTCCTGGCTGATTTGACCCATTGAAGCATTGTAGAAATGAGTGTATGCATGAAAAGGAGTAGTTCACAGGTTGAAAATATTGGGAGGGAAGATCTTTTTTTTTTGTCCATTTTTAAGAAGATAAAGTTCAGAACCTTCACTGGTAAAGGGGTCTGATAAGTGTACTGGACAAGTCATCATCATTGGGTTGGGTGGCTCATAGGTTGTCTTCTCATCTGGGAGAAAGGGAAACTTAAGGAAATACCAGCCACAACCTCATGATTCTATATGCCCTGGTTTTTGACATGAAATCCAGTTGGCTTCAAAACTATTTTCATGTTTTTTAGAAAAACAAATTAAAGACTGTTTTTTCCTTCTTCTTTAATTTTCTTCTTCCTTCTAATCATTGTGTTGTTCTTAAACAAACTTAACTACAAAATTATTCTTGAAGGCAGGAAAAGGGTAGCTTCAAGTCAGCACAGCTGTTTTCTGTCACTTTCTCTTGAGGGTGACTAGTTCTTTAAATTTTTCAAATCCTTTCTCTCTATCACCATCTCCCTCCCCAAATTCCCATTGAACAGTTTGAAATCCTTCATCATGTTGTGAATTTTAGTTGATATGCGATTATATATCTTGTGGTTTAGCCTAGTTACTAATTATGGAATATGAATTCTTCAAATATCCAGGTAGAATGAAAGGTTTGGATTCACAGCAGGTTGAAAAACGTATGTGAGCTGCAGTGTGATATGCTTCCTCAGTGGTCAGACTAAGTGATTAAAATAAGGCAAGAATTTTATTGATTTTTTTTTGCCTATTTGTTTTGTTTTTGAAAAAATAAATGCATCAAGGGCACTTGGGTGGCTCAGTTGGTTAAGCGTCCAACTTCAGCTGAGGTCATGATCTCAGCGTTCACGAGTTCGAGCCCCATGTCTAGCTCTATGCTGATAGCTTGGAGCCTGGAACCTGCTTTAGTTTCTGTGTCTCCCTCTCTCTCTGCCCCTCCCCTGCTCATGCTCTGTGTCTCGCTGTCTCTCAAAAATAAAATAAACATTTAAAAAATTAAAAAAATAAAGGCATTATATTTATGTATATATGTATTATATTCATTCATGTAGTTTATATTTAACCAAGATGTTTCTCTCCCTCTCTCTCTGTCACACACACACACACACACACACACACACACACATTCTCCAGGCCTTAACAGCATTACATTGCTCACTGTCCTTGAAAAGATAAATGGATAACTTATAACCGTAATTATACATACTCACTGGTATAATGAAGAGAATTAGAAAATGTGTACACAATAGCAGTGCAGGAGAGAGGAATCATAATTGGCAACTATTAATCTAATAGACAGAAAAAGGGACAGCTAGAATAATTAACACATGCCACACAGAGTGATCGTTTATGATAGGGATGACTGAAAAGACAGGAGCATTACTTAGATTTCCCCACTGGCAAAGAAAGCCAGAGCAAAACCAAAATGAATCTTTGACCCAGACAGCAAGCCATCATGTTTACTGAGGTGTGGTGAAAGTAACCTCTTTAGGAATCCATTTGGTAATTTTCCTTTAACCCCTGAATTTACAACTGAACAATCCCATATTCCTGTTTTTTTTCATAAAATTTGGTCAGCAGTACACTTATAAAATTAACACAAATTGTATTTAAAACAATTTTGACTTTAAAGAACAGAAGAATCACTTATTTTACCGGCAAAATGAATGTATCCAGAACAGCAGAATTACAATTCAGGACATGCAAACTATGGCAAACCATAGGCAAGTCTGGAGAAAAGAAAAAAGAGGAATTTTATTTCATAGAGAAAAAAGAGAAAGTTGGGAGGGGCTTGGAATAAAGTCTATTGGAGGAAAGCAGGAGTTCAGGGTGATGATATTGGCTGAGTTGCGGCAGTTTCTCATAGGCCGGGCTGTTGCTGGGAAAGAAGAAAATCTTCCTTCCTTGTGCTGGAGTAGAGTAATAAACTTCCTCCTGCCTCAGAACATGAAATACACTTCTATGGAAAGTATGTACATGACAGCTCCCTCTTCATGGCTTTACGACTCCATTTTATTTTATTTATTTATTTTTTCATTAAAAAATTAAGTAATCTCTCTACCCAATATGGCACCCACAACCCTGAGATCAAGAGTCACATGTTTTCCCAACTGAGTCAGCCATGCACCCATTTTTGACTCCATTTACAATGAGACTTCCCTGTATTAATTTTCATAACAACCTTTAGTTAAGAAAATATATATCCCTGGGTACAGTTTGAAGAAAGGAAACCCCCATGCTTTTAAGAAATTTATGGTCATTTGTTCTCTCTTAGGTTTTGGCCTACTTCTAAAGTATGTGCCTCATCAAAGATGTTACTACAAATTATTTTAAATGACTCATGGACAAATCATGCATCATTCATCATTAATGGAGAGATTAAATTTATTCACATAGCATATATACAGGGACATAAAATAGACCTTGCTAAAAAGGCCTCATATGGCTGAGATAATGATCATTTGGTTATCATTTTGACATCCTCTCTACATATAAGTAAATCATTATAATCTAATGAAATTCAGGTGATTTTTGAGTAGTATTTATTTCCAGGTTATTATGTTGAATAAAAATTGCATGTGTCATGAAAAGTATGAGACAGGCTTGAGAGAAGCATTTTAAGAAGGCTTTTAAACTAGTCTCATGAAAAAAAATAATCTATATGAATCATTAAATGAGAAAAAGTCAAATATAGCTCCGAAACTCTACTGCTTTTTATATTTTTTCTTAACTAATATTAAAATCCCTAATGCTTAATACCATGGATATTTCCCATAACATCCTCATGTTGTCTCTAGTATTTTGTTTCCAAGAATCAATTTATGAACATTGAAAACTAGTAATATTAAGTAAAAAAAAGAGTTTTTTGTTATCTAAAACAACTTTTAATTCCTATGTTGTCAAGGAAATACACCACTACATTATGATTTTTGTAAATATTTACTTGTATAATATCATGAAATTCAAATAGAGCAAGTCCTATTATTTGCTTTGAAATTTCTATCCATCTTTGGCTCCACAACTACTCATGAACTATTTTACAATGGAAATTAAAAGAGGACATCCAAAAGCAGGATACTGTTCATTTTTTGAGTTTAGATATATCTACTTTGGTCGTGTTTATATTTATTTTCTCATAATGCCTCACCAATTTAGTTGTGTGTGTACCTTGCCTTGTACTTAACTGCTGTATTTTTATCCCACCAGCCTCAGTAACCTCTTTCTCAGATTATTTAATCTTATAACCCCTTTTCCAAATTATTTTCTCTGTCATCTCCATGGGTGATTGAATATTGCATTTAAATCTGTGTAGTATAAATAAAATAGATATATTAAATACACTTGTGCATTTTATTTTATCACTTCCGATGGAAAAAAAAAGGGACTATTGAATTAAGTTAAAGCATTTGATTTCTCCCAGGAAGTGAAAATTTTCGTTTACATCTTCCATACTCTTCAGCATAAATGCTTTCCTCTGGATACACTGCATTATGTGCTGTTTTCCCGTATAAAATCCACTGATTGCAGCTTCCTTTAACTTTCCTGTGTTAATCTGTGAAAATTCTACAATTTTTCCAATGCTTATCCAAATACCATTGATTCATACAGACTGTCCTTACTTTACCCCAACACAGTGTAACACAGTTTTATTCATCTAACCCTAAAGCAGTGTTCCTGTATAATTATCTTGAAACTTTTAATACTTCCAGTTTTGTTTTGTTTTGTTTTCCTGTTGTTCTTCTCACTTTGCTTGGTTTTATCCCCTTTAAGAAAGACATTCTATTCTCTTTTTATTTTTAAGAGATATAAGCGAGCCCTTGACCACATCCATCCTGTTTCTTATTTCTAAAGCAGAATTAATAATAATGATCATAATTCATTGAACATTTCTTATAAGCTAGATACTGTGGTAAATATATACATTATCTCTTTAACTCTCTACAAAAATCCTGCAAAATTGTCACTATTATTTCTATTTTACAAAGAACAACCTTCCCAAAGTTTTGATTCAGGATTGAAACTCAGGTCTTTTTGACTCCAATGTTCCTGATATTAACTACTAGGTTATATTTTCCTGCCTATACCACAGGTTCTAAATTGAAATATAATAGTTTACATATTAAGTAATTATTTTCAAATTGGGTGTAATAGCCAATAAAATTACTTATACAAATTTTCAAATGTTCCTTATATATAATTAAATGTAGGCAACAAATAACCTTTTAAAGAGTTGTACTATAGTTATGGGCCCATCAGAGAACTGAGGTCATGGGGTAAACTGCCAGATCAAAATTTGGAGAGTCAGGCATATCTACAGAGTTGTAGCTGAGAGTTGCTCATATGAAACAAAAATACTGGAGCCACAAACAGGTAGGAATATTCATGTAATTTTGATCAAATGCTGGAGTCTGAGTGTGGACTTGTCTGAGAATGAGAATTACCCAGGGGTTGTAGTCTCTGCATCCCTGTCTCACACACACACACACACACACACACACACACACACACACACACACTTTTGTGAGCTTTCTCTACAGGAACTCCATCAAGTTCTCACAGTAAAAACTGAGCAAGATTCCCTCCTGGACCTGACAGGGACAGGAAAGGGTGACCACTATAAAATATGCCCCAAGGCTCTTTCATATGAAACCTGCACTCTCCAGTTAATGGGAATTGCCAAGAACTCAAAGTTGAAAACTTATACCAGCTGGGAGAAAAATTTCCTTCCCCATTCAAGTTCTCACTTGAAAAGGGGCGGGGGGCAAGAGCATAGTAACCAGAAGACAGGGTTTTAAGACAATAAATTGCAGCCAGGAAAAATAGTAAGGGAAAGATTAAAAAAAAAAAAAAAACTTATACAACGCATTGGAAAGTCAGAAACACTAGTGAAGTCAAAAGTCAGTCTTGAAATACTGACTCACTTAAACACTGACATATAATTGAGAAACCTCACTAAAATGGTGGTTTCAACAGCAGGTGGGAACCCTCACACCTTACCACCAATAGTCAGTTGCAGACCCAACAGGAAGAGACTGACTTGACCTTGCATGTGGATGCTACTCTACTAGTCTAGCTGGAAAAAAAGATACCTTTCTGATCTCCCCCACCCCCAGCCCTCCACCAGGCAACAACTCAGCCAATGAAAAGTCACTATACACACAGGTTACTCCAGTGGACTTTTCGTTTGTAACATTCTTCCCAACTTACACGCTTTCTCTTTAAAAAGTGTAGCTTCCTTTGTTCCCTAGACTTGACCCTTGTTTGTCCCCTCTTTTACTCCTGTATAAAGCCATCTTTTGTTGGTAAAATAACTGGCATTTTTAAATTTTTATTGTTAACAGTCTTTTTCCACATTCTTTATTACTACCTTATAGAGCTCCAGTATAACAACAATGGCATACAAGTGAATGAGATACAAGACACAGAATGTCTCTGAAGAGCAGTATCTAAGGAAGCCCATAGCCAAGAGGAGAGGGGAAAAAAGAAACACAAAATACTAAACTGAACTCTAGAGAACTTGTAACATTTGGCATCTATAAGAAGAGCAAGTATTAAATACAGTTCAACTTCTAACAAGAGTAACAAAAGTTTCATACTAAAGACCTACTTACTTCAATTATATAATGAGTTGATAATTATAATATATTCTATCCAACAATAGCAGAAAACACATTCTTATCAAGCTCACATGGAACATCCACCAAGACAGAGCTCATTCTGGGCCATAAAACACATCTTAACAAATTTGAAGAATAAAAATCATACAAAGTATGTGTTGAGACCAGAAGATAATTAAATGAGAAGTATATAACATAAAGAAGTTATAAAGTCCCCAAATATTTAGAAATTAAGCAACATATTTCTAAATAGACCACTGATGAAACAAGTCTCTAGAGAAATTAAGAAATGTTTCAAACTGGGACACCTGGGTGGCTCAGTTGGTTGAATGTCTGCTTTTGATTTCACCTCAGGTCATGATCCCAGGGTCATTACTGTTAAGATTCTCTCTTTCTCCCTCTGTCCCTCTCCCCTGAGCACACACTCTCTCTCTCTCTCTCTCTCTCTCTCAAAAAAAAAAGAAATATTTCAAACTAAATAAAAATTTAAAAATAAGCCTTATCAATATTTATAGGATGCAGTGTAAAAGTAATTAAGAGAAACTTATGCTTAATCTATATATTAGAATTGAAGAAAAATAAATAACCTAGATTTCCATCATAGAAATTCATAGAAAGATTAACATATCAAATATAGAGTGAATGAACTTTGAAATAGGAAATCAATAGAAAAAGAAATCAACAAGACCAAAAGTTGGGTCTTTGAAAAGATCAATAAAATTGATAAATCTCTAGCCAAAATAACATAGAAAAAAGAGAAACTATACAAATGCTAAGATAAGAAATATATGAGAGGTTTTCTATATTGGTCCAACAGACATTTAAAAAAGGTAAGAAAAAAAATACTATAATTAACACCATGATCATAGACTTGATAACTTAGATGAAATGAACCAATTTCTTGAAAGACATTTTTGAAAGTTCCTTAAGAAGTTCAACATGGTCTTACTATACATCCAGAAATGGTGCTGCAAGGTATTTACCAACTTACTTGAAAACATATGTCTGCACAAAAACCTGCATGAGGCACTTCATAGCAGCTTATTTATAACTGAAAAAAAGGGAACCTAGCAAATATCTTCCAATAGATGAATGAATAAATGAACCACAGTACATTGCTACAATGTAATAATATTCATCTAAAAAGGCAATGAAATATAAAATCAAATCATACAAAAACATACATGAATCTTAAATGCATGTTGCTAAATGGAAAAACCAGGCTGAAAATGTTGTATTCTGTATTATTACATTTATATGATATTTTGAAAAATGCAAAGATATAGACTTAGTAAAGAAATCAATGGAAGACAGAAGTTTGAGGAGGCAAGAAGTATATGAATATATGAAGTTTTTTAGAGAAGTTAAACTATTTTGTCTTGGTGGATACATGTTGACACTATGTAGTTTTCAAAACGCATTACATTTTAACACCAAGAGTAAAATTTAATATACAAAAATTTAAAAAAATAAATCTTTTAGGAAGACAGAGGAACTTGAGATGGAATTCAGACTCTGGAAAAAAATCAAATTATATTACAGATGTATGAAACAGCATCATAAAAGTTGAGGGAAGGATAGTTATGTAACTAATTTTGGAAATGAGTGGAGACTATAAGACTAAAAGCAAGAACTTTACATGGAGCACTGTACTTTGCTGAAAAAAATTCTGTCCACATGGGTATGTGTTATCAATTCTGAAACCACTGTACCTGTACACTGGAATTGAACATTTAAGGAAATGGGTGGCATATGATGACACCAGGTTTCTCACTATTAGAGTAGGAGATTAAAAACAAATAAAGGGATAAGGCTTAAATAATCCACATGGTATCAATTAGGGCTGGAGACGTCAATATAAAGAAGTGCTTGTTCAATGTAGAAGACACACAAGGGAATATTAAGAGATAGGTATATACAGACAGGTCAGTAGACACACATGTATGTCCTTGTTTTGTCAGCTGAGAGGGCTTAGAAGTCATGAGACCCTAGCAGTAAACATTCTTTACATCCAGAAAATGTTTTCCCCCATTCCCTAATAAAATGAACTACGGGATTTTGAATAAATAGCATATTTTAGGCCTGGGACAGGAAGTATACAAGACAAACTTGGAACATGTAGTGCCAGAAAGTAAGGAAGTGCTCAAAAATGTATACCACAGGTGACAACTAAAGAGTCCCCAATGGCCAAAGCTAGAAAAATGTATAGCAATAAAATGGTGTTGGATTATAACTCACAGTATAAAATAAATATCAACGAGTCCAGACTGATTTAAATAAATAACTGAATATCTAAATAGATAATAAGAGGCAAATATCTTTATAGAAAACTTCCAAATAATTTCAGTAGATACTGCCCTGAAATAAGTAGAATGTAATTCCCCACCCCCTAAATTTGGGCAGTAAATTGTGACTTTCTACCAATGAATACAGAATGTAAGGGGGAAAGTAAATTTACAATGAAAAATCTGTGAAACACCACCCTAGCCAGGTGATAAAGGTTAGCATCAATCGTGATAAGTCATGATAATGTGTACCCTTGATATAATATGATGAAAATGGTACTTGATCTCTGTTGTCATCCTTTCAATCAATACATGACTTTAATGTAATCGGGGAAAATATAACGCAAACCTAAATGGAGGGACAATCTATAAAGTACCTGATCAGTATGTTTCAAATCTGTTTAGGTTCTTAAAAAACAGAAAAGTCTGGGATCTGGGTGGGTCAGTCTGTTAAGCATCCAACCCTTGATTTCGGCTCAGGTCATGATCTCGTGGTTCATGAGTTCAAGCCACGCATCAGGCTCTGCGCTGACAACCTGGAGCCTGCTTGGGGCTCTCTCTCTCTCTCTCTCTCTCTCTCTCTCTCGCTCTCTGCCCCTCCCCAACTCATGTGTGCATATTTCTCTCTCTCTCTCTCTCTCTCTCTCTCTCTCTGTCTGTCTGTCTGTCTCTAAATAGATAAATAAACTAAAAAAAAAACAAAAACAAAAAATGTCTGAAAAACTGTCACAGGCAAGAGGAGCCCTACAGATATAACACCTACATATACTTTGACATGATACTTGAGAATCTATCTACAGAAATTGTACATTCGGTAAAATTGAAAACATATGAATAAAGTATGTACTTTAGTTAATTATAACCTATTAATATTGGCTCATAATTGAAGCAAATTTATCTTACAAGCTCTTAATAACTGGGGAAACTTTGTATAAGGTATATGAGTATTCTCTGTATCATAATGTCAACTTTTATGTAGATCTGAAACTATTCTAAACTCAACAGTATATTTTTAAAAGATAGACAAATGATGTGAATAGGCACTTCACCCGGGAAGATGTATGGATCTCAAAGCAGTACATGTGCCAAGTTTCTCAAATATATTTCTCCTTAAGGAAACATAATGACAAACACAATGAAACACTAGTACACACCTGTTGAAATGACTAAAATTAAAAAGTATAGGGGCGCCTCGGTGGCTCAGTCAGTTATGCATTGCATTCTTGATTTCAGTTTAGGTCATGATCTCATGGTTCCTAAGATTAAGCCCAGCATCAGGCTCCATGCTAATAGTGTGGAGCCTGCCTAGGATTCATCTCTCAATCTCTCTCTCTCTCTCTCTCTCTTTCTCTCTCTCAATAAGTAAACATTAAAACATAAAATTAAAAAGTTTGAACACACCACATGATATTAAGGATTTGGACCAGCCAGATCTCTCATACTGCTGGTGGGATTTAAAATGCACAGCTTTGAAAAGCAACTTGAAGGTCTCTTGAAAGTTAATCATTCCCTGACTATTTGGTCCAAGTATCCCACTCTTAGCTATTCACTCTATCTCTCCTTCAATGGTTATAACCAATATGGGTTAAATAACTAGTAATTCTGAAATCTCTCTCTCTCTCTCTTCCTCCCCCCCTACACAATTTAAACCACTATGTTATAAGAAGTATTAGTCTATTGAAATAATTTTGTTACAAGGACAGTGCACTAATTTTTCTTTCATAATCAAGCCTATGATTCCTTTTGGAAAATGTAGATATATTGTATATAAAGCTAGAAGAAATCTGGGTGATTACTTAGTAAATTGATCTCATTTTATAAGTAGGGATACTTAGATAAAAGAATATTTGGATACTTAGATAAAAGAATATTTAGATGACCTGTCCTAATTCTTGCATGTGGTGACAGTAGAAAAAGAATTAACATCTAGGCTTGCCACTTTCTCTTTTTATAACTAGTAGAACTACCATTGGAATACTATAGTGAATCTATATACTACATTCATCTCTAAGCAATGTATTGTTTGATTTCTTTGTTTTTGAAATTTCTTCATTTTTACCTATATTTATTGATTTACAGCCTTACCTTTTCATCGATGTTAAGATGCACTTTAATGCATTTATTACATTTACTTAATTATCCAAATAAGGATAAATTCTAATCTTTGTGCTTCTGCTCACACAGTAAGCTAAAACTCTTATTTTTAGTGAAGAGGAGAGAGGGATAAGAAATGAGAAGTTATTACTTGGAAAATACCTCTTTTTGGAAGTTGATAATGTCCTTTTGATAAATATAAAGAGTATTTCCCATTTTTGACATAAACATTAATACAAACAACCTTGTTATACGTTTCCTTATTCACAGACATAAATCTTTTCATCTGGGAGAGATATTCCAAGGAATATGAGTGTTGTTTTATAGACATGTGCCTCTGTAACTTTACTAGATAAAGCCAAATTGGCTGATAAAGAACTTTTTCCTGTTTAAACACTGAACAGCAGTGTATCAGAGTTTGTGATTCTGTATTGATCAACATAGGTTTAATCCTACACATCAATGTGAAAAGAACTTAAAGGTGAACATGAGCGAACATCAGAATAAGATATTCACAGAAGAGGAAACTGCTCAACAAATTTATAAGTACTTCTTTTAAAAAATTTTTAAAATATTTTTTATTTATTTTTGAGAGACAGAGAGACAGCATGAGCAGGGGAGGGTCAGAGAGAGATGGAGATACAGAATCTGAAGACAGCCTCCAGGCTCTGATCTAGCTGTCAGCACAGCCCGATGCAGGGCTCTAACCCACGAACCGTGAGATCATGACCTGAGCCGAAGTCGGACGCTTAACCGACTGAGCCACCCAGGTGCCCCTACAAATATTTCTTAAATTTATTAATAGTCATGAATATGACTATATGATCATGAGATCCTCTTTCATATCCATATGTGAAACAATGCAAATGTTAAATATAATTTTAAATGTTCCATTTCAAGATATTTGATTTGTTACTTAGATAAATAGCTTCAAACTGCATTAAAAGTATTATGGAGTTTAAGTGCAAAATGCCCCATCTAAATAAGTCCTCATCTTTTGATCTTGGGCAATTAATCTTTCTGTCTCAGCATCTACCCCTGAAAACAGAAATTTTAGTATCTATCTCATGTTGTCATGTGACTTAAAAAAATATGTGAAGAGCTTTGTCAAACACTGGTAGCAAAAAGTAAATGTTAGCCAAGATTTGTAGTGCTATTCTCATAATTATTATTAATAAATACTGAAGATGTGAGAGGCTCGACCCTCTCTTCCAGTGGCATCACTCCTGAAAAGTATACCTATTATGCTTCACTCTCAAAACCTATTCAAGTAAAATTGGCAATGGGCTGAAATGCTTCAATAAACAAAGAAGGCAGAGGAAAAAAAAAAAAAAACTGTTGCTGGCATAAATTCTTGCAATTATTCAAAGAGGCACAGTAGGGCCAATCAGATATAAATCCTCTTTTCTTTGGAGCTTAGTGACCATCTTGGTGATTATTTATTTATTTATTTATTTTATTTATTTTTGAGAGACATAGAGAGACAGCATGAGCAGGGGAGGGTCAGAGATTGAGGGAGATACAGAATCCGAAGACAGGTTCCAGGCTCAGTCTGAGCTAGCTGTCAGCACAGATCCCAATGCAGGCTCGAAACCATGAACTATGAGATCATGACCTGAGCTGAAGTCGGACGCTTAACCAACTGAACTACCCAGGCGACCCATTGGTGATTATTATTTAAATATAAATTTTCTGTATATCACTAGATATCACTCCTTCCTGGAAAGCTATGAATCTTTGAGAAAATAACTATATTTCAGCATAAATAAAGTATAGAATCACTAAAGACTAAACAAAGATATTTACTTGCTATGTGCACATATAAAAGCTTAAGTGAATGTATAGATGGTTTCAAAAATAGTAGACAGACACATACATATGTACATACATACAGAGATTAAAGGAGTCAAGTAGCTCCTATGGAGGAATAATTCTAATTACAATCTCATACATGTCGATAGCTAACATTTATAGAATTGCTGCAAAGCTTCATACAGTATGCTACAGTTTTACATAAACTATTTTAGTTAAATATCATAACAGTGCTATGCCATAAACACTATGGGTTTCCCTTATTCATAGATAAGTAAACTGAGGCATACAGAGGTTAAATAGCTTACTTAAGGCCCTAATTAGTGAGAGGAAAGCCAGGATCATTTCCCTGTTCTTTCAGCCCCCAAAACCATGGTCTTAATCACGTTTCTTCACTGCACTGACAAAAATGGCTGTCATCTGATACATTTCCCTTGTAATATTAAACCTAAAAATTATTAATTCTTAGACATTTGGGGTTTGACCATAATATTTAGATGTGTTGGGGGTTTTTTCCTCATTCTTTAATAAATCAAAGATTTTAAATTGGAAGGGCCAGATGATAGAATTCAATCCTTACAAAATTTTGAAATTTCAAAAAGAAGGCAGAAGGAGGGAGGGACAGAAAAAAAATAGGGAAAAGGAAGGAAGGAAGGATGGAAGGAAGGAAGGAAGGAAAGAAGGAAGGAAAGAAGGAAAATTTCAAATCTCTCAATGTCTATCTTCTGAACTACATATAAATATTCTGAATTTTGTTCACTGTCCAATTAACTAGAATCAAAATGAAAATAAATTAGACTTAATTTATTAACAACAACAACCTTAAAATGGAAACAATTTCATTTCAGTTAGAATTCTGTTGATGACTTGGATGTGTGAAAATGCAGAATATGTAATAGTTTCTCTGGTTATTCGTTTCCTACTTCATAACACAAGGAGATTGACTTACATTATGCTTCCAGTTCTAATATAAAATCTAAGATATTTTTCCACATGTTATGTTGGAGATGGGGGAGGGGAAGTAAGAGATTGACACAAAGAATGTTAAGAAAATAAATGGACTAGCGAATCCATAATTATTTTTATGACTACCACAGGGTATAATGAAGAATCACTGTGATTTTACTCTCCAGAAATCTCAATGCTCTCTGCTGCGCTGAGCATCAGGGAAAAAAAAAAAAAATTATACAAGTGCCAGTTTCTACATTTACAAATCTATACAGACTAATTAGCAATTAAATGGAAATTTTAATAAATGCTATGAATCAAGCCTAATTGTATATTCTGTCAGCTAGCTCTGATGTGAGAAATGCCATTCCATACTTTTTCTCTTACTCTGAATAATTGAGAATAAAGTGGGTGTGAATTGCATAACACTTCCTCAGTACTTCAAAAACATCAAGGAAATTCACAACTCTTCTATCACTATGAAAACATTAATCAATTTTACATTTTCACAGATATGAATATGAAACTAAGCAGATGATAAAAATATGTTCTATTCTGAACTATGTCACAGTAAAATGAATACCTTCTCTCAGAGAACAGAAATTAGTCTTCAACTATAATATGCTTATGTTCATGCTCTAGGCACCCTAGACTATAGCCCATGTAGTAATCATCATCATCATCATCATCATCATCATCGTCATCATCATCATCATCACAGTATAAAAACAGAGAACATAATAAATCATCTATTAGTATCCCATTGTATAAGTTATAATAACATGAATCATGAGGACATCATTTGATAAGCAAATAATACAATGACATGCTTTTATATTTAGCTGTTGAATAATGTTCTAAAAAAAAGAAATACTATTCCATCTAAAATGATGGCATTATTATTCTCATAGTCAATAATTAGCTTTTTTCTTTATAATTCCAATTATTTTTATTAAGAATAAGAATTTCAAAAGAGTAAGATCTAGGACATACTGTTTTGCAATACATTATTAATATAATAAGTAATTTGGTTTCATAGATAAAGCTTTAACTTGGAATCAAAAGAGAAAATGTCAAATCTCAAACTATTCAGTTTGGGCCCTGAGAGACTGAGCAAGCCAGGTAAACATTCAGAGATTTAATGTCTTCATTGATATAGTGAGGATAACAATTTCTACCTCAAAAGCAGTAGTAAGGATCCATTGAAATATGTTCTAAACAAGTTTTAGATTTTAAATCACAAGACAAAAGCAAGATATTGTTAGCAGGCTGATCACAATGCTCAATTGTTTAAAATAAGTTGAAGTTAATTTAGTCAATTAAACCAATGTAGCTTAATGAGTCAATGGGCAGGTAGTACATCGTATTAGACGTCATTTTTTTTCATTTCTATTGCTATTTTTCTGTAGCATTATTATTTTTTTGGTTAAAAATCTAATATGTCTGTCTATAATAATGATTTATAATTATTGGGTACGGTTGCAGAATTCTGTCTACCCAAGTACAAAGATAACTGTACCCATTAACCACAATTTTGAAATGTTAAAATTAGGCTTAAAAACATTCAGTATCTCCACCTGTGAATCCCTTTATATAAATTTATTCATGAAGCATGTAAACTGGCCTGAGTAAATTTGTAAAACAGAGTTCAACCTTTCCATTATTTTTTTATTTTTCTTAATTTTCATACCACATCTCCTAAGCCAAATTTTCTGTCTTTTTGATGATCTTGATGACTTGTTCTTTAATTACTAAATCTTTAGGTCATATCCTTAGCTAATCCTAGTATAAAACGGATGGATAATTCCACACTATCATAAAATTTTTAACATAAAATTCCATGAACCACTGAAACTACCCTAATCTTGTTACAATGGAGAATCATTAGGTAATATATACTCTTAATAAGAGGTTTTTTTTTAATTTTTTATTTTGTTGTGTTTGTTTTTTAACAATAGGAGTACAGGATGAAAGGTAAACTAAAAGAATGTAAAGTTTGAAAAGGAATGTAGAAGCCTCCAGTCTGGCTCTCCATGACCCTTTCCTTTTTTTATTCAAACCTTTATGAAGATCCCTCACACATTGTATCAAAGTTAATTTCTGTGACCAATATAATATGGCATCAAAAAGGCATAAAATGTCTGAAGTTTGCTTTCTAGGATAAAAAAAAAAAACAAAAAAATTGCTGGTTCCAAGATGCTTTCTCATGCATCACTTGTTTGAATGAAGTCAATTGTCCATTTGTGAGGATATGCAAACAGCCTGATGGGTGGGTCTATGCTGAAACAAAAGGAAACTGATAGCCCCTGACCACAGCCAGCACCAACTTGCTAGCTAAGCCACCTGAATGATTCAAGTTGGAAGCAGATCATCTAGCCCCAGTCAATCCTTAAAATGATGCCAGCAAAGGCTAAAATCTATCTGCAACTTTTGAAAGATCTTGGGCCAGAATTACCCAGTTTACCCACTTCCAAACTGACTCATGGGAACTGTGAAATAATCACTGTTAATTGTTGTTTTCACCCACTAAATTTTGAGGTAATTGCATATGCAATGTAGATAACTAGTAAAAATAAGAAGCAATATTTAAATTTATTATTATTTTCATATATCATGAAGTAATCCTTTTACAAATATTTAAGATTCTAAGTACAGAGGTGTGTTTAATAATATATTAAATCCGAATATAGAATTTTATTTACTTAACATACATGATGTAACATTTCTGGATCTATTAATATACTTTTTAAATATTTATTTATTTTTGAGAGAGAGAGTATGAGCAAGACAGAGAGAGACAGGGACAGAGAATTGTAAACGGCCTTTTGTGCTGACAGCAGAGAGCCCCACGCAGGGCTCGAACTTATAAACTGTGAGATCATGACCTGAGCTGAAGTCGGACACTTAACTGACTGAGCCACCCAGGTGTCTGGACTTAACTTATATTTTCAAACACACTTTTTCTTCTTAATGTTTATTTGTGAAAACTGGGTTTATTTCAATTAAAGTTCCCAAGGCTATGGCATTTTCACTGATACTCCCATTTATATGTACCTTTTAATACACTGTATATTTCAATGGTTGGCAATCTCATTACTCTTTACATTATAAAAATTTACTTGTGAAATAATAAGCAAGACTTAAGGGAATTTCTATGAATGTCTTTGTATTAAAGGAATGAATCCATAAGACATTTTTAAAGATAAATGAAAGAAAAAAAATTAAAAGTAATCCAAAAAGAATGTAAAATCTTTCTAATAGAAAATGGCCATAACTTGACTCTTCCTATGATGCTATTTAATAAATACTAATGGACTTACTTGTAGAATTAAAAACAAAAAACAACTTCATTTTCCATATTAATTAAATAGAAATTAGTGGGTTTTTTGCACTATAGATTTTGAAACATAATATAAAATGAATTATATTTTCAATTATGTTTCAGTTAAAATTAGGCATCCAATTAATCATTTTCACAAAAGATTGAATGTATTTTTTCTTTAACATAAATAAGAGATGACATTATTTCATATTTCATTTTTGAATCTTGAACCATTTGTTTCTTAAATGTAATGTTTTACTAATATAGCAGATACTAAAAGCTACTTTTATAAACTTTGAATTGAAATTAGTTTTTTCTTAAACAAAATTAATTTAAAATATAATTAATTTTATTTAACCTTAGTCTTAAGAGGAAAGTGCAAATTAAAACTGCAAAGCAATACTAATTTACCCTTACCAAACAGATGAAAATTGAAGTGTTTGACATACTAACCATTAGTGAAGATAAGGACCTAGATGTTTACGATGGCAATGTGGTGGATAAAATTGATGTGGGCATGATTTGAAGTAATCAGGTAAAATTGAAGCAGCAATCTCATCCAATGTCCTCAAAGAAATTTTTGTTCAAATATAAATGAAGACATAGCTCAAAATATCTATAGCAACATTTATAATACAAAAGTCCTGGGATAACTAAATGTCTCTCCACAAAGAATAGAAAAGTGAATAATGGAATGCTCATAATATGAACTATTAAACAGCAGTAAAAAGCACGTGAGCTGGAGATGTGCAAATCCATGTCATTTTCAGGAGCATAATGTTGAGTGAAGGAGCAAGCTGCAAAATATTGCATATAGTTATACTTCATGTATTGAAATTTCAAAAACGTGCAAAGCTAGACAATATGTATTAGTTACAGACTTTAAGAAGAGGAATAGCAAACACAAATTTAAGAATGATTTTCTTTGGGTGTGATGAATGACCCAGTATAAGAAGACATAAACAAAATGTTGCAGGCAATGTTCTATTTCTTCTGCAGCATATCTATCATCATCTATCTATATTGTTTCTACATTTTCATCATACAGGTCTACATATTTATTGTATGCATGTCTATGCATGTAAATGCATATGTATCTGTATTATATGTTTACAATCCTTTATGTAAAAGTATATAGACATTAAGGATTTGAAACCATGTCATTGTAGAATGATAAATCATACATAATGTGGACTCTCTCAGAATAGCTAATATATTTTTAAATGTTATTCATTATAAAGAGCCATTAGAATATGCACAGATAAAAATAAATAGGAATCTTTTAAATTATAAATATAGAGTGAATATGACTTAAGAGAGAGATGATGTTGAAAAGTAATTAAGAGAAAGAGAAAACTCAGTTTAAATAACTTTGATAAAACACAGATGGGCATCTACACACAATTAAAGTGACAACCCCAGAATCAGACATCAGAAAAAATCAATCCAATGTTAGGTTACATTTAATAATGACTGGTGTGAGTCGAATTATGGCTTCACATGACAAGAAGAGCCTAGTTGCTAGAGGCAAAGGAAGAGGAAAAGAGGCAAAGTGAGAAGAAAAGCAGAAAAGCATAATCCTCCAAAACTCATAAAGATAAGTAGAAATTCAGTATTATCCTTTATATAGAAAGATAAAAAGGAACTTTTTTATTGTAAACTTTTCATGTATATACCCTTAAAATTTAATTTATAACCATACAACATTAAAGGGGATTTACTTAGGAAATAGAAGAGAAAAAAATATCTAAGTCATTGATGAGTGTTTTTCACAGGAAAACATGAGAGTTGAAACCTAAAGTCAAGATACTGTCAGACTTACCAAAGTAGATAGTGACCTTCTGTATCAATAGAGCATGAAATTATTTGTCCTATACACTTTTTTTTCATAATTCTTATAGCTTCCTTAGACAAGATCATACATGAGTATGACTGTAATAAAATGTTTAAGCAGGACATTTATCTTTGCTTTAGGAGCATAAATCAAGAGTACAAAAAGAGGCTCTCTTAGGAGTCATCTATGTTAAACAATGCACCACTATTTTATGGTTAATATGCTATCGTAGTCACAGATCATAAAACACAACCGCGCTTATCAGCAGAGTTATGGTTATCTTTCCCAAACCTTGAGATATAAATGTCATATGCAGGACCAGCCCTTGAGCCAGATCACTTTAAATGGGTCAAAGATTTTTTAAAAAATATTTAACCTCAAAATTATTCCAAATGACATAGTATTTGAAATATTACATAATGATTCCATATCTACATGGGATTCAGCATCCTGCTTTTCTAACAGTCTTTCTGACTTGGCCATCACCACTATCCATGGAAGAAGCAAAGCCAATGACTGGAAGAGATTTTACTCAAAGCCTTTATGGATCTTGCATGAGGTATCCTTAAAGCAGTCCAGGGCCAATATAAATAATACTTATGAGCCTGGGTCAAAGTAATTACATGATTCAGACTTCCATTTTTGTTAAGTCATTTGAGATATTATTAAAAAAAGGAATTCGAAAGTGAATTTTAGGGGTGCCTGCGTGGCTCAGTCGGTTAAGCATCTGACTTTGGCTCAGGTCATGATCTTATGGTTTGTGAGTTCTAGCCCCACATCGGTTCTGTGCTGACAGCTCAGAGCCTGGAGCCTGCTTCAGATTCTGTGTCTCCCTCTCTCTCTGCCCCTCTCCTGCTCATGTTCTGTCTCTCTCTGCCTCTCAAAAATAAACATAATAAAAAAAATTAAAAGTGAACTATTAATGTTTAGAATGGTGGGGTCTAGCATACCACACGCTGCCTCCAGCAAGCCTTGCCACTCTGGGCAGCTGCCTCGGGGACTTGCACTCACGCCAGTCCTTATTCTTCCACTGGATTTATCAGAAACACTAGAGAGATTTTCAGGAGACTTACACACTGTAAAATTTTAACATTTATGTCTGGAACATCTTCTAAATGAGCTTATGTTTCTGTTATTTCCATAAGCAGTAATAAAAGTCCCACTGATATTTCAGCAAGTTATACATATATATATATACAGATATATATATGTATATATATGTTTATATATATTTTTTTCCTCTTTAGACAATGACTTGGACATACTACTTTTAGAATCAATTCTTTTGAGGCAGACCATCTACCTTTTTCCTCTACCACTATTTAGAGTATATGGAAATTTGTTATATTAGCCAACATGATATATGAAAATATTGACATAAAAACATAACTATGAAAACCAATTTCATTATCTGTCTTCTTCACTTCACAGATCTAATTACCTGAGAAAACTGGTTCTTTTTCTTAGTTCCGTTCTACTTTAGCTGTATAGTAGCTAGGGAGAGCTGTCTTATTTTTTCTTGCCCTTAAGAAAAGAAAGCTCTGATATTTTAGAATCAAATTTGGACCAGGGATAAATTTCTAACCAGCAACTTCTCTGAGGTTGATGTTTATTTCTTTATTTCTTACAAGTCTGAGAATAAAACATCTATTGCCTGATTGGTCTGATTGGCCAGTCTGAGTTCAACTTCTAAAATGGCTTTTTTCTGATTCCTGCTTTGGTTTTTTTTTTTTTTCCTTTTGAAATAATTGCTGTTTTTAAACTTTTTATAAATATTTAAAACATGTTTTGTTCTTTACATCAGTTCCTTCATTTTTTTTATTTTGTTAATTAAAATAATGTATAATAAATAATTCTATATCCCCTTCATCTATTTTTATTAAATTCTATTTATGCAGTTTGTAAATAAAACCAAATGCAACAATATTAAATACACATATATAAAACTTTTTTTAAGTTTATTTATTTATTTTGAGAGACAGAGATAGAGACAATGAACAGAAGAGGGACAGAGACAGAGGAGGGGAGAGAATGCCGAGCAGGATCTGTGCTGTCAGTTTGGAGCCTGATGCAGGACTCAGTCTCACGAATCATAAGATCATGACCTGATCAGAAACCAAGACTCGGATGCTTAGTCAACCCAGGCACCTCTACACATATGTAAAAGTTTTAACAAATGTATGTATCCCTGTAATCATGACTACAACAATACATATATAAAATGTATTTTACTCATTCTAAAATGTTGCCTTGTACCCCTGTACCCCTTCTATTCCTTATGCCTCAGCAAATGACAGATCAGCTTTCTCCACTATATATTACACTTGTTTATTTTTATTCTGTTTGGTTGATTTTAGAAATTCATATAAATAACGTCGTACGTTATGTATCTATTTTGTACCTCTAATATTTATATGATAGGATGATAGACCTTATAAATGTTATGGGTTGATTGGATTTAGTTATCTCCTTGAAAGAATGTGAAGCTTGTTTTAACCTGCAGTTACTTGTAGATCAATTTGATTGCTTTGAGGTCTATTTAAAAAAAATTACTTATTTTTGAGATCGAGAGACAGAGAGAGAGAGAGCAAGTGGAGGAGGGGCAGAGAGCAAGGGAGACAGAGGATCTGAAGCAGGCTCTGCACTGACAGGAGCAAGCCTCATGTGGGGCTTAAACCCATGAAATGTGAGATTATGACCTAAGCCAAAGTCGGACACTTAACTGACTGAGCCACCGAAGTGCCCCTACTTTGAAGTCTATTTTTATGCATTTCTATAGAAGGTCTAAATTAGTTTTCACTTTAGGAATACTTCAATTCTACTATGGTTTTATCCCTTTGTGGTCTCTAATGTATGACCTGTTTAACCTCTAAGAGTTCTCCACTCTGTGTGGTTGGAATTTGAATGTATCCCTCTTTTGTTTCAACTCTGGGAATTATTCATCTTATAATTCCTTGTGGTTCTTTGCCTGGCCTTGTTGAGTTTCTCACTATAGCTGAGTGCAGGATCCCAGCAAAGGATCTTATTTAAACAAGGCAAACTTTACTTAAATATCTGTACCTGTTTCTCTATCTCCCTCCTGTATCAAACTCTGTCCCACAATTTCCAGCTGGATGAGCATCCTACTCCCCAATCACAGTCTCTGTCCTCTCAACTCTGCAAGGTTTCTAGGTTCTTTGAGATTTCCCCTCCCTGCCCCCTCCTCCAAATATCATCCTCATGTATAAAGTTGGGCTGGTCATTGAGCTCACATGGCTTGTTTCTTTTTCTCAGATCCCAGTCATGCTCTGCCTATTGTTTAATGTCTGGAGAGTATCATTATATATATTTGGTTCAGATGCTCATTGTTTCAGTGAATCTGGTGTTTATTACACCACCGTTTCCAATAAAGGAAGTCTCTTTAGTCTATTTTTGAGATATTGAAACAAAAAAAATAGCAGCTGCATGTTTCTGTTAGCATGTCGAGTTTGACAAAGGAACATTGGTCACCAAAGCAAAACCAAAAAAAAAATGCTTAATTAAAAAATAAATCAAAGGAAGTCTAATAAGATAACTATCCAGTGAAATACAGGTGCAAGGTAGGCACTTTTAATTTACTAATTTCTTGAAAAGTGTCCTTATTGAAGAAGATGTTAGGTTTCACATTAATCAGAAAATGAATTCTGAATGAAACTATTTCCTGACCCTTTTCAATAAGACAATGAAAAAAAGTCACAGATAATTATAAAATAATATTTTAATGTATCTGCAAGTATATCATAATTTTAGTGGTACAGCTTGGGAGATTAATAATGAAAATCTATCAAGAAATATCACTAGAATTTCCTCTTAAAGACATAGAATATTAGATGTGATGATAAATTATAGATATGATTGAATGTGGAGCTGAATGATTAAACTTGGAACCAAAGAGTAAGAAGTTAATAAATATTGCTTGACTGATTTATAGGCAAGTTTGTAATCGTAAATGCATCCAAAAGTTAAGGGAAAAAAGCACATAGAAAAAGTAAAAGAAATAAACGCTAATAACATGTTGTTATAAATCTCCTAACCCCATGACAGAACTCTTTATTTCTTAGAACAGGTAAACCAAAATAGAAGTTTACTTATCTCTGAGATCAATAAACTCATTTTTTTCAGTACGCTAGTTAGAAAATATTGGAGAAAAGGACCACATCTGAAAATTTGTCTATTTTCTATAGTTTTGCAATGATAAATCCTAAGTAAAATACTGAAGAGTCTAACTTGATTGTGAAAGTTAAGATATGAATATTTGTAATTTCCAAATCCATTGACTTTGGAACTATCCGTAAGAGGATTAAAAAATGTAATGAAGAGTTTTCCTAGCTTTCATATACTTCCCTTTAATCTTCATCTCTCAGGCACTAAAATATGTATGTGTTGCGTTTTCTTTTTGTAAACAAGTACAATAACTATACCTAAATGTTTCCCTCTTCTCCCCCAAAGAGGTAAGTGTGGTTTCTCATTCCTTAAGGTTCTTTTATTTATTCATTTTTACAAGATACCAACCAATTTATGGGTAAATTAATTCAGTATTACTGAGTTACTGCTCTAATATCAAAGACATATGATCTCTATATCTCCCGCTCTCTTCCACCATGGAAAACATTCCCATTTAATAGTGGCCTTCATTGCAATAACTTCATTTTGTTTTTAACTTACAGAGGCTAAGGTTTAACCTAGAGTTAAGGAGTTTATACTACTAAGCAGGACAGATTTGTCATGACAACTCAGCAGAGAGTATATCTAAAGAAGCAAAATCATGTGGAATTATAAAATTATTGCACTGGACTTGTTCCAGAAGTCAAATGCGTTTTATCTTGTTTTTGTAAGGTTAAACTAAGTAAAGTAACCCATTTCCTGCCATATAAAGGGCCTAGTTTAGAGAATTCCATAACTTTCCTTTTGCTAATATTCAAAAGAGTTAAACAGAGCCTCCAACCTATGACAGAATTTTTCATTCTTTACATTACCAGTAGCATGATCAACTTATCTTCATAGATGTTTGAAATGATGTTTATGAAAGCTTTCAAGGTATTTTAATGAATTATATTTTTCTACCTTGTCAAAAATCATTTTCTAGTTAGAGCTATGTATTTTGTTAGTGAAAATACAAAAGATTTAGAGAGAAGGAAAAACTTAGTTTTAAACTGCATCACTCATCTGGAATATAGAATTTTTCAGAGAAGACTCATTTCTTTGAGTAATAAGTCTTAGCTTATTTATGGATTTTATAACTTTGTGGAATTCTAACTCTTACCCAAAGGTCAGGGAAATTTCATTATGTCTTGATTGGCAACATAGTATTTATAAAGGCAAATAGTATTTCTAAAAGGACTTGCATTACAATAAGAACAAGTAAATGAGTAGACCTAGTGGATATCTCCAAATGCCTCACAGAATTAAATGCCTGAATGGGAGCAATTCCCATCAATGGCAATACCTTAGAGATGCAGTCAGATCCCACAATCTTGGATTATTGATCAGCCACAAACTTCTAATTCAACTGAGCACAGGAAAGGAGCTTCAAATTTCATTCAGGATTTGGAAAAATCTCAAAGCCTGGACAATCTGTTTTATTTAAGAGTCTTAATTTATCTCCCAATTATAGCATAGGTTCAAAATGATGGGAAAAGAGGAAATCAGTTTTATATAAACTTCTTGAATAAATCCAAATGTTAGAAAAATTCAAACATTGCATGTTTTACTGTGTGGCATTAACTTATATTGTTTAAAAAAAAAAACACTAAACTGAGGTGCCCTGCAAATGGTTCTTCGACTACACTTGAAACTATTGCAGAAAGGCTAAACCAGAGGGGAAAATGCAGCAACACTGATATTAGGTATGTCCTGTAATCTGCATTTTTGAGGTATGTTCCCTCTGATCCCATTGTATTGCTAGTGTTTATCATGAATAGATGTTGAATCATGTTGAATGCTTTTCCTGCATCTATTGAGATAATCACATGATTTTTTTACATTTTTTTAATATTTATTTATTTTTGAGAGACAGAGAGAGACAGTGTGAGCGAGGGAGGGGCAGAGAGAGGGAGACACAGAATTGGAAACAAGTTCCCTCTAAGCTGTCAGCACAGAGCCCAACCCAGGGCTCAAAGCCACAAACCTTGTGATCATGACCTGAGCTGAAGTCAGAAGCTCAACCAACTGAGCCACCCAGGTGCCCCTGTTAGGTCCTTATTCATTTCTTGTTACAATCTTTGTTTTAAATTCTGATTTTGTCTGATATAAATATTGCTACCCTGGCTTTTTTTTTTTTTTTCCACTTCCATTTGCATGGTAAATGTTTTTTGATCCTTTCACTCTCATTTTATATGTGCCTATAGGTCAGAGGTGAGCCACTTATAGTTAACATACAGATGGGTCTTGTTTTTGTGTCCATTCCTCCACTCTATGTCTTTTGATTGGACCATTTAGGGCGTTTACATTTAAAGTAATTATTTATAGATATGCACTCATTACCATTTAAAATTTTGTTTTCTCATTGCTTTTGTAGTTTTTCTTTTTTCCTTTCTTCTTTTGCTTTTTTTTTTGTGATTGATGAGTATCTATAATGTTGTTTGTAATGTTATTACTAATCTATAATTGTTGTTTAGCTTTCTTTCTCTTTATTTTTTGTGTTTCGATTCATAGTTTTGGGTTTGTGGTTACCATGAGATTTGTATTTAACATCCTAATAGCAATCCATATTAATCTGATGGTCATTTAAGTTCAAAGACATTGTAAAAATAAGAAAAAGAAAAAAAGACTTTTTCTGTTTCTTCTTCCCCTTCTCTTTCCTTTTATTTCTTTCTCCACATTTTATGTATAATAGGTTCTCCCATGTAAATAACTTTTTGTTTCTCTCTTGCTACTTTTAGGATTCTCTCTTTATCTTTGACCTTTGACATTTTAATTTTTATGTGCATTGTGCCTTGGTGTGTTTGCAACTTTCCGTGCTTCTTGAGTTTGGATGTCTATTTACCTATTTCCCTCTTTAGGTTAGGGAAGTTTTCAGTTATTATTTCTTCAAATACATTTTTTACACCTTTCTCTTTTTTTATTCTTTGGGGACTATTATAATTAATGGAAATATTTGTTTGCTTGATGTTGTCCAAAAGATCTCATAATCTGTTCTTATTTTTAAAAAAATTGTTTTCCTTTTCTTTTTTTGACTATTTATTTATTATTTTTTTAAATAGAATTTATTGCCAAGTTGGCTAACATACAGTGTATACAGTGTGCTCTTGGTCTTGGGGGTAGATTCCCGTGATTCATCGCTTACATACAACACCCAGTGCTCATTACAGCAAGTGCCCTCCTTAACGGCCATCACCCATTTTCCCCTCCCCCACGCCACACCCATCAACCCTCAGTTTGTTCTCTGTATTTAATAGTATCTTATGGTTTGCCTTCCTCTGTGAAAAAATGTTTTCTTTTTATGTTGTTCCACTTGTGTTCTTTTTCTTTACCCTGTCTTCCTAATTGCTGATATACTATTCTGCATTCTGTAATCTACTGTTGATTCTCTCTAGTGTGTTTTCTTGTTTCAGTTATAATATTGTTCCACTCTGATTAATTCTTTTTAATATTTCTATCTCTTTACTGAAAGTCTCACTAAGTTCTTCCTTTCTTTTCTCCAGCCCCGTATCTTTATGATCATTACTTTAAATTCTTTATCAAGCATACTATTTTACTTTGTTTCATTTGATTCTTTTGAGTTTTTTTTTTCTTGTTTTTCTTTTGGAGAGTGTTTTGCTTCACTTTTTGTATTTGTTTCTATGGATTAGGCAAAATGGCTACTTCTCCTGAAGTTGAAAGAGTGGTCTTGCTAGGGTGACTCCTGTGCAGACTGTGTGTAGGCTTGATGACTTTTGCTGGCTGTCTGGAGCTGTGGCTGTATATACTAGCTACTCTTTTAAATTGTCTGTCTTGTTGTTTTCTTTCTGTTCTCTCTGTCTTCTGTTGTTCAGTAGCAGTTAACTCAGTCCTCTGATCTTCAGGATGAATTGTTCTATTAATAGGTATAATTTGGTGTGGTCCAGGGAAGGGTTATTTCGGTCTTCCTACATCACCATTTTGAACTGCAATTTCCCAGTAATATTCACTTTCATAAAGCATGGTAAGGTTTTTTGTGTGTATGTGTGCCATATGATATGATATTGTTACGATCAATTTTTTTTGTAGATCTTTGGATATAAAGGAATAAAACAACACTAGTGTGCTCCTGAGAGGCACTCCTTAGGAAATGACACTGTTACTGTAAAAAGAGCTTTATTCAGATGACTATCTATCTTTGATCTTTGATCTTCATATAGATAACTATCTTGGCACAGGTACTTGGAAATTTTTAGGTAAAATTATATATTCCTAAACTTACAAAGAACAGACAGGGTTTTAAGATTTTCCTTTATAATAAATAGTAATTTAATTCATAACATTCTGAGTATGGTTGTACAAGAAAATTATGCAGTGAATTAAAAAATAATAAGTATAGTTGACACACAATGTTAAGTTAATTTTAGATGTACAACATAGTGATTCAGCTGCTCTCAATGCGATGCTATGCTCTTCACAAGTATAGATACCATCTGTCACCATTCAACACTATTACAACATTGTTGACTGTATTTCCTATGCTTTACCTTATATTCCCATTACTTATTCATTCCATAACTGAACACCTGTATCTTCCACTTCCCTTCACCCATTTTTTTATCCCCTCCCCTCTGACAACCATCAGTTTTTTTTTAATGTTTATTTATTTTTCAGAGAGAGAGGAGACAGAGTGTGAAGCAGGCTCCAGGATTTAGCTGTCAGCACAGAGGCCATGGGGCTTGAACTCCCAAATTGTGAGATCATGTCCTGAACCAAAGTTGAACGTTCAACGGACTGAGCCACCCAGGTGCCCCCATCAGTTTGTTTTCTATACTTACAAGTTTGATTTTGCTTTTTATTTGTTTATTCGTTTGTTTTCTGTTTTAGATTCCACATGTGAGTAAAATCATATATTTGTCTTTCTCAGTCTGGCTTATAATTTTGCATCTTTACTTTCAAATTAACAGACTATTTGAATGTGGGCTAGTTACTAATCTTTGGGTCTTGGTTTTCACCTAGGTAATGATGGAATATTAAGCTGTAGGATTTCCTAAAGTTATTTTTGTTTATTAAATCCATTAGACAAGATTCTTTTCCATTAATAACTTAAATCTTACTGAATTAAGTATAGATACAGTGTTTATCAGTACCCATATTTTCAAAACTGGAATTGCTGCAAGAAGATGTTATACATGAGAATACATTCAAGTTTAATATAAATGAATAGCATAACCAGACAACATCCTTTGTAGGATGTCTATTAAAGGATCTTAGTGATTCATTTCCTTTAAAACTACAGGTATATGTGACATATTTAAGATACACATCTTGGAATATATTATGGTAGTTTTAATACCAAAGTTGATTCTGGGCCACAAAATTAGTTTTCAGCTAATACCTTTTTGAGAACAGTTCCTGGAAGTTCTTATTGTAATGTTACCAAGAAAATATAATAACTGTTTTTTCCTTATACATTTTAAGAAGTTCACAGAATTAAAAAGATACAAAGGAATAATCCCTTTTCATTACATTCTCCAATCTCAGGCTTATCTAATGAGAATAGGAAGAAGGTAAATCTCCTCATGCATGAAAGAGAAGGATGCCTGCCTTGTTCTTTGGTTGATATAGACTGAAAACCTCTGGTTTGAAAGTTAGCTAATGAGGAAAGGATGCATCATCCTTCTATCTTCTCTTATACTGTAGAAGTATAGTTAAACTAACAATTACTCAGTTTATTTCCATTTTCACAATTGTTAGTGAAATTTATGTAGAATTCAGACAACATATGTCAGTATTCTTATAAGCCTTTAACCTTCCCCTAAATATTAGAAAGAGATGTTTCTTAACTTATGGTATCAGATATCACCCATTTTTTTATTGCAATTCACCAAATGTGATGAAGAGATTATAGATTATTTGTTCAAGGCACTTAAGAATTTAGTTTTATCCCATCTTGAATAAAAGTTGTGAAATCCTAGTGAGATAGAGGTCAAAATTATTGTCACTTTGATGATATTAAGGATGTCTTTGTCAACGAAGTCCTTAGAATAACCAAGGACTTATTCTTACATTATTTCATTCAATTATTCAATTATTCTTTTATTCAACACATTCAGTACATGATCTGCATGCCAACTATGAATGGATATTGTTTCTGCAAAGTAAGTAATAGTCAGGTATCATTCTATTTAATGTATGGAGAGATTAATCTGCTTCCTATTCTCATTTGGTAAGCCTGAGGTTAGAGAATGAAGTGAAAAGGGATTATTTCTTTGTATCTTTATGATTTTTATGTCTTTGAACTTGTTAAAATGTACAAGGAAAAATAAATATACTTTCTTGACAACACTACAAGAATATCTAGAAATTGATTTCAAGAAGGTATTAACTGAATATATGTATACATATATTCACTTGAATTAGTTACTAATCTGCAAATAGATGCTCAGTTGAAAGTAACATTGTAATTCTGAAAAATAAACTTTCGACAGTAGTAAAATTGTTTGAGATTCCTTTGATCACCAACCTGTGCTCACTGCCACTTTAGCAAAACATCTCACTGCCATTAGTATTTGGGTTGGAATGGTTTTTATCTTGTAGTTAATTTGGGAGACAGTGAATATCTTCTACATTTATAGATGTTGGAACTAGTTATCCACTCTTCCCACAATCTTATCATTTTAAGTTCTATGCCTTTTCTTGGGTTGAAATTCATACCATTTCTTAATTTGTTTATTGAGCACTGCTTCAGGAAGAAATGAGAGGAAATAGATCTAGCTTCTTCCTGTATTTGAACATATTCAATATAGACAACGTTGCCTGCTTTTCAACGGCACAAATCCTATGGATCTAATTTTGTAAAATTATTATATGAGAGCTAAATCCTCCATAGAGTTTCTTTCTTAATGATCATGCTTTACCACTAATGAATACTAATTCATTCAATTAGTAGAAGATTGTAATTATTTTATATTAATTATTTTAAATATTTAGATTTCTGGAAAGTATGCATTTGTCTTTGTGAAGATTTTAAGGGAGATTAAAAGATGGTGTATCAGAGAGAACTAGTATGCCATTTATTTTGCCCATTTTTGTTGTTGTTGGAGGATTTTCAGAATATTCTTACTGTGTGTACTGAACTTTGCTAAACAGAATCAGTAAACATAGAAATGACAGGAAATTTACTTTAATGATATCCAGTTTGGCAATTCTTAATGAATGATTTGTTAAAGTTCTTACTATAACTTTTTTGGAAGAATTATTCCTAAAACTTTGTTTTATCCAGAAAAACCCTAGTAGAATAGGAATAGGGATAAACGGTGTTTGCTTCTGATAAACATTTAGAAATAATTTTGTCACTAAAAATCAAGTCATATTCTATGTACGGCATAAATAATAATGTAATATTGTATCTATATAGAACTTCCATGTAGGGGATACGCCAAGGTAATCTGAGACTTGGAGGTACAATTTTGAAACACATAGGAGGGGAGCTGCCCACCTTCCCTCTATTAGCATTTATATTGAGAACCCACAGAGTTTGTCTAGCACAAAGGTTGAACATCAATTACAAGTTTGTTGGTTTCCATAGAGTCACATGAATGCATATTGTGTTGTCTTGGAAACTAAAGTAACTATAAACACAATTGTCCCCCATTTAGATTGTGAGAGCAGCTATGGACACTTTCTTGGATTCTAAACTATTCAAACTGTATATTCATATTTGTACCTTCCATGGTAACAAGGACAGGTTTCCATTAAATAAAATGAAAAATATAAATCATTTTATTCTTTGAATGTAGACTCATATCATATGTTTCTTTTTTTGTACTTCCATTCTTTCTAGAACCATGATATATATATATATATATATATATATATATATATATAACCATTATATATCTATATCTATATATATATATATATATAGAACCATTATATATATATATAACATTTATGTCCTTAGAGTACATATTACATATATTTCACTAATTTTCAGAAAACTTTATACAATTTTAAAACATTTGGTGATTCAGTAAATTACCTATTAATTCATTGATTATTTACTTGATTATGTTTCTGGCTTAATTTAATTGTCTGTGTGATATTAAGATTCATTAAAATAAATTAGAAACAAAAGAAATAAATTATATGAACTATTTAATAATTTCTCTTTGAATCACAACTGACATAAACTTAGTGGTGTTTCACCTATATATTACTTTCACTCCCTGCTCTGCATTTATTTGGTTAAATCTAAACTATTAGTGGTTTTTGTTAAAATAAATGACTCTTTTATTACATAAACTCAGTTTATAATAATCGTTGTATTAAAATTAAAAATTGTTAAAAATTAAACATTTTAGATCCATATGTTCTGGTCCTATGAATATATTGAACTGTTTATATCTTATTCTCAATAGCAAATGAATTTTAAAAATCATGCATGCTGTCCATAAAATTTTAAATGTAACAATGTTAACTGATAAAATTTTGCAAACCATGTATTTTTATAAAAAAAATCTTATTATGCTATTTTTTATTGATTCTTTCCCTTACTATAAGTAGATGTACATATTTCTTATAAATGTTTTTCACAAGTCTGTATCATTATTTTCAGCCTATACGCATCATCATCCTAATCCCCTTTTGATGGAAATTGATGTTGTTTTCAATTATCCTTTTAGTAATTATACACAGCGAACATCTTTACACATATATTTTTTGCTCACATCTTCGTAAATTTCTGTAGGATCGATTCCAAGAAAATATGTGGTTTTTCATATAAAAACTTGATAGAAACAATAATGTAAATTATCTTTAACAATATTCACTGATAAATACAGGAATAGTTTATATTTTTTCCTACTTTTGGAAAAATGCTATATGTTTGTATAAAATTTTATGACATGCATACTAAGGCACACATATGTTGAATACATTTTTTTAAATTGAATATCTCACATATGTGTTACATGTATTACACACACAAAGAATATTTCACATATATATGAGAAAATTTGAAGTCATTTTTAGGTGTTCAAAGAGATTAATCTTGAATTAACAATAAAAACATGTAACAATAAATGCAATAAAGATGCAAGTCCTTACAAAAAGAAACATAAAACAACTATGACAAAATCCATGGGTCCAAGAGACATATATTAAGTGGAGTTTGAATGCTGGATCACCACTATCATTGAGTAGAGAGGGTTGAGATCCACTTCAGATTATGGAGTGCTGATGCTAGAGCTATTCATGAAACACAAATTAGAAGTTATCCTTTGGTGATAGAAGGAAGGGTAATTGCAGGGGATTATAAAAAAGTATTTTCCATTGTACTTTATATTGCTTAATGTTCAAGTATGGCTAAAATAAATCTGTTATCTTGCAATGCAAGTGAGTAATGTCAAAACTTCAAGTCAAGCACTCACCCCATGATGTTGCCAATGAGAGCAAGTCGGTCTCCTCTTTACTATATTGTGATACCTTTCCTTTTTTTTGCCCCCCCGCAGTGGTCAGGTTCGCCAAAAGCAATTCTACTCATGATTCATATACTCTGGATTTGGGGTGATGCCAACATGCAAGGTTGTGAAAACTGGTTCTTTCATCATCTGATCCTGTCCTCTGTCCAGTACTGGGACTTCATGTGAGCTGTTCTATCTATGACTATCTCAGGCATCATTGAGGAAGGCTTTTCATTATTCTGGTAGTCTCCAGTTCCGATAATGCTATCGAGCATGGTGGTCCTCAACCCTCTTCTATAAGGAAAGTGTCCAAAAGTCCAAGTGAATATTTGATTTTTTTAGTTATTATCATTAATACTGACACTTCTCCTCCTGCTATTATTATTGGTATTTGCTAATGAACAAGTTTTCTGGTGGATTCCAATGATGCACCATTTTTTTTCTTCAAAGTAAAACAGAAAAAGATGTCTCGAGATTATAGAATTTAACTATTGAGAATTTTTTTAATTATTGAGAATACTTTTTCAAAATGATTTTAGGGGTGCCTGGGTGGCTCAGTCGGTTACGCATCCAACTTCAGCTCAGGTCATGATCTCGCGGTTTGTGGGTTGGAGCCCTGTGTCGGGCTCTGTGCTGACAGCTAGCTCAGAGCCTGGAGCCTGTCTTTGGATTCTGTATCTCCCTCTCTCTCTGACCCTCCCCTGCTCATGCTGTCTCTCTTTCTCTCTTAAAAATAAATAAAACATTAAAAAAATTTTTTTAAATGATTTTAAAGTTTCAAGGGCATGGCTGTGGAAAAAATGACATTAACTTCAGTTCAATGATCTATTTATCTCAACCTGAGTAATGGTGTGAAAAAAATGTTGGCATTTATATTTATGCATACTAGAGACCCTACCAATACCAGGGTACCCTACAGAATCACTCAATATGAATAAGACAAACAAGCAACAACAGCAAAATGCACCAGGATTCAATTGCCCCTAAAATATGAAGTTTATGACCATTAAGCTTCTCTGCCACAATTAAATCCCTGTGCCCATGTATTTTTTTCCTCAGAATCATTATCTATATAGACCCTCACTATAAAAGGTATCATAAAGTGTTGGTGGATTTCTAAACTTCTGGGTTATAATAACCTCTTTTGCTATTATAACACATTAAAAATAGAAGGAAAAGATATACTTTCTAATTTGTGAAAGACAAAGAAAAGACAAATGGACAAGAAATACTTGATGTGAAAGAAACACCTGAATGTGTAAGATACGTAGATTTAGAGGGTAAACATTTGTTATTTAATCTGGTAAAGATTAAGATTTTGTAGATTAACAATCGGTTAAAAAACTAAATGGAATGATTTCTTTTAGGTTCATAATTGCTAGATGCCTCTCCACAAATGTAAGATTCTTTATGATTTTGCTAACTCAAATAAATCTTAAAGGAAATGACGGGAGCAGTTTTAAATTTTAAAAATGTATCATGATTTAAGCCTTGCATGAATCTTATTATAACAATTTTACCCTAATTACAAGATACTTTGGAGGAAATAACAGTAACCCATTATTATATTCTATTATGGATCAATTAAATTTGTAAAAATAGACTCATAATTTATATTCCTCCCTCATCAACTTGGAAACAGTCAATCCAAGTGAATTAGTTTTTATTTTTAAAGATATTTTTACTATAAAAAAAACTTTTGAAAATTTTCCACTATTCTTCCCAGATACCTTATTTTAGCAAATTGCACATACATCATCCATATGTTTTACATTTATATTATCTGTGCATGAGAGAGAGAGGAGCAGGGGTAAGAGAAAGAAGGGGGCGAGGAAGACAAGGAACTGCTTCTTTCTGTGTTTGCCTTAGGAGTGACTATTCTGAGCACTTCCATGTCCTTCTGTGTCTACAGCCTTATCTCTGGAAATGAATCAAATAATTTAGTTCTAAATCCATCTGTACTGATTATTAGCAGCTTCCTTTTTCTCTAAATTAGTCTTTTTGGGTTTTACCCATTTGAAGTGTGAAATTCAGTAGCTTCGGCATATATATATAAATATACCAATGCAACCTCTATTATAGTCATTCTATCCATTCCTCACTCCGTCCCTGGGTCCAGGAACATCTACTTATGTCACTGAAGATTAGATTTGCTCTTCCTAGAGTTTCATATAAGCTAAATCACACAATATGTGATTTTTCACATTTGCTATTTTTTTTAATTTGGAAAAATGCTTTTGAGATTAACCCTTGCTTTGGGGTATATGATTAGTACCTATCATTGCTGAGTAGTATTTCTTTGTGGAGATAGTACAATTTTATTTGTGTGGATGTGTACTTTTATTTCTCTTGCATAAATAACTAGGGGTGGAATTGCTGAGCCATCCGAGAAAGGTATGTCAAACTCTGTCAGAAATTGTCAGATTAATTCCCAATGTTCTCAAATTGTTTTCCAAAGTGTTTGACCATGTGACATTCCAGAGAAATAAGTGAGACTTATGATCATTCCATATCCTCAGCAATTTGTTTACAATTTCACAATTTTAGTTACTATGAGTGGCATCTTACTATAGTTTTATTTGCATTTCACTGATAACTTGTCATATGTTATGTAATTTTGCAAGGTATATAATAAATATTTTGTTCATTTCTTATTTGTATTTTTTTTCATTGAGTTGTAGTATTTATTATAAATTCTGGATAAAAGTCATCTTTTATATATATGTTTGTGAATATTTTATGCCACTATAGGTTTGCTTTTTATTATAATATGTTTATTGAAGAGCAGATGTTTTTAGTTTGACAAAGTCCAATTTATCATTTTTTCTTTTATGCTGTATTTTTATTTCTCACTAAGAAACTACTGTGTGATTCAAAGTTTGTAAAGATTATGTCCATGTTTTTTCCTACCAGTTTTATAATGAATTACATTTGGTATGCGATCTATTTCAAGTAAAATTTTATTGGTGTGAGGTAAAATTAAAGTATTTCTATACATATGTACATATATATGTAATGTTTCTAGCACCATTGACTTAAGAGACATTTATTGAATTGATGAACGGATCATATATGTGAATTTATTTCTTAACTAGTATATTCCATTGAGCTATATGATCAATATTATGTTAAAATCACACTGTCTTTATTACTGTAGCTTTATTACAAGTTTTGATGTCATTTAGTAAAATCCTCCAAATGTGTACCTTCTATCCATATTGCTTTTATACTTCTCTGTATTTCATATTGACAATTTTTACACATCAAAATTTAAAAGAAAAGTAAAAGCTCAGAGGATTTTAATTTGGATTTCATAGAATCTGTATATCAATTTAAGGGGAATTAGAATCTTAACAAAATTAATTTTTATCTATGAATATCTTTAGGGTATACCCCCTTATTTATTTAGATTTTATATAATTTTCTCATCCACCATATGAAGTTTTCAGAGGCAAGAGCTTTCACATGGCACATTTCATTTATTACAATATTTTATTTTTGTGTGCCATTGGTATTGCATGTTTAAATTACATCTTCCAGTTCTATAATTCAGTTTTTTATTTGTTTGTGACAAAGTTGACTTTTGTCACTTGCCATGTTTACCTACTAGTTCAAGGAGCTGTTTTTGCATGTGGATTTTCAAGTATTTCCTATGTATGCAATCATGTCATTGGTGATTAAATAAATTTTTACTTCTTCTAACCTGTATGCCTTATATTTGCTTTTATTGCTTTATTTCACTGACCAGTGTTAAACAGAAGTGGTAAGAGTAAACATCCTTGATTAGGTTTCTAATATAGGAATGAATCATTCAGTCATTCCCCATTAATTATGATGCTAGATTTTGGTTTCATGCTGATTGATGTTATTAAGTCGAAGAGATTCTCTAAAAGTCCGGCATGCTTAAAAATATTTATCAAATATGGATATTGGATTCTATTAAATGTTTTCCTGTATCTAATTAGATGGTCATGTGTTTTATTCCATTTTAATCTGATTATATAGTAAGTTACATTGGCTAATTTTTCAAATATGAAAATTGAACTTGTATTACTGGAATAACCCTCACCCAGTCTGATGTCCTATTAATTATGCATATCACTGGGTTTGATTTATCAAAATTTTGTTGGATCTTTGCATCTATGTTCATGAAAGATATTAAACATAAGGAGTTTTGTTGTTATTGTTGTTTTGTTATAATTTTCTTTTAATGTCCTTTGCTGATAATATTAAATTACTGGTGGCTCTAAAAAATGAGGTAGGAGTTACTTTCTTTTCTATTTAGTGGAGGATTTTGTGTATAACTAGTTCTTTAAATGTTTTGTAGAATGACCTTTTGAAGTCAGTTGATCCTGAGCTTTTAGTGGAAGTTTTATTAGCTTTGATTTCTATTTTTAAAAGATAAAGTGCTCTTCAGATTACTTAGTTCTTCATGAGTGAGCTTTGATATTTATATCTTTAAGAAATTCATTTTAATTGAATTATCTTCCCTTATCCTTTTCATATCTCTAGTATCTATAATGATGTCTACTATTTAATATCTGATAAATCTCATTAGATAACCTGTCAATTTATCACTTCTCCTGGATTTTTTCTAATAGGAATTTCAATTATAATATGACCTAGAATTATTAATACCCCCTCTTTCAAAAACTATTTCATCCCTTGAATACTTATTATCTGACTAGCTTCTCAAACCAGTTTGATGTGTCACCCTTTGTTTTTCCCTTTCTAATTATTTTTTCTATATAATTATTCAATAAACATTACTATTTTTCCATCAATAAATAATACTAACATCTTATTTCCGGCACTGTTGTCACCACATAAATCTTTTCACGCTGGCTGGAGAAACAACAACTATTCACAGACTCCAGTGAATTCTCCACCCACCCCCTTTTTTAATAGCTTTTTCAATAATTTTCAACCCTGGCTTTGTTGACTGTACACCATGCGCACACAGATTGATAGCCAGCCAATATTTGCCAAATATTTCTTTGGACTCATCTGCATATGTCTGGTGTGATTTCTTTCTGTCCAGCTCCCTCTTCTCTGAATCTATGCTCTGCTAATTCCAGCCACTTCAATCCTCTGTGTATTCCTAGGCTCTGTTTGAGATCTCTCTCTTCGTGCTGCAGACTAACAACTATTTCTGAGCAACAAGCTGAGAAATTATCAAGTTCTCCTCATTTGATTCCATTTTCTCAGATTGCAATCCTGAGCTGCCCTGATCTAATGCCTGAGGAGAGTGGCTTTACATAATTTCTCCTATTTTCTTGTGGTTTCTGGCAAGAGGACAATTGGCATAGACGTTAATTCTTCATGGGCAGAAGCAGACATCTTACATTATTTTTGATATTCTTATATTATTTTACAATATATTTTTATTGGATTGAATTCTAGATTGACATCCAGTCCCCCTAAAAACTTTAAAGGGCTTCCTACTTTCTTCTTGTTTACATTTTCTCTGATGGTAAGTCTACAGATATTCTTTTGGGGTTTTTTATTTGTTTGTTTGTAATGTGTCATTTGCCTCTTGCTCCTGTTAAGGTTTCTATGTATCCCTGTTTTTTTCCAGCTATTTAATTATATATTCTGGTGTGTTTGTGGGTTTTGTTTTTGTTTTGGTTTTGGTTTTGGTTTCATACTTTTTGAGATTAAATAAGCATCTTAAATATGTGTGCTTATAGTTTTCGTATAATTTGGAAAGTGTTAATGATTACTTAGATTTATTTTCTGTCTTCTCCTTTTCCCTTCCACTCTTCTATTTCTTAGACTCGATAAACATATCTTAAATCTTTTTATATCGCCCTATAGATTTCTGAGAATCTTCATTTTTCTGACCCTTTCTTTGTGCTTGTGTGTTTGATTGTCCTGAATTCCATTTCACTAATCTATTCTTCTGAAATGTATCTCCTATTAATCTTACTCAGTGAAATTTTTATTTTACATATTTCACTTTCATCATTAAATGTTCCATTTGATTTTAATTTTTATCTTCCATTTTATTTCTCCTTATGTTCATGTTTCCTTTAAATCCTTGAAAATATTTTTTGTGCTTATACCAACTATTTTCAATTCTTTGTTAGCCTATTTTATCATTGCTGTATTTTTAGAGTCTCCACTGACTGATGGTTCTACTATTTATCTATCATATTTTACTGTGTTTTAAAAACATGTCTAGAGAGTTTTAATGGGTTGCTGAATATTGCTATGTATTCCATATTGTTAAGTACTGGATTTGTTGTACTTCTTTAAAAACTGGAGATCTCTGGGCTGGCCAATCAGATATGTATGGCTCATGTAGATCTTCTGACCTGTATTTTCACTTGTAAGAAAAGTTTTAAGTCCTGTTACCTGTTGCTGGCTGTATTGCTTGTATGGCGCACTAGTGAGACATAACCTCCGTGGGGGTCTCTGCTGAAGCACTGTAGGTTCACCATGATATTGAACAGGACTCAGACCTATCCTAACCCTGTGTGAGCTCAGGAGACATTCCATTTTACTGTACTACAGTGAGATTTTGCCCACCCTCCGGAATTTCATGCTACACATACGCGGAATCATTGTCAGTGACAAATTCAAGAAAAGCTTTATCATATTCCTGGAGCTGTTTCTCAAGGCAACACTCTCTTTTCTAATACTCTGCACAAATTACAGTCCCCCCAGCCATTCTGAACTATCTTCTCACCTCAGTGTGAAAGCCGCTCTCTGCTTAGCGTCCATCTTAATGTAACGTAATCTAGAAAGTGTTTTCAGGCAGAGGGCCTGGGCAATTGTAGAGTTAGGTTCACCTGCTTTGTTTCTGCTGCCCCAGGCATCACAGTCCTGAGCTGCTTACTGTCCAATGTTCAAAGGCCATTGTCTCATTTTTCTCTAGGCTTTTGTTTTTGAGGCAGTGATACTCCAGTGTCAGCCACTCTAATATCCCCAGAGCATACAAGCTGTTAGTGGTTTTTCACAGAAGGAAGCATTTAACCTCTCTGTGATTTAACTTTCTTATCTTTAGAGTTTGGATAATAATATATACCTTACAAAGGATTACTGGCTTTATCTCAAGCTACGCTATAAATAAGATACCCCGAACGTTTATTGTGTTGTGTTTCCATAAAAGCGCTCTTTTCTCCAAGCTGCCAGCTCCATGGGACAGACAGGTTACTCAAGGCCAGCTCAATCATATCATGAAACTAAGTGCACAGGTTTGTTTAAACCATTTGCCAATACTCCTTCATTAGACTATCAGATGGAATCCTGCCCTCCTGATGTCCCTGTTTACCTCTGTCACCTTCAGGAGCCATTCGATTCATCATCACCAAGGCTTTTCTTTTCAAATTGGTTTGCGCATCTCAATCTACAGACCTTCCATTTGCCTGTTCTCTTCAGCCCTTTCACTGGAATCTTCTTATGTCTGCATTTCCTAAATTTTCAACTTCTCTCATCCTTTTCTCTGAAAAAATTTCTACCTCCTGTTACTAACTGACCCTTGGATATTTTCAGTGATTGCTCCCTAATGTGTAGTGCCTCAGTTTGAAGCTCCTTTTTTTTTTTTCAATTTTTTGTCATTTCTACTTACCTTAGTTCTGAACAGTATAATAAATATCCCTCTGTTTTCCATCTCTGCTATCCAACCATTTCTTCTTCTTTCTCCTTAACATTCCCCTCTCTCTTTCAAAATCATGCTTTCTGTATGTGTTCCCCACAATACTTCTTCCTGCTATCACTCCTTAGCTCTTGTTTACTTCTTGATGTTATGTAAATTTTAACTTGAGCCTGCTTTAACACACTAACAAAATTTCGATTATTAATATAATAAATAAAAAATGAAGATCTAAGTGCCATTTTATTATCCCCTTTCTCATTATTATCCACATATAATTATTCAACAAATAATGCGAGTTTCCTCTCAATTTATATTTCTATCTTCTTATATCACTAATGCTACCACATCAATCTTAGCAATCTAAACCACTGAAAATATTTCTCTAGTTAGTTTTTTTGCTTCTCTTTTTCTCCCTCCACAAGTCAATCTTCACTGTACAACCAGGAGGACTTTTATTACCCCTTGTGGTGAACATCTTTTTTTTTATTTTTTTAATGTTTATTTACTTTTGAGAGAGTGAGAGAGAGAGAGAGAGCGAGAAAGAGAGAGAGAGAGAGAGAGAGACAGAGAGAGCGTGAGCAGCGGAGGAGCAGAGAGACAGGGAGACACAGAATCTGAATCAGGCTCTGGGCTCCAAGCACTCAGCACAGAGCCTGATGCAGGGCTCAAACACATGAACTGTGAGATCATGACCTGAGCTGAAGTCTGACACTTAACCAGCTGAGCCACCAGGTGTCCCTTGATGAACACCGTATACATACACTGACCAGGCTTTTCTTCTAGAACATGCAAGTTCTCTCCCATTTCTGACTTTCTGAATTTGCTTTTCCATGACCTGAAGCACACTTTTTTGACTCTAGATATAGAAAAATACTTTCATATTAATTTTTATTCTCACTTCTTAGCTGACATATCAGACACACTGAGTGGTCTTTCTTTTGTATCCCATAAAATAACAATTGTCCCTCCACTACTTTTAAACCATTGTCTATTTTTGATTCAAAACACTTCCCATAATCTGATTTTATGTTATTTGTTCATTTTACTAATTTTTTCTTTCTCATATTGCTTGTAAGCTCCTCAAAGGAATTGTATTCTCTCTCTCATGGTTTCCATAGTGTTCCTAGAACTTAGAAGATTGTCTATAAACAAATACTTAATATTTGTTGAATAAATGAATAATAATCATCAATATCGAAGAAGACAGGTTTCTAAACTGCCTTGTACTGTGTCTTAATAATTGTTATATCTGGTCTAGATCAATTTGAAATACTTGTGTAGCTAGCTCTATACTTCCAACCTTGCTGGTCCTATCAGAAAAAGTCTGCATTTTAATTTGATTTTTCATTAAGTAGATTCTCCCTATACTTACCTAGAGTCATCTAAATTATGAGATCAGTGCTCTTTTTTGAACCCCAACTTATGGCCATCTCCAATTCTTAGCAGGCTTCTTTCTTCAGTTCTGTTTATTGCTATCCATATTTTGTCTCTCTCATATGGCAACTGTTTCCATTAATAAATTTTCCATTGTTCATAACTTATTCAACTTCTGAATTAATCACTTGGCTATCCTTCTAAATTTCATCACCTAGTATGATCACTAAAATCAGTGATGTGACTATGCCTTTGGGTAATTGCTTATGGATTTTTGACTACCTTTGCACAGTCTTTGATTATATATGTGGATCAGTTTTCTGTGTCCACCTTTTTTTATAAATCTGTCCACCACTAACATGTTTCCAAGACTTAGTTTACTTTTTAAACATCCCTATCATTTTCATGCCTAAGACACCTGGTGGAGGTTATTTTTAGTTTAAATTTAATAAGCAGTCACCTACACCATATAGTTTCATGGATGTAGAAAAATGATTCTACAACAAAAGCATTTTTCTGTTGTTTTTCATAATGTTCAAAATATTCATTTTTGATAAAGGTGTAGAAAAAGCAACCTGATAAAACATAAAAGTGCCACCTAAGAAGGTAAAGTAAACCATCTCCAGGCATTAATCTCCTCTGGGGAATCATAGGAAACCAAAAACTTCTCACAAGTATGTAGTTATTTTTAAAAGTGGAACCAAAGGCAAACCTTAATTCTAGACCCAACTGACCTAAAATTCGTTTTTATTTGCTTTCACGAACAGCAAAAATGAGTAACGGTTCATCATCTACATTATGTATCTAGTATCTACATTAGATATCTGTTTTATTATTCTAACTTAAATTAAATCCTTATTGTAGCAGAAATTTACCAAATTATGCCATTCTTGTTTTCTCAATTTTTAATTATTTTTAACAATACACCAATAATTCTAGAAATTTAATTATTAAAGATATACATATTTATACTTTAAAAAAACATAAACAATTTCCCTTGTGCATTTCAGATTCCAGAAATACCAGCTGTTGCTGCCATGTGTTATGAAATTCTGGCTATAGGCCTCAGACAAAACAGTTTTTTTGTTTGTTAGTCACAACAAAGTGAACTTCTAACAGTGTAGCAGCATGGTGGGATGCTGGAGGAAAGAAGAAGAAACACTTGGAACCAACCCAACCAATTAAAACTAAGTAAAAAACATTTAGTTAAAAAAATCTGCTCAAGGGAAAAATAGCATTCTTTAAAAGCACAAAGTAAAATGATATTCCTCTCTCTCTCAAACTTATGTAACAATAATAGTGTTATTGAATTGGATTGTCATAATATGAAATGTGTATGATTTCAAAAATAATTGTGTATTAAAAATTCATAGGAGCAAGTATTTTCTCTGTGTAGTTCAATCTTATATTCATTTATTTTGGTGTTACCATTGGAACCCTTTAAAAATAAAAATAATTTGATAGTTTTTGGCCATTTGCCAGTGCTTCTTTTTTTCACCTTTCAATTTAGAGAAGTAGATAATTACTTATATAATTTTATTTTTCTAATTTTTCTAGATGTCCCGACACTTGAGGATTTTAAAGCAATGAAAAATATTGAAAAGTAAAATTTTTCAAGAGAGTTTTCTTGACATTTATTCAAACTATTAGAAATATGTTTCCAGATTAATAATCATTTTAGTATAGGTTTTGAGACCATACTCAACTGGACTTAAATGAATGATAAAATATGAAAAAGATTTGACAAAAATTAATTTGTCTTACATATCATCCAAAGAGATTTGGATGGGGGCACCTGGGAGGCTCCGTCGTCGGTTAAGCGGCCGACTTCAGCTCAGGTCATGATCTAGCAGTTCGTGAGTTCCAGCCCCGTGTCGGGCCCTGTGCCGACAGCTCAGAGCCTGGAGCCTGCTTGGGATTCTGTGTCTCCTTCTCTCTTTGCCCTTCCTCTGCTCATGCTCTGTCTCTCTGTCTCTCAAAAATAATAAACATTAAAAAATTAAAAAAAAAGAGATTTGGATGGCAAATGCTGGAAAAGCAGCATTTGCTTGAAATCTCTGTTTGGATGTTATATTAGTCATGTTCTTCTATTTGTTAATTTAATGTTTTTAAAAAGCAACTAATTATGTTCCTGGTTCGAGTATATAAAGGCAACAAGATAAAACTTAAGCTCAATTTTTCATTTAGTTTTTCATTCTTATAGGGAATGATTCCTAGTACAAATTTTAATTTCTCTAAATGCTGTATTTTTTTGTGCATTTCAGTGACATTATTTCATGTCTCAACGATCCTAAGAATGTGTGTATGTGTATATTCCTTGAGATATAACAGTTCTATATTTTCCAGTTCTGTCTTCATGGATTAATCAAAATTCTTATTTCTTCCATAATACTTAGATCTAAGTATTGTGGTAAATTGAGTCCATTATTAGCAACATACACTTATCAAATAAATAGGGCATACTGCCTGATACACACTTTCTTATTTTGACTATTTCCTTCTTCAGCAAGGATTTAAAATGTTTCTTTGGTGGTGAAACAGAAGTTGATCTTTCTTATTCATTATCTATTTAATTTTAAATTAGACGCAGAAATCTTTGTGCATCAAATGACAAGAATTCAAACTCAAACTAGATTAAACAAATGGGTTATTATTGCATGCCTTATATAGAAATCCAAGCATTTCAGGAAAGGATCTATCCATAAGTTAATGATGGTCTCCTTATCACTTTCTATCCCCTGCTTCTTCTTTCCTCTGTCTGTTTGTATGCATGACTCATACTAAAGATTGGTTTACTTCAGGATATTAGGGAAGCTCACCACCAGTGCTCCCAGATTTCCCATTATTCCAACTTGTGAACCAAGAAAAGAAAACAACTTTTTTCTTTCTCCTTCTACCTATTTATCAATTCAAGACATTTGTTTCTTGTTTGTTTATTTGTTTGTTTTTTTGTTGGTTTTTGTTTTGTTTTTGATATAATCTTAAGGGTATATATCCACTTTTGGAAGAGTGGGGTAGGGGGAGGCAAGCAGGTTTGTTAACAATTCCTTAACTTGGACATGTAGAAAAAGAATAACCTGGTCAAACTTCCATGTTTATACCTGATCTTAAAATTGCAGTTTGCCTTTAATGAAGTAATCCAAGTCATATATCAAGAATAATAATAGCTAGGGGCGCCTGGGTGTCTCAGTTGGTTAAATGGGCGACTCTTGATTTTGGTTCAGGTCATGATTTCCCAGTTTGTAGGCTCTAACCAGGTGTCTGGCTCCACGCTGACAGCATGGAGTGTGCTTAGGATTCTTTCTCTCCCTTTCTCTCTGCCTCTCCCCCATTCATGTTCTCTCTCTCTTTCAAACTAAATAGATAAATTTAAAAAAAGAATAATAATAGCTAACATTTATTGAGTGCTTGCTATATTCCAGAGGATGCTAATGATGTTTTATGTGCACTGCTTTATGGACTCCTTGCAATGATTTTATAAAGTAAGTTCTACTGTTTAGACATTTTTTAGTGTTGAAGCATCTGAGGCCCAGAAAGTTTAAGTAACTTGTCAAACTTCATATATGAAGTAACAGGATTCATCTGGATAGCTTAGCTCTAGAAGTCACATGATTAACCATTTTCATATCTTGCTACTTATCCCATTAGATATTTAATCTAATGTATTTTAGGGCATACTAAGCTCTTATTCTATATCTTTTTAAAAATGTCTATTTATTTATTTTTGAGGGGTGAACGGAGGGGCAAAGAGAGGGAGACAAAGAGTCCCAAGCAGGCTTTGTGCTGTCAGTGCAGAGCCCAATGTGGGGCTCGAATTCACAAATGGTAAGATCGTGACCCAAGTTGAAATCAAAGCTGGATGCTTAACTGACTGAGCCACCCAGATGCCCCTATGCTTCTATATCTTAAAAGTTAATATCTATGAATGAAAAAGAGTAGGAGTTTTCAATGTTATCATAGTTAGTTTGGTAACCAGTCTGTCAACTAACCTATTAATACACATTGAAAGATTTCAATAAATAATATATATATAGAGAGAGAGAGAGGAGTCTTGTGACTTCAGGAAAACAAGAAACACATAAAAAAAATTTTTCTCCCTACCTCATATAAATAGCAAACAGAAACAATAACATTGCCAAATGAAATCAAAAGATTTTGAAAAAGTCTAGGAAGTTTGTGCCTTTCAAGTAATCATTATCTTTCTATTTATTATCCACTTAATCTTGTGCACTGCCTGCCTAACTGATGTTCTCCAAATTCCTTAGATTTCTAGCATAAGCTTTTGTTTAATATCCAAATTAAATTATCCAAGGCCCCACCTCAGCCAAATCATAGGAAACCCATTGCTCTCCTTTTGCATTTCTGAAGGGAAACAAAATAACCACTAATTTCCCTGCTGTTGCTTTACCTCAGCTTGCCCTTGACTTCTCTGCACATAACCTTTGATTATTTCATAACTTATTTTTCTGCTTTTGAGATACTGGTATCTTCACTTAAAATGTGAAATGAAGCATCAAGATATGCCTATAGTCCTATTTAAAAGCAGTATTAAAGCAATGCCACACTTAGTTTAATCAAATAATAAAAACTTTATTTAAAGTTTATGGCGTGTTGCCAAAATTACTACACTAAACGGGGGAGGGGGGATAACTTAAAACACTCATCATTGTTTTGATAACTGTTTAATATTAATCATCAATGTTTCATAAAAACTTTAGTGTATGCCTCTTACTGCTTGCCTGGCCACCAAATAAGTTGCTGAAATTTGCAGGGATCTTGCATAATCCCTGCTTTCTTAATTCTCCCAGATGATAAATAAAAATTATTTAATTATACAAATGGTTTTATTCCTATGTTCATCAACTTTCCTAGCAGACCAAATCACAACATTACTTTAGAAGGGCAAAAGGCTCAATTATTTTCTTTCCCCTGCAAAAAAAATACATTAAAAAAATTTTTTATGTATTTATTTGCAGAAAGAGAGTGAGCATGCACGCATGTGAGTGGGGGAGGGGCAGAAAGAAAAGGAGAGAGAATCCCAAACAGGCTCGGCATTGCCAGCGCAGAGCCCAGCTTGGGTTTTGAACCCTAGAGCCCGACTTGGGTCTTGAACCCATATACCATGAGATATAACTTGAGCCCAAGTCAAGAGCTAGACACTTAAATGGGAGTAGCTGGGAGTCACCCAGGTACTCCCAAAAAAGTACATTTAGAAAGAAGCTGTGTGTAGGACGAATTCTTTATATCAGCATATATATAATATATATCATTATGCTGATATAATGTATTTTAGGTTTTCTTTTTAAAGATTTTTTTAAAAAGTAATCACTACATCCAACATGGGGATGGAACTTACAACCCTGAGATCAAAAGTCACATGTTCCCCCTAGGAGCCAGCCAAGAACGCTGATTTTTTTTTAACTTTTTACTGAAGTATGATTGACACTATAAACTGCATATATAGAGAATATGTTTTCAAAAAAATTGTTGAAATGTCAAATGTTATAAGTAGATAGATATGGATATGTATATCTGAGAATATGATCTAAGACAAAAATATACATGAATCAGATGTCACCAATGTGTTCAATATTTTATTTTTTTAAATGAATTTCTAAATGATCCACTTGATTTGTCATTTTAACAGCACATGTTCACGTAATATCGGCTCTTTCTGAGAATCTGTTTGAATTTAACAAAGGAAAATGCTACATTGTTATAAAGGCATGCACACAATTTTAACATGAAAAAAATATTAGGTCTTAATAAACAGATTATTATATCTCCCATTCTGTTACAGTCCTATGTAGGAATTATACTATATTCAGTGCCTCATACAGTCCTATCACAATAGACTTGTGATTCTAGTGAACTCTGTCACATGTTTACTTCCTGAATTTATTTCTAAGATAAAAAAAATCGCTTTCATTTGACTTGTTTTATGAAACGATGTATTTCTGTTTGTTAAATCTTAATTGTAATGGATGATTTCCTAAGCAAGACTCTGTAAGAACAGCCCTAATGAACATGAAGACTGTCAAACCATTACCTTAATAAGTGTTAAAGGGACTTGATGCCTAAAATATTGATGTGGGGGGCAAAAGAGAACATCTCTTTTAATAATAAAAGCCTAGAGACCCCTGGGTGGCTCAGTTGGTTAAGCTCTGACTCCTGACTCCAGCTCAGGTCATGATCTCACTGTTCATGGGTTTGGGCCCCATGTCAGGCTCTGTGCCGACAGCGAGGAGTCTGCTTGGGATTCTCTCTCTCCCTCTCTTTCTGTCCCTCCTCTGTTCATGCTCTCTCTCTCTCTCCCTTTCAAAGTAAATAAATAAAATAAAAACTTAAAAAAATAGTAAAAGTCTAATACAGATCCTAAGTGCTATTGTAGTTACATAGATATAAATGTGGACGTGTAAAGCATGTTTTTTTTTAGTTTTTGAAGTTTTTCAGAAAGTATATTTTCTTAACACCAAAATTCAGTTTAATTAGTAGGTGTAGGGAAAAGTACTATGAACTAAAGAGGATTTAACATTGCATTATATTTCAGAAAGGCTTCCTACTCTAAAGCCAGTATTTTTAGAACCATTTTGTTATGCCATTTGAAATTATATTCAAACCTATGCTACTTTAGAAATATTTATGTTAAAACACAGGCATGGGATATAGAAACTAAGAAGAAAATAATGTGTTGCAAAGTTGTAGCTTTTCACTTTATTTTTTTAATTTTATTGACATATAATTGCTTTATAACTTTAAGTTTAAGGTACACAATATAATGATTTGAGAAGTGTATATACTGTAACGTGTAAAATGATCACCCATAAGTTTACTTAATATCTATTACCTCATATAGTTACATATATATATATATTTTTTTTCCTTCTGATGAAAAATGTTAAGCTGTACTCTCAACAACTTTTAAATATACAATGAGGTATCATTAACTGGAGTCATCATATTGTACTTTACCACCCCTGAACCCAAACTTATTTATTTTATAACAGAAAGTTTGTACATTTTGAATACCTTTACCCACTTCCCCCATCTGCCACCTTCCCCACCTTGGGCAATCACAAATCCAGTCTCTGTTTCTATGAGTTTGGTTTGTTTTTGTTTTTTAGATTCCACATATAAGTGAGATGGTAGAATATTTGTCTTTCTCTGTCTGATGTATTTCACTTAAGATAATGCCCTCAAGCTTCATCCACGTTGTCACAAATGGCAGGATTTCCTTTATTTTTATGGCTCAATAGTATTTCATTTTGCAGGTGTGAGTGTGTGACATTCATTTATCCATTTATCTATCAATTACAATTTTTTTGTTGTCTTGGCTTTTATAAATAATGCTCCAATAACCATGGGTCTGCAGATATCTCTTTAGAAATATACTTAGAAGGGGTTTGCAGAATCATATGGTAGCTGTATTTATAATATTTTGAGGAAACTTCATATTGTTTTCATAGTCACTATGCCAATTTACATTCCCACAAGAGTGCTCAGGGGTTCACTTTTCTCCATATCTGCAACAGCATTAGTTACCTCTTGTCTTTTTGATGACAGTCATCTTAATGGGTATAAGGTAATATTTCGTTGTGCTTTTGATTTGCATTTCCCTAATTATTAGTGATGTTGGGCATCTTTTTACTTATGTGGTCTTTGAATATCTTCTTTAGAAAAAATGTCTATTCAGGTCCTTTACCCATTTTTCATTGGATTACTTATTTTATTATTGAGTAGTATGAATTCCTTATATGTTTTGGATATTAACCCCTTATTAGGTAGGTGGTTTGCAAATACATTTTTTCCATTCTATAAGTTTCCTTTTTATTTTGTTGTTCATTTCTTTTGCCGTACAGAAGATTTTAGTCTGATGTAGTCTCATTTTCTTTTTAATTTTGTGCTTATGCTTTAGGTGACATATCCACAAAATCATTGTCAAGACCCATGACCGAAACATTTTTTTCCTGTTTATTTTCTAGGAGTTTTATGGTTTCAGATCTACATTTATGTCTTGAATTCATTTTAAGTTAATCTGTGTGAGTTGTGTAAGAAATGGGTGCAGTTTAATTTTTTTGTATGTGAATGTTCACTTTTCCAAGCACCACTTCTTAGAGGCACTGGTCTTTTCTCCATCGAATATTCTGGCTCTCTTGTCAAATGTTACTTAACATAGGTTTATGCATGGGTTTATTTCTGGACTCTCAGTTCTGTTCGATTGGTCTATGTGTCTGTTTTTATGCCAGTACTTACTATTCTGACTTATATAGCTTTGTATTATAGTCTGAAATTAGCTTTCCGCTTAAAAGAGAGTAACACGATTTCTTTTACACTTTTGATACATTTCTATTAAAATCATAATCTTTGCATTCAAATTTCTTAAACAGAGCACTAAAGTGTTTACTTTATAAAGCAATAAACAATATTTGTAAATGGAAGAAAATAAAACAGTACAGAAATATATATAATTGATAATTTAGAAATAGTACTTATTAATATTTATTTTATCTCATAATATTAGTTTAATAATAATATATATAAAACAATATAGAAAAATATTTACTGTTCTGAAAATATACATTAGATTAAATTGCCAAGTGTATGTTTTGTTTTGGAGTTATCAGTCAATTAAGCTTACAACATAGTGTAAGCACTGAGTACGAATTCTTAAAATTTCAGTGCCAGTAAGATGGTGGGAACAAAAACAACACAACAAAGTCAAAACTATGTGTGTATATATGTATGTATGTATATATTTTTGTGAATATACATATATTTTATGCATATATTTATATATTTAAAATAAAACATAACTATTTTATTTTTGTTCTGGCATTACAAAAAGATAAATATAAGAAAATACGAAGTCTTATTACTCAATGGTAATAATTTAAATTAAGTAAACTAAAATAAGCTATATTGAAACTTGGTTAGTTAAATCTTACGGAATTCTTATCTTTTAATATGTTACATAACCATTTTTATCATGAAAAGATAGATTCTTTGTGCCTGTTATTTTATGTTTTTGTGTACTTGAAAAAATTCGTGATTATTTTAATCTTAATATTTTATATATATGTGTATATATATACATATACATGTGTATATGTATGTGTATATGTATGTGTATACACTCTCGTGAATATGTGTGTGTCTGTATCTGTGTAGACTATTCATGAATGGTTTGGGGAAATTTAAAGTACCCTATTTATCCTGATAATAATTTTATAGCGAAATGTAATTATTACATGACAACAATTTATTATATGATGGATCTTTTTAATCTTCAATAATCTTTAGGACTTAAACCCCAAGGGTACCTGAGTATCTCAGTCAGTTTAGCTTTGGACTCTTGATTTTTGTCTCAGATCTTCACGGTCGTAAAATCAAGCCCTGTGTTGGGCTCTGCACTGAGCATGAAGCCTGCTTGGGATTTTCTCTCCCCCTTTCCCTCTGTACCTCCCCACTCCATTTTTCTCTCTCTCTCAAAAATAAATAAATACATACATACATAAATATTAAAAAAATAATAAAGAAAGAATTAAACCGTTGTATACTTTGGAAATCAGACATGATTTTTAAAATATAAAACAATGATTCTCCCAGAGTGTGTGTGCTTCTATTACCTTTGTAATAAAATAATCAGGATTCAGAAAAGAATAGGGAAAAGAAACAAAACAAGGCAGAAAAAAAGACAGATTAAAGGAATAATTATAGGAGACATTGCTTGAATGTACATGAAATATATAAAAATTCTTTAAAAAAATTTAGTTTATGTATTTATTTTCAGAGAGAGTACAAGCGGGGAAGGGGCAGAGAGAGAGAGAGGGAGAGAGAGAGAGAACCCAAGCAGGACCCGCACTACCAGGGCAGAACCCGACATGGGGCTCAAACTCACGAACTGAAACATGACCTGAGCCAAAGTCTGACTCTTAACTGACTGAGGCATCAGGCATCCCTAATATATAAAAATTCTTAAACAATTTGTTATGTTATATTCAGATTTCATTCTACTGAAAGGATAGAGTAGTTAAAAAATATAAAAGTGGTGTTCTTAGCTCTCAGAATAAGCAAGAATCAATAAAGAACTTAGATACTAAAGTTATTCATTAAAATATGAAGATGCTCTTAAATTACTAAAAATTAGATTTAGTAATTTTTAAATTACTAAAAATTAGATTAATTGTCCATGAGATGGACAATTAAAATGTTTGGTTTAGCATTGCAAATAATATATCCATAGTTAATTAAGCCAGGAAAAAAGACTTAACATAGCAATTGTTTCTAGTTAATTAAGTGACATTTTTTTCAGAAAATTTCATTTATTTAAAATCAAATATCAAGTATGTACATTAGATTAGAGCTGTGTTTTTTACATTGTAAAAGTCAAAGCCTGACCTAAAAGGTTATGTAAAATTACAGGTGACATATAGATTGCGTTTACAGCAAGGATAAGAATGTAATGTTTCAGATGTTGCATTAGAGAGAAAAAGAAATTCTTCCAAAGACCTTTGTGGTTCCATGTAGCTAAATAAATCAGGATTGTGTGGTTGCTAAACTGAATTATATGCATATCATGGAATAAATCAAGAATGTTGGCTCCATAATGAGTATACCCAAACAACATCAATATTTCATTTACTAATAGTAATGTACAGTGCAAGACAAGTCATAATGTGTTTACAGAGGCATTCAGGCAAGGAAATCAGACATGGAGATCATTTTGCAGAGCCGAGTACATTGATTATGCTCAGAGATTGTGTATCATCTCTTTCTGAGCCCATAAATCTATGTGGAAAAATTGAAGACCGGATTTTGATAAAGTATTATTGAAGTTAATAGAGTTGCAGAAATATATAGGCTACATACAATTCTTGGGAAATAAAATCTATTTTCCCAAACAGTAAAGGAAGTACTATTTTCGTTCTGTTTTCCTTTAAAATATCATGGCTATTATTTTTAAAACACCATTTCTAATAATAAAAACATGTCTTTAAATTCAATATGCTTTAAGGAAATTTGGGAAAATATTTAGAAATTACACTGCATAATGAGGTTATATTCAACTGGAGTAGATATCCCTCTCCTCATTTGGGAATTAGGGCTTAACAATGTGGTACACTTTACTCATTATTGTAGAGGTATGAATGTTCAAGAAATAGAGTTTTCACGGTTTTCATCAATTCTGAAGAAACAGAATTAGGTTTTGTAACTCTAAGTCTAGTGAAATTCATCCTTATATAAGCCAAATCTTATATTCCTTTAATGAAAAATATCAGGATACTAAGTGACATTACAAAATTAAGCAAGAGTAGGTCAGTCTTCATTTGAAAAACAAAGATGTTGAAATAAAAATCTTCAAGCTTTTTGCCAGTTTTAAAATGCTATCAATTTGTTAGTGCAGCTATGGGAAAAGTTGCACACACACAATTTTGGCACAAATTCCAATCAGTTGAACCCTTATGGAAAAGAATTTGGCAATATCTAACAAAGCAATATTTGTAGAACCCCAAAATTGCCCTTTTAAGAGTTCATGTTCAAGATATACCTCCAACAATATGAAAATACATATACATAAAGTTATTAATTGCAGCATTGTCCATATTTAAAAGATACTGCGGACAGTCTAAATGCCCATATATAGAAGAGTGACTAATAAATTGGTATATATCTACAAAATGGTTATGCAGCTGTAAAATAGTATAAAACAGATCCATAAGAACTGATGTGGAATAGTTTTGAAGAAAGTGGAAAAGAGTATCTATACGTGCAAAGAGATAACTTATTTTGTGAAAGAAGAAAAGAGATCAATGAACTTAGTTACCTACATTATGATGTATACAGGGCAGAAATAATAGAAATAATAGACAATGAGATTTACACTACATAAGATATACCTTTCAGTCCTGAGTTTTGAAATGATGTTAATGCTTCACATACTCAAAAAATAATAAGCTCAGAAAACAAAAGGGTAGAAAAGACACACTGATATAAAATGAACAGTAGCATATATATTCAAGTGGATTTCAGAAGAATAGCATAACTATAGTGAAAGAGAAAAAAACTAACAGTAATTTAGACTGTTTGCTCTTAGGCTAAACATAAATTCTGTATTTTAGTAACTGGTTCGGTTTCCTATTTTTATGTGTCAGTAGACCTGTAAATACTTTCCAGGTATTTTATGAAAGAGTAAGTAAGTTAGCATATTGTGGATAATGAGATCTAGATTCGTCACTGTCAAAGGAAGGAATTAAAATAAAGAATTAAAGAAGACTACAATGAATCATGTGGTGTTGAATTACAATTAGCATATAGATGATAGATAGATATTGTGATAGAAAAGATGTTTATTAAAAAAGATGTTTATGGATATGTGCGAACGTATGCATATACATTCATTTATTTCCTAGCTGTGTCCTCTCATATAGCAACGAGCTTCAGTAGCACTGAGTACAATTAGTGTCCTGATTTTGGTTTCCAAATAAAAGTCTCTACTAAAAGGAACTAGAGATCCTTTATGAAATGGTTGATACCAAGACTAGATCAACGGATTCTAGATGAACTGAGAATATCTTTTTGTGCCAACGAGTCAGGAAGTGTTTAAAGAAAGAATGAGGAATATATTTCAAAAAGTCACAAAAGTTCTGGGAACTTAATGACAATTTGAGTATCAAATAAATAACTAAATAAGTATAAAGCAGTGAACTCAATAAGAATCCATAAATCCATATTAATATGAAAAAATTAATAAATGCAAACAAATAAATACGAGGGAAATTTTCTTCCTTATAGTATAAAGACAGCTAAAATATGTAGGAAATGATGAAATTATAAAAATTTCCAGTTGACAGCCATAACTCAGGCAAAAATCATCAAAGAATTCTAAAATTAGCATCTGGAAGTTCTATGATTAATAGCTTATTTGTAATTATATCCAAGTATATCAGCATACAACACTTATGGATTACAATGTGGAAAATAATAATTTTACATTGGAGAAACCTGGCAGTCACCAACTTAACTGAGTGATTAAAATTAATATCTATAGTAATGGGATAAGTAGGCATCATAAGTCCCCTAATTAGGGTGCCCTGAAAAAAACACATCTCTTCTGGGCTATTCAATCTATAAATGCAATCCTTGAATTTAATCATGAAGTATAACAAACAAATCATTATTGAAGGATATTTCATGAAATAACTGACTCAAAATATCAATGTCAAAGACAAAAAGAGATTGAAGAGCTGCCTTGAGATTAAAGAAAAGGGATGACAGGTGAATAGAACATCTGACCTGGATTTTCTTCTGATATAAGGGATTTGGAGAACATTCCAAAATCTAAGGTATTATGTTAATGTGAGTTAATTTTCTGCTTTGGAGAATTTTATGATTATATCTGAGAAGGTCCTGATTTTCTGGGAGGTACACACTAGTGACATGTTTTAGAAATCTACCCTTTACATAGATTAGTAGACTAGTGCTATTGTTGTAGCATTTTATTTAATTTGCAATCATTTTTTATAAAACATTAAAAATACATTTCTGTGGAAAGTTTTTTTTTAGTTTAAATGTTTATTTATTTATTTCGAGAGATAGAGTTGAGGAAGGACAAAGAGGGAGGGAGAGAGAATCTTTGAGCTGAACCACATGGAGTCCAACACAGGGCTCAATCCCATGAATGGTGAGATCATATCGTGTGCTGAAATCAAGAGTCCTACACTTAACCAACTGAGCTACGCAAGCACTCCTGCAACATTTTTAACTATAATTATGGCTATCAGAGTTCTTTCGTTTTAAACCGAATGAGTCAAACTTCCCTATTTTGCATATTGAACAACTTTACCAGGCCACTTATTAATAGAAAATGTGTAATTCTTTTAAATGTATGTAGTACCATACTTTCATTCTTTTGTTTCCACACTAATAAATTGTAAATAACTAAATAATAATACTCTGCTATCACAGAAGTTAATGGTTTGTCTAGGTTTAGAGATCTGAGTTCAAATCCCCATATCCCACTTCCTAGCTGTGTGTCCATGGACAGATTATTAAACTTGTTCATCTTTTGGTTGTTAATTTTCAAAATAAGTCATTGAATCGTACAGCATAACAACTATTGCAAATTAAAATGAGACACTCTAAAAGGTGAACATAGTCTAATGACCAGCATGGTAGTCAGTAAATACTTATGTGGCAGGTAGAATTTCAAGATGGCTCCAAGATCCACACTGCCTGGTATACAAGTCCTCCCTCCACTTCAGTGTTGGGAAGGCCTGTAAATACGATTGGATATCACCGCAATGAGTAGGTTACGCTGTATGGCAAGAGTAAGGAGATTTTGTAAATGCAATCAAGATCCCATATCAATTTAGAGTTGAGGAATCTAAAAAATAGATTTCCTGGGGTGGCTGGGTGGCTTAGTTGGTTAAGCGTCTGACTTGGGCTCAGGTCATGAACTTGCAGTTTCTGAGTTGGAGGCCCGTGTTGGCCTCTTTGCTCATAGCTCGGAGTCTGGAGCCTGCTTCAGGTTCTGTGGCTCCTTCTCTCTCTGTTCCTCCCCTGCTTGCACTCTGTCTCTCTCTGTCTTTCTCTGTCTCTCTGTCTCTCTATCTCTCTCTCTCTCTCAAAAATAAATAAAGATTAAAAAAAACTTTTAAAAAAACAACAAAGATTTCCCAAGTGGGCCTGGTTGAGTCATATGAATCCTTAAAGAAAGACTGAGCCATTCATGAAGAAAGAAATTCTTTTGCTGGTTCTGAAGAAATGAGTTGTCACATTATACAAAAACTTGCGAGATGGCCATGTGGCAAGAAATGCAGGGGACTCTAGGGGCTGAAAGGAATCCCCTGCAAACAGTCAGCAAGAAAATGAGGAATTTACTCCTATAACTGCAAAGAACTAAATTATTCTAGCAACTATACATAATCTTGGAAGAAGAATGTAAACTCCAGAAGGGAAACAAAACCTAGTCCAATGACCTGACTGCATCATTGGGAGATACTAAATGCAGGACCCAGCGAAGCTCTGACCAGCCTCCTAATCCCCCAGAAACTATGAGCTAACAAATATATATTAGTTAAGAGTGCAAAGTTTATGATAATTTGTTACATAGCATAGACAACTAAAAAAAATCTGGGTTGTTATTATAACACCTTTACATAAGGATACTAAAAATTTGACTGACACTCTAACGTTCTTTTTTTCTTCACTCTTTTTTTTTAAAGATTTTATTTTTAAGTACTCTCTACACCCAACATGGGGCTTGCATTTACAAACCCCAAGATCAAGAGTCGCATGCCGTACAGACGGAGCCGGCCAGGTGCCCCTATAATGTCATTCTTGATCATACTGAAAACTATAACTGATATTCAGTTTAATTATTTTATACAGTGTAAACCTATATTCTTTTTATATATTTAAAATTTTGATTTTAAGTCCTTCCATTCCATGATTAGATTTTTTTTATAACTGTCTGATATAAAACCTATCACAGAACCAAAATTAATCTGTTAATGATTTATTACTGAGAATGGTTAAAAAAGGAATATCTTTCCTGGTACAATAATCATATATGATACTTTTTAAATGGTTAGGGAATATTTACTTGTTATCACGCATCACAGTTTAATTACTGTTATTTATATGTGTAAGCATTCTATGAAACCCATTAAGATTCTTTAAATATGTTTTTAATATAGATGACACACAATGTTACATTAGCTTCAGGTGTACAACATACTGACTTAACAACTCTATACAGTTATTCTATGCTCACTACAAGTGTAGTTACCATCTGTCACATGCAATGCTTGCTATTACATTAGCATTGACTATATTCCCTATGTGATACCTTTTATTCTCATGACTTATTCATTCAATAACTGGAAACCTATATCTCCCACTCCTCTCCACCCATTTTTCCATCCCCCTGTTCCCTTCCCTCTGGCAACCATCAGTTTTTTTTCTCTGTATTTATAGGTTTGATACTAATTTTTGTTTGTTTATTCATTCATTTTGATTTTTAGTTTCTGCATATAAGTGAAACCATACAGTATTTGTCCTTTAAAAATAATTTTATACCAAACTTTACTTTGTAGGACAGTTTTATATTTACTAAAATATGGAGAAGACAATACAAAGATTTCTCTGTTTCCTCTAGTATTAATAAATTACATTAGCATTATTCATTTCTTATGATGAATGAATGAATATCGATACATTAAAATTAACTGAAGTCCATAGTTTATTTAGATTTCATTATTTTTTACAGTATTATTTATTTTGAGAGAGAGAGCAAGTGAGTAGGGGAGGGGCAGGGAGAGAAGGAGAGAACGAATCCCAAGGAGAGAAAGAATGCCGGCTGTCAGCATGGAGCCAGATGCAGGGCTTGATCCCATAGACCATGAGATCATGACCTGAGCCAAATTCAAGAGTTGGTTGCTTAACCAAATGAGCCACCCAGGAGTACCCAGATATCATTAGTTTTTACTTAATCTCCCTTTTTGGTTGCGGAATCCCATCCAGAGTACCACATTACATTTAGTTGTCACATCTTTTTAGGCTCCTCTAGGCTATTGCACTTTCTCACTTATCTTGCTATTCATAACTGAATGTTTTGAGCAGTGCTCAGGTATTTTGTAGAAGGTTCTTCAATTGGGATTTGATATTTTTTCACGGTAAGACTAGTATTATGGGTTACTGTGAGGAAAACCACAGAGGTAAAATGCAATTGTGAGAAAAGACACACAGAGTGTGAGCGGGGGAGGGTCAGAGAGAGGGAGACATAGATCTGCAGCAGGCTCCAGGCTCTGAGCTGTTAGCACAGAGCCTGACGCAGGGCTCAAACCCACGAACTGTGAGATCATGACCTGAGCTGAAGTTGGACGCTTAATTGACTGAGCCACCCAGGCGCCCCTCTGTTAGCTTTTTTAAAAAGGGAGGAAAAAATGAAAAACTAAAAAAAAAAAAAAAATCAAAATGCTCCAATCTGAATGAGTACATCTAGTGTCCAGATCTTATTTTCTTATACCATTCTCCAACAAAAGGAACTAGTTCTTTCTGTTGAAATGGCTGATTTTGGGACCGGGATAGGATACGCACAAGATGAACTTATCGCATCTTGTAATACCGGAAAGTAAGAAAGTTCACGAACACACACACACACACACACACACACACACACACACACACATTTACAGTGATAAGGAGGTATATCAAAGAAGTACAGGAGCAAACTGAATGAGTCTCCAATATTCAGCCAAAGCTGAAATAATGTGGGAAATCTTAAAATAGTGTAATGCAAAGTATAAAATAAATATCCATAAATCCTTAAGAATATAAATGATTGAAATGAGGGAGAAGAGATAGTCTCTCGTGTGGAAGTATTCCAAATAATTTACGTAGATGCTCCACCCTCAAAATGGGGCACTGTAACACCCCACTCCCTAGAACGGCTGGGCACAGTGACTTTCAAGGTATACTATGTGGAGAGGTGAGGAGAGAATAAGGTAGGAAGGGATTATCTTCACAGAGAGAAAGTTCACGAGGTGATTAAGGCCCACAAGTCATAAATCCTTTGTTATTTTGATTACTTATGTCACGAACCTATGTAGTACCTGAAATTTATTCTGAGTATGGTATCAAACTTGTGGGCATGCTCAGTCACAGGATAAATCAGTACATTAGAAGTAAGAAGGGGTGACTTAGAAAGAGATTGTATTTTAAGGTTCTGTCTTGCGAGGTACATCACCACTTTTTTTAAATGAAATAAAATTTATGGATTTAGAAATATGCAACTTAAAAATGATAATGTAGAATTACTTAAACTTATAAAAATTTGTAAAGATAATTCCAAAGCAAATGAAAGGATCTACATATAATTTGTTTCTCAGTGTTATGCACATTTACCTTGTCAATTTAATGCTATTTAAATTGTGGTTAATAGATTGCTTTGCATCTATAGACGTTTAATAAATAATTTTTAATTGATTTGATTATGACTTCCTTGAGCAGAAAGAGTGCTGTAAAGTGATTCTTCTTTTTGGCATATTATTTTCTGCCCTTTAAAAATGGAGATTTATGTATGTGACAATTGCATAATTTTAAATGATACTTTGTTGATGAAAACCCAGTTGGTCTTTCAGGAAAAAAAATTGGACAAACTATCTTCTTTACTAATTAGAAATCAAGAGAATAAGGATTTTAATAAGCCTCCTGGGAGACTTGTCTTTTGTATCTTTGATAAATACATGATTATAAGGACAAATTATATGAGTAGCAATAATTCCCCAGTAATGTGATCATTAAAAGACCTCCCAACTGCAATATATCAGTATTAATTGGGGACAGATGATCATTTTAGTGACATGCTCAAGTCATTATCCATATTTCAATACTTCATGAATACCTGAATATTCTTAATGATGTGATTATTTTTTAAAAGATTTTCAGTGCAATGTTCTTAATAGGGTTGTTTATTTTGAAATGAGGAAAAAAATACAAAAAATAGAATTAAACATTGTTAATTAAGACTATTTAAGAAAGATATTTGAGGGAACCAAATATTAACTTTTAGTTTGGGATGTGGAAAGGCTTTAGCATTTACTCTAATGAAGCTGTGTATTATCAGTTTTGTTTTATAAGCAAAATAAAACATCGATATGTGTGTTCTGGATAATTGATCCAAATTATATTATATTCAAAATACCAAATAGTGAATGCCTCTACATCCCTCAAAAAAGCTTATATTTTCTGATTATTACCTTTGCTTTATGTAATTTGTTTAATACACATGTGTATCTTTCTCCATCTATGAAATGCAAGCTACCATGTCTCTAGTATATAAAGGGATCCCAAAGCCAATCAAATTTGTTCACATCTTTTTCTTATAATTAATTGTGTGTTTCCTCATTTTGATTATGATATCACAGACATGTCCTATTGTTGAGCTTACCAATGTGGCAAAATTACTTTTAACTATAGACTTATTTCCTAAATTTTAACCGGTGGTCTTTTTACTAAAACATCATTTAATATTCCATATTTTAGTATGATACCAAATTTTTGACAGAATATATTTATGCTTCTCTCCTCTCACAAAGCCAATAATTTTTTTTCAAGGCCCATAGTCTCTCTACTGGCTTCTTTCGCACCTCTCTATTCTGGTTCACTTCCTACTTCTCTATTTCTTTTATTTATTTATTTATTTATTTATTTATAAAATTTTTTAAATGTTTTATTTATTTTTGAGATAGAGAGAGACAGAGCATGAGTGGGGAGGGGCAGAGAGAGACAGAGACACAGAATCGGAAGCAGGCTCCAGGCTCTGAGCTGTCAGCACAGACACGACGTGGGGCTCGAACCCACAAACGTGATATCATGACCTGAGCTGAAGTCGTATGCTTAACCAACTGAGCCACCCACGCACCCCTATTTCTTCTTTTTAAATTTGATAGATTTCTTTCTTATTTGAAATTGTTAACTATTAAGATTCTACAAGTTCTGCTAGTTATTCATGGTCTCTTCTACCTTCCAATCCTGCTGCTAAGAATCTTATTTCCACATTCATTAATTCATGAATCTCAAAATGATGCTCCCCCTGTCTTACACTTCTCATACTGTTTTAAATCTTACAATTACATTTTCTCATTTAATCTTCATAGCAACTTGTGACTAGTGCTGCTATTATTCTCTCATCTCAGATAAGCAGATATGTGGGGAAGTTGCATAATTTTTTCAAGGCCACACGGGAACGTGATGGAGCGAGGATTTTAACCAAAGCAGCAGTACTCCAGTTACAGTATTCCATGGGATGTTTTCTCCACCCTAAATTTAACAAATCAGTTATTCTCCAGGAAAATATGTTTATTGTTACTCAGTAACCAGTTCACTCAAAGTAGAAGGATTGTTATTCTCTTTATTATCCATATTCAATAAATTCTCTTATTTCTCATTTACACATGACTTTGCCATCTAACCACTCTATTCCCACCTCCACAGCCTTAAACTTGAAACTTGCAATCCTTTATTTGGTGATTGCAGTAGTGATCAGCCTCTTCTTCCATCATATTTCCAGTTAATCAATACTCAAACTACCTGCATTGTCTTATCAAAGGTGATATTTACTATGTCACTATGTTTCTGACTGTTCAAACCATTTTGTTTAGAGGACAGCATGGGAAATATTTCTATGTCTTAAAATGACATCTAGTCTTGTTGGGAGGGTATGGCCAGACCTACCATATTAGTCCCAATGGTAAATTAGGAAACAAAACTAAAACAAATATGATTGTGGCACAATGAGCAAAATAATATATGGTAATTACATAGACTCTTTATGGTTGACAGGGTCCACCCCGCAGGCTGATGGTGTCCTGAGTTTCTTTGGTTTGACAGACTTTTCATTCTTTGTTGACTTCATTGATCATTTCCATTGCTGGCCTTCCCAGGAAACAAAGGAGAAAATAAATGACTAACTTCCACCTTTGAGCTCGTGAGTATACTTTAGATGGCTTGTTAACAAGTTTTTGTTATTGAGAGCAACTCAAACCAACTCCAAATTTCCAGTCTCAATCCTCATCTGTCTTGGAACCTGACCCATTTTCATGGCAGCCTACTGACACACTGAAAATCTGACCCCAGCTTAACTTTCCAGTGTTATATGTCTCTAACATAATCTATGTGAAATCCTCTACATTCTAGAGATACTGTAGATGCTTCTTGTTCCTCTGCCTGGAACATTCAATCTTTGACAAACTCCGTCTCATCTTACAAAACTACCAAAAATATAGTCTCTTTAGTCAAGCCTTTTTTCCGATTTTTCCAAGCACTCTGTTGATTTAGACTCTGCATGTTATTTTTTTCTCATACTTCTCATACTTTATTGCTATTGATCTGCCCCCTCTTCCCATTTCTTTCCTTGATAATTAGAATCTTAAGGGTGAAAATTGTGTTCATTGATTCATCTTCTATGGCATTATCTCTTTTCCATTTTTGCCTTTATATCAGTTTTATAACTGATATCACTTGGTCTACAGAGAGTTTTCACTCTTTCCTCCTCTAGAGGCCTCTTGTTTTATGACACTCACTATGGTTTCTTTATAGTTATGTATTTGTCTTATTTTTATCTCTTCACCACCTCCTGCCCTCACCATTAAATCAGCGAGTTCTGTGAAGATAAGGATTGTATCTCACTGATTTTTATTTCCTCAAAAGCCCCTAGCAATTGTTAGATATTCAATAGTCTCAGAATAATTGTCTCTGAAATAATATTTCTAAACCAGCCCAAAGCCGGTTTAACAGATTGTTGACGATCTTCATATTTTAGGCTCTGTTAGCCTTTGTTATAAACCATTCTACCACCAAAGAGAATTCTAATTATTTTCCCTGATGAATCCTGTAATTTAATCAAACTTAATTTTTATGTACAATTTAATTTGTAATTAACCAAATACATGTAAAACTATCCATTAGCGTTTGTCATTAATAAAAAAAATTACTAAAATTACCATATTGAGCTGAAACAATTAATTCATACTGTAAAGAAGAAAAGAAAGAATAAAGCATTTTGTTGGTTTATGATATGTTTTAAAGGTAAATACACAGTTTTCATTAAACACAATTTTTTCTTTAAGTAGCACCTTTCCAATAAATTCCCATATTCTAATTGTGCTAAAATTAGGACAAGGCAGAATGAAATGGTCTAGTCAATGGTAATATTTAAAATTTTGTTATTTCCCTAGGAATAGTAACAAATTATTATTGTCCTACTTCTATCCTCTTTAGATTCCTTTGACTAAAATTGGGGCACCTGCATGGCTCTGGGGTGTGGCTCAGTCAGTTAAGAAGTCACCTCTTAATTTCAGCTCAGATCATATCACGACCCACATGAGGCTCTGTGCTGACAGCACGGAGGCTGCTTGGGAACCTGTCTCTCCCTCTCTCTGCCCCTTCCTCACTCGAGTGCTCTCTCTTTCTCTCTCTCTCTCTCTCTCTCTATTTCTCAAAATAAGTAAATAAGCATTAAAAAATAAATAAAAAATAAAACATATGTAACTTTGGCCAAAACTTGTGTGTGTGTATGTTTGATAATATGATTTTATGAGAAGAATACAAAAGAAACTATTCAAAACTTTTTATTTCTGTTAAGATTGTGATTAGCTATGAAGAGATGGAGGGATGAACAAAAAGGTGATGGAAAAATCTTAAACAGAGGTGCAGAGGCAGTGCCCTCAGGGTTACAAATATGGAATATTGAGGGATTGAAAATTAATATTATGATGCTGGCATGATACTGGAAATCCTAGTGTAATATTTTTTTTAATAAAATGTGCATTTTAGAAAAATTTCTGACTTACAGAAAAGTTAAGAGGACAATACAGAGATCCCCATTTACCAACACACAGTTTCCTCTATTATTGACAAGATAAAATTATGACACATTTTTTGTAATTAATTAACAAATATTATTAATGAATCATCTCCATATTTTATACAGATTTCCTTAAGTTTTACTTTACTTATTTATTTATTTTTCTGTTCCAGGACCTTACCCAGAACACCATATTGCACTTAGTGGTCATATTCTCTTAGGCTTCTCTTTGTTAAAACATTTTTTTCAGTTTTCATTGTTTATGATGATCTGGACAATTTTATGGAGTAGTGATATGGTTTTTGTCCCTCAACTGGGATTTTTCTGACATTTTTTCTGTATAAGATGAGGGTTATAGGTTTTTGGTAGGAAGACTGCAGAGATAAAATACAATTATCATCACCTCATATCAAGGGGGCATACTATCAATGTAACATATTGCTGATGAAGTTGACCTTGATCTCTATGCTGAGTTGAAGTGTTTATCAGGTTTTTCCACTTCAAATTTACTCTTCCCTCACCCACTTTACACATATACTTTACACTATATAGTTTGGAAGAAAGTCACTGTGTATAGCTCATATTTAAGGACTGTGGAAATATATTCCATTTCCTTGATGGCGAAGTATCTACATAAATTATTTGGAATACTTCTGCATGGGAAATTTGTTAAATTTCATTTATGTATTTAATATTTTATTTATATTAGTATGGATTGATGAATATTTTATAAGTTGGGTGAAAATCTCATGCTATTTTAATTTATTGCTGAAATTATTTCAGTAGTGATTATCAGGAGCTCTTTTTTAAAATTTTTTTAAAATGTTTTATTTATTTTTGAGAGAGAGAGAGAGACAGCGTGAGCAGGGGCGGGTCAGGGAGGAGGGAGACACAGAATCCGAAGCAGGCTCCAGGCTCTGGGCTAGTTGTCAGCACAGAGCCCGACAACCACAACCATGAGATCATGACCTGAGCCGAAGTCAGACGCTTAACCGACTGAGCCACCCAGGCGCCCCTATCAGGAGCTCTTTAATCCACACCTGTATCTCTTGCACATATACCATTATTGTGTTTTTTTAAAACGCTTTCTCACTTTCTGGCACTCCAAGATATTCCAGGATTATCTTGTATTTCTTATTCCAGTAATAGTGTCAGCTACTTTTCTAAGGAGCTCTGGTTCCTCTTGTTAGGGAATGGTATTAGTAAACATTAAACAGGCACTGGGTGTGCTCTTGTGACTGAAATGACAGTCATTCAGCTTACAGAGCAAGGAGATACAGGTATATATGCAAACTGATGTGTGTACACCTAGACAGGTGTACTCTCAGGTTTCCAGAAACTCTACAGGTTTCTCTCTCTTTCTCTCTCTCTGCCTGCCTACCCATCTGTCAGTCTGTCTATCTAACCTATCTAGATATTTACATATATAACCAACTGCATCTACATTAAGCTAAACATAAGTTATATATTACCCTAATGTATTAACACATATATCATCCTAGCCTCTACCCTTTCTGTATATATAAATTCGAACTGAGGAAACTGACTGTACCATTCCAGTTCACACATATAGAAGTGCCAAAATTGTAAACTTGTATTCCTATGGGACATTACTTTAGCAACTAGAACACAATGCTTATGTACAATTTATTTTGTCTTTAGTTTTATACTCTCCACTCGTATATTAACTTTCCATCCTATGCCTTGCTATAGTGACTTCTTAATTGCAGGAGGTTTTTTGGTAAATTCTTTGGAAATTTCTATATATACAATCATGTCATTGGCAACCTTAGATGGTTTAATTTTTTTTCTTTATAGTTTGTTTTTCTTATTGTATCAGTTAGGATTTCCAGCATCATGTTGAAGAAGAGTAGGGAGAGAAGATATCCTTGCTTTGTTCCCAGTCTTATATGGAAAACGTCTATTTTTTCATGACTGGGTGTGACATTTACTGTAAGATTTTGTAGATGTTGTTTATATAGTTGAGGCAGTTCTCCTCTAGTCTTAATAACTGGAGTTTTGATCATAAATAAGTTTGGAATTTTGTCAAGTGCTTTTTCTGAAACTATTGCTACTATAATAAGATTTTCCTTCTTTAGCTTGTTGATGTGGTGATTAATTTTCAAATATTAAGCAGTCTCATATATCTGGAATAAATCTACTTTGTCATACTACATAATTCTACATATACATCGTTGGATTCAGTTTACTGATATTTTGTTGAGGATGTTTGCATCTATATTTCTGAGAGATATTGGCTTATAGTTTTCTTATAATGTCTTAATCTTTTTTTTTGGTATTTGTCTCATAGAATGTTTTTATTTTTAGAAAATTTGGAAAGAATTAGTATCACTTATTTCTCAATTTTTGGATAGAACTCATTAGTGAAACCATTTGGGTCTGGTGCTTTCTTTCTTTTTTTTAATGTTTATTTATTTACTTTGAGAAAGAGAGAGAGAGAGAGACATAAAGGGAGAGCATGAATAGGGGAGAGACAAAAAGACAGAAAAAGAGAGAGAGAATCCCAGCAGACTGTGCTGACAGTGCAAGCCCAACATGAGTCGTGATCTCACCAACCATGAGATTATGACCTGAGCCAAGATCAAGTCTGACACTTAACTTACTGAGCCACCCAGGTGCCCCTCTAGTGCTTTCTTTTATGGAAGTTTATTACTAATTAAATATTCTTAATAGATATTATCATATTTATATTATCGATTTCTTTTTAGCTTTCGCTTGAGACTCTACCTTTACATCTATGTGTTATTTAAATTTGTTTAATCTCTGCTTTTCTCTGTGTCTCCATCAGTTGTTTATGGAGAAAGAGGTATTTGACCTAATAGCGTGGTCTTCAATTAGCCTTTCTAAAGCTTCACTTTATCTAGTTAATAAGTTTTCTTTTTTTCAGAGAAGGCAAATTACTCATCTCACAATGTAAATTAATCTGAAAATAAAAAAATATATATATATACATACATATATAAAGTATTCCATATCTCTGAAAGTATCATTTCTATAGAAATTCATTACCATGGCTTTATACATTAAGCAGCCAGTTTATTTCCATAATTTTAGTCATATTTTTAATTTTAATCAAATCTCCTTAAAATCAAAAGTGTTTAATTCTAGTATTGGGCTTCTTACATCTTATTTGATTACCTTATTTCTGTATAATTATATTTATTTTGTCTTTTCCCAAACCATTTCTTTATAGTTCCCTCTATGCTCCCTCAACCTCTGTTTTTTTCTTTCCTTCCTTAACTTCCTTCTCCCTTTCTCCACATGCGCATGCATACACACACACACACACACACACACACAAACACTTTCATGAATGTCTTTTGACAAAGTGAAAATGGAAAAGTGATTTATAGATTCTTGTGAAGTGTCACTGAATATTTTATAACACAATGTAAAGTTTAACCGCAGAACTTTTCATTTGATCAATTGTTATTCTTCTAAAAGAGATGTACTATGGAAACATTTTTTCTGGAAAAGCAGTGAAGTACCCAGTTTTTTATTACATTATCTTGAAATTGATAAAAAAATATCGCTCAAAGCAAGCCTCCTTGATTTTATCATGTGTGAAAGTAATTTTCTTTTGAATCTTGTTGTACCTTGGGACAGCAGAAGTGCGATTTATGAAGTATTTTGCTCTATAAGTATAATTTTTTTAACTTCTGTTACATGTGCTCCAGTTTTTTGTTTTGCTTTGAATTTTAAAATATTTATTTTCAGAAAGCATTCTCAGTTTGTATAGCTAGTCCTTCCCATTGTTAATGGGAAGGGAGAGAAAGGAAAATGCTTAATTTGGTAGGCTTCTTTTCCTCTATTGCTTTTTTATTGACATAGCTAAATCTTAAGCATATTATTAAAATTTCAATATTTATACAGGAGGGAAAATAAGAAAAGGCATTTCAATTGATCGCCCTAGGATATTTCATTTCTTGTTCATAGGAATTATATAGCTTTCCCTTCTCCCAGATGCTTACCAATCTCACCTACCAGTTTCCGTAATCACCCAGTTGTATTATTTTTATTAAGCTACACTGAATATAGCTATTTGTCCTGGAAGGGTTCTGGCTTGCATCTGTCCTTTACCCAATTTTTATGAATGAAACTGAGATTCAGAAAAAATATCAATAATTTACTCAAAGTCCACCATTCATTTGTGTGCTCTGACACACACATTACTATTGGATTTCTAAGCTTGTTTTTGCTCTATCACACTGTGGTTCTTTATTTAATGTTTTCTTGACTGTTTCCCTGCTGGTAAATTTATTTATCTATTGAGGTCGATACCAACTGTAGATTAAACGTTATTCTTAGTCTAAGTGATCAATTTGGATCTGATTCACCAGGAATGAAGTATCATTAGGACTGTAATTTACTGAAACAACATTAAACTAACCTCAGCCTTGGTGCAGGTTCTGTCTTGACTATGGTAACCACATTCCAGTAACTGAAAATCCCACACCAAATCCCCAGGTTCCTGTTCCTTTCAGCTTCAGATATTGAATCTCAGGCCTGCATAGTGCGTTTCTCCAAAAGGACAGATTCCTGCATCTGAACCCCCATGTCCCAGTAAGGAAATCTCTCTTCTCTTTTCCTACACTTCTTTCTCTAGGAGAGATACTAGAGATGTAAGACCAAAAAGACAATTTCCAGGCTCTTGAATTTACATTTCCTTTCAACTGCTCTAGGATGCCCAATCTATTTGTCTCCTTAACACTTGCATTCCCATTCTGCATTTAATGAATTTATAAGTCTTCTATTAAATGCTACTGGAAGTAAAGATTCCTTTATTTGACTATCTTAAGAATAATGACTATCCTAAGAATAATAAATGTCCTGGCCTTCCCTATCTTCAGTTTAGGGACTATTAACTTCTGTAAACTCTGCTGTATCCTCACCTTGCCATAGTTGTCTGATTCTCACTAACTAAATACCATTTGTCATTTAATATTATTTTCAACAATGTTCTTACTATGCAGTATATCAAGGTACTATTGTAATATAAAGTTGAATGAAATCACTGCATCAGTCTAGCTATCTCTAATTATTGCATTCATTCCATCATATATGTAAGTATAATAATCATGACCATAAATAGTGATATTCTTTAAAAATGAATGTACACATTTCTAAAATTAGCATATGTGATTCTTAAATTAATTAAATAAAAATAAGATTTTCCAATTCATCATTATTTAATATTCTCCCCAAGAAAATTCAAACATTGCAATACTGATTGGAACTAATGACCAATAATTCCTTTTCTGTTAAGGAAATCCTTTAGCATATTTTTAATTTTTCCTTGTGTTTTAAGGATTATTAGTTGCATCAGTGGCATTCCAACATAAGTATATAAATCCACTTTTCAACTCTACATGTTAAAAAAAAGTAATAAAAGCTGTCAGACATCACATGTAAAGTATTTTTTGAGAAAGTCAAATTTTATTTGCTGTTTCATCTTCTGAGATGACTGTTTTCATTACTAAAGAAGTCAGTTCTATAAATTTTCAATGGGACAATTTCTCAAACTAGGTATAACATCTGGCAAGAAATTATTCAAATGATGCTTTCAAGTGTGTGAATTTGTCACTATGAGTTAAAGTTTTATGGACTCTGGTCTGTTGAAAAAAAAAAGAATATGGGATTTAGATGATATAATCAAGGCATTTAAAACAAAACCATGTGTCCAAATGTTTAGCAAAATACTACTTTAGAAAATGCATATACAAAGAACCTATGATCATTTTTTTGGTTTGTTTATTTCATGTTTGTCTTTTTTATTCTCATGGAATATAGAATAAAATATTCCTGGGGTTTATAAACCTATCTGGAAAGGAAATACTTTAGGATACTTCTTCAAATTTAACATAATGTTATTTTAGTTCACTCAAAAATTTGTAGAGTAGAAGATTCTGATTTAAAAAATATATAAAATTCTGTCACCTGATGTTGGTAATAACTAAAACCAATAATATTGATTTTAAAAGTGAATTTACAAGAAAGTGAATTTAAAAAAAGACTAAACTGTAACTATGCTTTAAGTTTAATTCACCTGTATTTCTTTAGACAGGTGTAACCACTGACATAAAAGTGAAAGACAAATTAATGTTATTGAAGTAAAAAGCATGAACTTATAGATATATTGAAGATATATGAAAAGTCTAGTCATTTTATTTTTTTAATTTTTTAATGTTTTTATTTATTTTTGAGTGAGAGAGAGAGACAGCATGAGCAGGGGAGGGTCAGAGAGAGAGGGAAACACAGAACCTGAAGCAGGGTCCTGGCTCTGAGATAGTTGTCAGCACAGAGACCGACACGGGGCTCGAACCCACGAACTGTGAGATCACGACCTGAGCCAAAGTCAGATGCTTAACCAACTGAACCACCCAGGCACCCTGGGTCTAGTCATTTTAAACATTATATTAAATTATTTTATAATTTTATAACAACACATCTACTGCCAATATCAAGAAGATCTAGAAATTGGCACAGATGGATAAGCTACGTAATATTTATGTAAGCTTGTGTTCTTAATACATCCTTTCTGTGAACCCTGAATAAAATAGCTAAAATGATTAAAGTTATAAACAAAATGTTTTTATTTCTCACACATTATTGTAGAGAAATTGTAAGACACTTGATACATTGAAATCCAATTTTCTTGGGAAAAAGAAAGCATATATCCTTAAATTGTTTGCTTTTCTGTCAGAGGAATAAAATAAATCAATTCTAACCAACAAAACATACAATTGCGGTCAGAATTTGTCTTATATAAAGATCGTGTTTTGGAAGACAATACAAAAGGCAAGGAAGAAACAAAGGGAAGGAAATGGAAAGGCACACACACAGACAGACACAGAGAGAGACAGAGACAAAGAGACAGAGACATACAAAGACAGAGACATACAAAGAAGAACCTAGGTGAGGTTAGTCTTTGCATGAAAACAAAATTATTGAAAATTTTTATTTTTCCAAAAAACATGGATCCTTGTATAATTTGTAGTCCTAGATAAAGTCTGGCTTTATTAATGATTCAGATGTTTGATGCTCACAGATTGTGAGCATCCCTAAAAATGTAGGGATTCAACAAGAATTCACTTGTTGAATAGTAATAAAGTAGAAGGCATAATCCTGATTTGTAGGAGATTTATAGTCTGGTTGCAGAGGGAGAAAAATGATTAAACATATATAATACCTAGATCATTAATTATCAAAATATGTCATCATTTGCAATTTTCTGAGGTTCAGGAGAGAGTTCAGGAACTAGGTAAGAATAGGATGAACATAGTTTGGGACACATAATAGCTTTAGTAATGACCCTAAAGACATACAAGTCCTAATCCTCGGAACCTGTGAATATTACCATATATGGCAACAGGGATTTTGCAGATGTGATTAAATTAAACATATTACAATGGATAGATTACCCTGGATTATCTTTGTCAAATCTAAATGTAATCACACTATGAGCAAGTAGAGGAAGATTGGACTCTGGAAGAAGAACAATGTGAAGGAGAAAGTGGGAGCAGGAGACAATGAACCATGAACCAAGGAATGAGGATAGCCTCCAAAAAATGAAAAACAAAAAGACTGGTTCTCTCTAAAATCTTCCAGAGTCCCTCCCTGCCAAATCCTTGATTTTGATACTTTGACACTGATTTTGGACTTCTGACCTCTTAACTGTAAGAGAAGAAATATGTGGTTTTTCAGGCTACCAAATCTGTGTAACAGCAACTATGGGGAACTAATACAGGTGCATTCCTGAATTCATAATTTATGTTTTTGTTAACTATCACAAGCTAATGATTCAGCATTGTCTCATCACAGTGGTGATACAGAAATTTTCTGCAAACATGAAGCATGTGTTGTTTGTGGAGTATAGAATGTAAACAAGTAATCTCATAAATAAATCAGACATTTTCAGATAGTATTAACTCTTATGCAAAAAATAAAAAGTGTAGAGTAATGTAAGAAGAATAACTTTCAAGAAAATGGAAAGATAGGCTATATATGGAAAGAAAATATTTCCAAATAACATATTCAACAAAGGACTTATCCAGAATATATAAGAACTTATCTCAGAGTATGAGAACAAAAACAACATGGCTTTAAAATGTACAAAACATGTGAACAGACACATTATCATTATCAAAGAATGTGTGGGTGGCAAATGAGCTCAAGGAAGATGCTCAGTATTATCAGTGTTTGGGAAAATGCAAATCACAACCACAATGAGAGGCCACTAGACACATATCAGAGTAGCTTTAAAAAAATATTGACAACACCAAATACTGTTAAGAATGCAGAGCAACTCAAACTCTCATACATTCATTACTTGTGAGAACACCCAATGATAAAGCTATCCTGAAACACTGTTTGGAAGTTTATTATAAATTTATACATATGGTTACTATATAATCCAGCTATGCCACATTGGGAATTTATGCTAAGAAAATAAAAACTTTTTTTTACAGAAAAACCTGTACACGAATATTTATAATGGTCTTATTCAAATTTGCAAAAACAAAACAAAACAAAACAAAATAAAACAAACAGAAACTGGAAATAACTCAAATAACCTTCCAAAGATAAATAATATAAAAATAGTGATACATCCATGCAATGTATGCTACTCATGAATAGCATACATTGATACAAACAAGCACTTAGATGAATAGTAAAGGTATTATACTAAATAAAAGAAAACAGTCCCAAAATGTTACATACTATTTGATTCATTATTATGGAATTCTTGTCGAGAGCAATCTATAATGACAGAGAATAGATCAATGAATGTCCATGCTTTGGAGTGGGTGGAGTGTGTGATCACAAAGGAATACCACAAGGAGGTATTTTGGGGAATTTGGAATCGTTTGGTATTCTGATTATAGTTGTGAGTACACTTATCTAAACATAAACCAGAATCCATAGAAGGTATCTCAAAAGAAAAACATAGTCAATTTATTGTAAGTTGATTTTAATTTATTTTAAAAATAAAATAAAAAAATGATATTGTGGCTTTGCTTTTCATTAAAATATAAAAGAATTACAATGGTAGGAATAAGGCAGAAAAATCTAGAGTAGTCAGGGAAAGGATTCTGAGAAGACGAAATCTGATCAGAAACTTGGATGACAAGAAGGATGAACTCATGAGGATCTGGAATAGATAGGTGAGACATGGTCGAAGGTACATGTTGAGTTAAGACAGGGATGATAGTTGTGTATCTGAATAAAAAACAAACAAGCAAAAAAGCTAGTATGGTTGACATAGTGGATATGGAAAAATGGCTGTCACTAGAATGAGGTCAGAGAAAGATTAGTTAAGAGAAGCTTTACTAAATAAGTGCATTTTGAATAATCAGGACAGCAGAGTAGTTGAATAAAAAACCGTTTATAAGAAAGGGCCAAAGACCTTAACAGACATCTCGCCAAAGAAGATAGGCATGTGGAAAGTAAGCATATGAAAAGAGACTCCACTTTATAAGTCATCAGGGAAATGCAAATTAAAATGAGATATCATTAAACACTTATTAGAATGGCTCAAATCAGGGATATTGACAACATCAAATGTGGGCAAGGCAGTGAAACAAAAGATTCTCATTCATTGATGGTAGGAATGCAAAATGGTACAACCACTCTTAAACAAAGATTAGTGGTTTCTTACAAAATGACACATATTCTTACCATACAATTCCAACAGTTGTGCTCTTTGGTATTTACTCAAGGAGTTGAAAAGTTAATGTCCGTTAAAAAAAACCTGCACACAGACATTTATAGCAGCTTTATTCATAATTGCCAAAGCTTGGAAGCAACCAAGATGTCCATCAGGAAGTAAATGGGTATATATCATTCAGACAATGGAACATTACTCAGTTCCAAAAAGAAATGAGCTATTAAGCCATAAAAAGACATAGAGGAAACTTAACTGCATATTGAATGCTAATGAAAGAAACCAATCTGAAAAATTATGATTTCAACTATATGACATCCTGAAAAAGGCAAAGTTATGGAAACTGTAAAATGATCAGTGGTTGCCCGGGGTTCAGGTGCAAAGGAGAGTTGGATAGGCAGAGCACAGACATTTTTTGGGGGCAGTAAAAATATTCTTTATGATACTATATAGATGCATACATGGCATTATACATTTGTCCAAGTTAATAGAATGTATGATACTAAGAGTGAAGCCTAATGTAAATTATGGACTTTGGGGAGTTATGTTGTGGTGATGTATGTTCATCAGTTGTAATAAATGTACCCTGCTAGAGGGGGATATTGATAATGGGGGAGTCTGTGCATGTGTGGGGGCAGATTATATATGGGAAATCTCTGTACTTCCTTCTTAATTTTACTGTGAATGTAAAACTACTCTAAAAAAAGTCTTTCAGTCAATCAATCAGTAAGTAAATAATCAATCTAAAACAACTAAAAATAACAAAAAACTCTTTAATATCTCTATGTGAAACTTTTTACTCTGGACTGTTTTAACTCTTCTGCCAAGCTCACTGATTTGGCAAAAAATCTACACTTGCCTTGATGGATTTTCTTCTTGTCTAATTCCCTCTTTTTCTCATCCCTCCCTCCTTACTTTAATTTATTTCTATCTTTGTATGTTATTTTTATGTTTTAAGTATCTTTTTTAAGCTTATTTTTTTATTTTAGAGAGAGAGAGAAAGTCCCAAGTAGGTTCCACACTCTCAGTGCAGAACCCAGTATGGGGCTCTGTTGGGAGCCATCCTGAACTCACCAGTTGAGTGAAAATTCCTGGTGAGGGTAAGGCATGTTTGCAAGGTCTCTTGCCGCCAGGCGGGGACCAATATCTACTCTCTTGTAACTATCATTTCTGCTTGAGCACCAGACCTCCGAGTGCCTTGCTGATTAAAATCAAGAGCAAGGTGTCCTCTAGTTCTGGCCTTGGGGCGGTGATTGCACCTGGTCAGGGACAACCCTCTAATTCAAGAAGACTAGCATATAAAATTGTCACTAAGGTCTACGCCTCCATTCCATTCTGCCCTGAAAAACCTTACAATTAACTAGTGAACTTAATGCCTCCTGGGCTAGGGTAAATGTTGTAAAAGTCAGCCCTGCAACTTACGCAAAATATACATCATCTGTCCTTGTGGCTGTGAGGGTAGACACTGTGTCTCCTGGGGATCCTGTTTTTCTGGGTACTTTCTCTTAGAGCTATAAACAGCCTAATGACCCTTACTCTTAAAAGACTGACCTTTACTAAACAATGCTGTCTGCCTCGTGGTTAAAGATCGCTTTCACAAGGCTATGCCAGAGGTTTTGTGTATCTTGGTCATATGCATACTATGAAAAAAATGTACGCTTAAAAAATACTTGCCCTTCCTATATAATAAAGGGCCTGTAGCTAAGCTGTTTATGACAATCATTACTACTAAGATTAGAATTGTACTTCTGCAGAATCCATGTTCTGTAGAATTGTGATCAAAAAAATTATCTATGAGAGAAATCATTTACTAAACACACGCTGTTCTTTCTGCTCCTTGTACCTTTCACTATAAATAAAGCTAGAGAATCAGACAGAGCAGAGATGACTGCATGGTGATCGGAAAGAACCTTGTGGCTCTCTCATCCCTTTCGCCGACACTGTCCATCCTTCAGGAACCAGTGGACCAGCTGGAGCTGGACTCCGGCAGGGCTCAAACTCACAAACCATGAGATCAGGACCTGAGCTGAAATCAAGAGTCAGTCACTTAACCAACTGAGCCACCTGAGTACCCCTAATTATCTTTTAATTCATTTCTGCCATGTCACAAATAACATCAGTATTTAAAAGTACTAATACTTTGAAAGCAAACGTGTATCTTGAAGCCTCATAACGCACACAATAATGTTTTCTGCGTTGTAGACTCTTTAGGATCTGATTTTTGTTTATTTGCTTCTAAAGGGTTTTATAAAATATGTATATTGTAAAAATAAATGTAACATGAATCTTTCTTTACAAAGTTTTCTTACATATTAGAAAATGCAAGTAAGTTTCTAATATATGCAGTATTTATTTCAGCTATACTTCTCCCACTCCAAAATGAGTAAGAAAATTATCAAGATAATTAAAAATAGAAAAAAGTGGTCCTATGAAAAACTGTGGAACACTCATAGACATATATTGAGATTAGGAAATAGAAGGTTAAGAGGATAACTGATAGCTGTTTTCAAGTGTACTAAGCTTGATTATAAGAATCATGTTGACCATATTTTTCTAAATTTATAAAGGTCATGACTCAGACAAAATTATCATAAGTTGCTACAATACCACCAATTTACATAAGGAAGTAAAAACGTTAACCTTGATGGTAATTAATTACTCAAGCAAGTTATCATGGGGGTTGTAGAATTCTTATCCTGGAATATATATATATATATATATATATACACACACATATATATACATATATTCCTAGATTATTTCTCTCTTAAAGCAAAAGTTTAGTACAAATTAATCCTCCTAGAATTATAGTTCATTTATTAGAGAAAAATAAAACTCTCCTTAAATTAGAAATACTTTGTAAAATTAATAAGTATGTTTAACTTTAAAAACTCAGTGTTTTAGGGGCACCTGGGTGGCTCAGTAGGTTAAGCGTCCGACTTTGGCTCAGGTACTGATCTCATGGTTCGTGGGTTCAAGCCCCATATTGGGCTCAGTGCTGACAGCTCAGAGCCTGGAGCCTGCTTCAGATTCTTTGTCTCCCTCTCTCTTTCCTTCTCTCTCTCTCTTTCTCTCTCTCTCCCCTACTCATGCTCTCTCTTTCTCTCTCTCAAAAATAAAAAAACATTAAAAATTAAAAAAAATTCAGTGTTTTAATTGGTAAGGCATAAATAAAATGATTTATGTTCAGCTGGTTTTATTAATTAAAGTCAATAATACTCCTGAGAATATTTTCTAAGTATGTTGAAAGTACTAAATAATAAAATGATTTTATATTATTCTCTATAATTATTTCTTTCTCTTCTATATTTTTAATCTTTCCAATGAAACATATTTTCTAGCAGACAAGGAAGGATATATTTCACATCTCAATTTATTTCAGAGTTTAGCACACCACCACGCAGAGAGAAGATAATTGTATTGGACTGCATGTTTTAAAGTCATATCCATATTCTAAATGTCGATCAAAAACAATTTATCAAAAACATTCAGTCATTGCGGTAGGTGACATAAGGCATACAGAAATATAAAACTATTTTTTCCCTTTCTCAAAAAAAAGATAAAATACTACAGGATATGATTACTGACACCAACAGCTCATTTTATAAGACTGTGTCATTAGATGTAAAAGTATTCTTTAGATCTTTGAAGATAGGTCAGAAGCAACTGGAAGGCTTCATTTATTATTTCATCAACTGTCACTCAGATCTTACTTCTTTCAGTTTCTTCTGGGCAGGGAATTACTGACATAAAACCCTGCCTCTACAAACATGGTAAGACTGAGGTAGTGATGAACATTGCAGGAAGGGCGAAACAATGTAAAGGCAGAGAGGAAACATGAACACGGTGTGATTTCACGACGTTTAGGTATATGCTGGAAGTCTCAAGAAAATATAATTGGCCGAGCACAATGGTGCCAGATTTTAGAGGAGTTTAAAAGCCAGCCAAGAAAGTAAGGAATGGAATAGGAAATGATATTTTAGATAAAAAAAATATGTTGGATCAATTCTCATTACATAATTAAAGGTAATGAATGACTAATATTTAGATGCTTGAAATCCATTTCAGTGTTTTTAAGGATTTAAAAGGATCCTTAGGATTTAAGGATCCTTAATCATAAGGATTTTTATGTTAAGATATTTTTTTTATTTATTATTTTGAGAGAGAGATAGAGAGAGTGCATGTGAAATTGGGGGAAGGCATAGAGAGAGGGTAAGAAATAAAATCCCAGAGAGATAAAATCTCTGCACTGAGAGTCCGCAGTGCAGAGCCTGATGAGAGGCTTGAACTCCACAAACTGCGACATCATGACCTGAGCTGAAGTCCGAAGTTTAACGGACTGAGCCACCCAGGAGCCCCAGAATTTTATTTTAAACTGTGATATAGTAACAGCATTATTTGAAAACATTTTTTTGAGAAACATGAAAAAATGGGACACATAACTTTAGGGTAGCCTAAAAAGATTTAGTACATGCAGGACAATAGTTTAAAAGACTTGAAACAATTTCTATTTTCCATCAACTATTTTTATTAAAGAATGTTACCAGCAGTCCAGAATTACTGTTAAGCTCCAAATTCTTATTTATGGGTTTATTTTTTCCTAGGAAACATTCATAAATGAAACGTTATCACACAATAGCTATTAATATGTCAGGGATTGTCTCTTTCTAGATTACCCACATTGGTCTCTTTCTGAAAACTTTGCTATGTAACCTATGGGGATATCCTGAAGGAAGTCTGACATTACCCTATTCATCACCAGTAACCACAACATTTACGCTTCTAGTATAAGCCTAAAATGCACAAATAGAATCTATGTATCAATGAGAAAATTTCTCCCTGCCTAAAAATCACAGCCTATTTGGCCAGAAACCCAGTGCTCTTATTTCAGCCATCTAATGTTTCCTCTTAAAATGCAAATATTTCATGGATTAGTCAGACTCTGAGACATCATTAATTTCTATCTGAACTATCAGTAAAAATCTCATAGGTTTTAATTAGCAACTCCAAACAAAAATAGATCCAAAAATAAGTGCTGGGTTTGTGAGAAGGTTTTTAGAGAAGAGGAAGACATTCTACAAGAAAAAAAATACAGTAGTCCCCTCCTTTTCCATGGTTTCATTTTCTGTGGTTTCAACTATGCACCATCAACGATAGTCTAGAAACAGATGATCCCCCTTCGGACACTGTAGCCTAAGGCTACATCACAAAGCCTACCTGCATCATTCACCTCACCTCATCTCATAGCATTTTATCATCTCATATCATCACAGCAAGGAGGCTGAGTGTATAGTACAGTAAGATATTTTGAGAGTGAGAGACCACAGTCACATAACTTTTCTTACAATATGTGTCATAATGGCTCTATTTTATTATTAGTTATTGTTCATTTCTTACTATACCTAATTTATAAATTAACCTTTATCATAGGTATACATGAGTAGAAAAAAAACCAGTATATACAGGGTTCAGTATTATTATGGTTTTAGGCACCCACTGCGGGTCTTAGATTGTATCCCCACAAATACAGGGGAACTACTATAGTTGTTTATTGAGAGAGTATTATCACATATTGCACACTTCATAAATTTGATGACTCATGCTATAGATTCTAACCCAAATATGCTTTTCTTCAGATCTCCATAAGAATTTTTCCCCCTCAGTTTCTTATTTAAGTGATTGTTCATCTGTCACTATTATTATACAATTTGCTTAAAATATTCTGGACAGTAATAGATTTCTGTATCTGTGGCGGAGGTGAAAGTGTGGTAGAAGAAGCAGGGCGGTTAAATACATTGGTCAGTATCAGGATATACCAACTATAAGCTGGGCTAAATCAGACCGGAGTGGGGGCTGTTATCCGAGCAGCAGAAGTCAAACACCTATTGAAAGGGACAGAGATAATTATTGATCTCTCAAGACCTGGTATCTGTAAAACATTAGGCAATCTTCAGATTAATAGCAGTATAAATGAGGAGCAAAATGAAGATCTGGAGAGATGAAGGATGATCTGAAATAAGGCAAACCAGGACCAGGTTATCATTCCAAGTAGTTTCTGAATAACTGGAGGTCCCAGGGACCTGTCTGTATTGGTGTGGGCTAGCTGAAGGGGGAGGGAAAGGGCAAGTCATGAAATAAACCCAGCAGAAAGAATATCATGCCAAGAGAAAGGAGACAAGCTGGTTTTGGTTTTTTTCTTTTTCTTGTTTTCTGATGAGCCTCATGACCTTAGGCCACTTTTCAATATTCACACAGATCTCAGTAGATATTCCACACTACGTGGCCAGGAGTATGTAGGCCACTGGAGACGCAAAATGAATAAGGCATAGACATAATAATATGGCACACGCCTGAAGGAAGCTGGCTAGACTAGAGGATATTGTGAAATCCCTTTATGTAATTTTGTTAGAGATGCAATAAAAATTCTTTGTTACTGGTTTCCATACCGTTGGTTTATTTTGTTTGTGCTGAAAAACCACCTCAATAATTTGGGAAAATTTTATTTGCCAGCAGAGAAGCTGAAGAAGGTATATGTATATGTGTTTGGCCATTAGATCTTTTTCCCTACCCTTCTTTATTTTCTTTTTAATAATGTATTCACCTTCATGGCTAAGCAACATATCTAGGTCATTTTCTAATAGGCACTACGGTACATTATAGTGACTGAGAACTACATCTTTGTTTTGATTTTGAGGTATACTTGATTTGATATTTTCATCAAAGGGAGAATTATGTTAGGCAAAATTTACAATGGGACTTTATTTATTCCCTTAGACTATATTACAAAAATTCTATTCATTTGATTTATGAATAAAATCCCTGACAGTGGTCCCCCTCTGTCTCCTATATCCACTCATCAGCAAAATCCATCATTTTTACTTTCTAAATGTATTTTATATCCATCTACTTCTCTTTGGTCTAAGTGACTGTTATCCCATCTTCCTTTCTCATTTCCCCACATCTACTCTCAGCCCTCCTAATCTATTCCTCAAAACAGCAAGCAGGAGATCTGCTCACAAGGCAAACATGAGCATGTCATCAGTGCTCATCAGTGTCATCAGATTCAGCAGCATCTTTTTTTCTATTTTTAAATATACACAAAGGCACACATGCGCGTGAACACACACACACACACACACACACACACACACACACACACACACAGTGACCTGTCATGTGTCTCCTGTGTATTTCTCCACCCTTTCTTTCTTCCATCCCTATGGCCTTCTCTCAGCTGCTCTGAAGTACAGTATTCCACTTTATACAGGTTCTTCTCTTAGACTAATGTCTTCTTACATGACTTCTTTCCATTTATCACTAAACAAGTTCCTCTTCATTCTATAAGACTTAAATCAAGGACTATTACCTTCTTTACCATTTCTAAGTAGATTAGGTTTCTCTATATAATTTCTCTATATAATTTAACTGTTCTCTATATTTTTATTTTGTAAATTTATCAAAATTGACTATTATAGCATATTAATATGTGAATGAATCCACTATTTCCCCAGGAAGACAACATCACAAAAAATTATATAAAACAAACCACCGGGTCTGGGCTTCCTTAGACAAGGGAGATTTGATATCATTTTATAAACATCACGAATGCCTAACTTTTAAAACATCTCCATCCTGGTCTTGGTTCCTGAAACCTGTCTTTTGTAGGCATTTCAATGGATCTACTCACTTGCAAAGGAAACAGATTTTATGCTTCCACTATAAAGCCAGGGAGTAGCCAGATGTCTAAAAAGTTTCTTCTTCTTTTCCATTTTGTTTTTTAAAGTTTACTTATTTTGAGATAGAGACAGAGGGAGTGAGTGGCGGAAAGACAGAGAGAGAAGTAAATAGAGAGGGAATCCCAAGCAGACTCTGTGCTGCTAGCACAGAGCCAGATGTTGGTCTCAATCTCACAAACTGGGAGATCATGACCTGAGCCGAAATCAAGAGTTGGACGCTTAATCAACTGAGCCACCCAGCCATTCCTCCTTCCTTCCTTCCTTCCTTCCTTCCTTCCTTCCTTCCTTCCTTCCTTCCTTTCTTTTTTTAATTAAGTCTCTTCCATTGGACTGTATACTCTGTGAGTGCAAGACTCATGCCAGGTTACATTCGTACACTCTGGTAGTGTGGCTTCTTTATACTGAGAATTCAACAAATGCTGTAAGTGGATAAGTAGAACTAATTATTCCTATGTTGCCTCTGCCTAAACATTTCATCCTACTCCCACCCCTAGATTCACCTCAGTTAATCCTTAAAGTATTTATATATTTACTGTTCTTAAGTTAGTATATTTGCTTCAGTGAATAAGATATGCATATACAGATTAGAAGTCAGCAAGTTTGTGTATCCAACAGTGTTGTGAATTTCACGGTTCTAATATATTTTGAAACCACTAATGATTTTTAACTCAGTAAATTTTAATTAGTTTTTCTGAAAGACAAAAGAGAAATTGAGAGGTAATTGAATTTATCCAATTTAAGTATTCACATCTCGAGAGAGAGAAAGAGAGAGAGAGAGAGAGAGAGCAGGAGCAAGTACCAGAAAGAAAAATCAAAATCAAAACATTACTTTATGAGAAAGAAGCATGACACGACCGTTTTTTTTTTCATTCAAAACATTTTCTGCCATAAATCTGTTTCCACACAATATGTTCAACAGTTCTCATTCCAAACTGAACACATTAACTTTTAATCAGACATAAAATGTCAGTTCTTAGCCAAAGAGTAGAGAGATTCTTTATAAAACTTACCCTGGTAAATTAAAGCCTGCTGTTAGCTCTGCCAAATCCTCTACTGGAATTACTTGAATGAATGTTAACATAACTAAAAGAAAGGAATTGCAGTTCAAAAATTTGGTACAAGAAGCTTTAGTTTGGGTTTTTTTCTTCGGTGACTTACTTTAAAGAAGAAAGATTTACGGGGCTCCTGGGTGGCTCGGTTAAGTGTCCGGCTTCGGCTCAGGTCATGATCTCAGGGTTCGTGGGTTCAAGCCCTGCATCAGGCTCTGTGCTGACAGCTAGCTCAGAGCCTGGAGCCTGTCTTCAGATTCCGTATCTCCCTTTTTCTCTGACCCTCCATATCTCCCTCTCTCTCTGACCCTCCCCTGCTTGCACTGTCTCTCTCTGTCTCTCAAAAATAAATAAAAACACATAAAAATAAATTTAAAAAAGTAAAAAAGAAGAAAGATTTTAGAGACTCTCTAAAATGAATGGTTTTGCAACAGAAGCATGCAGTAATATTCAAACTTATAAATGAAGGTAAAATAGATTTTACACTATGTTGTAAAATGTTATTTTTCTCTCCTACCATGTCTTCTATTTTAAATAAGAATCTTATTTGAAATTGAAGATGTTACTTACACAATGATGTTAGCAGTGTATACTTGCTGAATAAAGGCAAGGCAAAGCCATTATAAATTGAGAAAGCTTAGAAGAAAGTAGAGAGTAAGACATTTGTGTTGTTTTTAGTGAGAGTATACTAATTATTTTTAAAAGAATATGTAAATGGCTCAAAGAATTAAAAATGATCAAGAAAACTAATTAGAATCATAAATTAATATTCAGAGAAAATAACCACTAAAATCAGAATTATTGCTATTGTATAGTAAATAGAACAATTTGCAGATTGTTAATTTTATTTTTCAACAATATTAATTTGGGTAAGGTGCAAATACCACCACAACTACATATCCTTGTGGGTTCAACACCAATATATGAGTGAACACTAGTGTTCTCTTTGCCCAGATTGCTTTTTTCTCTCTTGTATTCTTTAAAATTACAGTTCTTGAATATAGTTCTGGTAAAACTTTCTTTGTGAAGACGTCTGTCTTTCTGAACATCCTCGCCTAAGTCCCTAGCCCCAAACCACATGCTCACTTATGCGTAATAAGCTGCCTTCTCCTCTGAGCACCCATAATATTGTGCTATTAGCGCCTTATTTTTGCATGAGCTCATTTCTTGAATGGCCACAAAACTATCAAAGGCAGGGCATTTTTTTTACGTTTATACATATATGTATCTAGCCTAGCACCTATTTCAAGGTAGATGTTTCAGAAAGGTTGAGCATCTTAACCTATGATGTCAACTCTAAGTTAGGTAACAGTTCATACACTTATAATTAAGAAAATCTACATTTGTGTCCCATAAACTATTTCTTTTAGAGGACTTTAATATGCAAATTTCATTATGAATAAATGGAATAGATTATGCCACTTTGACACCAGGGTGATTTTTTTTTTTTTTTTAATATCCACAAGGATGATCAAGGGTGCCTGTGTGGCTCAATTCATTAAGCATCCAACTCTTGATTTTGGCTCAGGTCATGATCTCATGATTTGTGAGTTCAAGCTCACCTTTGGGCTCTGCACTGACAGCAAGGGGCCTGCTTGGATTCTCTCTCCCTCTCTCTCTGCCACTCCCCCTCAACTCTCTTTCTTTCTCTCACTCTGAATAAATAAATAAACATTAAAAAAGGGAAGATCAAAGTCATTCCCAAAAGGAACAAGATAAACTAGTATAATTAAAAGAAAAGAAAAAAAATGGGGGTCACCTGGGTGGCTCAGTCAGTTAGGCATCTGACTTTTGATTTCGTGAGTTCAAGCCCTGCATCAGGTTCTGTGCTGACAGTGTAGAGCCTGCTTGGAATTCTCCTTCTCCCTGCCGCCTTTCAATAAATAAATAAACTTTAAAAAAAAGAAAAGAAATAAATAAGCCAGGTTTGCAATAGGCAATGGTAGGAATTATGGCCAAATAACATTATTCTGCAATTCTAAAGAGGCAGATACTACTCACTTCCATTAAACTGTTGTACAGAAAGTATGTACTTTTAGATATTCTGATTTTTCATGAGAAACCAAACTTTACATTAATTAGTTTGTATCTCCCTCATGATATATTTATAATAATTGTTCCTTCATTCATTTTTCTTATGCAACTGCTCAAATTTAAACTATATCTAGCTCATATCTAAAACTAATGATCCTCTTAGGTGTTCATGTTAAGATAGTTAAAGACATAGTTACCGTTAGTCACTAATGTCATAATTCAGCTGAACACTCCCTGGTTTTCTACTGTCTGTGAGAGAAATCCATTGTGTCTTATCCTGGGGTTCTCGTGCCTATCACCAGTCACCTAATTCTCACTTATGGTACATATTGTCAGACTTCACAATTTGGAGCAGTCAACAATCAATGCCTTTTTTGTAAGGGTGGCAAAATATTTCCTTCTTCCTTTCTAGGTTCTTTGGCGAGTCTAATAATTAAATTGATATAAAACAGATCCATGGGATAAAAACAAATTTCATACATACAGGAGCCCCATAAAAATAGGAGACTCAAAGGCAGTCAAGTAAGTGAGGTTTATACGCCAATCTGAACTAAGGAATGGGATAGGGGTCTGGGGCTTCAAAAGGAGGAAAGTAATTCACAAGAATATAGTAAGAGCAGCTGGTTGGTAATCAGATGTTTGGTCTGCCATGAAGGCAAGCCTTTCAGATAAAAAATTATTTCTGGTAATAGCTCTCTTTCTGAGCTAGGTCCCAACTAAATTATTCTAGGTAGTTTAGGAGAGGTAAAGGTTTTCCCTGAGTCCTCATGGACCCAATTGTCTCCAGCTAGAAATAATCCACATGCCAAAGTGGCACATTCTGGGGTGCCATATTCGGCTCCCCCTCATTGTCTTTGGGTTTGAATCTACAAATCACTCTCTTAAATACAATCTGCAAGGGAACCTAGGGAATTTGAATTACTTAATTAACTTAAGATCTTACATACTTGACTTTGCAAAGGGTCTGATTAAACACATTCATTATTTGATTCACAAATTACCTTTCCCATATCAGGGGTGCCTGTGTGGCTCAGTCAGTTGACTGTTCGACTCTTGATTTTGGGTCAGGTTATGACCCCAGGGTTGTGGGATGGAGACCTGTCAGGCTCTGTGCTAAGCATGGAGCTTGCTTAAGATTCTCTCTCTCTCTCTATGCCCCCTCACTGACTTGTGCACACTCTCTCTCAGATAATTTTTTGTTAAAAATTACCTTTTCCATATCAAACAAATTCATCCTGTAAACTAAAAGAGCAAATGAATTTTCCATGTGTTTAGATTGGTTTAGATTCCAAGATTACATGAGTGTTTTTGTTTAATAATTGAAAAATCATTCCAAGTAATAATTTCATTGAATAACTTAGGAAGGACTTTAGGAAGTAGAGTACTTCTTGCTTTTCCTTATTGAAGATAGTAAGAATCAGAATCTCATACATTTAAAGTGAAAACTTTCTACCATATTCAGTCGTTTCCCCTTATTCTCTCATTGTGTTCTCTCATAACCATTAGAATATAAATCTTCCACAACTCTCTCTATATTATATCATGGATAATTTCTATCCCTGTGCTTTGTTAATTCACAGCATTTGACTTTATAAAATACTGTTTTTCAAGTCTTACTATAACAATTAATTTGTAGTAATTTTATCCAAAACTGATTCATATTTTATTCTTAAATTTTCTCTGTATAAGAATGAAAAGCTTCCTCACTGTCTTTCAAACATGCCATGCAGATACTGATATCCTTATGCTTCTTATTCCTAACCATAACCTCTCCTTAATTCACACACTATGAAACATGGGAACTTCTAACATTTTCCAGGTCATAGTAATCCATTTTCCTGAATTGCTGTGCATTATGTTGTATTTCAGTGCTTAAAATTTTTATCCATTTTTTGTTTCTAAATTTGCAACAGGTAAGAAGCTCAAGAACAAAAGATTTTTTTTCTCTCACATATGCTGCAATTACCATAGTGTCTTCAATGTTATAACTGATCAATAATCCTATAGAAAAAGGAACCAATAAAATCTAGGCTGGCATTGTAGCTTGGAACACAAGTTTTGACTGAGGCTTCCTGTAAATCAAAACAGAAATGGAGAACTGTCAGTTATAATGCTCTCATTATCTAATAAGAGAAGGTAAATAAATTCATAAGGAGAGGGAAAAGAAACTTGTCCTGGCTCTGAATATAAAGAGAAATTCATTATGTAAATTTTTTTGAACAACCTAATGCACATGACTTTAATGCAGTGCCACGACATATTGGACTGGCTTTTTATCTGGTTGTTTTCTATGTCTATCCATAATAAAAACAATAAGCACGATGCAGAATCACATTTCTATGAGGGAATCTCCGTGGAATTAAAATTTTATTACATCATAGTTTTGAAGAGTTCTTGTTGTGAGAAAGAACTATTGAATAACTCCATACTTCTGAAAGAGTAAAACTGTAGGTAGAGTAGGAATCAGAAAAGCTAGAAAGTTTGGGTTGGGGATAAATAATAAAGTAAAGGTGTTTTAATTTAACTATGGGGAGAAGTTGAAGGACTATAATGTGGGAGACACAAAATTAGACGTGTTTAGCATGATGACAACTCTGACTGTACTACCACTTCATGTTCGACATATTTACCCTATTGAAACAGTCACACAGACATGTTTTCAAAGGTTTCTACAGAAACAATGTTTTGTCAAAAACAGAATAATTAGTGACCATAATAATACATAATATAGTATAAATTCATATTAAAAGATCTTCTATAGCACTGCAGAATGAAGTAGATTTATGTTTGCACGTAGAAAAAGATCTACATAATATGCTAGTAAAATAAGGAAGTTCACCCTTAGGCTTTTGCCCACGATATAATGGTTGCTGGAAGCAGGCTCTTTCCCACATTGACAAGAGAGAGCTGGAACAACTTCAAATTCACAACTTTGTTCCAGCCCCGTGGAGACCTGACTCTACAGAATAACCAACTGGCTCAATATCAGAAAAAGGGTGCCTGCAGAGAGATAGAATACATGAGTTGAGCTAGCAAATTTGACAAAAGAGTGAAGACTGAATGTGGGTTGGCAGAGCAAACAAAACCCTAGATGTTTCAGAAATTGGGGGAATCTATATCCTTTCAAAGGCGCTTTCTCCACGAATCCTTTAGAGATACAGAACAGGTTTGAAATAGCCCTAAATGATCATTGTGGTGCAGACATGGGGAGGAGAGCAACAGTCATTGGGGAGGCATAAGAAACTCCAACAGGAACTTTCTTCTTGTCTTCACTACAGAACAGAAGGCTTAATGTGTGGGAAAAGGGCAATAAATGCTACCAACCTTAGCACATTTTGAACACTCATTGAAGATGGGTGAAGGGAACGGCGGGGTAGAATTACAGCAAACAAACAGTGAAAAAACAATTTACTTCTTGCGGATGAGCATGATTATATATTGAGTCCATACCCAGTGGTTGTAAGCAATATAACATTCTGGAAAATATTTTAGCAGGGTTTTTTATGGGATGATTTGATGTGACAAATTCAACTTCATTAATAGATCGAGAGCTGTTCTGGTTATTCATTTCATGTTGAGTGAGGGGTGTGTGTGTGTGTGTGTGTGTGTATGTGTGTGTGTTTAGAATCATTTCATTTAGCTTAATAGACTTATGATGCCCACAGAGTCTGTAATAATTTCTTACCTTTCATTACTCTTATGGTTAGTTTGTGTCTTCTGGGGTTTTTTTTCCCTATTTTTCTAGAGGTTTATCCATTTCATTGATTTTTTTTTTCAAAGAGCTGGCTTTAAGTCTACTTGATTTCCTCAATTATTTTTCTGTTTTTAATTTATTTTATTTCTGCTCCTATCTTCATTATTCCTTCATTCCTTCATTTTATCCTTTGTTCTGCATACTTGGATTTGTTTTGTTCTTCTATACTAGTTTTGCAAGGGGAAGGCTGAGATTATTGATTTTAGACCTTTCTCATATCTAATAAAAACACTCAACGATATAAATTTCAGCACTGCTTTAATTATGTTGCATAAATTTTGATATGTTATAGTTCTATTTTGTTCAGTTCAAAATATTTGCTAATTATCCACAGTGACCAATGAATTATTTAGAAGTATGTTGTTTTATTTCAAAATGTTTTGAGATTTTCCTGTTATCTTTATATTAATTCCATTATGGCCAGAGAATGTCTTTGTATGATTTCAATTTAAAAAAGATTTAAGTTTTGATTATGATGTACAAACATAATATCAACATTAAGATAATCCTCATATCTTGGAGAATATTCCATATGCAATTAAAAAGAAAGTGTATCTCGTTTCATTTTGTGTTTTTAAAATTGCATTTTGTATTGTGCTTTTAATATCATGTGATGAGATTCTGGTTTTCTTTAAATCCCATGGAAGACAATGATATTTCTGGTTTAGCAGACAATTGGTCTGGTTGAATTTAGGTCTCAAGTTCCTATCAGACTTCCCAGGGTTATGCTTTCAACATTTATTCTATTTTTAAAATCTTTGCCAAGTTATTCTGATCTGTTCTGCATTTACCTTTCCAGTTTGTAATCAAGGTAACGGTTTATTACTAGTTCATTTTTCACAGTATGTTGTATGCTGCATATCAGATCCATTTATGTAGACCTCAGGGCTAAGTCCAGAAGTTTATTATTTTTAATGCATAACTGTCAGGAGATTCTCCCTCTCCCTTCTATCTCTAGTATTTTCAGATTCCCTGAGGCTTCTCTTTTTGTTCCGCCAGAGAGAATAAAGAACTTTATTTAAACTTTTCTTCCACGAACTCCTGCACCTGTACCTGCATTCAGGGCTAAGATTCAAGGAGAGTCAGAAAAAGACAAAAAACAAACAGAGTTTGGCCCCATAATCTAGGGACTATAACTTGTCCAATCAGAGAGGAAGGTGCCCCTCCCACAGAGCTGAAGTAACCTGCAGGGCCTTGGCTGCCATTGAACACTCCCAAGAAATCACTTTCCTGCTCCTAGAAACACAATTAATGTGATTAGCCTGGAGTTCTCTCTGCCTTTGATCACTACTGCCCCTGGAAGAAGAAGAAGAAGAAAAAATGTTAACTCAATGCTTATTCAATGATATTTTGCATTCCATTCTTCTATAATCAGCCTGCTACTATTTCCTTTTCCAGATCCTGAAATGTTGCCTCTTGTGTTAGTTAGAGTTAGTATACTAACTCTATCTTACCCAGAATCAGAACTTAAGCATGCACCTATGACCCAGCAATCTCACGTCTGTTCAACCAAGAAAAACAAAAAGAAGTTATGTACACACACACACACACACACACACACACACACACTGTCTTTTGCTCAGGCTGCCATAACAAAGCACCATTAACTACGTTGCTTAATAACAGGAATTTATTTTCTCACATGTCAGGATCCCAGGAAGCTCCAGATCAAGGTTCTGGGAGGTTTCAGTTTCCAGTGCAATTTCTCTTCCTAGATGGCTGTTTTCTTGTGTCCATGTGTGATGAAGAGAGATAGAGAGAAGGAGAAGAAGCAAGAGGGAGAAGAGAGATTTTTCTCTTTTTATAAACCGAAGTCTTATTTGTTTAGACCCTTAAACTCATGATCTCATTTAACCTTTATTACCTCCTAAATACCCTCTTCTGGAACCTATCACACTGGGAGGTAAGTCTCCAATATCTGAATTTTGGAGAGACACAATTCAGTCCATAGCACATACATACAAAATATGTTTCTATTATATATCTATCTATTATCTATATATCATCTATCTATTATCTATCTAACATCTATCTATGTATCTATCTACATCTATGTATATGTTTTGTATGACATATATATCCATTTCTTAAGATCAGTTATTAATGACTTCTTGTTTTTGTTTGTTTTCTTGTAACATTTTCAGCAATTACTTGCCTGGCAGTTCTTTTATGATAATTTCCCCAAACCATTGAATGAGGTGTCTTTTTTATTTTCTGTATTGTTTTTTTTCTGTTTTTTTTTTCATATCCCTCCACTGCATTTCTTTTTTAAAAAGTCACAAAAGTGCTCATAAGTAACTGGGGTATATCGGAATTATAATTGTTGGTTCTCCATAGAAGGTAGAAATTTTTAAAAACGAAAGAGAAAAAACTCCAGCTTTCTGGTTTTAGCTCTGACTAGTACAGTACAACGAATAAATAGCTTAGAAGCCATCCTCCCTTACCTTACAACAGGAAAACAAAAAGGAAATGACATTTCTTGGGTCCATCAAGACACTGATGTTACAGGGTAAAGCTGCTTTAAAAGGTGGTGAGACAGGTGAAACAAGAGAGATACAGGAACACAGATCTAGTCTCCAAAGCAAAAGTCACTAGAACCATGAACTAATAAGAATGCATAGATGGCAATTCTGATGAAATGTTGACTTTAGATTACTGGGAGCCGCATCAACTTTGCTGGATGACAGTCACAGTGAAGAAATGGCAGACGTTTGCACAGCTCCTGCCATGAAGCAAAACTGGTATCTCCTTCTATTACTGGCTCATATTGGGAATGGGACCACTGTTATTGATTAGGCCTCACAATGTTCCAAATCAGACTGATATTCCCCACACAGTTACCCCACAAGAAAAAGCATATTCCTGCCCTGCATAAGAGATTTTAGATCAAAGCACTGCAGATGTTTGTCAAAAGGCTCTTCTAATGAGCTCTGCAGACCCAAGACATAAGGGGGACTAAGAACACAAGAGTTACAACTAACTCTGACCTGGAGAAAAAGAACCTAACTTAGAGATAAGAAACAGACAAGGACCTGACATAAGTTGCTGCATATACCTTTGCTAATTGGAGCCACAAATACCCTCCCTTGTACCGACTTCAGTTATGAAGATGGATAAAAAACTAAAAACCCAGGTGCAAAGCCAACACACTTAGGGCCCCCATCATGCTTACATCAAAGAAAGGGCTTTCTCTAGCAACTTGTTAACAAGGATTCTTTCTCTTATGGTTAATGAGCTAGATAAAATAACTCCTATCCTGTCTATATACAATTTAACCTATGTTTTAATTTTAGCGTTACTAACTTAAATAATATGTATATTATCCTGTTTTTTACTAAAAATATCCTGTCTTTCTCTTGGTTATAAAATTTACTCAACCTCACTGTAAGTGCATTACATGACTCGATTATAACTTGCTAATTAAAAACAAAATCATAATTATTGGCAAAAAAACCAACCCATACAAAATAAGATAGGTTTGTTACACTCTTAATTTTGGGGACTGATGCCAAGAATAAATTGGGATGGTTCTACAAAAATACTTCTGTAAAACTTGTTTATGTACACTTTCAATGATCAAAGCATCTTATCACAAAGAATTAGCCACTGTAAAAAATTTCTATTTTCTGATGTCATGTTATTGCTTGACCAATAAAAAAGACACCAAAGCAGACAGAGCAGAGATGCCTGCCTGGTGATCAAGAAGGAAACTTGTGGCTCTCTCATCACTCTCTCTCTCTCTCTCTCGTGCTGACACCGTCCATCCTTCAAGGAACCCTGGACCTGCTGGAGCTTGACTCCAGCATTAGATACCATCAGAATACCTCCAGATGCTCCACTCAACTCCTATAGTAAAAATATGAGTAAGGTTCCTTCCTGCTTCTTGCAATAGAAAGGAAAGAGTAATCCTTGTGAAATATACTGTTTTCTCTATGAAAAAGTACTGTTTCCTAGGGCCAAATTCACTGCCAGAGCTTCTCTTCTGGGACAGGGATCTCCTCTGTTTCCAACTTCCATCCTGCCTGTATTAACTAAGGGAAAAAACATTCTGAAGAGGGTTAAGGCTTTAAGGAAATAGATTCGAAGCCCTGCAACCAGTGATAGGAATGGGGAAACAAAACTACAGCACTGGAAAACACTTGTGCAGGTAAGAGACCTCAGACACAGCCCCATCCCTCATCACCACACCAACAGGGGTTATAGCTGAGTGAATTGCAGGCAAAGACTCTCTTGGAGGAAGACTGGAGAAGACTACAGTGAGGAGGGGACAAAAACAAGAAGGCTTGAGGAACTTGAAACTTCCAGTACCCATAGCTCCCTAATAAGTTTTTCTTATGTGTCTGATGAATGAGCTAAAAGGACAAAATCATTCTGAAAAGTAATGATCTCCTTATATAGTTTTTGCCATATTCACAGTTTTAAGCTGAAGGCAATTCCAATCCTGTTCAAGCACAAATTTGTTTTTATTACTGGTCTCTAAATTGATGATTTTTCAGTTGGCATTTGAAGCAGGGTAGTTCTTAGTTGCAAGGTACTTGCCAACACATTGTGAGTCCATAGCAACAGGGCCACCAATCAGATCCACACATTACTGGGACAATAAAGATTACCCCCTTCTATTTGTCAAATGCTCTTTGGAGGGAAACTCCCCTTGGGTTGAGAAATGTTAGTAGGTAACTCTGAGTATTATACCCAGTTCTAAAAGAGATTATAATAGTCCAAGTGATTTTTGCATTTTGAACAAAATCAAACCCTTGTAATTTCATCACCAATAAGTTTTGTGGTTACCACTAATTATCTGAAAGAATGACACTCAATTATATTTATCATTTTTTATGTTTATAAAAGTATCCTCATTATGTCGCTCAGAGCCTGTTTTATCTGAATAATGAAATATTTGGAAAAATTAGTAGCTGTTTTTTTTTCCCCTTCAGCTAGCACTGATTAGCCTACTTCTAACTATGTAGGCTTCTTGGAAGACAGAGAAATTACAGTGTAGATTAGTGATAACTGATATTCCAAATAAAGTAATGAGAAAGAATGAGGTTACCAAGGTTAATTTGTACTAATTCACACTTAATAAGCCATAAAAGAGCAAATTATATTATCATAATAAACATAATATAATTGACTTATCTCTATTAGTAATCACTCAATAATAACTCTCTAAATTAGATGTCTTGTCATAAGCTGCTTATTCTAGCCACAAATCCTTAACAATTTTATATTTTTTCTTTAGGAATAATGCCAAACTATAGTGATATATGAATATACTTCCATATGTGCAGGTATATATAATATATATAATATATATACACACATATTATGTATGTACATATTATGACAGTAATCACTTCTTGAACCCTTGTATATGTCGAATCCTTTTTAGTTATGCTCATTATACTAGTGAGCCATAAAGATTCTCTGAATACCTGCTAGAGCTTATATCTGAGTTCACATGAGAGAACCTATCATACAAAGAATACTATAATAACCTTTGGTCAGTTGAAAAACTTTTTGATTATTTTTATAGCAAATTATTAAAATATAGGGTTTATCCTTCATTCCATAAATATATATTGAGGACTTACTCTATAACATGAATTCTGCTATTACTGAGAGAACAGTGAGAATGAAACATACATGATATGACCAGCCCACTGATGGAAACAGGCAGTTAAAGATGCAGTCACAACATGTGAATACCATTATGTTGTCAGGTTCTTAGTATGCTCTGGGAGCACACAAAAGGAGATAAGATAAAAAACACAAATGGAAGTAAAAAACCAGAGAGATGGATTATAAAGGAGATTGGAAGGTGTTTTCCATGACTGCCATGTAAAGTGCAAGTGGCATGGTAGCAAAAGATGAGGCTGGAAAGGAAAGCAAATTTCAAAGCATGAAGTGTCCCTCAGTCTCTAGAGGAGATTTTGTCCTTCATACTCTGAGAAAAGTAGGAAGTCACTGAAGGACAAATTGAGCAACCGACTCTTAATATCAGCTCAGGTTATGGTCTCATGGTTGTGATCTCATGGTTGTGAGATTGAGCTCCTTGTATGACTCCGCACTCAGCGGGAGTATGCTTGGGATCTCTATCTCCCTCTCTCTCTCTGCTTATGCACTCTGTCTCTCTCTCTCTCTCCCTAAAGAAATAAAACTTTAAAAATAATATCTAGTGCATTGGTATTTCGTTATCTGAGCGGAAATATTCATGTTGATATCCGGTCAACCTATTAACTATGTATCTGTTAGGTTTTAAAACTTGTTGGGATGATTCCATCTATATAAAACAGAAAATCTTAATTCATCAAATTTGAAAATTTAGGGAAAAAATTGTCATAATACCAGAAGCTCTGAGATAAGGTGAGAGTTAATTTAGGAGCTCAATGACGTCATTAAGAATAATAATCCACCACTCTTTCTGTCCCCACTGTCCTCAACATGCCAACATTCATTGTTCCAACATTGTTACAACTGCTGTGGTCATCTCATTCTCCCACAGCAATATCATAGCTCTGGACTACATGATGCTACTTTAAAATATTTGCATTTAAAAGAATGACTTAGAACTTCAGATAAAATTAGAATCTTAGATAAGCATCTTTACAATCATCAAATATAATATTCTCATTTAAAGATTTTAAACTGTTTTCCTCCAGTTTTGTTTAATTGAATTAATGGCTTCCTGGCCAATATATTATTGTATATATAGATGAAAAATATGAATTGGGGTCAGCTAGAGATCAGATGAAGGAATGAAAAAGGTGAACTGTGATTGAAAGATTGTCCTCCAAGGTACTGGAACATTGGTGGTGATTGTAGGTCATGGGGATGAGGAAGACTGAGGAAGTCAAGAAAGGGAGGAGGTTGAGGAGGGCAACAAATATATTTAATCAGCTTGATGATTCCAATTTTAACTTGGCACAATCTTATTTTATCCTCTATACCTGTCCATTTCTAGGTGTTTGAAATGTCAAATTCCTTGGAAGGAACCTGAGGCCTCTGGAAGAATGCTTCATTTAGAATTCAGAGTCCATGGGGATTGCAAATGAAGACATGGTTCATGATTGTTGGAAATTCACAATCAAATTGGGAGACAGAACTAATACAAAGAGAAGACAATTTATTGCTAAAAAGTAAAGTTAACCTAAAGTGCTCCAGAATTATTGCATTCAAAATATACCTTACAGTTTTAACATTTCAAAGGCCACTTTGGAGACAGAGGCTACTACCAGTCACTTCATTTGGGCACTGATATTTCAACCAATCTAGTAGTATTTTTTCCTGTTTTACATATTGAGTTACCACCCAAGATTGCATTTAAAGAAAAAGAGACAGTCACAAAAATCTTGCAAACAAACATTTTGAAAGCCTATGGAAAAGGTGGTATTTGAAGTAAAGGCTAGAAAGTTAGGTAATACAAATGTCATAATTCATTTTCTACGTTTTCTTCATGATACAAATGCAATAGAAGATTTTTTGGGTAAATATGTATCTTTTAATAGGAATATCATAATTTTAAAAACAACCACATTTTCATATTAAAGACAGCAATGCCTTCATTTTAATAGAAAATGTCTTTTATGTTATGTTCTTAGGCTTTATGGAAATTGAGTTTACACATATGCAGCTTCTGTCTTTCTCTCTCTCATATATTCAAAGTTCCCTTTTGTGGTTTCTCTTTTATACAAGTTGAATGTTAGATATAATAGTTTCTCTTTTATACAAGTTGAATGTTAGATATAATAAGATAAAAGAGATCTTCAGTGAAAAATTTTTTTTATTTTTTTAGCCATCCTCTCTATTTGACCACAACAAGAGTAATGAAATCAATTTTTAGTGGAATTCCAAAACTCTGGCAGCCAATATAATACGCTCTCTGAGATCAGCAGATGCTATCCTTCACTTGTTCTCATTTTCTATTTCACTTTGTACCTCTTGGTTGTTGATGAGCTGAATCCTAAGTGTCAATTTGGAAATCTGCTTTTCATCTTGAGTGTTCCAATATAAGAGCAGTTACTTTGGAGAGAGAAGTGCTTACTCTATTGAATGCAGATGGTCAGTCACCACTCTCATACTTTATTTGAACAGTTTTCCTGAAATATTATTTTAAAATACCATTTTATTTAACTAATATTTTTTTAAATTAAGACTTTAGAGAAGTTTTAGATTCACAGGAAAACTGAGAAGATACAGAGGATTCCTATGCACGTCCAGCTCCCACGCATGAATAGCCCCCCATCCCCATTATCAACATCACCCACCAGAGTGGTTCATGTATTACAACTGATGAAACTACAGTGACACATCATAATAACCCAAAGTCCATAGTTTATATAAGGCTTCACTTTTGGCCTAGAACGTTCTATGGGTTTGAACAGATGTATAATGACATGTACCCATCATTATAATAAATTACAGAGTATTTTCATGGCCTTAAAAATGCTCTGTCTCCATCTATTCATTCATCTTCCCTTCCCCCAAACCTTGGCAACTACTTATCTTTTTGTTGTCCCTATAGTTTTGCCTTTTCTGGGTTATCATATAATTGAAATCATATAGCAGATTGGCTTTGTTTTTTCACTTAGTGGTATGTGTTTCAGGCTCCTCCATGTATTTCCATGGCTTGATAGCTCATTTCTTTTGAGCACTGGACAATATTCCATTTTCTAAATATACAACACCTTATATATCTATTCACCTATTGAAGGACATCTTGGCTGCTTCCAAGTTTTGGTAATTATGAACAAAGTTGATATAAACATGTATGTGCATTTTTGTTTGTTTTTATATATGGACATAAGTTTTCAACTCCTTTGGATAAATACCAAGAAACACCATTGTTGAAATTGTCTGGTAAGAGTGTGTTCAGTCTGGTAGAAAACCATTAAACTGTTTTCAAAGCAGTTTTACTATTTTGCATTTTCCCTCACCAATGCATGAGAGTTCTCATTGCTTCATTACCTAGCCAGTATTTGGTGTTATCAAAGTTCCAGATTTTGGCCATTCTAATAGGAGTATAGTGGTATGTCATTGTTCTTTTAATTTGCATAAAGTGGTGCATCTTTTCACTTGCTTATTTGCCATCTGTGTATCTTCTTTTGAGAGGTGTCTGTTAAGATCTTTGGCTGATTTTTTAATCAGATTGTTTGTTTTCTAAGTGTTGACTTTTTAAAGTTTATTTATTTATTTTGAGAGAGAGAGAGCAAGGAGGGAGGAGCAGAGAGAGAAACAGAGAGAGAGAGATTCCCAAGTTGGCTGCACAATGTCAACACAGAGTCCTGTGCAGGGCTTGATGCCAGGCCTGATGTGGGGCTCAAACTTACAAACCACGAGATCATGACCTGAGCTGAAATCAAGAATGGGACACTTAATTGACTGAGCCACCCCGGTGTCCCTCTTATTGTTGACTTTTAAGAGTTCTTTGTGTATTTAGGATAACTGTCCTTTTTCAGATGTATCTTTTACAAATATTTTCTCCCAATCTGTGGTTCGTTTTCTCATTCTTATGACATTGTCTTTCACAGAACATATGCCTTTAATTTTAGTGAAGTGTAGCTTATCAATTATCCCTTTTATGAATTGTCCCTTTGGTGATGCATCTAATATGCATTTAGCACATACCAAATGTCATCTAGGTTTTCTCCTATGTATATCTTCTAGGTATTTTATAGTTTTGCTTTTACATTGAGATCTGTGATCCACTTTCTTAGGGTTAATTTTTGTGGAGCGTATAAGGTCTGTTTCTCTATTATTTTTTTACATGTAAATACCCAGTTTTTCCTATGCCATTTGTCAAAAGAATTATTCTTACTCCATTTTTATTACCTCTGTTCCTTTGTCAAAGATCAATTCACTATATTTATGTGCTCTATTTCTGGGTTCTCTATTTCTGGGTCTGTTCCATTGCTACGTCTGTTTTCTTTTCCTAATACTTGTCTATTGTAATGACTATAACTTTATAGTTAAGTCTGGAGTCCAGTAGTATCAGTCCTTCGAATTTGTATTTCTCATGTTTGTTATTCTGGGTCCTTGCCTTTTCATATAAACTTTAGAATCAGATTTTCAATTTTGAAAAGAAAGAACTATCTGGGATTTTGATCAGGGTTGCATTGAATTTTGGGCCTGAATTGGGAAGAACTAACGTCATAACAATATTGAGTCTTCCAATCCATAAATATGAAATATCTCTCCCTGTATTTAGTTTTTCTAAATCTTTCATCAGAATTTTGAGTATTCTTCATATTCTTTATATAAATATATATATACATAAACATATATATATATAAATATACATATCAACATTGCAACCTTGCATATATATATATATATATATATATGCAACACACAATAATATCTTATTAGTCTCAGGGGTTATTTTGTCATTTTGTAAATTTTCTACATAGGTAATTATGTTATCCAGAATAAACAGTTTTATTTTTTTCTTCTCAATTTATCTAACTTTGTTTCCTTTTCTTATCTTACTGAATTAGTTAGAATATCCAGTGTGATATGGAAAAGTAGTGGTGAGGGGAAATTCTTTCCTTGTACCTAATCTTAGTGGTAAAGATTTAAGTTTCTCACCATTAAGTATAATGTTATTAACTTAGTTACTTTTTAATTCATCTGTTATTCTAGGTCAATAAAAATCTGAGAAGTTGAAAATTGAAAACAAACTTACCAAATATCTACTTATTTACCTTATTCATTTATTATATTATATTTACTATATTAACTCTAATTTTAATGACATAATTTAAAAATAATCTTTTTGATTTAAGAATAGATGTATTTGTACATATCAAAACCACACTGAGATACCACCTCACCCAATCAGAGTGGCTAAAATGAACAACTCAAGAGACTACAGATGCTGGCGAGGATGTGGAGAAACGGGCACCCTCCTACACTGTTGGTGGGAATGTAAACTGGTACAGCCACTCTGGAAAACAGTGTGGAGATTCCTCAAAAAACT
>CM053573.1:31819921-31877102 GCA_028646485.1 Cryptoprocta ferox
TTTTTTTTGATAAATATTGTTTATCTCAAACCAACAGACTTAAATTAATTTAAATACCGAATAAGTTTTACTTGAGCACACGTAAGACACTTTGTTTCCCATAGTTAATTTTGACCTGGAAAGTTGGTGGGGAAATCTGATTTCTGTGTTTTTTTGCTACAACACCTAGGGCAGGGGGAGGAATTGATGTTGCCTGAGGTCTTGAGGAGTCAGTTATGCAGGCCACTCCTCCCTCCCCGCAAGGAAGGGCAAAAGGGGAGAGGTGCCAGCAGAAGGCAGAGAGAGAGATTTCCCAGTTTTAAATTTAGCCGTTAACCCGGGAAATGAATGAGGGAAGAGCCCTCACATCTACTAGGCAGAAGAACAAAGTGAATTAGCATCCCCTTCAGTCTGATTTTATCTCAGCCAGACCAATAAGGTCTCCTTCTCTGTACAGTCCCAACCCCATAATGTTCCTGTGAAGCAGTGTCACAAAGACAGACAAAGGGGTAGGGGTGCCCCCTCTAATGAGGAGACCAGTCAGATGCCCATCTGGCCGTGTCCAGAAGGAACTTAGGTGACGCTTAGCCATAGTGGTCTCAGCTTTGTGACTTTTGATCGGAAACTATTCCAATGCCGCCATAGACTGTATGTCGTTCACCATGGAATCGCAGACGGGCCCACTCAGACTCCGTAGGCTTTTTGGGACCTTAAGCATGCCCACCCATGGAGCCACAGAATCGAACTCGGCATGCAAGCCAGACCAAGTCTCACATTCACACTCACATACACACCAGAGGTTATTACATTCCCTCCCATAGAATGACAATGACAACTGGACAAAACAGGTACAGAAGTGGCCACAAAACAGGTTTGCAGGTTTACTGAAGGGCCTGACCGATGTCTTGGTGCAGTCCTGGGGTGGTAAGTAATGCTGCGTCCAGCCTTCCACTTAATACTCCAGACAAAAGCACATGTGCATTTAGAGTTAAACTGACTTACCTTCGGAGGTTCAGACAGGTGACTCTCAGATTACTAGGACCATTTTCAGGGTGGCAAGAAAGACAAGAGTGTCTCCCTGGCTCCCAAGACCTAGATGTCCATGGAAGTGAAGTTTGCTCCTTGACCTCGAGGGTGGGAGGATGAGGCAAGGAGGCATACCGCACCCAAGTTACTGCAGAAACAGGAGGGGGAGGGGAAGGCAGAAGAGGCAATGTTAAGATTATAGGAGCCCTCTGGGGGCCAGTCAATCTCAGAGAATGTCGGCCAATCCAGCTGGTAGTGTGTCCGCAGTCAGGATGGCTTTAGGTCAAAGCCATAGTTCTTTCCTCTTTTCCTGAAACCAGAGAAGTTATTTAACATGCATTAAAGAGGAGAACAAGGCTTAGATGGGGACTGACCCATGACGGGGGTTAAACAGTGGGTCATATCAGACATAAAGATAGGTTAGCAAGAAATGTTTAACAGGTTAACAGGACACACAAAGCAGAACAAATGGTCGGGGTGATCAAGCCCAACACTCTTCTACCTATTTTGAAGTAAAGAATAAGGCACCATTTCATTGAAGAGATTGTAAGCATCTAGGACTGCAAAATAAATCCGTATTTGTTTAGTACCAATAATTTGTTTTGCATTTGTTGAATATGTGGATTGTTTAGATTTCCATGTGATAAATATGCATGAACACACTTGCTTTCTAGTAACATTTTTCACATTTATACAACTACTATTTTATAAAGCTTAGAGTGCTTACCAACCCTAGCAAATATTGTAATACATTCTTAGGTCATTCCTGGTTAGCTGAAGAAAATATTGAGGATTTTCACTGTTAAATTAATTAAAAGAGGAGGCCATTAGACTAATGTGGCCCTAATGCTCGCAGCCAACCTAAGCAAACCAAAATCCGAGCCTGCAATTGCCCAGGGTTACAAAATCAAAACGTTAAGGACGAACAATTGGAAACAGCTAATGAGGCTTTAAGTTACAGCCAAATAATTTCCTTTCCTTGTTTGCATATCTTTTTTGTAAGTCTTTCCCGTGGCTCATGTCCAACGACCCTCCTAACCACTTTATCTTTTGCTTTGCCCAATTTGAATAGAATGTTACTCAGAAAATTTAAAAAATTTTAATAGGCCTCAGTTTATTCTTTTAACACTATTCACAAAATATCATATATCCAACATTTATTTGACAATCAATTATTTTGAATTTATAGTGCATTTTTATATTGGAAAAATCCTTGAAAATAAAGAACAGTTTCTCAGGTTTATCTGCCAAAGCCTGTTTAGCAAATAGTAACTCCAAAATGATTTACATTTGCAATGAAACAGCAGGAAAATTAAGTATGCATACAAATACTCCAAAACATGAACATGCACAGATACCTTTGGAAAAGCAAAAATAAATTAACATATTTAAATGGGCAAGATATGAAATTGGACTGGAGTTGAATTAAGGAATTACTTGTTGCAAGTAATAAATGATTCATAATTACAATAAGATGCCAATGAGCAGAGGCATATAGCCATTTATAGGGAGCATGGAATTAATTTAGGAGAGCAGAAAAAAATAGGAAAAACAGGTAACAAATTTATTGTGAGCAATTTTTTTAAGCTTTATTTATTTATTTGTTTATTTATTTATTTTGAACAGAATGAGAGCAAGAGAGCATGAAGTGGGGGAGAGGGAAAGAGAAAGAGACTCTCAAGCAGTCTCCATGCTTAGCATCGCAGAGCCCAATTGGGGCTTGATCTCATGAGCATGGGCTCATTTCCTGAGCTGAAATCAAGAGTTGGATGCTTAACGAACTGAGCCACCCAGAAGACCCTTATTGTGAGCAATTCTCAATTATAAACTAATTATTATGGGCATTTTTAGGTGCACACTAGATAGGAAGTTCTACATTTTCACTTGGGGGTGACATTACTAAAGTCAGATCAATAGTGTTTGTGATTTGTAAGAAGTGGATTTGTAAGAAGTTGAGATAGATGATTTCCACAGAGATAGGCACCATATGTAGAGGTATAGTTTAGCAAATGGAAGCAAAAAATTCGGTGAGAAATAAAGAATTTATATATATATATATACACACACATATATATACACATATATGTGAATTTATCTATATATAGAATTTATAGATATAAATGTAAAGAAAAAAATTATATATATATATCACCCAAAGAAGAACTAAGTCAACCTTGGCCCAAGGAGCTTTAGAAGATTTTGTACCTGAAAAATATTAAAAGCTACAAAAGGAGTTAGATTGGGTGAGTAAAAGAAATGAATTCAGTGTAGCTGTGTCGAGTTTAAAGGGGTCATGATAATTACAGTTGAAGTGTCTAGAGAGAGAGATGAGGACTGATGGAGAATTGTAATTAGATATTTTAACAGCAAATGGGGATACATTTAATCTACTTCAAATTGTGTGTCTTCATTACAAAGGTACACATTCTAATGAGCATCTGAGAAAGTTTCAACAAACAGGACTCTACAGAACAATTACCAGAAGGTCATTGTGGACTCAAGGCAGCTCTAGGGGCTTCAACTAAAGGAGTCTATGTGCAGTCTTATCCAATCAGCTGTGGCTAGGAGGAAGAGAGTGCTGTAATTTTCTGAACATGTACTCTTAGGATGTTCACCCTGAGGGATTCTCTGGGTAGGATAGTAGACCACAGAATGGGCTGCCTGAGTTATTAGGCTATAGTAGAAAGGATTCTATGTGACTTACCAAATATTTCATTTTCATCCTGTGTACATAGCTCACCTATATTGTCCTACTTCCTGGACAATTTGATAGGCTTCGTGATTAAGTTCAGAGCAATGAAATTTGCATTGTAGAGGTATTTGCCACATTTGGTCCTAATGCCTTATACCTCCTCTATAGTCCTTCTAATTTATCTCCTCTCCATCTATTACCAGGATGATGTCAGGGGAATCTTAAAGCCACGTACTAAAGATGGCATGAAGAGAATCATCACTTGGGTTAAAGCAACTGAAACCAATAAGTGAAAAATAAACTTTTACTATAGAAAGCCACTGAAATTTAAGGGCTTGCTGTAGCAGGTAACATTAATTATCCTGACATATTTATACAATGGCATATATACTATGGTTTTTTTCCATAAGCTATAAAAGGAAACAAATTTTTAGGGGAAAAACTACCTACCATGAAAAGGAAAATTTATTTGTTTTGATTTGACTAGTGAGAATCATTTTATTTCTAAATATTATATATATATTATATATACTGTTTGCTAAATTTAACTGTAAATATTTTTTTTTTTTTTTTTTTTACTGAACATCGTTCACATAGATGTATGTTTTCTTTCTGAGCTACTTATTTATCTCCTTAGATCTTGTAAATGCTTAAGGTCTATCTAAGTTTCTCCCAAATCAGAGCCTGATTCAAGAACTTGGGTGTAAATATATTCTTTGGATAATGATCCCCCAAAGAAGGAAATGTAATCAGAAATGAGATAAAACTAAAAGTATGCTGCTGAGCTAGTTGCTTCTGTGGCCACTTGGGTTTGCTACCATTTGGGGCCCTCTGAGAAATCTGTACAATGTGTCTTTGGATTATTCCCTTGAAGGAATAGGAAATGGGAGTATTTAGCCACTGAGGACCCTTTCCTCATTGACTGAGGGTTTTCCCCAAGGTGGAAATTCACTCACACATCAAGGCTGCCCTTTGCCAGGTTTAAGTCATCTCTTATTGCTTTAGAGAAAACCCTTTATATAGGAAAATAAAAGATTCAAAAGATATTTGAGGTGAAATGTGAGCAGCATGCACAGAAACTGTCAACCAAATTGCAAGGATTGTCATATCCAAGCTCCAAGGAGTCATCCCATATCCCTATTATATTTTTCCCCACCTTGTTCCTATATCTTTAAGATCCATTCCCAATTATATTTTCCCTTTCCTACTGGAACATATTCTGAAATTCTTTTAGTGAATAAAATATTTCCTCTAGGAAAGGACCATAATTCCCTGCTTGGGCTATGCTGAACCCTGATCAAAGTTATTTTTAGACATCACAAGGGGAAATATGTATGAATTTGAGAAGACATTTCATCTTGCAAGGCATCTGACTCAGTTGAAGTCTTAGCACTGACTCCGTAAAAGTAGACTTCATAATACTTAGAAGAGTGAGGAAGCTGCCTTTATTGGTTTGGAGGATTCAGGGTATTTCACCCACATGCTGCCATCTCAGCTTGTAGCGTTTCACATCTATCCTGCTTACTTTTCAGTGATGAAGTCCTTGTCATAATAGAGGAGTTAACCAGTCTCAGGATCCCATTCAGAGGATCTGACTTATAGCGCCACTGTCAATAGAAACTGTATTCATGTGGGTTCCCCTAAAATAAGGCCTGTGACAAGGACCTATGTACAAGTGGTTGCTTGGGGAAAGGATTCCAAGAAGGAGAAGTGAGGGATTGGAAATAATGAGGGGAGGCAAAATGAAAAACCAGTAAAGCTGCATTATTTATTTGGTTACTCCTCTTGGCACCTGGAGTTCAATCCTCCTAGAAACACCCTGAAGAACCTAGTACAATGCGCCTCACTATTTCCCATCTGAAGGAGGAGAGACTGTGGCATTTTATGTTAGCTCCTGATCTTTATTTGTTGATCATTGTTTCTGGGAAATTTGGAAATTCAGTTATCATGGGCTCTCTCTTAGGTTGTGCCAACTCATCGCTTTGAAGAAAGACCAAAGCAGAATAGCAGAGAAAGAAGAGAAGAGTGGTGGGAGTAGGGAGCGAGAACTTGAAAGAGTGCATAACTATCTTTGAAAACAGATAAATGGGAGATAAAGGAATATGGTATGGGCACAGCTGCTAAAATACGGGTTTAGGAAAAGGTGACATTGGATAGATCTTATGTAGAAGTTCCCCAAATGAAGACTTGTGTTTGGAAAGAGGCAGATAGAGCAATGGTATACTTTGAACTGATTACTGAGACTAACCGAAAATCAAGGATTCCCATTGTTTGTCACTGTAGACAGAACTTAACCAAGAGCTGTATGCCTGTTTCCCTCCATCTGGGATAGATATTAGAGGTAAGGGAGTTGCTTTAGCAAAGTTTACTGAGAATTGACTAAAATTAATTTTGACATCTAAGTAGACCTGGAGCTGCCAATAGAAACCAAATTTCATCTTTGAAATATAAAGAGAACTATATCCCTTGCACTCTGATGGATGGATAGTTATAACCACTTTATATTGTTGGGTCCTTCTGAACTTTCAAAGAATCCTCTTATAGAATATAACTGCAACAGTGGCCATTTAAAAGCCCAATACTTGAATTAAAGGCAATTCACCTTGAAACAAGGGCTATAACCCTGTAAAAAAGATGATGTGCAGAGATGAGGTGCACTCTCAAAAGTCATTTGTGGTTTTAACAATACCAATAGACTGTGATGAGACTCAGTATGGGGAAGTACTATAGAAAGCTTTAAACTATTTATGGATTCAGGTAGCACATAAAGGGAAGAAAAAAGTCAAACGCAACTTTGTTAATGTATTGAAAGGTTTAAGTCATCTGACTTCTAGAGTCAGAAAATAGGAAATAACAGGGAAGAATGAAGGATGTGATTTTTAAAATCACTATGCTATAGACAGAATTTTTATGCTCCCTCAAAACTCATATGTTGAAACCTAATCCTCAAGGTGATGCTATTAGCATATGGGACTTTTGTGAGTTAATCAGACTATGAAAATAAAGCACTCATGAATGGGATGAGTGCTCTTATAAGGAGACTCCCTTGCCCTTTCCACCATGTGGAAGTACAGCAAGAAGATGGTCTGCTATGCACCAGATAGCAGGCTCTCACCAGACATTGAATAAAATGGAACCTTGATCTTGGACTTTCCAGACTCCATAACTATGAGAAATAAAGTTCTGTTATAAGCCACCAAGGACATGATATTCTATTCTGGGAACCTGAATGGACTAAGACACACTATATTAAAAAACTAAGTTTCAACAAGAACCTAAACTTTTCCTATGGGGTAACGTTCTCAGAATCTGCTCAAATCACCAAGGCAGAGCCATCCATACATTGCCAAGCTGTGGCATTTCTTGATGTGCTACACTTCAGTGTGACACAGATTCATTAACCAAAACTACTTGTAGAGAACCATAGAATTAGAGGGAGAGACTGCATTGAAGGATGTTGGTTCCTCCAACCAGATCTCATTTACTAGCATTTGTAGTCTATCCCCAACTGCTGGGAATTGTTACCCCTTCTCTGAAGAATTACCCATGATCAAATACATGAGGCTGGAGAAGTCCTACTCTCTTTCCTCAAGGTAGACTCTCTGGAAAAATTTGTACTCCAGAGATTTTTCCCTGTGAGATTAGACATAATTTGGTATTCAGTTGAGGCCACATTCTTGCTTAGCTTTTCCCTCACCTCATATTATGTCCTTTACTCTTTCTGGAGGACATTCACAATAAATAACTTAAATATTATGCTCAGTCTTAAGCTGTAATTTAAGGAAACCCAACCTAAGAGACACCTCCAAGGCTGGCTGCATAAACACATAACCTATGTGGTCTCATAGGTCCTTAATGTTCTGCTGTTGTCTTGAAATTCTAAATTTCTTTTTTTTTAGCTTTTTAAAATTTATTTATTTATTTTAAGAGAGAGAGAGAGAGAGAGAGAGAAAACAAGGGAGGGACAGAGAGAGGGAGATAGAGAGAATTCCAAGCAGGCTCTACAACAACAGCATAGAGCACAACATGAGGCTTGAACCATGAGTTCATGACCTAGGCCAAAACCAAGAGTCAAGTATTCAACAGACTGAGCCATCCAGGCACCCTGAAATTCTAAATTTCTAAACAAAGAGTCTGTAATTTTCATTTTCACTCAGCTCTGCTGACACCAAACTTTAAAGTCTTATAACATTCAATAAAGTTCTACACATGGAACAAATCAAGATATTATCTAAGAGTTAGGAGTATTTCAAGTTTTTTTCTCACTTGATATTAAATAAAACAAACAGCTTAAAATAAGCAGTACTCAGAAAACCCCTCGAATTGTAACACAGAGGTATAAAGTAAGAATTGGGACACCTTAGGAATCTGAGGAAACACTATGGGACTACAAGGTTGACATGTTACTTGGCATCATTTTGCCAAGCTAGCCTTATAGAGACATCTAAAATCTAGAAACTCTTGGGAGGAAGAATCCATGTTTGGATAGTTTGGTTGGGGCCCTAGTCTTGATTGCCTCCCACCACTAACACAAAGAAAGAGTGTTATTTAATGGGGCTTGTTATTTAATGGGGCTGTGTACTCCTTATCCCAGCCCAAGGTAGGTTCTACATTAAAAGGGTATAAATGGGGCATGTGGGTGGCTCTGTTCATTGAGCATCTAACTGCACCTAGGATCATGATATCAGGGTTCATGAGTTCAAGTCCCACATTGGGCTTGCTGCTGTCAAGCTACCAGTGCAGAGTCCACTTTGGATGCTCTGTACCCTGCTTGAGATCACTCAAAAATAAACATTAAAAATAAAATCTTGAAAAAAAGATATCAAACTTTCTCAAGAGAAATAACCATACTTGAGTTAACACAGCTCTTCCTAGAAGAAAAGTTATCAACCTTAGATAGAAAAGTAGGAACTTCAACCAATAAGGAGAATTAATAAACATAATTCAGAGAACCTTAGATAAAAGGCTCACTTTATAGTTAATGCACTGTATTGCATTGAGAATTTGCATCTCAGAGTACCTAAATAAAGTCATTAGTATAGCTCCCCCATTTTGTTCTTGGAGATGGGGATATGGAGATAAGTATAATTACTCAATGGAGAAACACAGATTCACAGATTTATCAGAAAGGCAAGGTGGAGAAATACAAGAAGATGCTATTTTTGTCTATGAACTCTCTACCCCACTACCATTCTTTGTATCTCTGAGTCTCTGAGCTTCCTTATGGTCCAGGGTACTAAAAAGTATTCTAACTTTGCCATTCTGGGGATGGGATAAAGACATTTCCAGATTGCAGATATTTAAATACTTAAAAAGAAGTGTGAATTCATTTTATTAAATACAATTTAACTTCATTTCTGCAACAGAATCTATAGACCTTACCATCAAATGCTACAGAAAATGTAAGATAAGAATGAAAAAGGACCTGTAAGACTTCCATTCAATCAGGGGAGAGATCTAAGCCCTGCATATGCACAAATGAGGTAAGCCTTGAATTGCTTGTTGTCCAGTTTCTCAACAAAGGCTCACTGAGATCATTTATATATGAATATGACAGGCTAAAGAGCATGCTGGTCATCCAAAGCTAATCTATATATCAAGTTTAAGATTGCCTGTTTTAATGGAAAAGATGTGATGGCTCTGTCATTCACTGACTGTAGTAAAAAGTGATAATAACACTTTACAGGTGTAATGGAAGTTAGAGATAATGCATGTGATATGCTGACCCCATTCTTGGTTCACACAGAAGCTCAAAAAAAAAAATGATACTGTGACTTTCATCACTAGAAAATTATATCCTATTCATCAGTTGCTTAGTCTCCAGAGAATGCATTCATTAAGCAATGTTTTAATATTTTGATAAACATTTTTATCAAGGATTTTCATTAACATTTTTTATAAGAATTCCATATCTTCTGAAAAACTAAGGTTAAAGACAGTGTCCATTATGTTGTTGTGTTCAATAACTCCAAGTCGATGATCCATGATAAATTGTTTTGAGATTAGCATCAAAAAATGGTTTCCTATTTTTATTTTAATGTAATCAGTGAAAATCACTTTTTATTCCTCCCTCCCTCCCTTCCTTCTTCCTTCCTTCCTTCCTTTCTTCCTTCCTTCCTTCCTTCCTTCCTTCCTTCCTTCCTTCTCTCTTTCTCTCCCTCCTTCCCTCCTTTTTTCCCTCCCTCCCTCCTTCCCAATCTTCTTTCCTTCTTTTTTGATTGCCAGGGATCTAAGGACTAAACTAAATATATTAGTACTTTTTCCTCCTGTGTTCCTTTCCCTCCCTCTATAAGTTTTAGATTTTGGCTTTTATTTTCATTTTAAACCTTATTTGAAATGTATATGTTATCATTACTATAGTATTGCACTGTGGTTATTGCTACTACTACCTCATATAGCAATTTGTCAGACACAGCTTTAACATCAGTATATAATATGGCCAGTGTGTTTATTATCAGCCTCAGTTTAGAAGTGAGGAAATTGAGGCTCAAGAAGTAACTTGAACAATAGGTGAAGTAAAGTCATATATTCTGTCTTTAAATCCTGGGTTATTTTTATACAATCACAGATATATACTAGAAGTAGACTTGGCATAAACTATTAATGTTTTGCACAGTATAAGGGCAATATTTTCTTCTATTTTTTTTTTGTTGTTGTTAGTAACATTTGGCCCAGATGTGATCTCTTCACATGACTTGTAAAAATTGTTTTTTGTTTGTTGGTATGTTTTTAATTTGTTCTCCAGCATCATGCAATTGTTGTAGTGACTAATGCATTCTGCGTGTAAAGTTGGTTGATAATCCCATGTGAAGTATTTAGCACAGACATTGGCACCTGATAAAACTGCAATAAATATATCATTACTTGACACTACCTTGGGTGTGTTACTAAGCTCATAATATGCCTGTTTTTAAATGAATTTGGGTTGAACTTTGTTCCCTCATTAATCTCACAGCAGTTGAATTAGGCAGATGATTATCCCTGTTGTCCATATCAAGAAATTAGAAAAGCCAATACTTTGATAGGTTATTCCAATAAAAACAGTCACCAGTTACTATATATCAAAAAAGGAAGACAACGCTGTGTAAACATCATCACTTCCAATCCTTGCAAAAAGAATGCTGTGAGATAACATATATTGTCTGAATTTTCAGAGGAGGGAATGAAAAGAAAATAAATGATTTATTCAACATACTTCAGAGCCCAGACTCCTGAACTATCCTAAGCTCTGCCTCGTCTTTTCCTCTCCTACTTTCCCCTCCTTTTCTCCTCATCACTTTTTAAGACACTGACATTGAGATATCATCTACATACCATGAAATTCACCCATTTAAAGGATAGAGTTGAACTTCTTTGGTGTATCCAGAGTTGTGTGATCATCACCACAACCTAAGTTTAGAACATTTTGTATCATCTCCCTAATATATCCGTACCCACTAGCAGTCATCCCTCATTCCCTCCCATCCTCTCCCCAGCTTTAACCAACTAATAATCTACGTTCTGTCTTTATAGATTGAACTCTCTGGATATTTCATAAGAGTAGTTTCTTGCAATATTTACTCTTTTGTGTTGGGCTCCTTTCACTTAGTATAATGTTTTCAAGGTTCATTCCTATTGTAGCATGTATAAGAATTTCACTTTCTTTTTATGGAAAGCAGTTTGGCAGATTCTCAAATTGATAAATATAGGGTTGCTATAAGAGCTGACAATTCCATTTTTAGGTATATATACAAAAGAATTGAAAATATACTTGCATACAAAACCTTGCACACACACATTCAAAGCAATATCATCTATAATCACCAAAAAGTGGAAACAACTCAAATGTCCATCACCTGATGAACAGATAAACAAACTGTGTTCAAGGCATGAAACAGAGGCTTTAACATCTGCCACCCACACTGCAAATTTCTTGCACCTGCCTGGTGGTTTTTATTTCATTACTCTTCAAAAGCATGATGCTTTGGATAGTTTCCTGCCCAGAATTCTTCTAGCTATTACTTGTGTTTTGTTCTATCATTGTTATTCACTCCTCAACTTACTTCATTCTGGTCTTTGCTATATGGCCAAATATGATCTATAACATTCTTTTTGTTATTTCATTTAAGAGCCCAGTTTCAGTAAATAACTTTCTTGTCTCATTAACGTAATTCTATGCATCTTCTATAGTGACCTCCTTTACAAAATAATCCCTCTCATTGGTTTAGTTGGCACAATTCACACAACTACCGAGCCAAAAATTTACTGACAAACTCCAGATGTGTGTTTTCATCTTTCTATTGGATCACTTGGTGTTTGTTTTTTAGATGGCCCTTATTTCTGTGAAGAACTAGCTCTATAAATGGCAGTACTATCTATTATGTTTTTAAAATAGAAAACTAAGAGTGGTGTATGTTTACCTCCTCTTCTCATTTCTCTCACACCACCCACTTAATATCCAATTTTGTTGTTTCTAATCTACAAGTATCTTTTGAGTTCACCACTTAAATTTATTTATTTCCTTCCATATGCCACCCACTTAGTGAAAGCCACAGTGATCCCTAACTTAGACAAATACAACAGCATCTAACTGACATTGATCCTCACCTAAATGGATCTCCTGTGTGAATTGTTGCCCCACACTCACCCTTACCTAATCTATTGTAGACACTTCAGTATAAATAAACTTTTAAATAATTATTTTTTCACATCACTTTTCTGCTTACCCTTATCCTTTAGATAAATTCTATAATCCCTTCCATAACTTACACAGCACATGATTACGAACCTGACTATTCTCCAACCTCATTATTTTCAACATTCCTCAATGCTTCCTCCAGCAATAGCTATTACTACTTTCTTTTTCTCTGTCTCTCTCTTTTGTTTGTCTCATGGAATAGAAACATGCTCTCTCTCAGCTATATAAACCCCAACCTCTTTTCCTTCCGCGAATAATCTTTTCCTTTCTCCACTAAGTCAGACTTCCTCCTTTCCTAAGACAGACCTTCCTTTATCTGAAAGATTCTATTAGCTCCTATCATTATATGCATTTGTAGTTCTCTGCACTTCCTCTTTCATACACTTGCAATTATATGTTTACATCTTTTCCTCTACACTGATGATATACACCATGAGGGAAAGAAAACATGTCTATTGTGTTCCTAGTTACGTCTTCAGCATCTACCACAATCCTTTGTGAACCCTGGGTACACAGTATGGTCAGTGGGGTGAATGAATAGGTTATAATGACTACAGACAGTTTCATCATCATTGTCATTAATAATAGAGAAAATTAATCATTGTTACTATCAATACAAGCAACTACTCATAGTCAAAGGGAAAAGACAGGCAAACCTGAAGCAGCGACAGAATTTTCAATGAGTCTTTCCTTCAGGTTTCATCTATATTTCTTTTTCATGCTTAGGCATCTTAAGATTATATTCACAAAATTCAATATTTTTTAAAGTTCTTATTTAAATTCTAGTTGGTTAGCACACAGTGTAATATTAGTTTCAGGTGTGCAATTTAGAAATTCAACACTTACATACAACACCTGGTGCTCATCGCAAGTATACACCTTATTCCCCTTCACCTACTTAATCCATCCTCCTCCACAAAATTCAATATTTTTAAACATTTAAAATAGGCCAGACAATTCAGAAAACAAATTGAGAAATAAAATAATTATAATTCCTCATTGTATGGTCATTAGATGGTCAGAAAAGCTGAATAAACTAAGGAAAATAATGCTTTTTGAAGGTGCATTTCAAAGCTCAAGTTAAATGATAGGAAAAAAGTACACTCACAAAGAATAGTTAGTTGAGTTTGGGGGAAAACAGGTTTAGGGGTGCCTGAGTGGCTAAGTTAGTTAAGGGTTCAACTCTTAGTTTCGGCTCAAATCATGATCTTGGGGTTCGTGAGATCAAGTCTCATGTCTGGCTCTGTGCTGACGGTTTGGAGCCTGCTTGGGATTCTCTCTCTTCTTCTCTCTCTGCCCCTCCTCTGCTAATGCCCTCTCTCTCTCTCTCTTAAAATAAATAAATAAGCTTTAAAGAAAAAAAGTTTATTTATGTGTCCAACTAGTTTGAAATAAAATCTGTATTTACATTCCCATTATTTTTAAATGACAAAAAGTGTGATTTCTTCTAAAATCTGCCACTGCTGTTTTTTCTCCCAATCCTTTTCTCTTAGCTTTTTTAAAACAGTAACTGTTTCAAAAAATAAATAATTAGCATAATAGAAACAAACCTAACATGCTATGTTATTTAATGTCTATATTCACTGTATTTTTTCTAAGATCTAAACTCTTCATGCGACTTAAGAGCTGGTCTTTGAAAAGAAATCCTTAATATAACTTTTTTTTCCCCTAGAGATATATTAGTCACTCTAAGTTAAAAAAAATAAAGATTTTTTAAATCATTTTTTTATTTGCAGAGACTGATGTACTAAATAATCCAATTAAATATCTAGCGTGTGTAAGAGAGAAAGAGGTCCACCACTGAAATTTCTATTCTTATTTCCTACAGAGAAAATAGATATATTTCTTTTTCTTATTGAAGGTGATGTGAACCTGCCAGTGGCAAATTCTAGTGTATTTTCTATCTATATTAACTTTTACTGTCTTTAGGTAGAAGTACACTCTTAACACTATAGTCTTTCCTCCTTGAGCAAAAGTCAAAGTCAGAGCAAAGATAACTTTCAAAGGATCAAGAATCTTAAAATATAAAATTTAGTTTTAAAATAAAACATGTATTTCATATTTTACAACTTCAACAATAGTTATTCCAGAATAATAAATTTCCCTATCATGATCAGAACTTCCTTTTTTGACACTTGGCATTTCTTTGAAATTTTATTTTTTCATGTTTTTTTAAATCCTTTTAGCATACATAGAAAAACCTTGGATTGTGAGTAACATGTTCTGCGAGTGTTCTGCAAGATGAGAAACATTTCTAATACATTTTAACTTAATAAATGAGCAAGATCTTGCAATTCAGGTAGCATGTGATGCCAAACATCACATGATCATAGCGGAGCCAAAGGTTCTTGAAATTCGCCTTGATATACAAGTGCTTTGGATTATAAGCTTGTTTCTGGATCAAATTATATTAGCAAACCAAAGTTTTACTGTATTTTTTTCCTTCAGAGCTATTTATGTGTTTTTAAATTTATTTTAAGGGGGCAATCTAAGAAAAAATTAAATGTAATGTAGCATTATAGTTTTCTAAAAAAATGTACATGGTAAATCCTACATATATATAATGCTAGGTAAAGTGCTCAATAAAAATCACCACTCCTGAATTTTTCTTCTTATATTGGATATTTTTTAAGTGTTGCTGAAATTAAGGCAGAATATGAAAACTAATAGGCATTTTTCACTATTTCATTTATGTCACTTTGTTGGGTTGACAACGCATATTAAAAGAGCTTCTTCATAATTAATATTGAGTACAAATTATCCAAATTTATGGAGCAGTTAAATAAAACAAATTTGGGTAAGGAATAAAAGTCCAATTTTCAAAGAAGAATTTAAATAAAATTAGTTGGGGGATTTTTTTTCCACAGGAAGTTTTATTTGTAGTTTGTATCATTACATAACATTATTAACATTCTTAGCTTTAAAGCTGCATTATAATAAGCCATGATTTTAATAAACATCAATTGTCTCAATGCTTATTTGACAATTATATTAGATTTGCCCAAATTATTTAAAATATAATCTCAAAATGAGAAATACTATGTTTTTGATAGTGTTATACATTTTTTTGCTAGTGTAAAATGGATGGAAAAATTTTGCCAATGATAAAGAAGAAAATTGCTTTTAATTTTTGCTTCTAATAAAAAAGCAAAATGCTTTTAATTTTCATTATGTTTGGTACAGCTCCACTAACTTATCCATACTAATATGGATCAAAATATCAATCAATATAATAATCAAGATAGTAATAATTTTAGAGTTCTGATTGACTTTCTTAAAATACAGAGTATCACTGCTAGGAGAGAAAATCTTACAAGGTTTTAGGGAAAGTAATAGAAGTGAAAAATGTATTGGGAATTGAATATTCTTGGAATAGCAATCCAAATATGTAGTTGATATTTAATTATGAAGAATAATTCTTAGACTATTCCCAATTGCCGTATTCAAGTAGTAAAGCTTCTCATTATGCATTTGTTGTCTTTTCTCTAGCTCACAACCTAGAAGATAGATATTATAAAAAGAATATATAATCTAGTTATTTCATGTGTGTTTTTTTTTGTTTGTTTTTTTTTTTGTTTTTTTTTTTTGCTGTTGGTCTGGCGCAATTTACTTAAATAAATGAATTTAAGGAAAGCGATGATGATTTAGCAAAGGGCAATTATTCTTTATTGCAAAGTGCTGTACCATAATGCACTGTTCTCTTTATGAACTAGTTGTATGGTTATAAGACTAAATGGAATGCCGTTGTGTATTCCATCTTTTATCATGGCATGTTGTAAAAGAGGAATAGCAATCACAGATGAAAAAAAATGTCCCTTTCGTTTTTGAAGGAACTAATAGCACCCTTTGGAGTTGCTAATTGGCAAAAAGCTGCAACCACAGGCTTTCAAGGTAACGGTTACCATGGCAAATTTGCTTTGAAGTTGGCACTTGTGAATATTTGACTTAATTTTCTTTACAAGTTTGGGGACTGCATGAACAACATTGTCATTCTTCCACCGACAAATCATTTTTGAGAAGTCCAATAAATGATTGCCATCACAATACTTTTGGTTTTCTGTATAGAGGATTAATGAGATTATCACAAAAAGAGTTTTCTTATTGTTTTGTAGTAATTTTTAATCTCTATTCTTTCCATAGTATATAAGATCTGTAAAAAGACAGGGAAGGGGTCGCCTGGGTGGCTCAGTCGGCTAAGTGTCCGACTTCGGCTCAGGTCATGATCTCCTGGTCTGTGGGTTGGAGCCCTGAATCGGGTTGTGTGCTGGCAGCTCAGAGCCTGGAGCCTGTTTCAGATTCTATCTCCATCCCTCTCTCTGCCCCTCCCCCGCTCGTGCTCTGTCTCTTTCTGTCTCAAAAATAAATTTAAAAAATTAAAAAAAAAAAGATGAGAGAAAAAAATTTAAAGTCACCGTCTACTATTTACTGTGGAAGGAAGGGCCGATTCAAATTTCCCAAAAGTGGAAATATTAAATACCTAACTCAGAAACATAGTGTTTAATTGCTCGAGTCTTATAAATGGAGACCATTTATGAAAAGTCTGTGATCACGTAATAAGATTCATTTGAACATACTGATCTTATGTTTTCTCAAATTATCAAAAACCAAACAATGTGGTTTATAAATAAAGACAAAACATTGTATACCTATAAAGAATTATTTATATTTATATATTTATTACTTTTTAATCTTTATTTATTTTTGCGAGAGAAAGAGAGAGAGAGACAGAGTAAGAGTGGGGGAGGATCAAAGACGGAGACACAGAATCCAAAGCAGGCTCCTGTGCTGACAAGTCAGCCAGACATGGGGCTCGAACCTACAAACTGTGACTTCATGACCCAACCAGAATTTGGACGCTTAACCGACTGAGCTACCTGGGTGGCCCATTGATTAATAATATTTTAGCAATAAAACCATGTTATATTTCCTTCTTAAAATTTGTGTTTATCAATATCAATGAAATATGTGAAAATGGTGTTTATATAAAATAGACTCAGCATATATTTGAATAAGTAGAAATAGAGGAATGTCAAAAAAAGAATTTAAGAAAATAGCAAGTAGTGAAAAATTTAAGGGGGCATAAACTGCTGTCTTACATTAACTGTAATGTGGTCATGGAGTAAGACAGTATTTTGAAGCACACCTCTATGTGTTCTATTTCCTTCTTTCCTTGCACAGCTGCACTTTCATACTATATCTCAATAACAGCAACCAAATTAATATATTGAAATTTAAAAAGTCTAAATTAATCAGACTGAAAGAATAAACAAATATGAAAAGTTTATTAAACAGAGGCAATATTTGTATTAATAAAAACAAATGTACATAAGTGTAAGCATGTTACTGATTTTAAGATGCATTGTATCCTTAGATTAAAAATTAGATTGCCTAATATTTATAAGTGTTTTTAGGGAATCATAACCTTATAAATGGAATAGCTATGAATTAATTACTTTCTTAGCAGTTGTTTTTAATTTTTTTAATGTTTATTCATTTTTGAGAGACAGAGACCATGTGTGAGCAGGGAAGGAGCAGAGAGAGAGGGAGACACAGAATCTGAAGTAGGCTCCAGGCTCTGAGTTGTCAGCCCAGACCCTGACAAGGGACTAGAACCCACATACTGTGAGATCACGACCTGAGCCTTGCTTAACCGACTGAGCCACCCAGACGTCCCTTAGCAGTTTTTTTTTTTTAATTCAGTTTCTTATGTTTTGTCCCCCTCCCTATTTTTATATCATTTTTGCTTCCCTTCCCATTCCACATATGAGTAAAGTTATATGATATTTGTCTTTCTCAGACTAATTTCAATTAGCATTATACACTCCAGTTCTATCCATGTTGTTGCAAATAGCAAGATTTTTTTTTTTTGATTGCTGAGGAATATTTCATTGTATATATATACCACATCTTCTTTATCTATTCATCTGCCGATGGACATTTGGGCTTCTAAGTATAGAGAACAAACTGAGAGTTGCTGGAGGGTTGTGGGTATGGGAATGGGCTAAATGGACAAGGGGCATTAAGGAGGGCACTTGTCGGTATGAGCACTGGGTGTAATGTGCAGGAGATGAACAACGGTTCTATTGCTGAATTTATGATTACACTATATGCTAACTAACCTAGCTATAAATTAAAAAAATAAATAATTACAATTAAAAAATTAAAAAATATTCAATTTCTTAAAAATAGATCAGAAGTTATATATATGAAGAAATAGGATCTGATATTCATTATTGCAATTAACTTTAAAAAAATAAAATAAGTTGTTCCTTTTTTTGTTATTTTTTTCTTGTATTTCTTTATGTTCAATGACTCAAATACATGGCTTTAGCATATTTATTCATGCTTATATATTATTTTCTTTTTTCTACTTTTTTGAAAGTTTATTTATTTATTTTTGAGAGAGAGAGAGAGAGAGAGAGAGAGAGAGAAAGTGCATGGGCACGCACATGCAAGTGGGGGTAGGGCAGAGAGTGAGGGGGAAGAGAGAATCCCAACCAAGTTTGGCTCTTTGGGCAGTGCAGAGCCTGACACAAGTCTCTAACTTACAAATAAAGGTCATGACCTGAGCAAAAATCAAGAGTCAGATGCTTAACTGATTAAGCCACCCAGGTGCCTGCCTTAATGCTTATATATAATTTTAAATAAATCACTTGAATTAATAAGGGAATCATAGTTTTTTTTGTACTGGACTTTCTGATTAGTAGAATTAATTTTTTTTAAATAATTGAGATAGAAAAAGCCAGAACACATGAGTCCCAGATTAACAGAATTTTTATATTAAGTAAATTTAATAAATAAATTTCTTGGAGCTATATTATAAATGAGTAGAAAAGTTAATTAAGAAAACTAATTAAAGTATTAAATAAATGCTTTTTTGAACATACCTTTAAGACAATAAGAAGTTATAATATTAGCAATTCTATACCATTATTCTAAAGCTTTTGATAAACCAACATACTACCTTGAGTAAAAGTAGTAATGATCATGAAGTTATAACCTTTATGAGAACATGGACTATTGATTACTCAATTTTTATCTCCCAAAGTATAATCTAGTGTCTTCTTAGTAGGTCTTCAGTAAGTATTTTTTAAAATAATAGTTTCTTTTAAAAAGCAGCAGAATACGGACACCTGGGTGACTCAGTTGGTTTAGCCCCTGACTCTTGGTTTCAGCCTCAGGTATGATCTCGCAATTTTGTGACTTCAAGCCCCATGTTGGGCTCTGTGCTGGCAGCATGGAGCCTGCTTGGGAGTCTCTGTCTCCTCTTTCTCTGACCTTCCCCCACTCATGCTGTCTCTGTCTCTCTCCAAATAAATAAATAAACTAAAAACTAACAACAACAAAACAAAAAACAAACACAAAACAAAACCAAACAAAGCAGTAGCTTAGGCAATAATATAGAGATTATTTTTAAAGGAATGAATTTCTAAAATGTTTTTTGAGTATTCCAAAGTCACAGATTTCTATGGATATTGTTGAGAAATCAGTTTCTGCTTCAATGATTTCATATTGTATTAGAGAACAAGTGAGATTGAATCTGGGTTCTATTGTTTCCTGTAAATAATAACTGAATATCTGTTTATTCTGCAAAATCTTTGATGATTAGCTTTTTCATCTAAAATTTGAAGGAATAAATACAACACTGGCTTGTTGTGAGAATTAAATGAGTTAATGAGTCTGAAGAGTTTAAAAAGTTTTGAGTCTATCCATTTCAACATAGTTAATAGTAAGACCATTTGGTAATAAAAGTCCTGCTCTATTAAAAGTTGATTTTTTAAAATTTAGAACTATTTTAATGAGTTCTTAAAAACTGCATTTCTAAATCCATTGAACCATAAATTCATTAAATATTCTGGAACTGCTTAAGTAAAGTATAATTACTCCTTATTTTACTAAAATTTGTCCAGCAAATGAATTAATTAATAGTTCCCTGCTTTGCCAAAGATTTTGTAATCTGGCTTTCAAAATTTAAATCATGGAAGACTAATTTTTTATTTATTTGTCACCACCAAGTCTGAATTCTATAAAATTTGCCTGAAAATTGAAATGATTGTGACAGATGTCTTTCTATTATTTTATAACTGCAAAATTTACACACTTGTATATAACTACATTATCTGTATGGTTTCTCAAGATATTTTGAGTTATATATATTTTTTTGTCTAAGTATTCTTCCTAGGCTTGCCTTTTTCCAAATTAATACTAGCATTCCTCCAAAGCGCCAAATATAATATGACCACATAAAAGCTAAGAGTCAGATAGGGTAAGTTCGTTTGAATGCAGTAGTTGACTTTCCCCAACTTCAGAAAATTTGGATATAGATAGTAATGCACTGACACTGACATCTCAATTTTCGGTCAAGTCAGTGATTTTGCTCAAGTCACCAATGTCTTGAACATACATATGTATAGATAGATTTACTTACTTCAATGTTAATGGTTGTAAAGTATTCCTTATACAAATAAATTATTGAGATTTTAGTATTTCCGTATTTGCTTATAATTAGATTTTGTGCTACTTATTTAATATATCTCAGAAGTAACATGTGGTTATTAATAAGTTTATTCCTGCTGCATAGTGAGGCTGAAGAACCAACATTCATCTGCCAGGTCTTGCTTTCGTTCTGTATAGCCTTGCCTCTCCATCTATTCTGCTGGGCATGGAGACTGGCACACTAGTCTATTGGAGAGCTTAGATAGTCAGTGATGAACTTGTGGACTATTGCCCTTCTTTGTATATATCAGTGAAAGAAAGCCCAATGCAGTAAAGTTTTCAATAAGTATGTGTGAAACTGATAACTTCTTAAACAACAGTAGCTTCTATAATAATATGGATTTCCTTCTAAAGAAATTTCTTCCTAAAGTATTATTCTAGAGACTTTTAAAGTCTATGTCTACAACAATAAATTGAGAGATCAGTTCCTTGCTTCAGTTTCTTTTATAACAATGAGACCATGAAGGGAGATTAAATTTTTGTGCCGGTTTTCTGAAAATAAACTTTTCCCTTATTAGAATCTAGGCATATGTCCAACATATTTTACCCATTCTATGAAAAAAAATACTAAGGGCTTAATTTTTGAATTAAGGCAATTATTCTTGAGGTTTTCTTCCCTTAGAATAAATGGTTTTCACAATAGACAATTTCTTGGTCCCATGCTAATTGACATCTCTGTGATAGGTCCAGCAATGTCTAACCCTCGGAGATGACCTTGCTTTCACTGATGGGACTATCTTCAGTTTCTATACAGATGTATTAATGGTTGGGCCCATGACACAGATTTACCATGTTCAAACTTATTTAAATCCCATTTACATTTAAACCGGGAGTTTGCTAGTAAATGATTTAACAATACACCAAAACTAGCTTTCTACCTTATGATTTTGTGGGAACACAAAATAGATCATCATTATTATATTCATTATTTATTTGTAAAAGAAAAATGCAAAGCTGAAATGCATCAACTTTGTCAATGGGGGTGAATCTATGGCAGATGATGGGCTGGCCAATGGCCGGTACCTTTCTAGATGGCTGAACTGCAACTCTAAACTACTAATAGCAATGAATCAAATTGAATTTAGTGTTCAAGAGACTGAAAGCCGCAAAACCACATCAAGCACTATTGATTTTTCTTAAGTGCTGAAGCTTTTAAGGGGATTTTATAAAGAAGTGTATTGTATAGGTCTATGTGCCATCAATTTTGTGGCATTTTGAAAGTTGAATATAGTTTGGGGGAACCAAACAAGTGGAGAGACCTTTGGGGTTAATACAAATAAAATCAAGTACTCAAACAATTGTTTGGTGGGAAATGGGAAAGACATCACGGACATTCAGTCTTACTGCACTGGAATGGTAGGAAGCAGCGAGGCTATTAGATGCTGTCATCAAGGATAACGGAATAAGGCTAAAGTAGCACATGGGTTGTCACACTTCACTACTTCCCACACGCAGGGGACATGGCTAGATCACCAGACAGGTTCACGTGTTCCAGAGCAGCATCAGACATATGCATGCCAGAAGTATCACACACACAACTCTTGCATTTACAGGTACTGTCACCATACTAAATGGTGTGTTTTCACTCGTCCATTACGTAAGCTCCCTTCTTCCTGAGAGTTTACTTTATACATATCTCCCAATACACACATTTCCAAGACAAACCACTAAATCATCTACATGTAAATTCAGTATGCTTAAATTGTTATCTGATGATGCCTTGAATTAAAACATTTTTTTCTTTTAAGAACTCAAATCCAAGGAAACGATTCAAAATTATCTAAGTGAGGTAGTTCCTGCCTTACACTGACTTACGTATATGTTTACAGTGCAAAGTTACAAAATACTTAATGTCTAAAGCACTTAAGCAGATGGAAACAGAATGAAAGCAAAACTTGGGGAAGTTTTTCTTGGGGAAGGAGTAAATATAATGTTTATCACTGAAACTGAACCTCTGTCTATTTAACTTCCATGTGTTTTGGATGGTAATTGGAGACCTATTATTTTCCTACAGCTTCTTGCTTGCATTGTGTTTATATTGATATATCCTGTGTAACTAAAAATTCAGATTTTTAGCTTTTTTCATAAATTTTTTAAAAATAATTTATTCTTGACTTTTTGAAGTAAACATACAAATAACTTTTATATTTATGACAGGAAATAGTTTATGGACTTCTTTTTGTTATAGAAGGAAGGCAGTTTTGATTAGAAAAATATCTTTCTATTCAAGATAGATTATTTGGGGAATAATTATATTATTAGTGGACTATCCATATGGTTTCCTATATAAACAACATAGATACTCATATCAATTTAAGGTTAGTTAATAATGAATACTCTGTAGAAATAATGTAGAAATTTATAAACCATGAGTTAAACATATTTAAAGTAATACTCGCTCATTTAGCTCTTAATAGCCAAAGTCATCATTAATCTGAACTGCTGTTATAACTTGAAAAAAATAGAATCTATTTCCAATGAAATTAGATTAATGTTCAAGTTGGAATAACAGAACATTATCCATTTATCTAGGAAAATATATAACACAGACTACCAAGAAAGACTTAACTCAAAATTCCTAAGAGAAAAAATCTTATCACACTGACTGTCTCAGGGCTTTTTTAGTTTTAAGTCTTAAAACTGCTCTTTTTAATAGGGCTGCCCAGATGCATACAATATTTGGAAGAGCCATTGGTTTTGTGAAATTCAAATGTAAATGGGCATCCTGTGCTTTTTATTTGCTGTAACAGGTGACCTTTATATTAATTTCCTAGAGCTATCATCTGAGTTCATTCAGGCTGCACTAAAAAAATACATAACCTGGCTAGCTTATAAACACTAGAAATATATTCCTCACGGTTAGGGAGGCCGGAAGTTCAAGATCACTGTGTCAACGTGGTTGACTCCTGTGTCTGGTGAAAACCTGGTTCCTGGCCATCTTTTCCCTGCAGTCTCACCTAATGGAGGGGACAAGGAAGCTTTCCGGAGCCACTTTTATAAGGGCATTAATCCAATTCATGAGAGATCTGCCCTCATGAGCTCGTCATTTCCGGAAGGTCCCACTTCCCAGTACTGTAAACTTGGAGGTTAGGTTTCAACATATCAATTCTGGCAATGACAACTACCATAAATAGTACCAGAAACTGAGTGGATTAAAACAATAGAGATTCATTATCTCAGAGTTCTGGACTCTAGAAGTCTGATATCAAGCTGTCAATAAGGCCATGCCCCCTTTGAAAGCTGGAGAGTTCCCTCTTCCTAGCTTCGGAGATTTGCCAGGTATCCTTGGCGTTCCATACTTGCACTGCATAGCGTGTTACATACTTGAAATGTTACAACATTTCAGTCTCTTCCTCTGGCTTTACGTGGTGTTCTACCTTTGTCTGTCGGTCTCTGTTTTTCTTCTCCTCTTCTTATAAGGACATTACTCTCCTCCAATATGTATGACTCCACTTTAAATAAGTACATTTGTAAGGACCCTATTCCAAATAAGGTCACATCATGAGATAATGATAGTTAAGATATCAACATATCCTTTGGGGGGCATCAAATTCAACCCATAACAGCTCTATTTACAAAACTATTTCTCTTTATAGAAACAGAATGTGACTTGTTATTCTGAATTAAGTGATAACAGCTACCTGTGTTAGGAATAGCTCAGTTTCTACCTATATATATACTAAGACGCCAAATACATAGGAGTTAAGGTACTTTTGAATATTAAGTTGACTCATTTGTTTTATTCAAATTAATAAGCATTTCTCTTAAGAGATGGGATGATAAGGGGTTCACCAACAGTAGTTAATGTCTTCAAAAAAACACAAGTAAATATTTCTCATTTATCACCCCAAAGCTATGAAGATTGGTTGATTTCTATGCCATGTTGTTAAACACAAATTTCATTTGTCAGTTATTGAGATTATACTATATATATTAAGTATTATGTTCAATAAAAAGAATGATGATACAGACATTATCTCTTGTAACTTCTATTCTTATAGGCAAGATAAATGGATCATAGCAAAAAGTATAATCATTCAACTTTCATCACAGGTCATCAATACACTGATATGATCAAAAGAAAAAAATAGCTAACTGCCCCTTTTTAAATGATGTAATACTCCCTGCTACACAGTGGTTGCTGTCAGATATTTTTTCCTGAGGATCAAGAAGTAAATAATTCAAAACATTAGAAAAAAGCTATAAGAAGGTATATGTTTATCGTGGAGTTATTATCACAGTGAAACCTGAAATGATCTAAAAACAAAGGTATGATAAAGCAAATACCTACTTGATTTATTTTACATATCAAAACATATACAAGTATATGTAAAATTTGGGGAAGTAATAAACAAAACTAGAATTTTGCATTTACTTGAAGATAATATATTTCTTCTTAATTTTGCAAAATTTTGGATTATAACTTATGTGAATAGAAAAAATTAAGTTCAGTTATATACTTTTCAGGCCTATAAATTTTATAGCTAAGAAACTACAGAAATGAAACTTCTGCATAAACATTTGATATAAAGGATATTTTCAAAATAAAGTACTACAGATTTCAGAGGAAATAGCACTGTATTCAAAAGATTTTATTCTGGCTCTGAAAATCTAGTTATTTCAGGATACTCAAGTAGTAATGAAACAAACTAGATCCATTAATAGAAAGAGTGAAAGATATGGTATATATCAGCGAAAAATAATGCACAAATGAAAATTTACCCAATTTGAGGGGCACCTGGGTGGCTCAGTCTGTTGAGTGTCCGACTTCGGCGCAGGTCATGATCTCACAGTCCGTGGGATTGAGGCCCACGGCCGACCCTATGCTGACAGCTCAAGCCTGGAGCCTGCTTCAGATTCTGTGTCTCCCCCTCTCTTTTCCCATCCCCCACTTGCTCTCGATCTGTCTCTCTCAAAATAAAGACATAAAAAAAAAAACTAAAAAAAAAAAGAAAATTTACCCAATTTGAATGTGAAAATCCTGATAATATTTCTCCCTCATGTTTGCAACAATTAAATAGCATTTAGATTTGCCCATTGATATTCATTTCCTTACAAATATAACAGAAGAGGTAAAGTTGAACTATGATGCCAACATGACAAATGTTTAAGGTTCATATGTCACTTTGTGTATCTATCCCTATCATTCTTGGTGATTCTAAGTGATTCATTGTGTTGATGTCTGTTTGTCTTGAAATACCGCCCCTCTATTTCTCCTTATAATGCAATTGGCAGGATCATAGCATTTCTTAACACCAAGAATTGTTAATAATATTCCTTTGTGTGATACCAGTAAAATAGACTAATTAAGGTAAATTTGAGGAGGAACACAAAGACGCTTTGAAAGGTTATGATCTCTGACAATCCATAGCTTTAGAGTTGGTTTAATTGCATTAATTGTTTCTCAGAAGAAACTGAGTGGTTTTTAATGCCAAAGAACACACTGACTGGATGATTTCATGGAAAGATTTTTGACCTTTTCAACATAAGTGCATTGATTGGCAGATTATTCTATTTCTCTCACAACAAAAGAATTTTATAAGGGAAAAGTAGAGGTGATATTTGAAAATATAGAAAATCTATGAAAAAATGAAGCTTCCACCTCTGATAGGAATCAAAAAGAATTAATAGCATATACATACATTTTGTGTGTCTTGTTATGACATAAAACATTTCAATGTGTTTGATTGTCTTTTACCTTCAGAATATTTCATTATATCATATTTTTAATTTATATTAATTAATTTACATGAAAATATTACAGAATAGCTTCATTTTATTTAGTGATATCTCTGGTCTAAAAAGATTAATTTTTTTTATTTTTTGCAATTCTAAAGAACTGTTTTATGAGTTTATAATTTTTTAACTCAGTTGCCTCAGTATGTCTTCAACAAACACATTCCCTAGATAATCATGAGGCAGAAATCAAATTGCACCACAAGAAAGGTGACAACAGAGAACGTGGAGGAAAAATTTATTCTGGCTGAGCAGAGCAGGGAAGGCTGCAGGAAAAGAGCTGGTAATCAGGTTGATTTGAGTTGGTTGTAATTCCAGAAACACACTGTATATTTTTATTCCTCCTAAACTTTGTAGTGGCTATTTGATCTTGGAATTTCCAATCTCCAACGTCTTGTGTTCTAGTCAAACTCCTCTCTGTGAAATTTTTTTTCTAACCTTTTCTGGTCAAATTAGGCATTGCTCTTTGAATTCCCCATTGCCAATTACACACAGTAGCTATAAAGTATAATTTGCCATACTCTGTGGTAAATTTTTATGCTATATCCATGACAGAATGAGCTCTTTTTTGGTCAGGGTTAATATTCTTCAACATTATATTTTTAGTGGTATAGAGTTAGCATTCATATAAAGTTTTGTTTTATGTTTTTTAAAAGGAAATAAATGCAAAGAAATTTGTTAAGATTTAATAGAACATTTTTCTTTATTTTTCTCTAAGTTTGCAATGCTGTTCACTGTGTGAGAATTTTTATTCTGAAATTGTATTTTAAATATTTGAGCTACATGACATGTGTTGATTCAATAATAGTGAAAGGGAAATTCATAATGCAGTATGTTAGACCCAAAACACCCTCCAATCAAAAATCTTTTTGTTGAAGAAACACAGGAAAGTGTACAGAGAGATAACAGTGAATGCTTCAAGGAGCCTCTGAAATGCCAATATGAATTCTAATGCATCTTGAATGCTAACTGACAGGTAAATCCTGATTCAGAAGTGACAACAGACAGGAATCAAAGATGGGCAGTCTAAATCCATCTGGCATTTGGCATTTCCAATTAATGCTGATTTTTGTTTTCTAATGGATATTGTTGTCAGAATTATAATTGTAAAGAGTAAAAAAAATATATTCTATATTTCATGTACCCCATATATTTTTTCATGTACCTCATATTTAATAACAGTTCACAATCAGATGTCAATAAAAGTGGACAGAGAAAAAGACAATTCCAAATGTTTCTATTTATATTGATGAGTTCCTTTTTTCTTTGCACTAAAGTAGTCACATATTTTGATATACTTACATTTGATCTTTAATAAATATTTTGATACCAAACTTCTTATTTGTTTTTATTTTTAAATTTTTAAAATATTTTTTATTAATTTTTGAGAGAGAGAGAGAGAAAGAGAGACAGAGCATGAGCTGGGAAGGGGCAGAGAGAGATGGAAACACAGAATCACAGAATCTGAAGCAGTCTCCAAGCTCTGAGCTGTCAGCACAGAGCCCGATGTGGAGCTCAAACTTGTGAACCGCGAAACCATGACCTGTGCTGAAGTGGGCCGCTTAACTGACTGAGCCACCCAGGTGCCCCTTTTTCTTTTTTTTAAAATTTTTAATGCCAAACTTCTTAATTATTATCATCATAAAAACTATTTGTCTTTTTCTAGTAAAAGGTGAGATGGAAAAATATGAGGGACAGGATGAAATAAGGTATTCAGTAAATTGAAGAGTAAAATATGTCAAAAGGAATAGGAAAATAACCAAAAAACAAACAGAAACAGTCTAATGGATGCCAAATATGGCACAATAGAGATTAGAATTCTCAACAGCTCAAGGTTCTGGGTATCATACGTCTAGTAAATGCTTTGCTATAAATTCTTGGGCATAAGGAAATGATTACTAATAATAGAATGTATCACTATTGGAATTTGGGAGGGGGTATTAAGAACTTTAAAAATAAATTCATTTTATGATTCAGTTTTTAAATAAATCAACTTTTACTTTACTGTTTATTAGAATGATCTGATTAATAGGTTTTCAGAATATCTTCAATACACATTCAAGCCCAGATATTCAACTCCTTAAAAATAAAGACAGTCGATGGACACTTGAGCTGTTCCCATAATTTGGCTATTGTAGATAATGCTGCTATAAACATTGGAGTGCATGTATCTCTTCAAATTAGTGTTTTTGCATTTTTAGGGTAAACACCTAGTAGTGCAATTGCTGGATTGTAGGGTAGTTCTATTTTTAACTTTTTGAGGAATCCCCATAATGTTTTCCACATTGAGTCTTGAATGGATAAAGAAGGTGTGGTATATATATTCACAATAGAATATTACTCAGCCATAAAGAGAATGAAATCTTACTACTTGCATCAACATGGATGGAGCTGGAGAGTATTATGCTAAGTGAAATAAATCAGTAGGAGAAGGAAAAATATCATATGATTTCACTCATATGTGGAATTGAAGACACAAAATAAACAAGTAAAGGGAAAAAAAGGGAGAGGCAAACCAAGAACAGAGTCATAACTATAGAGAACAAACAGATGGCTATCAGAGGGGAGATGGGCAGAGGGGATGGGTTATATAGATGATGGAGATTAAGGAACGCACTTGTAGTGACATCGGTTGATATATGGAAGTGTTGATTGACTGCACTGTATACTTGAAATTAATATTACACTATATGTTAACTAACTGGAATTGAAATAAAAACTTAAAAAAGTAAAGACATTTTCAGTATAAGCTTTCCAGCTCTGTTTTTCAAATCTTAGCTGCAAAATTTCTGACAAATCTTCAATCGCTTTCTCTTTAATAAAATTTTCTGAGCATCTACTCTATTTCAGATGTACTGTCAGATGGTATGCGTAAAGTATAAAAACACATATCCAATTTCCTCAGGAATTTCACAACTTACCGAATAAGAGATGTACATAGCATCAATCACTGCATATTGTGGGAACTGTAAATTAGAGTAGCCTTTTTTCCTTTGGCCATTGTTAAAACTTTTTTAAAATGTTTAAATTTTTTCACTTTTATTAACACAAATAAATGTAACTGACATAATAATTTATTTGAAAAGTTGATGAGTTTATCACCTAATCATTTTAATAAAAAGTTTAAAGAATGTCCTTAACTTTGACAAAATCTTTTATTTTGTTTTTAAATTACAAAGATTCAAAATTGATCTAGCTTAATAAATATTACATTAACCTTACCCAAAGCATCTATGCAAAGCATCCTTTGCTAATGCTAAGGTAACTTTTAGATTGACTGTAAATAGATCAATAATGTTTTTGCTGGTCATCTTCATGGAAAAAAAAGAAGTCTTTAATTCATGAAGGAAAAATCAATATAATACAGTATTTTCCTTAGGTTAAATAGGAGCAAAATCCTGATAATTTTTGTTTACTTATTTTTTTGCTTGCTTCAGACACAGACTGAATGCAGTATGTCATAGGGCTAGATAAATGGGGCAAACACTCAAACGTAACAGTATATTCTAGTTTGCTAGGAAAATTTTCCAAAGGGGGTCTGTGATCCAAATCACATTCCATGATCTCTCACTAGGAAATTGAAGTTCAAAATCCTTAAGAAATTGCTTGAGCACCTATAAGGAAGAGCATATCGATGGAGATGATGTGATGAAAAGAACGAAGACTTTGATCACAACACCTGCACTTTCATCCTTGCTCCCCTACGAATGGACATTCAACTCAGAGAAGTCATTTAACCTTTTCACGTTATCCAAAAATGATCACAATTTGGTGCAATCTCCTTATCTTTCTTACAGGATAGTGTAACTCTATAAATACAACTACTTGTGAGTTATTTTTTGACTTCTTTTTTTAAGTGTATTTATTTATTTTGAGATCGAAAGAGAGAGAGAGAGAGAGAGAGAGCTGTGTGTGAGTGACAGAGGGGCAGAGAATGGGGCTGGGTCCCGAACCTTGAGATCATGACCTGAGCCGAAATCAAGACTCTGATGCTTATCTACTGAGCCACCCAGTCACCACTAATTTTTTACTTCTAATTAACTTTTGAAAATTATAATTTTTTTTATTTAATTCTTCCAATTTTCTATTTATTTTTCTTCTCTTCCTGTTTACTTCCTCCATTGTAGTTCAAATATTCAGAAATATAATGTCTTTTAAAAATATTTCCTTTAATTCATACATTCTTGGAGGATAATTTAGAGCATCTATTAGAGATTAACGAAGCCTCTTTCATACATCAGCTGTTTAAAGATTATATATATGAAACTGGGAATAATCCAGAATTCCTGCAACATCACTTTCTAACTCATTGTGCTTTATTGAAAATTCATTTTTACAGGCAAAAAGATGGTTTAACATCACCTCTCAGGTAATTCTAACTAAGTTTCTAGTTAAATGATTACCAGTCTGGTCCTGCCAAATGAATACTTCCCTTTATACATGAGCTTTGGCATCAGGGCAGACTTTAAAGAAATAATGTTAACCTCTTACAAATTAATTCTGTGGTTGGGAAATTCTATGAACACCTAACCAGCAAATGCCTAATTTTCATCATTCATTATGCAGTTATCAAAGGAGGGCACTGATTTTAATATCTCCTAGAAGTCTGGTTTTTAACAAAATCAGCTTTCATTTATAGTACAACCAGCAAGTTATTTTAGATAGTGGTTTCTGATTTCGTTTGCATGGCAGAAAGTTGTTCTCTGTAAAGAAGAAGTTTTCCTTTTATTCTTCCTCTTTTTGTATTCTTGTATTTGTAGTCTTCCCTCTTGTTTTTCAATATTTTGCATATACCATGTTAGTTGATATGCTAAGGCTTAGTATACCTAATGAACTGCATTAATATCCAATGTATAACTCAGAGAGCAAGAGAGAAAATTAAGCTGGTGGGCATATCATTTTTGTTGAGGCTATGATGAAAAAATTCCAAGAGATATTAATAACATTTTCTGATATCTGTGCATAATTGTGTGCAAGATAAATCTCTATAGAATAATAGGTAGGGATTTTTAATGGCTTGTTGCTCTGAGCCATTTTTTTCTTAAGAAAAACCATCAGTTTCAATAAAATATCAAAGCCCTTAAAGCAACTCTTTTCTACTTATTTCTTTGTCTTTAACAAATTATCACAGGTCACTGCCTGAAGTAATATGATTGTTTTGTACAGCTATATTCACTTTCATTTTAACCACAGATCTCCCATATGTGTTGTTTTGTTTTGGTTTTTGGCCAAATAAAATCAGGTTACATCAATCTGGGAATTCAATTAATAGACAAAACAATGTATCTTATTTTCTGAATGACCACTTCTATATGTCATTTAAGGGAGGTGTTGTGAATCACTTGTTCTCAAGCTTATTTTCTGAAGTGAGAATGGCTGAATTCTGACCATCATGTAACATTTTAGTCGACAACTAGGCCAAAACCCAATGTTTTTGCTTTAAAAAATACTCATTCCATGTCCACATTATATTTGCAAGCTGATTAATATTTGGCATTGGGCTTTAATATGGCACGATGATGTTCAAAATTCAAAGGCCATTATTGAATTTCACTGGGAAAATTCACAAAGAATCGTTTCATATATATTTTAAACCCATTCTTAGCTTCTCAATTAAAAACATGAAGTCCCTTTAAATAATGCAGTTATTTCAGTGAAAAGCACTCTAACTACTATTAATTTAGAATGCCCTAGAGTATTCTGTCCTAGGTTCTCAAGAATATTTTTACTTCTAAAAATAAGGGCTGCAGGAAGCAAATGTTATTTAGAAATTTGAATATGCATGTATTTTAATAGGACAAACATGATTGAGAAAATGATGAAGGTATGAAAAATGAAGACTGTTTTAAGGCTCTTATCCCTTGAAGGTATGAACATATCTTTGTTTGATGTCTGATTTAATAGAAATGCATAGGATTTTCTTAGATTATGTATGAGAGCAAATTAATTAAAGTGTTTTTGACTTCCCAAATGAAAATAAAAATCTCTGAATATTTTGATGAAACTTTTAATACTTTAAGCTATTAAAATTCATATGGCTTTCCCTACTATCTTTCATGCATAAAAAATTGTGGTTTCTTTGGGTATTCCCATACTTCACAGTGTCACAAGTTGGGGATTTATATATATTTTTAATAATATAAATTCTGTGCTATGACTGACTATATTCATATACTAGGATAAGTGATTAAGTATTTCTGATAAAAATCAAGACAATATTTTTAATGACTTTATTGAATTTCACTTTAAAAGATTCAGATAGACTAAATATTACTTCGCGGCATTTATTTGCATGAAGTCCATGGTGGTTTGCTTCTCAGATAACCCAGGGTATTGTGGCAATCCTGACATTTATTTAGAATAACATTATTTCACTTTAATCAAATGTCCTCATGAGTTTTGGGTCTTGAGCAGGTCCAACTGAGAGAAAGGAGAAACAGCAATCTTCCATGTCAAAACTACAAAATAAAATTCAAAGACACTGTACTAGTTTAAAATTTCAGATAATATGCTTAGTACTAAAATGTTAAGTTCATGCAACCTGAAAGTCAATGTATTGAAAGTATGCTATGACATACAGTGAGTAGTTTTCAAATAATATGAGTATTAAAAAAAAGTAAATATATGGGAGATACATTTAGTAAAGTGTTGACATGTGATACTTTTTTAACCCCCAATTCTGCATGCTTGTGTTTGTTTTATTATTATTTTTGTTACTAATCTTTTTTAGACATGAAATCAAGATAAAAGGAATTAAAAAACTAGCCCCATGTCACCAAACTAATGTATGCATGTAATTTAATGAAGGCGGAAAATGCCTTTAAATCCCTATTCTCTACCTAGAAAATAAACTCTAGAAAGACGAGCCCCTTTGTTGCTGTTGTTCATTGGTGATATGCGCCTTGAGCACAGGCCACACGCAAGGGCCGCAGTGGACATTTGTTGAATGACTCCACGTGTGTCCGTTTGGTATGTTAAATGCTTTCTTTTTCTTGTAGAGCAGTTGAGTTATTAAAGAAAGCTACTAAGTTGAGTGATAAGAATTATGTGAGATATTACCGGAAATGCATTTAGTAACACTCTCTTTGCTAAGTTTGCAACCACTTGATACATTAATTCTGGGTAGGCATTTTGATAGTAGATTCTCACTTTTATCTAAAGACAGGCCTAAAAATTAAATGTGGATCCCAGACCAAGCTAAAATAATACATTTAAGCAAGTTTTTCACTGATAATATCCACATTATAAAAGAAAATCCCTCTTTTGCCCATGATATAGGCAAGTGGTGGACTCTGGTAGAAATCATGAATATTAGTAAGAATTAACTTGTGATAGGAAACTGTTAAGTACTTTCCCAACATTAACTATTTTAATTCTCCTTTTACAATCTCATACATATATAAACATGTTTTAAAAAATTAAGAATGTATTTTATTTAAATTATAAACCTAAATTATTATTTTAACATTTAATTATATGGAAATCATTATTGTGATATTTTACATTATTTAATCTTTGAAATTTAATGTGTATTTTATACTCACAGAACATTTCAATTGAAATGTTAAATTTTCTTAGAGACATAATCTCTATGAATAATCTCATATATTTATTTGAAAAGTTAGATTCATGTATGCAGAATGTTCCAAATATACTTAAAAGTTTTCTAATAACTGAATGGTATATCAGTTTTAAAGTTCAGACAACATGATATTAATATAGAACAAAGAAACAGGAAAACATGATGCTTAAAAAACATATTCTAAAGGAATAAGTGAATTTATGACCTTTTAAAAGATATCCGTCACTTAATAGAACTAGAATTTCTCAATTTTCTGTGTCCTTTCATGTAAACTTTTTTATACATAAAAGAGTAGCAATTTTGCCTCATCTGAATTATTCAGACTAAATCTTTCACCGAATTATACATAAGAAATTAGTTTGATGATTATTATATAACTCAATCTGCCCCTAAATCAATTCATTATATAATTTTTAATAGATTTTCTGAGTGTGTGTGTGTGTGTGTGTGTGTGTGTGTGTTGGAAGATGCTTGTTAAGACTCTAAAATGGAAAAGCTAAAAACAGATGAATGTGTTACTAGGTATTAGGCTGTGAAATTCACATGTTGAAGAAGAAAACATAGATTCACATTTGATAATCTTTTTCTTTCCCTTTAAGGATTGTCTGTGTTTGTAATAATTTAGTAGCAAATGCTATAATAATTTTTGCACATGGAAAAGTGAGCACATATTTTTAGCCTGTCCAAAAAACTGATAAAAGTTAATCTAGGACAAACAACAATTCACATTAATTATTTTAGACTTTGCCATTATTGATCATTGTGTTCAAGACATTTCTGAATCTAGCACTCAATTGCAGTGGTGTCAAATTTGACACTGAGCCAAGTTTGATCTCATTTTTCCTGGCTTTGCATGATTATATCCTAAACACATAATTCATTTGTTTGTTCTATTTTAACATCATAAAAATAGATGATGAATTTTGAAATTTGAGTGAGTATATAGTTGTTGATTGACAAGTGAAGACTGAAATTATAACAAGTTTGCTTTAAAATTTGGTAAATTTGCTCAAACATTGCCATCTGTTTTTGCTGGGAAACCAAGAACAATCTCTCAGCTACAAATTGATTCTGTTTGGTCACTCAGCTTGTGGAACATAGGGGTAATTTACAGAGAGATGATTGTTCATTTACTTACAAATTTCCTCATTCTTAGGCAAGTGAGCATTCCAGAGGCAATACACTACTCACAAGTCTGTGTACACTCTGACATTTCTAAAATAATTCAAAATGGAACTCTTGTCTCTAAGCTAGTGGCTTTCAAGTAGAATCCAATTATACACCTTTCACTTTTTATAAAAGTCTCCATGAGATTTTAATGATCAATATAACTCCAAGGCAGAACAAAAGGAGGGTAAAAACTATAATTCTAACAAAAGATATAATAACAAAAATACTTATTTAAAAAATTATAATGAACTACTATGATAAATTCTGATGGTTTAAATGTACCATACATTTGGCTTATTTTTTTCACTCCTCTCCCTGAATAGACTATAAAACAATCTTTTTTTTTTATTTTTTAAAAACTACATAAAAATAGAACACAGTCTATAATTAGAATCTATGTCTTTTCTTTAATAGGCAAGATAATGTCATTTGGAACTGTTAAATTAATTAAACCAAAAGGCCATTTGTCTATATTAATGCCTTTAGTAGTCTGCAAAAGTCTGCAAATGTTGTAAGACAATGAAATAAAAACCTAACGACAATTAGGCTTTCCTAAATAAGGCAATCTATATGCTATAACCAATTAAAAAATTTCCTTGTTTTGCTTCCACTTCTTCTTTATAAAAGTCTTTCCCCTAATCTCTGTGGGTGGAGCTTGCCTCTAATCACTTCTGGCTCAGCACTGTCTAATTGGAGTTGATTCCTTGCTAATCTATACTCTTGAAATTTTTAATAGGCCTCAGTTTATCTAAGTTAACAGAACTGAGATTCTTTGAGAAAGATAAAAATGTATTCGTTCAGTTTCCAAGTGATACTTTGTAAATATTTGTTGAATGGAGGAAAAAATTAAATTAACCTAAATTGAGTAGAATTAAAATGAGTATATTATCTATAAATGTAAAACTTATTTATATCAAAGAGATTGTAAATAGCAAAAAGTTGAAGATAATCTAGTAAAATCCTTGCAGTATGTATTAGAGGAGTTTTTTTTTTTTTAATCTGAAGATGTCTTTGCATGTCAGTAAGAAAAAATGAGCACTTTAGTTGAAATAAAAGAATATGGGCAAAGATAATGGTTTGTGAATTATTTCCAAATGACAAAAATATTTTCATTTCTATGATTAACCAAAAAAAAGAAAAATTAAAAGAATACAATATACACATGATTTCAATTAGTGTATTACAAAACAGGGAAACCTACAGTTTTCTTGTATCCCTTCCAATCCACCTGTTCTTTCTTCCCCAGCCAAAGATGACTCCTGATCTGTTTCCAATCTCTACAGATTGTTTGTTTTAAAATTTTATAAAAATGATACTGTAAAGAATATTTCTTTGGCTATCTGGCTTCTATTACTCAGTGTAATAATTTTAAGATTCACTTATGTTATAGACTCACTTTTCTTATATATTTGTGTATATTGTGTATATATATTTGACATGACAATATATATTTATATTCATATAATTTATATAAATTATGAGTACTGAACCGTATTCATGTTCTTATTAACTGTCATTTCCACTGGAGTGAAAACAAGGTGGAGTTAGAGATTTTTTTCAGTGACATTCACTGTTTTAATTTCTTTAGCTATTAGCTAAAGAAGTAGTTTTTGGCCCATAGTAAACATCAATATATTTATTTATAAAACTCTGTGCGTGTGTGTGTGTGTGTGTGTGTGTGTATGTGTATAAGTCTTTGAAGATACATTCCAAAACATGAAATTATAGATTTCAAAAGGTAGGACCATTTCTCCACTAACAGATGGATGGATAAACAAAATGCGGTATACCCATACATGACAACTTTTTTTAAATGCTTATTTATTTTTGAGAGAGAGCATGTGTGAGTGAGTGAGTAGGGGAGGAGCAGAGAGAAATATGGGACAGAGGATCTGAAGCAGGCTCTGTGCTGACAACAGAAAGCCTGATGCAGGGATTGAACTCACAAACCTTGAGATCATGACCCAAGTCAAACTCAGGTACTTAACTAACTGAGCCACCCAGGTGCCCCATGAAAAATTTTAGATAAAGTTGGAGTTTAAGTAGAAAAGTAACAGGGCATACACATTTAAGGTATCCTGAGTTTGCTTCGAAGAATTTTTGTGTAGGATATGTACAAGAGATTATCTATTATCTACTATCTGTTATCTATTATCTGTCTATTGCCTATTTATTTATTTTTGCTCTGAGAAACAGGATATACAATTAACCATATTGTTGTAAGCATACCACAGTATGTTAGCCATTATTATTTCGTTGATCAAATGTTACAATGAAAAATGGTAATTGTGATTTATTACTTTCCCTTTTACTCTATTTTATGTTCTTTTAATTTTCTGCAGTGAAATCAATTACATTTATAATAGAAAATTCCAGGCCATTTAAATTGTTTCCTCAAATATACAGTTGTATATGTATTTATTTCCTTGGAAGTTGAAATGTGACCGGTAATTATTTGAGTTTGATTGGAACTAAAACCTTTTTACAGCCTATCCATAAGATAAGGATACAAAGGGCCAATAAATAAGAAGAATATTTAATCTCCTTTAAACTCTAAGAAGCACAAAATCAGATTGAATAATAATGAACTACCAGTTTACCTTACCAAACTGGGAGCAATAAGATAAATGTAATTCCTTTGTTATGTGATTGTTATTTCTGTGATATTTATGATACTTAAAATTTTAATTTATTATGCTTCTTAGAAAGTGCTCAGAAAAACTGGAAAATGATTTGCTAGTAATGTTTATATTGCTTGGTTAAAAAAAAGAAGCAAAACGTGTATGTGTAAGAAAATGTTGCAAAAGGCAATCCCTGATAGATGAAGTGTTGATTATTTCATTTTTTTCTGCATGAAAATGTATTTATTATTTTATTGGCAAAGTTTATGAAGTAGATATGCTGTGCTGAATTATGGGACAAAATCCTAAAATTTATTTTAATAGCTTTGTTCCATTCATATTGTCTACATGAAAGCCTTTTCAATACATTATTCTAAGATGACTGGCACTGTGTTTCATGATTCAGTGTCACCAAAAACTGATTGCATCTCAAATTATTTTCTATTATGCAGCAATATATTTCCATCTCAAATATATTTTTAGACATTCTACAATGTAAAGATAAAATATTTCATCTTCTATTTACGATATGAATACCCAAATGTCTCCAATGTGTGATTTTCTCCAAGTTACTTATCCTCTATAAGTCTCATTTTTTTCATCTATGAAATGAAGCCATTGCTAGCACCCCTAAAAATTAAAAGTAATTAAATAAATCAAACAATAAATAGCTTGTGTTATTTTTTAATTACAGCTATAGTTTATTGAATAGCCACCAAGTGTCAGAAAAAAGGTTAAAGACTTTACAAGAATTATTTCATTGAATTCTAAATTTCCATTATATTAGCAAGAAATCCCACTTTTCAGGTAAAAATACTGCTATATAAAGACATTTTGTACTTTCCCAAAGTGAAAGAGTCACTAAATGATAAAACCAGGATTTAATCTCCTATAGTCTAATCTAATCTCCTTTGATTTTGGCCTCTCACTAAAGTTTCAACAAAGGCCTGGTTCTCAACATGGAATATGCGCCCATTTAGACTGCACGTCATGCGTAGTGCTTTTTGGACCGCTCAGCCTGGATTTTATTTATCTATTTTAGCCATAATCGTATCATTGTTGGCTTATGGAAGAATAACATTAGTGGTACTTTTACGTAGAAAATAATAGGGGCCCTCGCTACAATTTTACTTTACCTATTGATGGAAATTGATTCAAACTGGACACTTGCAAAAGTTACAAGCCCTAATAAGCAATTTGAGAATAGTTATACTGAATTTAGCTTCCCTGAGCATCCAGTTTTGCTTGACATTATAAATACTTTGCATTTGTCCTTTAATTGTCATGATGGTTAATTGTATGTGTCATCTTGGCTAGGCAATATTACCCCAGTTTTTTTGGTAAAACACTATTCTAGATATTGTTGTGAAGATATTTTGTAGATGTGATTAACATTTACAATCAGATGACTTTAAGTAAAGCAGATTTGTGCTTGTGCTCTATAATGTGGGTGGGTCTAATTCAAGTAAGTTTAAAGCCTTAAAAGAAAAAACTACACTTTCTTAGTGAGGAAGGAATTAAGCTTTAAGACTATATCATAGAAATCCTATCTGAAATTCCAGCCTACTAATCTATCCTGTGAATTTCAGACCTGCTGGCCTTCACAATGACATGAGCCAATTCTTTCAAATAAATCTCTCTCTGTCTCTCTATCTCTAATTTCTGTCTGTCTATTGACATATCTATTTAACCTATTGGCTCTGTTTCTTTGGAGTCCTGAAATACTATTTTATAAGACTAGCAATAGTAAATCTAGTCAAATAGCTGATCAAACATTTCCTGATAAGCAAAAATAATGCTACTAAAGTAGAAAAATAATAAACAAAGAAATGAAAAATACTCAGCTTTTCTATATGACTTGTGAAATGATGCTTTATAAACTATATAATACACTAGCTAACTTTACGTGGATTAATGAAGTCACATAACATCATAAGCTCTTGGGTTTTTTCTTCATTCTTTGCTATAGAGTTTCAGGGACATCAAATTGAAAGCACACTAGTTCGAAAGCTTTTGAATATAGCTCTTCATTTCTGAATCACATTTTCCTCATCTTTACAATAAGGGAAGTTGGCTGGCTGGCTCCTAAGACTGAGAATTTCACATATGTAACATTGGGTAATGGAAAAACAATTGTTTGTTTCTATTCCTGCTACTATTATTGAATACATATATAAATGCTTACTTTGTGAATGTCTGAAAAATACATTTCCTTCTTTAGAAAAACAATAACTTTAGAGGAACAACTAAATTTCTCTTTGAATTCAAGCTAGATATGTTTTAAAGAACATATAAAAATATCAGCTCATATTTCTCACTCCAGATTTGTCTATGTTTCTATCCTAGTGAGTTTTGTTACTTGAACTGAATCCCTGAGAAATTATTTCAAAAATCCTATTCATACTTGTCAACACCAAAGAAAATAAATGTAATGGAATTAGCAAGAATGAATTAGTTATTTCATTTCTAATTGATAATCAAATCCAATGCCATATTCTGAAAAGCTTCTGCATTTTTCCTATTTTTTTAATTCTTGTAAACATTATAGTGAAGATTTTAATAACTAAGTATGATATATGGAGTGAAACCCCTTAAATATTAGTAATACCACCATAAAAACTGATAATCTATGACATCTAATACTCAGAGTTATCATAGATTATTAAATGGGAAAAATAACTCTATATGTTCAAAAAACATTATAGTTTGAACTTGCTTTTACTATCTGTTATACTTAATGGTCTATCATCATTTCATTATAACCAATAAATGCAATGCATATAACTCATTTTAATCATCCCTTAATTGAAACTTATTACATTGGTTTAAAGCCATCATCCAGGTAGACATGGAACACTTTCTTCCCCCTGAGCATTATTGTTTAAAAATTAAATTGAAAAAGATCCCCCCTCAAAAAAAAGTTCCTTATGATATCTTAGTATTTTTTAGAGACTGTAAAGCACAAATAAGAGAATATTTTTTAGAACATGACTTGCCTGGTATTTTCTAAGTCCAGTGAACTTGTTATAAAATGCACATGAGAATGACCTATGCCCTTCCAAAAAGGTTTTCTATGCATCGACATTGGCCTCCAGGCAGCTAACAGAGAACTCCGCTTGTCTGTCCTGATAAGGTATAATTTCACTGAAAGTACACAGTTATATTGTCAGCAGCAAATACACAAACTAACTGGTGAGAACCATTGTTGTTTCTGTAGAAGTATGCATTTCAAAGAAAGAGAACTATTTTAAAGATATTTTGAAGTCTTGTCTTTTGAAATAAAGATCACTGTTCAAGAGAGAGTAGGTTCATTGATTATCATAGAAATATTAGAATGTCCATTGAGGGCACAAAAGCATTTCATAAGCTCTATAAAATGAAATGATCTTTTACTCTAGATCTTCAGCTATACACTAAACCCCAGTTTTCTAAATTCTAAGTGATTTTTATAAATTATTCAAATTGTAACTATTTTTTCTGAAGTCAGTATTACAAAACATGAAAACTATAAGCTGTGACATGAAACCTTTATTTTCAAACATTGTCAAACAAACTGACCAAAAAACAGAGCAAGTTCCAACAATTATTTTCTCCCAGGTAAGATGTATCACAAGCAGACAATCATCTCTAAATGACATTTATTTAATTCTATATGATGCTATAGAATGCGCTATAATTATATGTAAGTCTACCTCCAAGATTTTAAGCTGATATATATTTTAAGAGACATATTTAATCCATAACCACATACTCAAGAAATATCAACATTATATAAATAAATACAGACATGGGTAAATGTGCTTTTTTTCTACATTTTTATCAACTATACTTACAGTCAAGATCTAATGAGAACCATTAGCAATCATGTCACTCTTTCTTTCTATTCACATGCTGTTGTAATATGGCCTTTCTGTAGTTACGTTGACTTATTTTCCTGATGCTTGGCAAATAACTCCAGTTACACCCAGACACATTTAATGGGTGACTGCATTTAATTAAGACATCTCTAATTTTAAATTTTACATTCTAGATTGTAACTCTTCTTGATTCAATAAATTGTCACATATTTTCTATTTTATCTCTAAAATATCTCTAATGTGTTTGTCTTTCTCCTTCTACACAGCACCATTGAAATTCAGGCTCTTAAGTCTCTGGTATAAAATTCCGGGGTATGCTTCTTGTCTATTTCCCTGACTCTAAAATATTTACTTCCCTAATTTCTCCCCAAACTGAAAATTGCCCTTATACATGTACATGTAACAATTTACTTTCTCTGTAAAAATTACTCAACAACTATGAGTAGTTGATTACTTAACTAGCCTTAAACTATATTCCTAAATTGCCTTTCCCACCTAACTTTGAAAGAATCACTTTTTAAAGATGTACCTAGTCCACTAAATTTTTTATCAAGCCCTTTTTCCTCTCTGTATTTTCTCATCTATACTCTGTGTCTAAAGTTCATGGTTTCTGATTCTAGTTTCAGGAATCTTATGCCTGTTGGTCATGCTATCTGAGATACAGATAAGTGAGAATGAATAATGGTTTGGACTAGATTACAACATTTTAGCTTATTTTTAAATGTTATAACCTATTCTGGCTGGTTATTCACCAAAGTCTTCCTATTATCCCTATGAAAGTACCATTAGAATATACCTCCCTCACCTCTTATAGTTAGGTATGGCCATGTGATGAGTTCTGGCCATAGCAATGTGGACAGAAGTAAGTTTTCCAGTTTTCCAACCCAGCACATACAATTTGACATAACACTCCATGCTCACTGTTCATCCCCATCCCCAGAAGCAGAGTGCCAGTGAGGGGCTCTGAGAACCTAGGCAATGACAGCTCCCTGGATGAACCAAGAATAGAGTTTGCAATGATTGCCTAAAATAAAGCCCCCCTACCAACTTGTATAAACCTAACATGAATGGATAAATCTTTATTGTGTTAATGCACTGAGATTTTTGTTACATCAGTAGCCTGCCCTGAACTGTGAAAATGCCCAGCACCATATTTGGTAGATAGTGCTACTATAGACGCTACTGAACAGGTATGTTTCATTATTCCTCTACATGAACTCATGAATATTGCTGAAACAAACTCAAGTAAAAACTAGAAGACAGAATCCTATTTTCTCACTTAGTCTCTATCTGTATCGCTATCCGCCTACATATTTTTAAGATAACACTTTTTTTTTTAATTTTTAAAAAACGTTTTTTATTTATTTTTGAGAGAGATAGAGAGAGACAGCATGAGCAGGGGAGGGTCAGAGAGAGAGGGAGACACAGAATCTGAAGACAGGCTCCAGACTCTGAGCTAGCTGTCAGCACAGAGCCCGATGCGGGGCTCGAACCCACGAACTGTGAGATCATGACCTGAGCTGTAGTCGAATGCTTAACCGACTGAGCCACCCAGGTGCCCCAAGATAACCGTTTTCTTACAGGCCACGACATACTTCTACCCTATTATATGTTGACTTTCATATATTTAATATATACTTTTGTTATGAAATTTCAAATCACATTGATTTTGTCCCTTTACTTTAACTGTATATATTATTATTTATATAGAAAGAGTTTATAGCCACAGTTTACATGGGTATGGATTTGACCTCACAATTTTCTACCTTAACTTTGCTGTGCCTCAAATTCACCAACTTCAACAACCATAGATTCGGTGGAGATTACTAATACATTGAAGAAGATATATAAAGAATGGTTACTATTATTGAAATTGGTTACTAATAGGGGAGCCTGGGTGGCTCAGTCCGTTAAGCATCTTACTTCCACTCAGGTCACGATCTCCTGGTTCATGAGTTCAAGCCCCACTTTGGGCTCTGTGCTAACAGCTCAGAGCCTGGAGCTGCTTCGGATTCTGTGTCTCTCTTTCTCTCTCTCTCTCTCTCTGCTTCTCCCCCACTCGTACTCTGTCTCTCTCTCTCTTTCTCAAAAATGAATTAAAAATTTTAAAAAAAAGGGGGGGGCGTCTAGGTGGCTCAGTCAGTTAAGCTTCCGACTTCGGCTCAGGTCATGATCTCATGGTTTGTGGGTTCGAGCCCCATGTCCAGCTCTGTGCTGACAGCTAGCTTAGAGCCTGGGGCCTCTCTTTGGATTTTGTATCTCCCTCTCTCTCTGACCCTCCCCTGCTCACACTGTCTATCTCTCTCTCAAAAATAAAAATAAAACATTAAAAAAAATAAAAAATAAATAAAAGAAATTGGTTACTAATATATGACAACTTCCTTTATTTTAACTTCATGAGCAAATGGATGTGAGCAAATGAGACTTGCTTTGATACAATAATAAACACTTTAGCTTTGTTATAAGCCTAGTGACACATTAATAACACAACAGATGTACTATGAAACCCCAACTGATATGAAGCACTGTATTGAGTAATTTAAAAGAATGATTATGTTTCAAAATAAAGCTTCAACCACCTGTAAGCTACTTAAATATTCTGATTTCAATTTCCAATTTTCAATTTTCAATTTACATCAATACTCATATTTTGGAGCTACAGCTTTCAGATTACACGAAGAAATTTTATTTAGAACACACGATGCTGTGCCTGGCACACACCAAGCCTTCATCATCCTCTTCACTGGAGCCTTTGGCTTGGCGGTCCAGGTCTCCTTTACAAGGCAGTGTCCATTTCTTCCACATGCCCATCTCATTTCTGTCTCACAGGAGAATTCAAATTCTCCAAACACCATCTTTCCAACTAGTGTCACAAAACAAAGTTATTCCATAAATATCTAATCATATAACATAAGCTTATTTAATAACGACTAAATGTATTGATCTCTTATGTTACTGTATGGGAGTTCTTGCCATTTACTAGCATAAAACTGTCTTTAAAGCCATTTTATGACTAAATTCCATTTAAAAAATGAAACAACTACTAGCTATACAGCATTTTCTAAAGGCAAGGCACTGTTCTAATTACTTTACATATATTGATATGTTTCATTATACCCCAAATCCTGTGAGGTCAACAAAGTTTCTCAGTTCCTCAAAAAAGCAAGTTTGAATTTCTGCTTTCAAATAGATTTTTTTTTCTCCTAAGACACTGGCTAAACATTCTGACTGTATGCAGTGAAATAATGGCTAGTATAAATTTAAAATATCTTTTTAAATATATCAAGAAGATGGCCTAAAAGTAAAGATATATCATGTCCCAAATGCAATGAAACTGACAATACTAGAAGACAAACACAGATGCCAAACATCATTCTCAGCCTGAGGATTTTCGCTGAACTTTGGATATATTAAGCTTCTGTTGAGTCACTGAATTGGGAGAGGAGAATAAAATCCAGGGTTTTTCAAACCAGGGAACCTAGTAGGAGAACACTGCATAAAACAGATTCTGGAGGCTACATATTTAATATAAGAATGAGTGAGTATTTCCAGGTACACCGGAAGAAAATACAAAGATAATCTCTGCCTCTATATCCTTGACACTGAGTAAAAGAAAACATATATATACCCTCTAGAATCATATCCCCATGATGTCTTTCACCCTTATTGTTGCAATAAATTCACAAAAAACATGGGATTCAAAACAAAGCAAGAATTTCCACCATTTCAAGTCGTTACTGAAATATGATATGAAAATAAAATATAAAGCATGCAGATTGGAGAAGAAAAAGTAAACAAACTTATTTACAGAAAACATGACTATGTACATAGAAAATCATAAGTAATCTACAAAACAGCAATTAGACTAATAATAAGCCAATATAGTAAGATTGCAGGATAACCAGTCTACATACTAAAATCAATTACATTTCTATATGCTGGTGGCAATATTCTAAAAAAAGAAATCTATTAAGTGAAATCATTTACACTAACATAAAAATAAAGGTTTATAAATAATTTAATATGTCATGATTATATTTAAAGTCAAGATTTGGTATCAGCAGTATTAGTTTATTTTTTTCTCTATAATTTTCAGTATACCTATTTTTTTCATATTAAGTGAAAAGAAACATTATAATATATAGAAAACTTCAACCATTTGTTATTAAACTATAATACAAGGCTCAATATTCAGATCTGAGCTCCAATGTTACTTCCTGTTTGAAGGCTTCATGGTTACTGAATTTGGTGGAAGTTCCACAAAAATAACATAGACCAAGCATGCTAGTAACTCTCTCTGGAGCTTGTCATATTAATGGCCCTCGATTAACACAATGTCTGATAACCATGCCCTTGATTCTGAACTTCACCATATGACTTGTATAAGCCAATGGGACCATTAGCACATTTGAGACAAGAATATTTCATAAGCCTTATACAGTGGAGCTTGTCTTCTTTTTTCATTGTGACCATCATGTAAAGAACTGACAAACTTATTGGGGAGGCCCTTTCAAAAGCCATCAGTAACTTCTAGACATGAAGCGATCTTGAACTTTTCAGCCTCAGCCAAGTCACTACCTGAGGATAGTTGCGTAAGTAACCACAGATGAGACAAAATGAACAACTCAACCAAATTATCAATCTAGCAAATCATGAGCAAGTAATAAGAGTAACTTTAAACCACTGAGATTTAAGGTAGTTTGATGCATGGCAATCTGTAACGGATATACACTGTGTGGTTTATTTCCTTCATGGAAGGAAGTACTATCTTGAAATGTCAAGTTTATTAATGTATTTATGTATATTTCTACTTTACTCCTTTTATTGACTGAGTTTCCTCAATATAATATAAGCTTTATAATATGAGAAGCCTTATCTATCTGGTTCACTATTGTACTTACATGGCTGGGAATATTTAGGGTACACCTTAGATATTTAAGCAATATTTTAACTTATTTTGAATAAATATAAGTGCCTTTATTCCAAAGGATTCCTGGCAATTTATTTCCATGGAATAGAGTTTCCACTGACATATTCTGTTGCTCAACTCCAATGACTATTGGAAATATACAACAAGAATGGTCAACAATGCTTACAATAGAGTTACAAAAAATAATAAATTAACATTAAAACACTAAATATAACAATATATATTACATACATGTTATGGCATAGAGTGTATGTTATGCATATATTATATAACAATAATAATATAATACACAAAAAACATAAGAAAAGTCAACAAGCAACATGCTACCAAATAACATTTTAAAAGCCTTTTATTCACGTGTATTGGGTTAAGACAGAGGAGAAACTGAGTATATTTTTCTTGCTGAATTCTATGGCTAAATGCATGATGGAGCTCTGCATCCCAGGATTATCAAAAGTTGTTATAAGGGTCTTTGTGAAATCCCAATAAGTAGCACCATTCTAAATTACCTGAGTTTTGATTGAATTGAGAAATAAGACTTAAGTTGTAATAGGTGGAAGCCAAATTATCAGTTCACTAATAAAGGTATACTTCAAGATTTAACTTTTATGTAAGCTGAAAGGATTTGCTTTATACAACCAAATTGCCCAGATTGTGCATGTTTACTTATATTATGTACTCAGGACACGCACAATTACACAAACATACCTCATGTAGGCATTTTGTCAGGATTTATGGTCTGAAATAAGAGAAGAGAACACTTGATCCCAGTAATTAGTTACTATCAATACAAAAAAATGAAGAAATTGAGTAAAGGAAGTTCAATTTACTTCCTTAAATAGGGAATTTCAGATGACACTCAAAATATTCTTGACAGAAAGGGACAGAAAAAGGGGAGTCATCTCAAACTATTTAATCTCCATTTGTGTGGAAATAAAAATCAGGAATAAAGAGACAAGATCCCCTTCACATTACTCAGTTATTGACCTTTGGAAATATTTAGTCTATTGTCAGGTAGGAAAGGAGCAATGCCATTCTTTATGAGAACAATTTTGTTCCTACCTTTATAAGGCCAAACAGTGCATTCGCTGAACTAAATCAAAGGTCTCTTTGCACCTAAGACTGAAAATCAACTCATTTGCTCATTACTCAGTACAAACCCTCTCCTTTTCATTGAATTTTTAGGGAGAAATTCAATGTCAACTATCAAATGCCATTGCAAATTCAAGCCCAATGATGTTAAATTTAAAGGAATTAAAGTCCAAAATAAAAGTATTTGACCCTTGTCAGTTATATTCTAAGTAAATTACATTACAAAATTTATCCTCACCTATTCACTGACTCTTTTGAATCTGTTAGAGGAGTTCTTGACGCAGGAGCAGAGTAAGGTCTCTCTTACAAGAATAGCAATCAAATCTCAGGATCTCAGAAAAAGCATTATCCATATACAAAATCCCTAGTGAGTCTTATGTTTAAGGATTATGAGTTACTTAAACACACAAAGTTCTAAAATCCTAGATCTTGACACTCACATTGAGAAAACAAAACAATCTCCAGGTTCTAGAGCAGATATCTCAGGGGAAATTATTTTCCTCAGAATTCAGTTCTAACCTTAATTGTCACTCACCAGGATACTTTTCATTTGTCTAGAATGCATGATCTAACCTGTATACTTGCACTTAATTGGGAGAAATCTCAGCAAATTTTTTCATTGTGCACTTACCAGAACTTGAGGCAGGAGGGAATGGAGCAGAAAAGGTATCTGTCTATGACAAATACTTTTCCTAAGAAAATGGTATTTGGTACACTATTGGTTTCTTCAAAATTTAGAAATTTGAAATGCTTGAAACCTTAGTCACCCATGCTGTCTATTAAAATCTTTGTATGTTCTTTTTGAGCTCTTCAATGTTTGCATTTTAATGTTGCTTTTCCAGGGAGTGCTGCTGCTGAATATGGCCACCATATCTTGTCTGCAAACACTTCTAGTCCCGTGCCACAGTTTCTTCATAAGTATTTTATAATTTTACATATGCATCAGCAATTTATGAGAAAGCTTATTTCCCTGGAGCTATGCTAATAGAGTATGTCATCACAAATTGGATTTTTAGACAAAATAACTCTTTAGACATGAACAGCTTAAAGTTGCATTTCTCTTATGAGTAAGTCTGAACATCTTTTCGTTCAGATATTGAAGGGCCTTTCATATTTCTATTTTCCATGATATATCTGTTTATAGTTTTGGTTCAATTGTTACCAGATTTTTTCTTATCAAATTTTAGAAGTACTTTAGATAGTCTCTTAGCCCTGTGTGATCTAAATTGAAAATATTCTTCTTTTGTTTTCCATTTGCTTTGTTATTGTTGTTATTATTACTATTGCCAAAAAGGGTGTTAAAATATATTTATTAAGATGTCATTTACATGGAATTAAACTGAACGTTTTAGTGTAAAATTCTATAGATTTTGATAAACTCATACAATCATGTGACCACTACCACCACCAGAGTAGAGAAGAGTTTCATAACCACTTGATGGTCAGTTGAAGGTCTTACACAATTTCAGGTGGGACTTCACAGGGGAGCCATTATTATATGACTCTAAAATAACCAAAGTCAAAATAACCTCTCTACATTCTAAAATCTGATACTGAATGCCACATTCTGGCCTGTCAACAATTTACTAAGTTTTATTATTTTCCACAAATACCACTTTTTTTTCTTTGCTCCTCATATTCTCAACCCATGCATTAGAATATGGGTTTTTGTGTTTTGTTTTGTTTTTTTGAGGAGATATTACCTTTCAATAGTCTTGATACTCACTGGTTGATATACTGTCACCATCAGTGACAGTATATCATTCCTAATTACATTTTATTCCTTTGAATCCCTCTGAAATCTGCCATAACTATGACCTTTGTGGAGACAATGGGGATAAATAAAATATATTTTACTCTTGCATGATTTTTATTTGTGTGTCACATGTACATTCTCTTTAATACAGACTTATCAGCCCTTCACACATGAAAATAATAACTCTAGATGAAGAGTTAGGAAAATATTATCCCTCAGATGAGTTGGTATTTGAGTGACTGGCCTTTTAAGGATCTGGCCAAGCAAGCAGATGATTCATGTATGCATTTAGTGGATTTACTTAGGGGTCATGAAACATATTCCATGAATTGTTAGCTTTTTCCCAATCATTTCAGTGAAGGTTTATCTTCTAGAATTATTCTTATCTCACAATAGGCCCACTTTCCTAATGTTGTGAGATGAAGGTGCAGGCCTGAAGTCAAATAGTGACAGCAAAGTGTTCAGTAGCAGCTGACATTAGAAATATGTAAGTAGTAGGAACACCTGGGTGGCTCCGTCAGTTAAGTGTCTGCTTCATCTCAGGTCATGATCTTGCAGTTTGTGAATTCAAGCCCCGTGTTGGGCTATTTGCTGTCAGCTCAGAGCCTGAAGCCTGCTTTGGATTCTGTGTCTCCCTCTCTCTCTACTCCTCCCATACTCACATTCTGTCTCTCTCTCAAAAATAAATTAACATTAAAAAAAATTTTAAAAAGGAGAGAAATATGTAAGTAGCAAAGGAGAAGCAAACTTTGAATTGTCAGAATCCAAAATTAGTCTGTTGAAAATTATAATTGGAGTGTCAGGAAGTCAAGAAAACAGCATTTTATTTTTCTAGATTTATTAATTTTATGGGTTTTGTTAATTTTTCAATGTAATTTGTGGTGATTTGTTTCTCATTAGAAATAAATCATTTCCTTCTGCAATTAAGTTTGTATTTTAAATGTCATATTCATGTTCTTAAAGAAAGAACCTAAAAACTATAATATTTGTGCTCCCCAAATCTGGATATCCCCTTCTTATGATCTGAAAGTTTGTATCGCCTCAAAATTCATAGGTAGAAACCATAACCCTCAAGGTGTTTTTATTAGAAGATAGGGTCTTTGGGAAGTGGCTAGGTCATCAATATGGATCCCTCATGAATGGGATTAGCATCCTTATAAAAAAGAGTCCAGAGAAATCCCTTATGCCTTCCACCTCATGAAGGCGCAGCAAGATGGTTATCTGTGAACCAAGAAGTGAACACTCAACAGACACTAAATATGCTATCACCTTGATCTTGTAATGCCCAGCCTCCAGAACCGTAAACAATGAATTCTGTTGTTTATAAGCCACCCAGTCTATGATATCTTATTAAAGCAGCTCAGATGGATTAAATACTAATTGATCTAATATCCACATCTCTTTCCACTAGCCAGGAGAGTCATAACCCATTTTTATTCTGTTGAGGACGTCTTTTGCCATGAGTTTTTTAAGTCATTTCTTTCCATGCTACTTTGTGTTCTATAATAATAATTTCAAAATCCTATGAAGCACTTATTGTACCTTTCTTGGTACGTTTCTGTCTCCCACTGAGTTAGGTAACAACATGCTCACCACCATTTTACAGAAAACAGAGAATAGAGAGTTCATTCAATATCTAGGTCAAGTTTATATGGTCAGTTGAGGTCAAGTGTCTGTGGGCTTAATCACTGCGCTATCCTGGAAACATTTAATCTCAAATAAAAGCAATAACAACTCCAAGTTGTTGATTAACTATTTTATATCCTTTTATGTTTGAGTTATGCATATAAGATGGCCTTTCTTCTTTTTCTTATTCTTTTACCAGTATCTTCTAAAAAATACAATGAATGATGTATATAGAAGTGGTTCATTGAATAATGCCTCATCAAAACTTTATCTTGAGAGTATCTTGTCTATCATTTAATATAACAGAAGATAGGGGTGCCTGGGTGGTTCAGTAAGTTAAGCGTCTGACTTTGGATCAGGTCATGATCTTACAGTTTGCGAGTTCAAGTCTCACGTTGGGCTCTGTACTGATAGCTCATAGAGCCTGCTTCATATTCTGTGTCTCCCTCCCTCTCTGCCCCTTGCTTGCTCATACTGTCTCTTTCTCTCAAAAATAAACAATTTAAAAATTAAAAAAAATAATAGAAGATATTTAGAAGCAAAAAGGTCACAGCATGTGTAGAAACATAGAAAATAAATGTGAATCCAGAATTTGGAACAATTAGCAAGTCAGGATATCTACTAGGAAATAAAATTTTTGTTCTAACAACTGACTGGATTTAGGGGATTTAGTTCCTTCACATATCTTGTCAGAGAATAATGAGATGTAATGCTTCCTAAATTATAAAACAAGTGCTGGTTTCAGAATGACATGATTTTTGAAAAGCTTTTGCAGCATGCACATACTCACGAATAGCACTTTTTCACCACTGGATAATCACAAATGATTTGAAGTCAGATCAGTTTAGTGTGTAGTAAGCTGCAGTTGAAACTCATTGCCCTTCTGACTAGACAATATTCACTAAAATACATCTCAATAATACCAAGAATGGAGTTAATATATTTGACCCATATTAAAAATGCCTCTTGTTGAGTCTACATATCCTGGGACTCATTATGATAAAAATTAATGTTGAAAATGAAAAGCAAAATGAAACTATAAAGAAGCATTGATGTCTTTTACTTCCTCAAAATATATATTTGAAACAGATCTCTGAAAAGTGTCCACACAATGTATTTTAGGCTTGATACTATTAATAAAGACAGTCGTCAATGTCTTCCTTGGCTACACTAAGGGAATGATGGTATATATTTGCATAACACTTGGAAGGTTGAAAGTTATTTCATAGATCATATTTTATTTATGCTTTATTATGAACATCTGATGTGCTTTGTGTAGATCCGGTATTCTTTTGCAGTCATTCTATTGTTGAGGAAACTGAAATTTGGAGGTGTTTAAAAATATGCACATAGATTTATTCTTAGCTCAGCATAGGGAGAGTCTCTCAAAAATTTCTGTTGATAATGTCTAGCTTCAGCTGCTTTTGCTTTTATCACACGTTCTTATTTCTTAGCTGTATTAGTGGTTTCTAAGCATTTCAGAAATATTGTTATGAATATTTTTTGAGAGAGAGAAAGGGTGCAAGTGAGTGAGGGTCAGAGAGAGAAAGAGAGGGAAAGAGAGATAGAGAATCCCATGAAGGGCAGAGAGAGAGAGAGAGAGAGAGAGAGAGAGAGAAAGAGGAGGAGAGAGAGGCTGGGCTCACCCAGAAGCGGGGCTGGAACTCAGGAACCAAGAGATCATGCTCTGAGCGGAAGTCAGATGCCTAAACGACTGATCCACCCAGGCGCCCTGTTATGTATATTTTTAAAAGTTGTTTCAGGGGCGCCTGGGCGGCTCAGTCCTTTAGGCGGCCAACTTTGGCTCAGGTCATGATCTCGCGGTTCCTGGCTTCCAGCCCCGTGTTGGGTTTTTTGCTGACAGCTCAGAGCCTGGAGCCTGTTTCGGATTCTGTGTCTCCCTCTCTCTCTGCCCCTCCCCCACTCATGGTCTGTCTCTCTGTCTCAAAAATAAATAAACTATAAAAAAAATTTGAAAAATTTTTTCAATTTCATTTTTTTATTAAATTTTAATGTTTGTTTATTTCAGAGAGAGAGAGACACACACACAGAAACTGAGCAGGGGAGCAGCACAGAGACAGAGGGAGACACAGAATCTGAAGCAGGCTCCAAGTTCTGAGCTGTCAGCACAGAGCCTGACATGGGATTGGAACCCATGAGATCATGACCTGAGCGGAAGGCCTGACGCCCAACTGACTGAGCCACCCAGGTGCCCTTAAAAAAATTTGTTTTCAGTTTCTAATGGATGTGGTAGTAATGTTTACTCTCCTCTATTTCTCAGATTTTACACGTTTCATTTTTGGGGAGATTATTCATTTAAAGGGATAATGATTTATAACATTTCTATTTATCATATGTCATACCTTAATAATTCACTGGAAAACATCATATGAAAATTATTATATAAATTCTTGTATATTTTACCGCTTATTTAATATGACACGTGTCATATAATGATGGTGATGTATTGGATATGACTTTTCTAGGAATCTCTGCTATAGTTGCACCATTTTTTCTGGATATGCATTTAGCTTTGAAATATTTTCATTGCTTTTGCTATTTGGGCAGCCAGATTTGTTTGCTTGGCAATAATGATAATAGTTTAATACTTTTATTATCACTATTATCAAAAAGAGGAGAAGAGCTTCTATCTAACCTGCACACGTTTAAAACAATCAAGTTTATTTGTAAATGTATATAAATATATAGAAGTGTATATTTTTATTAATATGCATATGTTTACTAATTCATATTCATTATAATAAATGAAAGTTACATGTAATTTCTTTGCTCATAAATAATCAATATTTAGACAGGAAGTTAGCATTTTTTTAAAATATAGGAGTTGACCATTTCCTCAAAATCATCCAATTATTGGGAAAGTGGCATCTAGTTCTAATTTACATGAAAAAAAGTAGCCCAAATCTACTGATAAAACATAATCCATATAATATTCAATTAGTCAAGGGAAAAAATGTACTTTTTTCTCCAACATACATATTTCAATACATTAAGGAGTAAAAGTACTGATTTCAACAAAGATAAACCCATTTATTTTTTTACTTTTACTTATACTTAATATTGTTTATCTTATACATTAAAACATTGTATTTTAAGTGATTTGTTATGTAACATTGTATCATAGCAGTCATTTGAATACATATCTCAAAATTAACTTTTTTTTTTTACACTAAAGCTCCTCATTTGAAAATACTACTAATTACTTTCCTGAGATCAAAATTACTTTTTTATTCTGAACATGTTTCCAAGATTTATTCTTTCTCTGTATAAAGTCAATGAGAAAAGTTTTCCTCCTGCTGACATACACATAGCAACAAGTAAGTGGATTATTAGAAAATTGCAAAATGTGTAATAATAGCTTCCATTTAGAGAGTACCGATGTGTCAGTTGCTGTTATAAGTGCTTTATTCACTATGACTTGTATAATCTCCACAAGAGTTCTCCAACATATCCACTAATATTATCCCTTTTCTACATTTGAGGAAACTGAGGCACAGTATCCTTAAGTAACATGATCCAAGTCCTTAAGTATTAAGCATGAGAGGATCATTTGAATCTAAGCTACCTGACTCCAGAGTCTGAGCACTATGATGTCTTGTCTCTAAGTTATATATTCTGATCATTTCATTCTATTATTCTATTCTATTCTTTTTATTTATTTATTCTATCAAAATCCATTAACTAAAAAATCACTAACATACAAATACAACAAAAAGGATATTTAGTCCGTGTTCCTACAAGAGGAAAGTAAATCATTAATAATAGATTGATATCACTTTGCCGACTTGAAAGGAAAATTGAAATATTGCTCTTCATTTAGATCACCTTAGATGTTCTATTTTTCTCCTAATATATTATTTTCCAAGGAACTTGGTATTCATAAATTAAAATACATAAATATAACTAATTAAACTAAAATTAGTAAATTGTCTGAACTGCTGGACTGATTTTAAGCAGGTGTTAATTGCATGTCTGAATATGTTTATAAATTTGCCATATATGCAGATTCTCTTTACTGTTTACTATCATTGCTTCGTGGGTTTTGATTTAAATCATTCTGTTATTCTGTTTAAATATTGTAAACAGTTTTTTAGAAATCTTCTGAATCACTTTGAAAGGAAGTACTGCGTAGTTGAATATTCCAACACATTCATATTTAAAACATTTGGATAAGAACTCCCTTTCCAGTTAATGAAGTAAGGGGTGTTATATAGACTAAAATTATCTGTAAAAAAGTTGAGCTGAATGCATCACTTTCAACATACTAATGATAGATACAAAGTTTTTTTTTAATATAGGGAGTGTGGGAAGAAAAATAATATAAATCAGGAGAGCACAGTGATAACAGAAGAGCGCATTTAAAATGTTGATGAAATTGGAATGTGTCTTGGGATATATAGTGAATATTCATTCACCGAAGAAAAACTCATCTAATCTCCATCTAATAATTCAGCATTCTAATTACATGGTTAGATTTGAATTAATATGTTTACCAAGGATATGCATTTTAATTTTACTTAACCCCATCATAATTTGATCCAAAATATGAATGATTTTATTCTTCTGCTGAATACTTGGGTCTTTTTGGATGTACACAAATGAAGGCTTATGTGTTGGAAAATGACTTTGGGTTTTATAGAAAGTCAAGTCTCTTTGCATTGAAGTTAAATCCTCATATATTAATAATGGAAGAATATTTTTGAAATATTATAGAAACGAGAAATAAAACATTAGTATTACTATTTACTGAAAGTTTTTCATTCTCTCACAATTCTTAGAAAATTGTACTTTTTTGTGATATATTTTATTTAATTATATGGATGGAAAAAAGTGTTTTGGGGGAAGGTTATACTAGAGCAGTAAATTAAAGAAAATTTAATAGGAAGTGACTTAGTAGAAAAAGGAGAATAGAGTATCTCCATAACAAGAAAAAAATTTTTCAATTTGTGTTAGATCTTACAGACTTAGGGTTACATTTGAAGGTAATTATTAAAAATACAAAATGCTTTTGTATTTGTGACAAATGGAACTTTGAGTTCCATTGAATTGAATATCAGGTAAGAGCTGTTTAGTTTTAAGTGGAGAGGTGACTAGAATCAAAGTTCATAAAGTTCCATTAACAGTTCCATTGATCATGAGTCCCAGCTCCATGTCAGGCTCTGTGCTGATGGTGCAGAGCCTGCTTGGGACTCTCTCTCTCTCCTTATCTCTGCCCCTCCCTCTGTTGTCCACTCTCTCTCTCTCTCTCTCTCTCTCTCTCTCTCTCTCTCTCCCTCTCTCTCAAAATAAATAAACTTAAAAAAATCTAGGCTCAAAAATTTGTCCCATAACTGAGAAAGCCTGCCACTCATTGATAGTTAATACTGATATTTCCCAGACCTAATGTTCTTATCTAAATTGTAATAAAAGCTCTATTTTTATAAGTAGTTTTGATTATTTAATGAAATGTTACATTTACAGAACATACTGTAAGCCATAAAGCATTATGCAACTAAGCTACCACTATAACACAATTAATTGAGAACAAATTTCCCAAATGAAGCAACTACTGAAAAAAATACAGAAATTCATTTAAAAAATCATATGGTATGATCAAAGAAAGCAAAGGATAAAATTTTATCACAGACCTAGCAGCATGTATGTAAGTGATCAAAATAAAGGATATTTGAGAATAGCCACATTACCATTCTAGACCCAGTAGTCAGGGCAACATTTTTCATTTGCAATTTATCATCTAAAGTGTACTGTATTGGGATTATATTTTAAAACTTTCACCTACAGACACTTTTTCTTTCTATTAGCTCATTGAATGATTTAAAGATGTTTGAAAAAAAAACAAAGATGCTGTTCTATAGTGTATAGAAGGGTAGAAATATTCTTAAATTATAATTGAGAATCACTTTTTAAATTGGCTATTTCT
>CM053573.1:31877602-31923857 GCA_028646485.1 Cryptoprocta ferox
TAAATTGGCTATTTCTAAAGATTCCTTTCTTCCACGTATGCTTAAAATGTCACAGAAAAGATGTCAACCTTTTTATTCGGCCCTTGAAACAGATGTTGCTAATATGAATTGTGCATCTGTCCTTTGATGAGATGGTCTTCGGCATAGGCCTGAGAGAGGTGTGTGGGTGGCCGAAATTGTGCATTTTCGGACATACATAAGCTCCATAGCAGAGATGAAGTAAACGCACAGTTCAGCTCAGTCTTATGGCTTCACACGTTGCAAATTTGCCCTGCAAACTATATTTGTTCTCATTCCTGTATGTATTTTACCATGCTTTTATACAATTCATTTTAATGTCTTATTTAATTTAATATTATAATGGACTGATTTGTGACTCCCAAAATTCATATGTTGAAGTTCTCATCCTCAATACCTTAGAATGTGACTGTATTTGAAGATAAGTCTCAAAAAAGTAATCAAGAAAAAAAGAGGTCATTAGAGGGACTCTTCACCCTTACGATTGGCATCTTTGTAAGAGGAGGAGATTAGAACTGGGATAGATAGATACAAGGGGAAGATAAAGTGAAGATAAAGAGGAAAAGACAGTTTTCTACAAACCACAGAGAGAGGGCTCAAAGGAAACCAAGCCTACTCTACCTTGATCTCTGACTTTTAGCCTCCAGAATCATGACAAAGGAATCTCTCTGTGGTACTTTGTTATAGAAGCCCTAGAAAAGGAATACAAATGTTAATAAACCAAATAAGGTATAATTGCCTATTTTTTTACATTTATTGCCTTTTGATATTTTGTTTCTTATGTCACAAGTCTCTGTAGACTAACCCATGTTTCATGATGGCCGTTACTAACTAAACTAAAAAACGTAGTAAAAATAGATTGTTACCATAAAGAACAGTTATAACGAGTTCATGAGACCCAGAGAACTGAAATGACTAGAACCCAATTCTTCTAATGACAGAGTGGAATCTGACATATGATACTATGCTTATCATTGATCAAATTTGATATTGTTTGCCTTTACTGTTAGAAATGTCCTTAATTGTGAAAAGTCTAGATTCACAGAATTTTTTAAAAAATGTATCATTCCAGGGACACCTAGGTGGCTCAGTTGATTAAGTGTCCAGCTTTGACTCAGGTCTTGATCTCACAGTTTGTGGGTTTGAGCCCCGCATCAGGATCTCTCTGTCAGCCCAGAGCCCACTTTGGATCTTCTGTCTGTCTGTCTGTCTGTCTCTCTCTCTCTCTTTTTCTCTCTCTCTCCCTCTCTCTCTCCCTCCCCCACTTGTGCTCTCTTTCTGTCTCAACACTAAATAAACATTTAAAAAACTTCAAAAAATGTATCATTCCAAACACCATAAGAAATAAATTAACCTATTTTAGGAAACTTCTCAAGAATTAATTTGATAGTTGTTATCTTCAAGGTAAAATGAAATCTTATTGTCATTATGTATCAGATGCCAGGAAATGATAAATATTTTCTGACTGAAAGAAAGAAGCAATTTGACTGTTTAAGGAGACTGAGAATTTCACTGTTAACATATATGAAAAAAACAAAATAATGAGTTGAAAGTTTTTACTATATTTTGGATGCTCATTTGCAGTTTGGGCTGTAACTTTTTCTATTAAATATCAAATAAAATTATGAGGGTCTAGAGTCTAAAGGATTAGTAAGGGGGGTCAGTTTCAGAGAGTGAAAGATGTGTTTTTGAGTAGGAAATGGTTGAATGCATTAATTTGGTAGAAGAATTTAGAACTCATTTTCCCTAAAATGTTAAAACACATAAAATGTCCTTTCAATTTTCTAGACATCTTGGTAGGGGAGTTATTCATTCTGACAGAACAGGGAAACTGATCTAACACAAGGACAAGTGAACAGAGCAAAAGGGTAACTTGAGGCTTAGCATCGCATGGGTTATTAAATTGCTTTTCAGGCAAGTGCTCAGGAGGAATATGCAGTAATTAAGAAAAATTAAAGTTAAGGGGTGTCTGGGTACATGGTTAAGTGTCTGACCCTTGGTTTCCACTCAGGTCATGATCTCACAGTTTGTGAGTTTGAACCTCGTGTTGAGCTCTGTGCAGACAGCATTGAGCCTGCTTGGAATTCTCTCTACCACTCTCTCTTTCTGCCTGTCCTGGGCTTGCGCACTCTTTCTCTCAAAAAATAAATAAGCATTAAAAATATTTTAATAAAAAAGAAAAGTTAAAGTTAAAAGATCATAGGATTAAAATCTCTGAAAAAATAAACTAAACAGCACCACTTTATGGCCTTCTAAAAGAGTAGCACAGAGTAGAGGCAGGTTTTCTAGCAGAATAGGAGTAACTGTGATTCAGCAGCAAAAATGAACTAGGTCCAAAAATTGCCATTGGAGATGACTTATTTTCTATTAGTTTATTGGATGATTTAAAGATGCTATTCAATAGTTTATGCAATAGTGGATATATTCTTTTCTTCAAGTTTATTTATTTTTTTTGAGAGAGAGAGAAAGAGAAAGAGAGAGAGAGAGAGAGAGAGAGAGAAAGTGAGGAGGGGCAGAGACAGAGGGAAAGAGAGAATCCCAAGCAGGCTCCACACTGTCATCACAGAGCCCCACGTGGGGCTCGAACTCTTGGGCTCCAACTCTTGAACTGTGAGGTCATGACCTGAGCCAAAACCAAGAGTAGGAGCTTAACGAACTGAGCCACCCAGGCGCCCCTGGATGTATTCTTAAATTATAACTAATAATCATTTTTTTTCAAATTTGCTATGTCTAGAAATGTCTTTTTCCCTGTATGCTTAATGTGTTACAGAGACTATGTCAACCTCTGTCTCCAGCCTTGAACTTGTTAATACTGCGGTGACTCTGTTGTACCATCCACACTGATGCAGTCAGCCCATTTAGATTGTTTAGCCATTTTCCGGTATCAGTAATTTAACGATGCCCTCCAAGCAAATCAATTCTCAGTTCAAACGATATTCTAGGAAAACTTTCCTTTGCAATTAAGAAAAGGTGACAGTTCCCTACAATGATTTTTACAACTGCTTTTGCATTTTAATCCTGGACTCCCTCCTGGATAAACTACCTATCTTGTCAAAGCCAGGTTTACATTGGGGCACCATAACATGTTTATACAAGTAACATAATTATATCCTGAACTCAGCTGCCAGCTGATTACATTTTCATTCATAACCCATCTCGACTGCTGTGCTCATTATTCTAGGTTAAAAAGGCTTTAGATAAAGAAAATCTTCATTTACTTACATGAAATTAGATCTGAGTTTTGCATTCTAACCTCCATTAACCCATTCTTAAGATTACCCACTACTAATATAAGAAATCATTTTAAACTCATTAATACCCATTCTAAACAAAGTGAAATATATAAATAAAACAGGATTAAAGGCTTTTGAGATATGGCACGGTAACAACATTTTTAAGATGTTGCATCTATTCCTTTCTTGCAAAGGAGAAATACATTTAATTACTAGGCACAAAAACCAGAAAATTCTATATATTTCACTACCTATCTCTTCTTTCATGTCATCATGTCTTATGTCATCAAAATGACTTAGTAACAACTCCTTTTAAAAAAATGTTTAATGTTTATTCATTTTTGAGAGACAGACACAGAGTGAGGGTGGGGGAGAGGAAGAGAGAGATGGAGACACAGAATTCAAAGCAGGCTCTAGGCTCTGAGCTGTCAGGACAGCCTGACGCAGGGCCCAAACTCACGAGTGGTGAGATCATGACCTAAGCTGAAGTCGGACTCTTAACTGACTGAGCCACCCAGGTGCCCCGAGCAACAACTCCTTTTAACAAGATTTTATGTATTGATTTATTTTGGTTAATAGTACTATTTTCAAGGAAATGTTATATAATATTTAAATTAGAAGATTTTCTAAGAAATAGCACTCTCCTGATTTTTATTCCCTTATACATTGTTCACATCAAATCATAAATTTACACATGCTACCTTGGATACTCTGTAAAAAATAAAGAATGTCACTTGTCATTTTAGCTTGTATATATATATTAAGATCAGCGCTTTCAGTTGACCTTAATGGCTTGACTGAATTTCAACTTATATGATTACTATTTGTCTATGCAAATCACTCCTTTAATTAAAATTGCATAATATAGTCTCAGTTCTACGACCCAAATTATGCTATTTTTTTGGAGTCATTAAATTTTATTAAGGATTGGCCATGCTTCTGGTACTAGAGTTTCAGGGATTCATTTCTTCTTAAATCATATAACTGATGAACTGGGACACAAAGCAGCCATTCTGATGCAGCAGCTTTGTACAATGATCCTATGAAAACATAAAGGCATGATGTTTTATAGCCAAGTAGTACAGACAAGAGGCATCTACCATCCATGTCCCTATCCTCACCTAAACTATGACACTTTTGTTTACTAAATGCTTATATTGATTAATTTTTATAGAATTTGTTATTTAGGGGCACCTAGTTGGCTGAGTCGGTTGAGAGACCAACTTCAGCTCAGGTCATGATCTAATGGCTTGTGAGTTCAAACTCCACATCAGGCTCTGTGCTAATAGCTTACAGCCTGGAGCCTGCTTCAGATTCTGTCTCCATCTCTCTCTGCCTCTGCTCCGCTCACAGTCTTGTCTCTCAAAAATGAATAAACATTAAATTTTTTTTAAAAAGAAAATTTTTATTTAATCATAAAATTAATTGCTTTTAATTATGTTAGAATGAAGTTAATTTCTGAGCCATTTTCAAACCAGTCTCCCCAAATTATTGTTATATAAGAATCCTTTTGTGTTGGGGCTCCTGGGTGCCTCAGTCAATTAAACCTCTGACTTTGTCTCATGTCATGATCTTGCATTTAGTGAGTTCGAGCCCCGCATCAGACTCTGCGACTACAGTGCAGAGCCTGCTTGGGACATTCTCTCTCTCCCTCTCTCTCTCTCTCTCTGCCTCACCTGCACTGTTTTTTCTCTCTTAAGTAAATAAAAACTTAAAAAAAGAATCCTTGTGTGCTAAATATAATGTATTTGAAACTCAAACGTAACAGAACATGTTACCTGTCTGAAATATATGCTACGTCCAGTAGTAAAAAATATAGTAAAAAATAGAGAGAGATATTTACTTTGGCTTTATGTAGAGGCTTAATTATAAGGAAATTATCTCACAAAAACAATAGGAAACATTCTTCAAAAACCTTTTTTCCTTTCCTCCCTCTCCGAAGTTTTGCACCACACAGTATCAAATCCAGTCCCTCTTCATGCTCTAGCCCCCTATCCTGTTATCTGTATACTGAGCATTTGCTCATTTTTTCTTTATTTTCTCATTCACAACTACCTATGCTCTCCTGCCTGGCCCCTATTTCAATTGCCCTTTACTGGAGCCTGAAATGCCTTTCAGGTATCATTGACATCCCTCTTTCCTCTGGTACTTGATGTTAACAGAGTAATCTTTCAGGATTGTCATATTCCTATTATAAAACTGAAAGTGACATGTATTCTTCCATTTGCTCTCTTTTTTCATTTTCTTTTTAAGAATATGAAGGTTTGGGTGTATTGATATATACAAAGGGGGGCAAAACCAATAGGATTCAAGCAGTTAAAAAAATAAATGAGAAAGATGATATCAGAAGATTTCAGAGAAAAAAGAAGGATAAATGACCATGAACTCTGATGGGAATTAACATTAGGCAAGAGAGAATGTGTGATATAGATATTATCATAGAAAGTAAGGGGAGAAGCTCACTTCAAATATCCTGATCTTGAGGAGTTAGACATATGATCTTTTAGGAATGAAGAGAACAGTCGTAGATTTTCTTGGACTTTCAAAGAATAAAATAGACTGTTGAAGTGTGTATCAAATATAAGTGAATTCAAATATAGATTAATAATAAGGACTCATTCAACATTTGATAGGTCAATTTGTTCTCAACAAATTGAAAATGCCATTATCACTCCTTTAATTAAAATTGCATAATATAACCTCAGTTTCATGACCTAAATTATGCTATAATCCCTTATAGGAAAGGGCATGGTTAGGATAAATGATTATCTGATGTAGGCTGAAAAGCTAGACAAATCAGGTCATCAAAAATTGTAGCCTGTGAGCTTAGAAAAGGGGAAGAGAAAAACAAAAAACAGTACTGTTGCCAAAGATAAGGCTTAATGTATACAAGGGATTATTGTGAGAAAAAGAGGGTAGATGACATTTTAAATTAAAGTATTTCTGGGGCACCTGTGTGGCTCAGTCGGTTGAGAATCCGAAATCAGCTCAGGTCACGATTTCATGGTAGGGCTCTGTGCTGACAGCTCAGAGCCTGTAGCCTGCTTCAGATTCTGTGTCTCCCTCTCCCTCTCTGCCCCTCCCCTGCTCACATTCTGTCTCTCTCACTCTCAAAAATGAGTAAATATTTTAAAAAATTTTTAAAATACATTGAAGTGTTTCTGATGGGTGATGAGAACTGGTCATTGCATTCAAAGTAGGGAGGGGTCTCTAAAGTTTGGATCATGAGGAACTGTGCATACCAGGAGGTTAAGTGTGCTGGACGACATTCCCAAGAATGAATGCTGGTGACATCAAGGTCCTCCAGTGAAGCCAGGAGAAATATTTGAATATTTGAATATTTGAAGAAATATCCACAGATAATATTCCATTCAGAAAACAGGTGAAAGAAATATTTGGGGTGTGCGTAAGTTCCCCTTGTGACTTTTGCCATGCTCAACCTGACTTCTTTATAACTACCTCATTGTGACAGCTCAATCCACTTTAGTTTCCCTTTGCCATATATAATCCAATTTTCCCCACCCCTTGGCAACTGGTAGGAAGTGATGGAGTTTCATCTACTGATTATATTGGTCAGAGTTCAGTTTCAGAGACTTGTTATCTCTATTACTTGTTTAAACAAAAGGTGATTTTCAGGGTATTAATTGGATTTTAGAAGAATGAGAAAGGTGAAGACATAGATTCAAGGATGAGTCACAATAGGCATACTACCAAGGCCACTTTACAAAATTGGACAGAAATGGCATTGTTTTTTTCTGTAACAATCACAAATCCTCAGCTAATTCAGGAAAATAAAAGCACCAGTATTAGTTTTATAACCAGGTCATTTCTGCCCCCACTTTCCATTTCTCATCTCACTGTACTTGATTGCAGAATCAAAATTGCATTTATAACTTCAGGGACACAGGTACCCAAGAAAGTTAGTATTTAGTATTCCAACCTGTCCAGGGAAGAGATATTAAAAGAAGGTTGGCATTGATATCGTACAATGCTATGATGCAATTTAAATTTCAGTAACGCTCTCCCTCAATTGCTAGTTAAGATTCTCTGACTTTCTACAGGATCCCTGTATTAGTTAATACTCTCCAGAAAAACAGAACCAATATGATACAAAAAAGTATATATAGGAAGAGATTATGGGAATTAACACACACAGTTGTGGAGGACAAGAAGTTCCACAGTCACTCATTTGCATCTGGAGAACCAGGAAAGCTGGTAAGGTAATTCTGCCTGCATCGAAAGGCCTGGTGGCAGGCATGGGGAGATATGGTGTAAGTCCCAGTATGGGTCTGAAAGCCCAAGAACCAAGAACACCGATGTCCAAGGACAGAAGAAAGTGAATGTCTCAGTTCAAGCAGAGAGCAAATTTGCCCTCCTTCTGCTTTATTCAGACCCTGCATGATTTGGGTGATGCCCACCCACATTTGTGATGCCATCTTTTCTCCAAGTCTACTGATTCAAAAGCTAATTCATTCCAGTGACACCCTCATACACACACACAAATATGTTTTACCAACTACTTGGGCCTCTCTTAGTCCAGTCAAGTTGATACATAAAATTAACCATCAACACCTCCAACAAGTATTTCTATGAGAAGTCCATCTGGCACTTGTACTTTCACCCAGATAGTCTAAATCCTCCCTCTTGGTATTGCTTCTTTCCAACTTGCTGGTGATTGCCATGCATAAAAGCCTTTATGATAGCAAACTTTACAGTAATGAAGTCTCAGAGAAATACGATTGTTGCCTGTATTGGGTATCTGGACAGATTATCTTTCACAGACATTCCTTCTTAGGTTCCATATGAGAAACATAAAGAATCCATTTTCCTGTGGTCAGATCAAGGAATGTAGGTTGATGATGGTACCATGTTACATCCAGCTTCACTCCTGCACTTCTATGTCTAGGTTTTCTTGTGCACACAAGCTCATTATACTTGACAATTTCTTGTTTTAAAATAGTTGCCCCAGGAAGCATAACACAGTTAGTGCATCTGCATAAAACTCTGGCAAGAATACCCCACCAGTATGCCAGACATTCTTAGAAATGTAATTTCTATATGATATCCATAGCAAGAACCCAAATACACATGATGTATAGTCCCCTTTGTCCTAAATACGTATTCCATTCCATTGTTCCTATCCACTTCTTAAATCCAGGCTTTCAGCATCCCTATATTTGTGCTAACTATTCTTGTTTCCAGCCTCTTGTCAAACTTAGATCAGAAAGTTTGCACAAAGGAAATATATTGGCAAAAGACCTGTGGCATTCAGGGAACTCTGTAAATAGAAAATTGGAAACTTGGGGAGGGTGAGAAGATAGTATGTTCAAGTCTTAAAAATCCAATAAAGAAATCAGTTCAGCTCTATCACTAACTCTTCACCCTTCAAAGGAAAATTAACAAAAGTGTAGAAATAGGAAACTTTCTTCACACAGGGGAAGTGAGAATGTGTACTTCGTGTTCTTTTGTGTTATTTTATTTAGCAAAGAAGCAATTAAGCAGGTGAGAGACAACCCCATGGAAACACAAAAAGTAGAGAAAGTCTGTCTAAAACATCTGTTTAAAAATTGTGAAGTCAGAAGATTAGAGGTTGATAAAGAGAAATATTCTCTGCAATAGGTTTAACACCTGCTCACTGAATCCCCTAATGCTCTTGTGTTGTGCAGTGCTCTCCAAATCACAGATAAGTCTGTCAATCAGGAAATCACTTAAATGAGGCCAAAACACCTTGTAGCAAAAACACCGATAAAAGTTACAGAGACCAGGGAACTCTGGAACACTGACGACATAAAAAAAAAAAAACAGCACAGATTTTCACTTACGCTTCTTTGCTATTTGAGTCCTTACTCAAATATTCCTTGTCTTGCAAATTTATTTTCAACAGAAAAGATATATATTTTATTTTCCCATTGAGACTCCTTCTTTCTTTTATCTCTTGACATTCTACTAAGATTTATTCCTAGGTTTACAAGCAGAAACTATAAGAGTAATATTTTCTTCATGCCGTGATAATTTTCAACTCTCTCTGTGATTCTGGTCTACTGGCTCACTGTACTATTACTATTTGAAGCAAAGTAGTTAAGGAGAAAAATGTTCAGCTTTCAAATCCATTTTTTATTGAAAAATCATTATATGAATTTAGAGACAACTTTTAACATAAATTAAAATTTCCAGAGTTCACCATTTCTTTTTTTTTTTTTTTTTTGGCCAATTGTTTATATAAAGGTCATTCATATTCATGTGGCATTTTTACTTATTAAATTTTTCATTTTAGCATAAATGGCTGCTGAAATTTTGGCATGAATTTTCATCATTCCAATCACTGCTTCTTTTGACCAAAGATAAATGTGAAATTTTCTGTAAATATTTTTTCTAAACTTGTAACTGCTTTAAGTCTGTTGAAATGTGTTTTTTTTTTTCCATACAATGTTGGTAAATGGTACCCTGGCAACAATACAAAAAATGGAATTTCTGTCCTATCAAGCTTTGAAAATTCAGTAAGATAAAACTTGAGTTTCATATTTGCCTCTCTAAATAATTTTACCGATTTTCTTACAAAAGGATATATTTACATAAAAAACTAAACTGATAGCATTTTATGATTGCAATTTATGTTTCATTATAAGAAATTAATGGAAAACAGCAAAAAATACATATTACTATAAATTGTTTCAAGTTGTCATAGTTGTTTCAGTTGATCAGACTAGAAAAGATTGTTGTCTTACATTTTTATTTTAAATAAGTGTTAATTTCTGAAATGGTTCCAAGATTTGTAGCAACAAGCATAAAAAATGCTTTAAGACATGACTCCCAGTAGAATAAGGAATTGCATTCTCTGTAACTAGTTGAGTGCTTCAGGGTAATAAATTCAATCGGATCAACTGTTGGCTGCCACACAAACACGGGACCTGATGTCAGAGCCACCATGTTCCTGTCATAGCTCTGCCATCTTATCTTTCTAAATCCTGTTTTATCAGCAGCAAAAGTGAAGGATTAAATTGCAGTTGGGTTTTATATCATGTCAATATTATACATATTTATTTTCCTCAAATTGCTCTTTGTAGACCATGTTGTATCATATGTGTTCAACATGAGCCCACAGATAATACACAGAGAGTCATGTTGGTCTACTAAATCATAGAGAAATCAGAATCCCAGTATATCAAAAATTCTCAAGGTTTTTGAAAACTGATTGATCAATGATGGGAAAAGACTTCACTGACCTATGCCTAAAGTTGATAGGGACTGACAATTCTGCAATATTCCCAGATGATATTCCAGTTTAAGCTTATGAGTACATGGGACAGCTACATGACCTGCTTTCTGTTCAGATCTATTTTTTCTCTATCCTAACATACTCCAGAAAACTTTCTAGGGCCAACATCCTGCCTCGATGCTGTCAGTTCCCAGAAATATCATTTATCAAGTTCTAATATAAAATGATTCTTCATATAATTAAGATGGGAAACTTGGATTGCATGTACTCCTATTGACTTTTCTATTCATTGACATTGCAAATAGTAGCCAGCTAATCAGAACCAAACAATCCAGTTTGATCCTGATTATGTGTGCTCTACCTTGCCTAAGAAAATCTCATCAAGTATAAGATGCTATTACGGAAAGAATAGTGGGAGCTGAGAGGCCTTTTATCACCATCCATATTTTACCTCTTTAAAAACTTGGAGTGGCAAATATAAGTCCAGTCATTGCCACCTATTAGTTTCTTCTTGAGTTTAAGGTGACAATGGCGCATTATTGGTAAATCCTTAATTAGATTACAAATTTTTTAAAAAAACGATATAACATTGCATATGTATGGACATTCTGCTTGATGTTCAGAATATCTCTACTTCTTATATAAATCTCTCAAAGTAGGTATTATTAAGACATTTGAGGATCAGAAAATATTTGAGATGGCACGTCAAAGCTGTGGAAGAAATTGGGAATACTGAAGAAAAGACTTATTGCACAGTCAGAAATGGTTTTAACTTACCTTTTATCTACTATACTTACAACAGGCTTATCTTGTGTCCAGCCAATTAGAGGCTTTTAAAAATTTTTTTTGTTTTTATTTATTTTTGAGAGACAGAGAGAGACAGAGTGAGCGGGGGAGGGTCAGAGAGAGAGAGGGAGACACAGAATCCGAAGACAGGCTGCAGGCTCTGAGCTGTCAGCACAGAACCTGACACAGGGCTTGAACCCAAGAACCACGAGATCATGACCTGAGCTGAATTCGGACGCTTAACCGACTGAGCCACCCAGGCGCCCCTAGAGGCTTTTAGCAGTGAGACAAATGACAGTATGAAGATCTCACTAAAACCATATATTAGAAAATAAAATGTCCACAAATTATTTTTTAAAGGGAATGTTTGTTGGCAAAGCCTAAAGACATCTATAAGATCAACAATCACATTTGGGAGTTTAACATTTCACTTCTGGTTACTTCTCTAGAAATGTCCATGATCATAGTAGAGTGGAGTGAAAGGCAGCATAGTGTAGTGGAGTCTAGGCTTGAGAATACAGAAGAAGCATTCTTTAGATAAGGAATCCAGGCTTCTTCATCCTAGGGCTGTTGTAATAGATTACCACACATTAGGTGGCTTAACACAACAGAAAATTGTTCTCTTACAATTCTGGAGCCAAAAAGTCCAACATGAAGTTATCTTCAAAGACACACCCCCTCTGAAGTCTCCAGTAGGGAATCCTTCCTACCTCTTCTAGCTGCCAGTAACTCCTATCATTCCTTAGTTTATGGCAGCATACCTCCAAATCCTGTCTCTGTCTTCACTGGGCTCTCTCCTCCTTCTCCCTGGCAGTCTCTCTTCTTTTAAAGACACTTATAGCATTTAAGACTCATGTGGATAATCCATTATGTTCTCATGTTAAGATCATTAATTAAATTATATATGCAAAAATCCTATTCCAAATAGTCACTTTCAGATCCTGGAGACTAGAATATTGAATATCTTCTTCAGGGCTACTATAATAGCTGGCCATGGTTGCCACAACAAAGTACTGAAGATTGGATAGCTTAAACAAGCAAAATTTATTTTCTCACAGTTCTAGAGACTAAAATTTAGAGATCAAGGTATAAAAAAGATTGGTTTCTTCAGAGGCTTCTCTCCTTGGCTTGTAGATGACCATCTTTTCCTTGTGTCTTCACGTGGTCTTTCCTCTGTGTCTGTCTGGGTCTAAATTTCTTCTTGTAAAGACACCAGTCATATTGGATCAGAATCCACTGACAGGATCTCATTTCACCTTTAAAGACTATCTCTTAATACTGTTACATTCTGATGTACATGAGGACAGGACTTCAATATCTTAATTTGGGAGTACATATTCAGCCCAGAACAAATGCAAAGGTGGGATCAATGTCAGTGGGAAGTGGGAAGGGAGCAGACATGGAAAAGCAAAAAGAATGAGTATGTTATCTGGTTCCCACCCATTACCCTTACTCCATCATGATTAGGAGAACTTGATGGATTTCATTATCCAAAGAATCTATAGAAGTTATCTCCAAAATCTATACAGTATTTATCAACAAACCATTTAATATTATTTCTGAGCCATATGTAGGATAAATAATGTCATAAAGACTGACACTTTTTTTTTATAAAGGGGACAAACATTGCTCTTAAAGTGAGGGTTCAGAAAGCTTCAGTTACACATATGGAGAAATAATTGGAGGATGATATATCTTGCAAGGAATAAAGCAAGACAGGCCTATCTGGTTTGTATTTCTAACTAAATGCTACGATCTCTGTAACAGTTGGTCTTATTGATTTATTTGGATGGACACCTTTCTAAGTATGTAGAAAAATATTTATTTATGTACCTGACTAGATAGGAGAATTAATGTCATCAAGTGACACATATGAGACATTCCAAAATCATTCCTTCGTTCATTTACAATGATGTAATCAGCAGTAATAACATGCCATAGATGACATATGTCATAGAGAAATAGACACGTTAGTCTTCACAAATATGCTATTGCAACCAAGAAATACAGGTAATGTTATTCCAGTCTAAGGGAGTATACCATAGAGACTGCTAATTCAGAGTCTAATTCATTTTACTATAAATACATCCCCAAGTTATAGTAACATGGGAATTTGGTAGCATGCAATATTGTACAATTCTTCTTCCACTAGGTTTTTGAGAAGCTCTATCTGTATTATTAGCAGAGAAACCTCCAAACATAAAGTCCACAGGACCAAAGTATCCAAGGAATGCTTTATTGAAGATTCCTTCTCTGAGCAGGGACAATAAGATTTATGACCTCTACACAATAAACTGAACAGTGACATTTCAGTAGAATGATTGTTGCTACTCCCTATTCTAAAACAGGGGCATTTCTAGTGAATTCCTGAGTAGTAGTAGAGTGCGTGTACTGCTGCCCTAGGTCATGGGGCATTTCCCACCTGGTTATACTCAGCTTCATTTTATTTAGCAAATTAATCTTTCCTTTCACGGATTTATCAAAACCAAAAGGACCTCTCCACACAAACACACACACACACACACACACACACACACACACACACACCGAGGATGCTTAAATGTCTATGCATTTTAAACATTTTAAACAACCACTGAAAATGTATTTAAGTGACGAAATATCATGATCTAGATGTATGGGAACAATCAAAAAAGGTTTTAAAAAACTGATGTTTCACCAAGGAAATAAATCAACATGGCAAAAGGGCATCAAGAGAATGATTCCTAGGGAGCATATTAGCAAATGTGTAAGAGCTTAACCATAATTTTGAGGTGTGTGTGTATTTGTGTGTGTGTGTGTGTGTGTATGTGTGTGTAAAATGATTTTAAAATGTAAATTAAGAAATTGCTGCAAAGTAATGAGGGATCTTGGCTACAGAGCAAGCTCATCAGTGAGACATTCTCCAAACAATGGGATCTAACCGGTCCCATTACATGATTCTTTATTTCATGCCACTCTTTGATTCCTTTATCATATTTTATATTTTATAGTTACTTCTCACTTCTGTTGGCTATGCCTCCTCCACTAGATTTTAAGCTTCTTAAGTCAGGATTTGTTTTTGTTCATTACTGGCCACCTAGAGCCCACCAAAGTGCTTGTTGCTTAGAATGCTTAAGTAATTAAACAAACTAACAAAGATAGGACATTTAAAAAAATCACAGGATTTCCTCCTTTCTTTTGTTTGTTATACTTCAATTGAAGGTTCAAAATATTCTCTTTTTAAAAATCTTATGGTAAGTACTTACACATGTAGGAAAAAGTTATAGATGTAGCAGAAGCTGAAAAACCATTGTTTAGGAAGAAGGTATTTATGCATATAGTTATCAATTAAGTACTCATAAAAGTACAAGGCTCTGTGCTAGATTTTAGATATATAATATGCCCTTGACATTGTTATGAACCAGTGGGGGATATTGACATCTAAACAAACAATACAACATGGTCCTCTTGTATGAGCAAGAACAAGTGAAAGATTCTCAAGATAAGATAGAAATGTTTTCACAGACATGACCTTTAGTTTCAGTCATTAATGTTGAGCAAGCTTTTTACTAGTGGCAAGAAAGAGAAGGCCCTCCCTAGAAAGAGAACGGGGAAAGAGAAAGGGCACAACATGCTCACGAATACCAAGGAATTTGGTGCAACGTTCATGAGCGCGCAGGAGATGTGAGGATGAAAAGAGGAGAGAAAACGTTTGGTCCTCACTTATATTGAGAGTGTTAATCTACTGATTTCCATCTTCACCAAGATTATAATAAATAGAAATGATTTGGTTGGAAGCAAGTGGAATTTGCATTAAGATTTTAAAGGAGATTTCAGACTTCCTATTATTGCTAATCTGAAAGATCAGGACAGGCATAGCTGAGATCAGCTTGATAATGGAGAAATAGACTAGAATACAAACTACTTCCATGTCTTTTTCTTTTTTCCGAATTTTATTACACACTGTGAAAAAATCATAGTAATTTACCATGTTACTCAAAGTGTGGAACTCCACTTCTGGAAATGTGAATTTTGAAAACTTGAATCCTTATTACAATTACATTTCTATAGTTTACAGTTATAGAAAAGTTTTTAACTTACTGTAGTCTAGAGCCAGACATAAAGCTTTATTTGAAAGTAGTAAGAGTGTTCATATTTCATTTATCACTCTACATTGTAAGTAAAAAAAACCCTGAAATTTCAGAGACAAGCACAATTGATTCACTAACGCCCTAAAAGATGTCATGCTGCTGTGTTTGCAAACGTTTTAAAACTTTACACAGATCTCGAGATAATGAATCATTCATACTATATTTCTTTTTAAACTTTGGGATAAATAAGAATCACCCCAGAGATAACTTAAAATTCACAATTTACTGTATTGGAGGAACACGCTGAGCGGAAAATGTAATCCTCGGTAACAGAAGGCTGGCTGAACTTGGAAGAAATAATCAGACACAATGTGGAGAGTATCTGGGACCCCAGGGCTTGTGCTCTACAGCCTCAGATTTCAATGGAGGCAATCCACAGTAATCCACAATATAGTCATCACCAAATGGTTCTCCTCTTTTTTTCACTGAAGACATTTAAGATATTTTGTGTCATGTGTTCATGTTCTGTAGTCTCCACCTGGGAGTTTTTATTATGTCAGTTATTATGCATACCCTACATGCACCACAGATCACACACATCATGCAATGGGGGATCTTCCTTGTAAGTGGGAGAGTCCACGGGACTCTATCCTGCATTCTTCACATCTGTCCTCCCCCACATTCTACCATTATAGAATCACTTCTTTATATCCATCAATCTCTCAGCTAAATTTCCCAAGACACTTTACCTTCATTTGTTCCCTACCACATAAGGTAAAGAACCTATTAAAATTTCTGTCTTTAGCAATATTCCCAAAAGATGTAAAAAAAGGGTTGAAAATGAGGGCTTTGTTCAAGGATGTTCAGTTGAGTGCTTGTAGTATTTGAGTTGCGCTGGCCTTCTACACTTCCCGGGATGGCCCCAATCTTTATTCAAATAGTCATTCTCTCATAAAAATACCCATTTTGTTTATTATCTTTTCCCATCCAATTTTTTCTATACTTTACCCATTCTCCTATCCCCTTTATTACATGCACTGCTTGTGTTTCCTTCTTTACTGTCAAGCAGTTCCAAATATGAGCTCTCATTTTCCCTAGGAGCTTTAAACACACACACACACACACACACACACACACGCGTGCGCACATGTGTGCACACATAAAACACATGTTCACATACTTCTCCCTTTCTAGATATTCTCTCAAGACACTGGCTGTCTCTGTCTTTTCACCACTTATAGGCTTCTGAATCCTGACCTCTGTTTCTCCAATACTTGTCATTCAAAGGAAAACAGTGATCCACAAACTGAAAATTAATTCACGCTTTATCTTTGAAGCACTTTACTAACGTCACCCCAAGTGCACTCTCTCCTTTGCCTAGACATCTCTTTGGGTTTCTAGGAAGCCTGTGGACCACCAGCAGAAAGCCATGTCCAATAGTAGATTCCTTCATACCCCTTAAGAGAAGGCAGCAAACAAACAAGCTTTTATTCCTATTAGGTTTCTCTTAACTCTTCCCCTCCTTTCAGAGTCATTGCCTAATAGAGGCTTTGGGGAATCAAGTCTAAGCTTCTGTAATTCTGTGGTCCTAGTATAAACATTTCTGAATACAATTTCACCAAAATAGCAACATGGCAGAATCAATCATCTTAACAGCTCCTGTCAGTCATCACAGCAGCTACATTCTTTCTCCTTTTCTCTGTGTTGATTCAGCTACTCAACCAAAAGCCCCATCATAGAGATCTGAAAGATAGATTAAGTCTGTGGCTCCATTGGCTTCTATGATGACAATGTATTACCCATAGTCTGCCCCAGGTCATTTGCATTCTCATCTATTTATTTGTTAAAACAGAAGACAGAGTCCATGTCAATTTACCTGCTCTGAGGTAAAATCTGAGGAGCAGATACATTAAAAAAAAAAAAAACTAAATAAAATCATTAAATGGCTCCTAGAGAGCAAATGTACATTATAAAAAGTGTGGGTGACAAAGAGAGCTAACACCCAAGAGGAATTTCTTGTAATATGTCTTTAGAATAAATTCCTAAATTTGAAACCAGATTTTAAAAAGCTTCTTTCCAACTGACATTCTAGAAACATAAGTTTTATGGGGCCCCTGGGTGGCTCAGTCGGTTGAGCATCCAGCTTCTGCTCAAATCATGATCTCGCAGTTTGTGGGTTCCAGCCCCACGTCAGGCTCTGTGCTGACAGCTAGCTCAGAGCCTGGAGCCTGTCTTCAGATTCTGTGTCTCCCTCTCCTCTGACCCTCCCCTGCTCACGCTGTCTCTCTTTCTCTCTCAAAAATAAATAAAACATTTTTAAAAAATTTAAAAAAAGAAAGAAACAAGTTTTACAATGGTATCAATCAGCTAATTTATTTTTACAGGGACACCTACTTACTAGACTATATTCACAATGACCCAAATCACTCTACAGGCAGGCAATTTGCATAATGGTAAAGATCAGCTATTCCATTTTGCTACTACTGAGTCTGTGGGAAAAAAGGGATTTTTGTTCTTGTTTTTGTTTTTCTTTACTGAAAATTGCCAAGTGCAACATGTAAAAATATTACTTGGACACTTGTTATAAAAGCTATGCCACTCTAATCTTTGATTCTTTAATGTCTCAAAATAGCATTGATTTAATTCGTATAACTTATCTCACTTTTGACCGTAAAAATAAGGTCACTATTTTTAAATCAACATATACTATTGTAAAACCTCTAAAACCCCTCTTGTTTTTGTATGTCTATTCTTAAAATTTCGAGGTATTTTAAAACAAAGACACATAATTCAAACCTATATCATATTATAAAACAGAAATGCTACCCAGAACTCTTCATTTTCTTGGAAAATATTACAGATTGCAGGAAAAAATATACTGTTATGTATAATCATTTTGTCAAATATGTGAAAATCACTTTGGATGTTCCTAAGTTTCAATTAGAAGAATACAAATCTTCAGTGCTATCTCAAGGGGAAATTTATTTTCTTCTCAGACTAATAAATTTAAAAAAATCCTTGAAAAAACTTGGATGCCATAAAATTTAGGCAAAATGTATAACAGCAAACGACTCGATTTTATTTGCATATTCCTTTAACATTTTCTTTTTAATGAGTCCTAATATTCTCTTAGTATAAAAAAATTATGTGATAAAAATATGAAATGTCTTTCTAAATCAGCCTAATCAGGAATGACTAGTATCTATCTCTTCAGGGTGAGAGAAGACATTTCTTTGCACAGCATATACTGATAAAAGGCTTAACTTAAGGGGCATCTGGCTGGCTCAGTCAGTAGAACATAAGACTCTTGATCTCAGGGTCATGAGTTCAAGCCCCACATTGGGTGTGGAGCCTACGTAGAAAAAAATAAAGACTTCACTTAGGTAAAGTGGTCGAGGGCATTGTGGGATTTGTGTGTCCATTTATCCCTCTATATACATGTCAGTTATAAGGTGATTTCACTTGTCCACACGTTTCTGCTGCTAGTCATAGGAATCTCTCATCGTTAAAACATTGAGTAACCTCTTAGTAAAAACATATTTACTTCATGCTAGTTAATAGTGATAATTATTCATATTGTAGTTTGTTTTATTAACATTAATTTAATCCAGCAATATGGCTATTTTAGTAACTAGATGAAAAAGACTAATTGTCAAGTATGATGTAATTGACAAATATTCTCAGCATTCTCTTGTAAATAATACACATTCATTCTAGTTCATTTATCTGTAAAAGTAAATACAGCACTTTTATAATCCATGGTCATTTTTTGCTACTAGTTTTGTCAATGTTGGCTTCATTTAATAATGCCTGTTTCTATTCAAAAGACATTATTTCAATACAACTATTTTTTTAATAATTAGACTTCTAGGGAAATTAAGCATGATATGAAAGCTATCATTTGTGGGAGAGGGATAATATGTAGTTTCATTTTGTTCTGTTCTGTTTTGTTTTTTAACTTACCAAAACTTACATTCTGCCTTATCTGGGTGTTTTAGAGATAAAGGTACAAAAAAGCTATTTATTTGATCATTCAGTGCTAAAATAGTAATGTATTTATGATGGTTTTGTTGAAGACAATTTTACTTATCCTGGCCTTTCTTATTCACATAAGTACATACAATACTTCCAGCACTCTCCCCTGTCTTCACTATTGCAATGCCAAAAGGCAGACAGGAGAGAATGAGCCAGAAAGTGATTTTCAACATGCTATTTCAAAACTATAAAGCTGCAACAGTTGCCTCTTACGATAAAACCTCTAGAAGGCAGAAGTAAAATATAAGTTATAATTGTATGAGTTTGTTGAAGGAATAGCATGTGTACTAAAACTGAGTAGGTAACTATCCACCTCTTAAGACCCTCTCAAGTGACCTCAAGAGGAAACAAACAAACAGAACTAGAAAACCACTTAAGTGGATGCATGGAGGCAATATTTTTGAACAATCAGATGTGGTAGAAACATATTGTATTAATGGTCTTTCATGCGTCTATGTGGAAATCAGAAAACCTTAATTTTTATAAACAAATTATACCTTATAATGTACAATTATACTTGCAAACGGTATACCCCTTTCTCCCTTCTGCATGTAATCCCCCGTAAACTGACAAATTTCCAGAGTTCTTTCAGAGCAATCTGAAATGCTGTCCCTGGGCTGTAGTTCACAGTTAAACAAGGAATAAAGCTTTGAGGGGTTTTGTTTGTTTGTTTTTCATAGTTGACAACCAGAAATTTAGAAATTCTGATCTCACTGCTTTTTCAGAATACAAGGTGCTGATGTCAGGGGACTTGAGCCTAGGCTAGCATAAAAGTACTATGAACAATTAAATTAGCAACACTTTTAACATAAATTTAGATATACCAGGCAAGCTGCTGAATATAAATGGACTCCACAGGTTCTGTTTATACTTGTAAATTAGTAATTCGTAGTTCCCATTTATTGAAAAAAAAAAACTAAGTTGGGGGACAGTTTTCTATCTCAAAGTACTGCTCATGTTAATATTTTGGCCCCAAATTCCATACCACACTTTTATCTGTGTAGTGAATCACTCTTACTCTTCAATCCTACTTTTTGCATGTTTTTATACATTGATATGTTCTGATTTAATATGAACAAAATACCCTTTTCTGTCTTCTAATATAGCATGGATCAAGAAATAGTATGAATATATGCTTAAATGTCAGACTGCCTTATTAGAATTTGGGCTTTTTAAAAACTGGTCAACATATAATTTTTTTAATTCTTAAGGATCAGCGTAACATTTGTCCAATTTGTCCAATAGCTGTTGTTTTTGAATTACCAAATGAACTTTGAATATTGAATGGACGTTGAAAATACGCTACAATGTACTTTCCGCAAGGAGGGTAAAATTAAAATATAAAATGATTTTTAAAAACAACTTAATGTTATTCATTCTTATTATTTTAAGTATAAGAATTAAATATTGTAAGAACAATAATAAACACATCAAAATGTTATAAGTAAAAGAAGCTTTTTAAAAAGAGAAGAGGAAATTTTCGTTAGCCATAATAAAGAATGGTGAGAAAGGGATTTCTTAAGTAAAAATTAAGTAAACAATCTACCTAAAATGTACATTGAAGTATGTAGTCCTTTAAGCTGGGAAATAATGCTTTATAGCTGGATATTGCACAGCTGAGAAACATTATCTGTGCTTTATAAATATTAATTTGGTGTCTAAGCAAAATTCAACCAAGAAGTTAGAGCCTTGCAACAGAATCCAATTAAAAGAAATGGTTAAAGAGTCAGTAAGACTCTAGAACTTGGGAGAATCAAATATTGTAGTTAGTAAAAAATTAATTAAAAATGAGAGCACACAGAAAGCTTATAAGACAAGATTTAGAAGAGTAACTAATAAATGAAAATAGAGTTTTGCTTGTTTGGATGTTTGGTTTGGTTATTAAATCTTAACAGTCTGATAAAGAGGAATAGCCATTTCATAGATAAATTTTCAATGCAAAACATTTTTAAAATGGTACCTATTTTCTATTAGAGTTTTGTTTTATATAATATCTTGATTATTTAAAAAATTTTATTGCTTTTCCATAGAAAATGGGGAAAAACAACTAAATCATTTTAACTTTTGCATTGTTTAGTGCACTTTTACTGGAAGAATAATTTTTATACATAAAAAATCATAATTTTAGAAATAAACTGCTCTTTTTAAAATGTAAAGAAAGAATGGTGGTAAGCCACTATTTTTTTTAAATTAACTGAAGCATTTTAGAATGTTAATTAAAATTTCTTTATACTACACTTATTGCATTTTTTAATCAAATGATTACAACCTAAGGCACTGAGCATGCAATTGACTGCTCATTTATTTATCTCTCAGGGGATTTCTCAACTCTCCATATATCAACCTAAGTTACTCTTCTATTTTGTTGAATTAAATATCAGGTTTCAATTCCCTTTTTCTGTCTATCACACAACTGCATGGAGAAACCATTAATTCCTTCATCAGACTCAAAGTTAATTTTATTTACTATTTTCTCACCAAATAATAAATGTAATTATACTCAAATAGCATAAATGTAGCAACTTATCTCTTTCATTCACAACAATTTCTTAAGATGGACTAATGGTAGAAAATAATTTCGCTTTTATTTTAAGATTGTATTCATTCAAAATATTAACCTGTGTGCATGTGCACTACATAAACAAGTCACCCATCTTTCTCTTCTATGTACAGTTTTCTTTTTCTGAGTACTTGCTAAAAACTGGAATAAAACTTGTGATTTTATTTCAAAAATAACATTCTACTGAAATGTGAGGATCCTGACTGTAATACAGAACTGGATGGGCAAGTGCAGGGGGAAATGGAGGGGAGTGAGGCTGCACATACTCAGGGAAGAGAAAGTGATGGGTTGAACTAATTAACTTCATAATAAGGGTAACCTGGGTGACTCAGATGGGTAAGTGTCAGACTCTAGATTTCAGCTCAGGTCATGATCACACCATTCATGAGTTCAAGCCCCGCATTGGGCTCTGTGCTGGCAGTGTGGAGCCTGCTTGGGATTCTCTCTCTCTCCCCATCTCTCTCTCTCTCTCTCTCTCTCTCAGTAAATAAATAAACTTAAAAAAACTGATAAACTTCATAATGAGAAGCAATTCAATGCTATAGAACTCCCGTTTCCCCAGATATTAGAATAATAATTTTGTATAAAGAAATATTATTTAAACTTAAGATGGGATGGAAGTAAGAAGTTTCCATTGTTAATGGTCTAGAAACACTATTCTTATGTACAGTGAATAAATGCAAATATTCATGAATCCCAAAGAGGAGGATATCACCACAATCTTGCTTGCACTCATATATGTGGTGTATACATATATATACATATATGTACACTCACATTCAATAAATACTTTAGAAAGGCACTCAGGAATATCTAAAGTATTACCTTTACATAAGATGTCTTTTTAGTCTCATATTTAATTCTGTTTTTTCCACTTCATGATCCAGTTGCAATATATTATTCAGGATATCCTGAACTGATTTCCTGAATACATGTATTGCTAACAATGTTCATCAGCATAGAATCCACTACAATTCTGTTTCAAAATATCCATGTTGTCTAACTTGGTTTTTGTGTGATTTCAAAGAAATTTATCTTCAAACATTTAGCATACTTCTTTTGTAATTTTCTTTTGTAATTTTCATTTTATTGGTTTAGTGCCAGCTTATCTGCTTGGATAATGAGTTATTTATCTTTGCAGATTTTTTTTCTGATTTTGTTAGTACTTGTCATAATGCTTTTATATATTTATACTCAATCATATTCAATCAATAAAAATATCAAATTGAAATGATATCCATGATGGTAACAGGAGATGTAGGGATGAAATGTGCTACAGTACAAAGAGAAGAAAGTCAAGATAGCGTAGGAAGTTTGGTTCCAATATCATTTTTCACAGAAATAGAAAAAAAATACTAAAATTCTTACAGAAACACAGAAGACCCCAAACAGCCAAAGGAATAATTGAGCAAGAAGATCAAGCTGGAGGCATCACTGTTCCTGATCTCAAATTATATTACAAAGCTATAGTATTCAAAATAGTTTGCTACTTGCATTAAAAACAGATGCATAGACCAATAAAACAAAATAGAAAGCCCAAATGATCCCACGCATACACAGTTAACCAGTCTTGAACAAAAAAACCAAGAAATGGGGAAAGGACAGTTTCTTCAATAAATAGGTTGGGAAAACTGAACATCCACAGGCGAAAGAAAGAAGGAAAGAAAGAAAGAAAGAAAGAAGGAAACAAAAAGAAAGAAAGAAAGAATCATATCTTCATGATACACAAAAATCAACTCAAAATGGATTAAAGATTTAAACAGAAGACCTAAAAACCATACAGTACCTAGAAGAAAACATAAAGAAAATCCTTGACATTGGTCTTAGTAATGATTTTTTTTTTATGTAACACCAAATGTACAATAAACTAAAGCAAAAGTAAACTAGTAGGTGCATCTAGCTAAAAAGCTTCTGTACAATAAAGGAAGCAATCAAAATAAATAGATAACATAAAGAATGGGAGAAAATATTAGCATATCATATATTTGATAAGGGATTAATATTCAAAATATATAAGGAACTCCTACAATTCAATAACAAAACAGAATATTTAACCCAATTTAAAAATAGGCAAGAACCTGAATAATAGTCATTTTTCCAAAGAAGATATATAAATGGCCAATAGGTATATGAAAAGGAAATCAACATCACTAATCATTAGGGAAATGGAAATCAAAACCTCAATGAGATATCTCACACTTGTTAGGATGGCTACTATTAAACAAAATAAATGAATAAAATAAGTATTAGTGAGGATCTGGAGAAAAGGGAACGTTGGTATGTTATTGGTGGGAATGTAAATTGGTACAGCATTAATGGAAATAGTGTGGAGTTTCCTCAAAAAATTAAAAATAGAACCATTTTATGATCCAGCAATCCCATTTCTGGGTATTGATCCAAAGGAACTGAAATCAAAATCTTGAAGAGATATCTGAACCCCAATGTGTATTTTAGCATTATTTACAGTAGCCAAGATACGGAGACAACCTATTTATCCATTGATGAATGAATGGATAAAGAAGATCTGCTATATACATACAACAGAAACCTTAAAACGGAAGGTAATTCTGCTATTTGTGACAGCATAGATGAACCTGGAGGACATTATATTAAGTGAAATAAGCCAGGCATAGAAAGACATATAATGTATGATCTCACTTACATGTAGAATCTAAAATAGTAAAGCACCTAGAAGCCAAGGGTAGAATGGTAATTGCCAGAGAGTAGGTAGAGCGGGAAATGGAGAGGAAATGGTTGAAGGGTACAAATTTTCAGTTATGCAAAATAAATACATTCTAGAGATCTATTGTACAGCCTAGAGTCCTTAACTAACAATACTGTATTTCATACTTACACTTTTCTAAGAGAGTAGATCTTATGTTAAGTGTTCTTACCACAAATTAATAATAGTTAAAGAGGATCGGAGGAAACTTTAGGAGGTGATGGATAGGTCTTTGACCTTAATGGCAGTGATAGTTTCAAAGGGGTATACTAATTCCCAAATTCATCAAGTTGTATATACTTAATATTTATAGCTTTTTATATATCAAAAACAAACGAACAAACAAAATAAAAACTCTGTTAATTAAGGGTTCTAGTTGGATATAGTAACTGTATTAGGGTTTTGTGTGAGTTGTAGTTGGAAAGGTCAAAGAAGAATATTTCAGGCTAGTGTACAGGGAGTTTCAAGCTTTCAGAAAGACAGATGAAATACGACATATTTTTACAAAACTTTCTTGTACAAGGAATACTCCATTTATCTTAATTTTCTCTAAATAGCCAAATCTCAATGTAGAATACATTATAATCACATGTCCCTAAATATGGTTGTTATAAGCCTTTTGGGACTAATGGGGGAGTATGTTACAACTGTGGAGATGCTAGCAAGGAATTGACAATTGAAAAGGATTTGCTTTATTACTATAAAATAATAGAAACTAATGTTTGAAGAATCTTCTAGTAATATATACATTTTGGCATTGATGTTAAATTACAAAACAGCTTATTACCTTAGGTTTTACATGTATATTAAGATTTCAATGCCTTTCAAGTTTTCTTGCAATGTTAATATACAGTTAACCCTATGTACAGCTGACATTACACACCAACAAAATAGTTCTGGAGCTGGGCTCTGAAGGTGATGTTCATAGTTCTGTATGATCTCCCACCTGCTCCTTCTCTTCATGACACCAACGCTGCTAGAACAGTGGTTTCTAAAAGTGTTCCTGGAGGTTTCCCTCACTTGTGGATGTTTAGCATAAGCTAACCTAAAATGAGAGAGACAACAAACCACATAAACGTATGACAAAATGCAAAGGAAATGTATCCTCAAGTTCAACAGCAGTCTTTCTAATACCACATGGAATTAGAGAAAGTGTCAGAGGGGACATCAGAGTATAGAAAAGCAGTTTTAATGGGTGGCAATATCATCTTATTTCTGCACATTTTACAAAAATACATGACCACAAAAGTATGCTCTCTGCTGAACTCCTCTCAGAGCCTAAGAAGGAACAGGCTTAGGTGAGGAGCTTGAGAGCTTAAGCTTCATCAGCTCCAAAGTAAATGTACTTCTGAGTGGCAGCTGGAAATAACCACACTAAAAAGCAAACAGGAATGGAGAACCCATGGAGAAAAAGACAGCAGAAAGAAGCAAAACTGGGCTTAAAAAGAGGCAGTTTTGAGCCTGGGGCAGTGTATGAGCCAGTAACTCTGAGGAGCAAAGTCTGAGCATAAGTATCACAGTTTAGGCATTTTGATTTGTGCCCCTCTGCAAAATTATTTGAGTGATCATGACATCTGAATTAGTGGAAATCACTTCGCTTTACAGATATTTATTGAGTGCCTATTATGTTCAATATACTGTCTATTTTTCCTCAATCTAGAAAGCAGTTCAGAATGATGGGATTACACAGGTTATAAAAAAAAAAAAAGCAGGTGTGTACCTATGTTAGGAGAGCCTTAAAATGTAAATTAGGTGTGACAGTTGATATAATGAAGGAAATTATTTCATGTATTTGAGGGGATCCATTTTCAAGTGGTATATAAAGTTTGAGGAGTCTTGAAAGTAAATAGTTTTAAGAGAAAAAAAATCCAACAATAAGAGAGACCAACATGAATAAATTTGTTTTGGAAGGTAGAATTCACAAGCATACAGCCTAGCATGCAAGATTTTTGACAATATCTGAGCAAACATTCCTTCCCGACTGCAGCCGCATTATCTACCAAACACATGGTTCACCTTCAGACTTCTGTGTCTTTCACCTTCAATTCTATATGCCAGGAATGCCCCTGTCCATTCACCTCTGCCTAGTTACCTCCTATTCATCCTTTAGTGTTGCTCTCCTGTAAGCTCTTTCTGCCTTGTTCATAACATAATAAATTACTTTTTTCCTATGTGTTTTCATAGCATTTTGCATATCACATTTTATTATAGTGATTTTGTGTCAAACTCTGCCTATTAAACTGAAGTCTTTGAGGTTTGGGGTAATGGTTAATTTATCTTTGTAACCCCTATGTGCTTAGCACAGTACTTTGCATTCAGAGGTACTCAATAAACATTTGATAAATGAATGAAAGAAGAGAATTTAAAAATATGCAGTGGTTTTGCCAATATCCCTTAAGGGTCTTCTTTCATTGCTGTTGTATTCCTGAGAAAAATTGCAGTTAATTTCAGTCTATTTTATATTGTATCTTACTAAGAGAAATACAAAGTTACTAAAACACAAAAACAAAGAAAGTAAACACTAAGAATATATATACATATGTGCATATGCCTAAAGAAAATGTGTTCCAGAACATATTTTTCACAAACTAAGATAATGATAGTACATAAATCTGTTGAAATTGTCAAATACTATAAATTCTCTGTTGCTTCTCTATTTATCTGCATTTTATTAACATTATAAAAAATAGGAAAATAATGATGGGTGTTAATATACTCTACCAAAATATACATATTTACCGCTTTCCTTTCCAAGATCTATAATGATCTAAAGTGTTAAAAAAAATGATTGCTGAGTTATGGTCAACTTCATTAAGTGAAGCATTGATAAATTCTAAAGAAGGCCAATGAAACAAATGATACTAAATTCTACTCCCCCCCCCCAAAAAAAACCCACAAAAAGAATACCTTCCATTTTACAGGAACTGCTCTTTGACAAAGGCATCAGTTCTTATGAAATTGAGCGCAAAGTGAAAAATACAATGTATTCTCTGCAGTGCATGGAGTTCCTCCTCCTGAAAACTGGACAGGACATAATACATTGTTGCCAACATATGCCAAAGACATTGGAAAATCATTTAGTTGTCAGAAGGAAGGACATTCAGATATTTAGCCAGCTAAAATTGAATTTCCTACTACAGTTGATCCTTGAACAATGCAGCTTTGAATATACATGTCCACTTTATGCATTTTTAGTGTTTATTTTTGAGAGAGAGAGAGAGTACAAATGGGGAGGGGCAGAGAGGAGACGGGGGAGACACAGAATCTGAAGCAGGCTCCAGGCTCTGAGCTGTCAGCACAGAGCCTGGCGCCATGGTCGAATTCACCAACTGCGAGACCATGACTTGACCCGGAGTTGGAAGCCGACTGAGCCACCCAGGCGCCTCTACTTTATGCTGTTTTTAAAAGAGTTGACAGCAAAAGGCACCAAGGCATTTATTTAGGACCGCCCATCCCAGTCTCCCAGGGGGGACCCTATAGATGTCGGCTGGAACATAGGTGGTGTGGCTGCCCCTGAGTATCCAGAGAAGCCTTCAGACATTCTCAGTAGCTCCAACAGCCAAGGAAGGAGCAGGGCTGTAGGGAGGCCCCGTGTGCCACAGGGGTGGTGAGGCAGAGAGGCCCAGGACTGGCAGGTAGGAAGCTAGGCTGAGGTGGAGGAACAGGCACAGAAAGCAGAGAGGACGCTGTGCAGGGAGCCCTGCAGCCCCTGATGTCCCTGTCCTCCAAATCTTCTGTGAGCCCAGCTCCCGGCTCTGGGTTAGATGCAGAGTCCCTTTTCCTAAAGTGTCTGGTCCTGTGGTCTCCTGAAGGCTAGTGCATTCATATGCTCCTGCCCATGGGCTGGTGGTACACCTCTAGGACTGACATATTTTTTCAAGAACATTAGAAGCTGTGGAAGCAAAGCAGAACACTCAGGAGGGAAGCAAATCTTCAATGAATATATTGAGGCTAAATATCATGACATCTCCAGTTACACACAGAAATAAATGGGGATACTTTCTTTTTTTTAATGTTTATTTATATTTGAGAGAGAGAGAGAGAGAGAGAGAGAGAGAGCATGAGTGGGGGAGGTGAAGGAGCAGAGAGATGGAGACAGAATCTGAAGCAGGCTCCAGGTTCTGAGCTATTAACACAGAGCCCAACGTGGGGCTTGAACCCACGAACCATGAGACCATGACCTGAACTGAATTCAGAGGCTTAACCAACTGAGTCATCCAGGTGCCCCGGGACATTTTCTTACATTTACTGGGTAAGAGACAAGGTAATTTTATAAACAAATTCTGTTCCCACCATTTCCTTGCTACATCCTGGAGCTTAACAACTTTACGCCTAAAGGATCCCCAATTATCTCTGTGTGTAACTGAAGATGTCATGATATTTGACCTCAGTATTTTCACTGAAGATTTGCTTCCCTCCTGACTGATCTGCTTTGCTTCCACAGTTTCTAATGCTCTTGAAAAAAAAAAGTCAGTCCTCTGATGGCCATAATTGTCCACCTCTATCTACCAGAAGCCATCGCTTTTGCACCACACTACCCAGGCCCATGGGGAGCCAGCACAGAGCATTGGAAAGGAATGGTCCTATTCCCAGCTCTTGTCATCAGCGCTCAAATCAACACCGCTTGTGTCTTTAGTTTCATATGTACTTATCTTAGATTCACAAGCTCACTCATTACACTAGCTGCTATATCTCCAGCCTTTACAATGTGGCTCAAAATAAAAAGCCTCACATCAAAAACTGGCAGAAATACCATGTCCTTCACTGTCCTTGTCTATCTTCTCAAGACTTCTGTATACACACACACACACACACACTCAAATAAAGAAAAAACTTAAACAACTAATTTTTTTTAATTTTCTTTTTTTTTTCAATCCAAAATCCTCTTGCCTGCCAACACACACTAATCATTATTTGGAAAATTTTTCTTCTACCAATTCAGCAAACAGCTAGATCTCGGATAAACTAAATGCATTATTTTTTCTCATGTTGTATGCTGGGCACAAAAGGTAAAAATGTATCATAATTTACACATAGTGCTTTTATTTTTAATTATTATTAAATTATTTTTACATACATCAGTAAAAAAAAAAAATAAGTGAATGGGTGGTGGTCCAAGAGATAAGAAATTCAGCCCAACTCATGTCCATATTTGTAAAAACTACCACAGAGGATTTATTAAGAATTGAATGAGTTAATCTTCATAAAGTATCTATACTAACATCTTGCCATAGTAAGTGTGTAGATGATAGACATAGCAATAGTCTGATTTGGGTTGGCAGAAACATGCCACAGGCAAAATAGATAAAGGAGAAAAACAAAAACAAAATACTACACCTCCCAGTCTGGTTTATGTCAATGTCTTCGCCAATATCACTCTTCGTGCTTAAGGATTTTAAGATTGCTGCCTTAAATCCTCTCCCATAACTCAGGTTTGGGCTTACTGTATACTGCATCAGAGCAATATGCAAAACATTGTTTATACAGCTACAAGTCCCTCAGTTGTTTCTTTCAGTTCACCTTCTTCTTATTCCAGTAATGACATTTTGCCTCTGGAGTTTTTCATAATTCTAGTCTTGAGTAGCAGATGTCAACCATTTGTTGCTATTTTGTTTTGTTTTGTTTTCAAAACATTCCACTTCCACTCCTGTCTCTGACTTAAAGAAGACAATCTGAGTTATATCCAAGTAAAAATATATATATATATATTATATGTATACACATATATATACATATTATAAATTTATATAATTATATCATATAATATATTTTAATTTATAATTTAATATAATTTATAATTTATATATAATATACAAAAATGTATATATTATATCCAAGTATTAGTAATCTTATACTTAAGAAAATCTTTTAAAAGTTAATGTTAAAAAAAATGTTAATCTTTCCACAGTGGTTGCTCTAGTCTATAATTCCACATGCAGCGTAGAGATTTCCAATTTATCTGCATTTTCTATATGGACAATTTAATTTCATATTTTTAATTTTTTATTTTATTTTAATCACACAATTATACCTATCATTGTTGAGAGTTTCAAGCAGGTATGGAACCCCACAATTTAACTTGAGCAAAAGCCAAGTTTAGAATTAATGCAGATTGAAAAGAGTTATTTTTATTTTGAACAATATTTACTAATAAACTATATAATTTCTCCCATCCACTTTTAGAATATGTTGTACCAAGAGGCGCCTGGGTGGCTCAGTCAGTTGAGCATCCGGCTTCAGCTCAGCTCATGATCTTGTGGTTCGAGGGTTCGAGCCCCGCGTCAGGCTCTGTGCTGACAGCTCAGAGCCTGGAACCTGTCTTGGGATTATGTGTCTCCCTCTCTCTCTGACCCTCCCCTGCTCACACTGTCTCTCTCTCAAAAAAAATTTAAAAAACATAATAAAAATAAATTAAAAAAAAACTATGTTGTACCAAAATTGGAAAACAATAATAAAATGTATTTTTTTCTTTTTTCATGAAAAGATTTTCAAATCTGAAAAGCTCCTGTTCTATTTATTTATTTAAAGGCAAATTCATTTTTTCTTTTTGCTTTTTTAAAGTTTATTTATTTTTGAGGCATGAGTAGGGGAGGGGCAGAGAGAGAGAGACAGAATCTGAAGCAGGCTCCAGGCTCTGAGCTGTCAGCACAGAGCCTGATGCGGGGCTTGAACCCAGAAACTGTGAGATCATGACCTGAGCCAAAGTCAGACACCTAATCAACTGAGCCATCCAGGAGCTTCAAATTCATTTTTTCGAATCAAATGGTCAGAATTCTGTATGATGCAATGTTCACAAATACATATGATAATACTATGTTAATATTCATATATTCATATTTAAGAACAGAACAGAAATTAACTCATAACATTTTATATGATGAGTACTCAAAAATGGTGTAGCTTTGATTTTTTTATTGCAATGATTTCCAAAAGACATATACCAGGAACTGCTACAAATTACAGATTTAATGCTTTGTGTAAGTCAAATATAAAATTAAAGAATATGGCATACGATGTGAGTGACAATAACAGGTAAATAAGCCAAATATTGAAAAGGAGCTTGAAAACTGAAAATTGTTAGTTAAATAATTGAAAAGGTCTTTAACAACTTACATAGTTCATTTCAATGAACTTGCAAACATTTTTGATATTTTCCACTGAAAATTCTCATTTTTTAAAAATGTATATTGATGTACTATATTGGAGTTTTGTGGATATTAAGGTAGTATTCTATAGATGTACACAAACACAAATGTGAATACATACTTTTCAATGTGTTTTCACTTTCTCCACAGAAAATTACACCAAAACACATCATAAGAAATCTACACCTCTCCTTAGAGGTGTTTTTTTAAAATATTTTTAATGTTTCTTTTTTTTGAGAGAGGGAGGCAGAGCGTGAGTGGAGAGAGGGGCAGAGAGATGGAGACACAGAATCCAAAACAGGCTCCAGGCTCTGAGCTGTCAGCACAGAGCCCAGTGCACGGCTCAAACTCACAGACTGAGAGATCATGACCTGAGCCAAAGTTGGACGCTTAACTGACTGAGCCACCACGGCACCCCCTCATTGGTGTTTAAGTATGAGGTAAAAAATGTCACATACGCAGAATCATTATTTGGTGGATCCCAGCAGGCTATCTGCAAACTTGCAGTTATAATCATTGAAGTTGCCTAGAGATGTGTAGTTGGAGCGACCAATCTTAAGCATCTCCTACACCACATGCTCCACAGGGCTCCAAAGCTTGACACACTCATCACCTGAGCTGTTTTTTTAGTATGGAAATAACAGTTTACTCTTGTGTCATAAACAAAATTCCATCAACTTGATTTGAAGGGATTTTATTATTTTTATGAGCTTGAAAGCACAATACAATGTAGGTAAGAAACAACACAGAACTTGGTCTGTATTTCCTTGTATTGTAAACAGGAAAAGAAAATTATTTATACTAGAAACAGTTACATGAAGCTAATTATATCCTAAGGCAATGATTTTATTTGTGAAGGGACAGGAGAAAAAGAAAGAATAATTACAGTATCTTGAGATACAATCTAATTAAAACAAAAAGCCACTGTATCAGCAGTGATAAAAAATAAGCATAATTTCATTTGTAGTCAAATGACATAATGAAATGTACTAGTAAACTTCCCTCCCCAAATCCTCATTGGTAATTTTCCTTATTGTTTTCCTTGTCAAATTTGAGACCTCTTCTCGTCATTCAGTTTGATATATGAGAATGTATTATTTGACATACTGGAAATGTAGGAAAGTATCAAAAAGGTATATTTGCCTTCACGCCCATGAAAATATTAGAAGGTTGATATGTTTTTTTTTATTACTTCTAAAACAATAAAAATTAAAAAATTAAAACATTTTCCTGTGGTTCTGGAATAAAACAAAGCAAAATTAAGACAGTGTTTTAATATTGAGTGCATTGTTGAATTTATGAATGTACAAAGTCACATTTTCATTAGAAATACAGATACATATACAAGGCTTTTTTCTTTCTTTTTCCATTTGGGAAAAGGGCCAGGCCAACAGTACATAATCATCACACTGAATAGATTTAGACCTCTTCCCTCTGGCAACTAGTTTTCCATTTCCTAGAGATGCTGGGTCTAATTCTCTTGCTGTGTGAAAGGAATATTAGATTGCCTCTGACTTGGACTTGGGTGAGAATGGCAGAAAGCCTTACTTTTAAAAAACACATTGAGGTATAGAATACAATGTGTAAACCATAAAAAGTAAAACTGAAATCCGGAGTATTATAACATGACCTATAAGTAAAAAGATTTAGATTGTGATATTCTGTAAGCTGAATGTAATTAGTTTACAAGTGATCATGGATGCCTATATATTTTAGAACTATTTAAGAGTTAAAATATGCTCATTTGTGGAATTTTCGAAAGTAGGAGCAGTTAGGAGTGAAGAACAACTGCTGCCATGTTAAAATCAATAAAAATGCCCTTAAATTATATAGAGAGAGTTCTATGTTGTCAAGTAGAGTAGTGTGCACCTGTTAACCAATTTCAGAGAAGAACTCTAAATACCTTTGCCCTCTGCATCCTGGTGTCGCAGTCATCAAGGAAGCCACAACACAGTCAAGAGCTGGTTGGAACAATGCTGTACTTACACAGACCAGAGACAGAGCAATGTGCATGGGTTCCCCATGGCAATTGGCCTGCCCTACACATGCCCTTGTTGTGTGGCAGTAGAAGGAGCCAGTCCTTTCCCTGCCGACAGCAGATATAACAGAGGGATTAGCTCGGGAACCAGAGGACACACTCACTTTAGACAAAAGAGCATCCGTGAACAGGGAAAAATATTCCCACAAAAGATAAGCCCAGCACAGGCTATATGGGCTCCAAATCTTTTGCTAAAGAAGTGTTCCTAGCCCAAGGCCCATTCTTATGCAGCAGAGTAGAAGCAAGAGACTGCATGTAAGGGACTACCTTTTCTAACATATTGTGTGTTAAAATTTTCACAGATATCCATACCATTTCAATTGTTATTATAGTTCATGTTTCCTATCACTTTGGCAGAACTTTTAAATAAAATTACCTGGATCTGCTGTTTGTAGAAGTATGAGTGGATTTTCTAAAAATTACTGAATCAAATACTTTAAAAATTTAGGACATATTTATATTTCCTGGTTATATTTTCATTTAAAACTTCCATTTCTTTCAAATTTGCCAAATTATTGGCAAAAAAGTTTCCTTTTATTTTCCTTTTTTAAAAAAAGGCTCTGCTATCTCTCCAAATACACTTACTTTTATTTCATTCTGGATACAGTATTAGTTATTTTCCTTCTCTACTTTATTATTGATAAATCCATTCAGAATTTGGCTTTAGTATTCAAATATCTAGATTGATCTGCTGACTTATTTGTTATATTTTATTTCTTTCATCTTTGCCCTTTTTATTAATTTCTTCCCTCTATGTAATTGGAACTAGTTGTGCAGGGTTTATAACTTTTTTTATTAAAAATGTCTTTTCCTACATTAGCATTTTAGTTTTCACATTTCCCTGTAAGTACCTATTGACCTATAACCCACAAATGAACAATATAGCATTTTCATTATTGTTCTAAATGTGTTATATAATTTGCACCATGATCTCATCTCTATTTATGACTATTTAAATTGTGACTCTTCTGTTCTTAACTTTTTAGAAAAGTGGATTTGTTAAAATTTGTCTTATAAGTGATTTACAAAATTATTACATTAAGGCTGGAGACTGTGGCCTGTATCATATAACTTATTTAAACTTGCTAAGAGCATTTTTATAGCCTTATGCATCATTATTTTTAGTATTTCAAGTATGGTTGAAAAAATGCATTTTATGTTTGTTAGATATGTCTGTCTATATCCATTGAGCTTAAAGGTGTGTAGGTTAAATTTTCTATATTCTTATCATTTTTTTCTAGTTTTGTAGATTCAGTCTCTTGTAATCTTGTTCTTGTTAAAATCTACTTGATCAAGTAATAAAGGTGATGTGTTAAAATCTCTCATTACAATTGTGCATTTGGACATGATACATTTTGAAAATATGTTATATGGTTCTAATAAGATAATATGTTTTATAATTTTCTGGTAAAATGATATAGTTTGAATTATAGATCCCTAGAGTATATTTTCCCACAAAACCTATTTTGTCTAACATTCTAATTATTCCTTATTATGTAAAAAAAATCACCTCAAAATTTGGTGGCTTCAAAACAACATTTACTTTAGCACAAATCATTATCTTGGGCAGTTTTCAGTGAGAACAGCTCATCTCTGCTCCACTTGGTTTCATCTGGGTTGATCTGAAACCTGAGAGCCAGAACCCTCTAAAGGTGTCTTCACTCACATTTTTGGTGGCCGATGCTGACTATCTGCTGGCATATTAGCTATTGGCAGAATCACCAACTCACAGCTTCCCTGCGTGGGTTGGGCTTCATTACATGATGTTTGGGTATGAAAGCAAGCAGCCTGATAAAGATAGGATGCTATCTGTAAAATGTTTTACTTCTCAGTCTTCAGGTTCCCAAGCCAGAAGGAGGGCTTTCCACATGTGAAATGAAACCTGTGTAAACCTGCCCAGAGCCTGGAAAACACGCTCACAATCCCTCATCTCCCCTCCCCCATGGAAGCACATCCTCTCTAGTAGAATTGGTCTGCTTTTCTCGCCTTCCAGTTTTTTATGGTAGTTGCTTTTTGTATCATATGCAGATTTTATAGTTCATTTTGCAGGAATGCCATCTGATGGCTGTTATTTCATTGAACTCAAAACAGAGGCTACAAAACTTATAACATTGGACTTTGAGAGTATATATGATGAACATAGGTTGTCTGTAGGATTTTTTAAAAATTTATGAACGCTTAATTCTATTATCGATAAGTCTACCATTATTCCAGTACAACACAACATTTATTACTATGTCTTTAGAGTAAGATTTGAAGTTGCAAAGTGTAGTAAGATTTGAAATTGAGAAGAGTCCTCCAATATCATTCTTCTTGTGATTGTTTTAGCTATTCTGGGTGCCTTGCATTTCCTTGTGAACATTAGGATCAGCTTGTCAGTTTCCCCAGAGCCAGGGAGATGACCTGGACTCAAGGTTTGAAGTTCTATTTTCTCAGATATCATGCAGTTCAGTTGTGTAGACTGGTAAATCTTAGATAGATCTCCATGTTAAAAGGAGCATCTATGAGAATCCTTTGACACCTTGGAGAGGTGGTGTTAGATTTCAGAGGGCACGACCAATCTAGGAAAACTTTTTGACATATTATCAGTTTGTGATTTACTAGATTCTGAAAGTGTGATGTCAGTTTAAATCCCAAAACATTACAAAGGTAAGCCTCGATTATATATTTTCAGGGGAGAGTTTGTTTTCTGCCTAGGGCCCACGAAAAGACAGACAAGTTTTCTGGTTAGGCTCTTCTACTGATTCCTATATTTCATTCCATTCTTTCACTGAGGAATTGACATTCAAACTTTCATTTTAGTTAGCATACAATTTTCAACCTCCTCCTACGTAGTAAGGAAACTGCCTAAAAGGATAAAGCTGAACAAAAAACAAAATGGCTGCACTAATGCTTCAGCGAAGTTGCATTTTCAACTGAGTAACCTTTTCCTCTCTTCTTCAAACATTCCATCCTCCCTTCTTGGCCTTTTGCTTCAGGAAACTGGTATCATCCTAGAGACATGATGAAAGGAGCTAGCAGCAGATACACAATTTCTGTCAAAAATGGCTAGATTCTGTTCTTCCTAATAAAACCCTCTCAGTCCCTTCCTCAGTGGGGTTTGCAGTTTTTGAAGGTCATAGGAAAGCATCCTGTGCTTAGCAAAGCAATAAAGCCATTGTTCTTTTATTTCTATCCCAAAGTCTGTCTTTGCACTGTAATTTGGCTCTGAAGCATGGAGTTGGGAGTTCTACATCAGTGTCACCTACTGTCTGGGCCCTTGAAATCCCATCCTCTTATTTCCTATGTTAGCAAGTCTCCAAGGCAGCAAAGCCTTTAGCATTAGCATACCATACTTATTTTGTAGATCACTTTAATTTTTTGTTCCTAAGGGCTTTTTTTGTTCTTTCATGATCTGAAGTTTCATGTAAACACGAAGTTCTATGTTCTAATATCTCAAGTTCTGTTCTTAGGATACATCATTTACCTATTGCTAAAAAAGGAAGTTATGGAATTAGATCAAATTTTTTCCCCAAAATATTTTATTGTACCTAATGAGAAGTCATCTCATGATACCTCTGGGTGGTGGGGGTGGGGAGAGAAGGTATGCCATCCTTCATCAAGGACTGACTGGTATAAGGGTATAAAAGTAGAACCCCAGGGTGCCTGGGTGGCTCAGTTGGTTAAGAGTATTACTCTTGATTTCGGCTCAGGTCATGATCTCAAGGGTCGTGAGTTTAAGGACCATGTCGGGCTGCAGAGCTTGCTTGAGAGTCTCTCTCTCTGTCCCTCCCTTGCTTGCACTTGTTCTTTCTCTCAAAATAAATAAATACTTTTAAAAAAGACAAAGGTAGAACCCCTTCTTTCAATGTAGGGCAAACTCAATGGTACAATTCATGCTCCAGAGAACTCTATAGGAATAGACTGAGGCTAGACTCCGGCTACCACAATCCTGCTTATCTTCATCCCTAGCCATATCCTGTTTTTGCTCAATTACTTTGTCTTGAAAGTGCTTCCTCTGTAAGCCACAAGCATTAGAATTCCTGTCTCAGCCTCTTCATTTAGAAGTTTCAACCTAAGACAGTAAGTAAGTCACCTACTGTCTCTAAACCATGACTTGAATATAAACCTTTTTATTCCCTTCCTCTTCATGAAAGGAAGTAAAGCTTATGTGTCAGAGAACATCGTTAATTAATACCACTAAGTCCTTCTAGAAAATCTTGAGTTTTTCATACAATGAATTATGAAAGTACATTGCATCTATAATGGGGTAGGGAAATAGTGGAACAATAATAAGAAATAGCAAACTTCATTTGGAAACTAGTCTTAGGGCAGACATGGTATATAATATTCCTAACAAAGGTGAAAGTATTAAAGGACAGGAACTGGCATTTTATTTATTTATTTACTTACTTATTTTTAATGTTTATTTATTTTTGATAGATAGATAGAGAGGGACATAACATGAGCAGAGGAGGGGCACAGAGAGAGGGAGACACAGAATCTGAAGCAGGTTCCAGTCTCTGAGTGGTCAGCACAGAGCCCAATGTGGGGCTCAAACCCATGAACCACAAGATCATGACCTGAGCCAAAGTCAGACACTTACATGACTAAGCAACTCAGGGGCCCCAAATGACGCTGTTTAAAGTTGCTACAATAAAGTGTTAATGGGCAGAAAGAAAGGGAGAGAGAAATCAAAAGCAGGATTCATGCTGTCAACACAGAGCATGACATGGTGCTTGAACTCATGAACCATGAGATATGACCTGAGCTGAAGTCTGATACTTAACAGACTAAGCCACCCAGGTGTCCCGAAACTGGCACTTTAAAAAATACAGACTATGGCACATCTAAGAGAATTCATAATGCCTAGAATTCCTTTACTTGATGTCTCTAGACAGCTTGCTAAGGGTAGACTAAAAAGAACGGACTTGTGGTATTGTGATTTATAAAAGGAAATCTATATTTGGTCTTAATCCCCATTTCTGGCACAGATCTCCTAAAGCCCTTGGAATTTCCTAAGTGATGAGAGCTGAGAGCAAGAATGGTGAAAGCAGAGTCTTGTTTTTTATAAAACGCCCCTTTCTACCTCACCTGAGTTTATGCTAATGAGGTGAGTTTTGGAAAATGCTTAGACAACCAAAGATTCAGGCTGTTTGCCAGGGGAACCAACCACGTGATTAAAGGTTTGAAACTTGCAACTCTGCTCCCTGACCTTGGGGAGGAGCTAGAGATCCTGTTCAATCACCAGTGGACAGTGATTGAATCAAGCCAGCACGTATAATGAAGCCTCTACAAAAATCTCTAAAGGACTGGTTTGGAGAGCTTCCAGATTGGTGAACACATGGAGTTGCTGGGAGGGCCGTACCCCTCAAGAGGTAATGAAGCTCTATGTCCCTTCCCCATACTTTGTCTTTCGTATTGTTTCCCTGTGGTTGCTTTTGATTTGTATGCTTTCATAAAAATTAGTAATCTAGTAAATAAACTGTTGTCTTGAGTTCTGTGAGCCATTCTAAGAAATATAAAACCAGAGACAGGGGTCATGAGATTTTATAACCAATCAGAAGCACAGATGACAACCTGAGTTTTCTTTTTTATATATATGAGAAAAAGAGAGGGGAAAAAGGGGTGGGGGAAAGGGTGAGGGAGGGAGAGAGAGAGAGAGAGAGAAAGAGAGAGAGAGAGAGAGAGAGAGAATCCCAACCAGCATCCACACTGTCAGCACAGAGCCCAATGTGGGGCTTGATCCCACAAGCCTGGGATTGACCCCATGATCCTGGAATTATGATCTGATTATGAAACAAAGAACTGGACACCCAACCAACTGAACCACACAGACACTCCAACCTCAGTTTTTAATTGGCATCTGAAATAGGGGGCAGCCTTGTGGCACTCAACCCTGTGTGTTGTGAGCTAACTTCCACCAGATAGTGTCAGAACTGAACTGAGTTGTAGGAAACCCTGTTAGTTTCTAGAGAGTTGGAGAGTTGGTTGTGATGGGGAAAGTCCACACATCTGATAACAGAAGGGTTCTATGTGTAGTAGGTCAGAAAAAGAGTGTTTTTCATGTCAGGCCTCTTTGTAGCCAACAACTAATCATCTCTCTTGATCTATGAACCCAAATTTATTGCCCCAAATGGTCTGCAGAATTTTCTATTGAAATTAAGTTTTGATCTTAGATAGTAACCATTTTTCCTTTAGACTTGCTTTAACTATAGTTGCCTTTAGTTTGCGAATTATTCCACTATCTTTAAAAGAGAAACTATATGACAAGAGCCCTAAATGGAATTGAAGGACAAACACATACATATTATTATAACAAAGAAATATCAACATAGTACACTCTCACAACTCGTAATCAGTTATAGATTTTAAAAAGCATGTGAAAATAATCACAGCTAAAAGTAAATTATTACTAAATAGAGTGTCAACATAACATGAATGACTTTCAGGTTTATAGGACAGAAGATATTTTGGAGAGAGCAGTTCTCAAAATGTTGTCCCTAAAAACTATAACATCAAATGCAAGAAATCAGCAGTAGATAGGGAGAAAGAAAGAATGAAACAGAGACAAAGACCAAGATAAAGATGAAAGAAAGAAGAAAAAGATAAATGGAAACAAGAGACTGAAAGAGGGAGGAGAAAATAGACTCTGCTTTCTCTTTTGTTATGATGAAATATTTGACCATCAACTAACTAATATGGAAAGAAATAAATATAACAAATTAGAGAAGGTTTTCAGGTGTTGAATCAGTATGTCTTTATATCTTGATAGGACTATGAGGTAATGATCTTTTTTTAAGCCACTAACAGAAAATTTAACTAGATTTTATCCACCACTCAATTCACTTTATTTATTTTTCTTTACTTAGATGGAAAAAGACTGTTATGACAGTAATTATCACCAAAAATGTCATTTAGTAGGGGCACCTGTGTGGCTCAGTCAGTTAAGCGATGGACTCTTGATTTAGGCACAGGTCATGATCTCATGGTTCCTGAGATCGAGCAGACATTGGGCTCAGCTCTGACAGCACAGAGTCTGCTTGGTAGTCTCTCCTTCCCTCTCTCTCTCCATCCCCCTTCAAAATAAATAAATAAACTTAAAAAATATGTCATGTAAGGAAAACTGTAACATATTTTACAAATAAATTTATTTGTGAAATTTTCTATAAATAGTTATTCTCTACTCATATATTTTGAAGTAGTAAAAAAGTATGCATTTATATTTAATTGAATTTACAAAAACAATGTGTTACTCTAATTTTAGCTTTGTATTTCTATATCAATAGAGATTTAACCTACGAAAAATATTCATGCCCCATAACATACCCTTTTCTTAGAAAAACATACTGCTGTATGTATTACAGCAGTAATAACATAAATTGTGGTTTTGACTTCTAATTGGGGAAAATACTGCAAAGGTTTACATTTAACAAAAGTAATGGAATTTTAAAAGAAAACTTTTTTCTCTGAATTCATGAATATTTAATACTCTTAGAAGAGCTAATGTTACAAAAACCATTAATAATTAGAATTATTAGAAGGGCAAATATATAAATCTTAAACAAGCTTCCTTCCATAACAAATTCCTTTTATTTCCACATTGATATCAAAATTACAAGTGAAATAGATTTTGTAGGTCATATAATTTCTGCACACAGAGACATAATACTATACAGAAAAATCAGTACAAATTTTTAATACATTTTCTAATATGAAGTTACCTCAGGGAAATTTCATATCAGTTGACAAAATATTCAAGACCCAAGTACAGGGAATGGCTGAATCTTTATAGGCTAAATGCACCATATAATGCAATCTTTGAATTATGTTCTGCTGATGAAGTCACCAAGAGCATTTTAGTTTCACTTTATCTTATTTTGAATTATAGATTCTGTTTATGTGACGCCTATTACCATTATTTTTTTGTCAGCTAAGGCAAAAAAATGATTTCCCATTGTAATGGTTTTCTATTTTACGTGCCAAAGTGGATAGTAACAGCAAATGCATGAGTCATAATTGAAAAATAAAGTGAAAAAGTGTTAATATGATAATATGGTAAAACAAAAGAAACAATGTTTGTGAGAATCAAAACAGCCCCTCTGCTTGCTGAAATTACAATATAAGCCTGAACACTGGATTGACACCACTGAAAATGATGGAGTCAGGAAAAATAGAGCCTTGTCTCCTCACAGAAACCACCAAAAAGCTAGCAAACATTCTCAGAATTAACTTTTGCAGATGCTGTACTTTTAATCATAAATTACGACAGCCAAGGGGAAAGCTTAAGAAAAAAAGAACTTGCTATACTGTGAAGTAAGAGCTCCATGGCATTTAAAAATATCTGCCTAACACCTTCCTCTCTCCAGACAGACGGACTGCAGCCTTGAAAACAGCAGCCTAAATTCTGGGTGCAGGTAGTGAACCCAGAGGGAGCAAAACAGACAGTGTTTGCACAGAACTGTAGTTATGTGCTGCCTGTCTGGAGGCTCCCTTAAAGACTGGCAAAAGGGTTTATCTTTTATTATTTTTTTTAATGTTTATTTTTGAGAGAGAGAGGGAGAGAGTGAGACAGACAATGAGTGGGGAAGGACAGAGGGAGAGGGAGACACAGACTCTGAACCAGGCTCCAGGCTCTACGCTGTCAGCACAGAGCCCAATGTGGGGCTCGAACTCAGACTGTGAGGTCATGACGTGTGAGATCATAACCTGTGAGATCATGATGCTTAACCAACTGAGCCACCAGGTGCCCCAAAAGGGCTTATCTTTGAGCCAATTTTGAATATTTCCAAATAGGTAGATTCAATGGGCCTAGAACTATTAAGGAAATAAAATTCCTAATTTTAAAACTCTCAAAAAGAAATCATCATGCCTATATGGTTTCTCTGGAGAATTCTACCAAATGTTTAAAGAAGAGTTCACACCAATTCTATATCAGCTCTTTCAGAAAATAAGAGGAAGGCGCCTTAACATTTTTTTAATGTTTTTTTAAATTTTAATTTTGAGAAAGAGAGAGAGACAGAGTATGAATGGGGGAGGGACAGAGAGAGAGAGAGGGAGACACAGAATCTGAAGCAGGCTCCAGGCTCTGAGCTATCAGCATAGAGCCGGATGGGGGTCTCAAACTCTTGAACCGCAAGATCATTACCTGAGCTGAAGTTGAACACTTAACTGACTAAGGCACCCAGGTGCCCCTATGTGCCCTGACTTTTTTAAAGATAGTATTACCCTCATACTAAAACCAAAGACAGTATTAAAAAAAAAAAAAAAAGCTATAGACAATTATCTCCCATTAACATAGACACAAGAACACTTAACAAAATCTCAGCAAATGACTAACTGAGGCTTATTCCAGAGATGCGAAACCTTTTCAATTGTTTGAAAATTAATCAGTGTAACTCGCCACATTAATAGGTTAAAGGACAAAAACCACATGATTGTATCAATTAATGCAGGAAAAAACTGCCAAAATTCAACACTGATTCATGATAAAAACTCCCAGAAAAATAGGAATAGAGGACCATTTCCTCTACTTGATAGAGTGTCTATAAATAGCCTGCAAATAAAAAAAAATAATGCTTTCCTTTAAACAACGAAAGAAAAAAGAAAGGCAAGTCTTTCTGCTATCATCACATTTATTTGACAGAGTGATATAAGTTCTAGCTACTGAAATAAGGCAAGGAAAGGAAATCAAACACAGAAATCAAAAAGCAAAGGAACTGCCTCTATTTTTGTAGATGACATCATTAAGTATGTAGAAAATCCCAAGGAAATTGCAAAAAATCTCATAAATAGCAAATGAGTTTAGCAAAATTGCAGGATATAAGATAAATATTTCATTTATTTATTTTTTAGTTTTTTAAATGTTTATTTTTGAGAGACAGAGAGAGAAACAGAGCACAAGTGCAGGAGGGCAGTGAGAGGTAGACACAGAATCCCAAGCAGGCTCCAGGCTCTGAACTGTCAGCACAGAGCCCGATGTGGGGCTCGAACCCACAAACAGGTGATCATGACCTGGAGCTGAAGTTGGACACTTAATCGACTGAGCCACCCAGGTGCCCCCAAAATATTAATTCTTTTTTACTTTTATTTATTTTTGAGAATCAGAGAGAGACAGAGCACAATGGGGGAGGGGCAGAGAGAGAAGTAGACACAAAATCTGAAGCAGGCTCCAGGCTCCAAGCTGTCAGCACAGAACCCAACGCAGGGGTCAAACTCACAGACTGTGAGATCATGACCTGAGCTGAAGTTGGATGCTCAACCGACTGAGCCGCCCAGGTGCCCCACGCCCCAGAAATGTTTTAAAAACTCAATTGTATTTTCATTTAGTATTAATAAACACAAAAATATAGAATTTATAGTACAACTCATTTACAATTACTCAAGAATGAAATACTTTGGTGTAAATCTAATAAAACAGGTGTTGAAATTTTATGTTGAAATCAGTGCAATTCTGATGAAAAAAGTTAAAGAAGACCTAAAGAACTGGAGCAAGATATTGTGTTCATATATTAGAAAATATAACAGAAATACAAAACATAGAAATGCAATAGAAAAGTTATCAATTCTCCCCACATTGGCCTACAAATTAAACATAATTCCTATCACAACAGGATTTTTGTAGATATTGACAATACTTTTTCTGAAATTTATTCGGAAAAACAAAAGAACTAAAACAGCTACAACAACTTTCACAAAAAAAAGAATAAAGAGGAATCAGTCTACACTGATTTGAAGACTTAGTATTAAGTATAGTAATCAAGAAAGACATGTTCAAATAGAAACTTGTTTACAAATGTGTGTTATCAATAATAGTAAATAGGTTTATCAATAATAGTAAAAAGTGGGAGACTGACCAATATCCTTATCAGATGAAATGTTAAAAAAACAAAACCTGTGGGACATCCATACCACAGAACACTATTCAGCAATAAAAAAAAAGGAACTGACTTGTGATAAAAGCACCAACCTGAAGGAATCCCCAGAAAATTATTCTGTGTTGAAAAACCCAGTCCCTACAAGTTATATGCTGTTTGGTATCATTCATAGAACATTCCTAGAATAACAAAATGAAATGGTGGGTGAGGGGGACAGAAGTGGGTTAAGGCTATAAAAGGGCAACATGATGAAATCTTTATTTGATCAAAGTCAATACTCAACTTGTAATATTGCAGTGTAGTTTTATAAGATGCTGACACTGGTTACATTTGTAAGGGTACACACAGTGTTTCTGTATTATTTATTACAGAAACATGTGAATCTACAAATACCTCAAAATAAAACAAATCATTGAAGAAGAACAGGGGATATGTTTTTGGTATATGTCACTGATCAAAAAGTCTTCGGGAATGAAATTGTTTGACAGAACATTAAGATATAATTTTAGACAAAGAGTTTTTGATTAGCTGGGCAGAAAACTATCCATAATCCATTGTTCAGTTTCCAGACATATGAAAATCCACCTCTCAATTACAGGATTCCTTTGATGAAGGATTCTATATCTCAGTTACAGTAATATACAATGAATAAAATTCCAGGATTACTCCAGAGGAACTGTGATCTGGTTACCAGAATAATTTTGCACAGAAACAGGAAACACCTAAAATTTTCTAGAGTTTTGAGATACTGGCTTTGATTGACTCTAATTCTTGGTGCCCTGAAAAATCACTTTGGTTTACTAAAGGAGAATTTATTGTATTCAGCTTTTAAAGGGCATATAGACCTAGAAGTGTCTCCTCTTCTGTTCTGAGACCACAGATATATCTGATGGTAATTTTCCATGTACAGAATATACTTAGTAACTGGAGAATCCCTGGATCAATTCCCTGACCCCAGGAATGGTAGAAAAGGATAACTGAAAGCCCAAAGAAATGTTCCCCTCAACCAAGATACTAAACACAAGCAATTCTGCATCTAAGGGGGTGATTGCAGAATATAGTGCTTTCATGAAATTTCCATATAACACCCAGTGCTCTTCCCCACAAGTGACCTCCACCATGACCATCACCCCCTTCCTCTTTCCCCCTCCCCTTTCTGCCCTCAGTTTGTTTTCAATATTCAAGAGTCTCTCCTGTTTTGTCTCCCTCCCTCTCCCTAACTCTTTTTCCTCCTTCTGCTCCCCATGGTCCTCTGTTAGGTTTCTCCTGTTAGACCTATGAGTGCAAACATATGGTATCTGTCCTTTTCCGCCTGACTTATTTCGCTTAGCATAACACCCTCGAGGTCCATCCACTTTGCTACGAATGGCCAGATTTCATTCTTTTTCATGGCCATGTAGTATTCCATTGTATAGATGAACCACATCTTCCTAATCCATTCATCAGTTGATGGACATTTAGGCTCTTTCCATGATTTGGCTATTGTTGAAAGTGCCGCTACAAACATTGGGGTACATGTGCCCCTATGCATCAGCATTTCTGTATCCCTTGGGTAAATCCCCAGCAGTGCTATGGC